>JAYESD010000007.1:130896096-131496096 GCA_036927565.1 Tuctoria greenei | reverse complement strand
CAGCCTCCCCCAAGGTTCTGGTCCCAATCACTGCCGGCCCAGATAAAACCCCTCCTTATGCGATCTATTTTCTTGATTGCCCATTTTGGCAGGTTAAAAGCAGCCGCGTGATGCATCACGGTGGAAGTGAGGACCGCCTTAGCCAGTTGCCCTTCCGGCCTTTGTCAAGTGTTTCCCTTTCCATGCAGCCAGCTTGCCTTTAAATTTGTCGATCAACGGCTGGAAATCAATCCTGCAGAGCTTCCTGACATGCACCGTGAGCCCCAGATATTTGCATGGGAATTCTTTGAAGTTTGCCAGGAATGCTTGAAAGAGTTGTTGTTTATCCACCTGTTCACAACCGATGGTACACTACAGGAAACGCGGTCATTTGCGACGGCCAGACGTATTTGCGACGGCTGGTCGTCGCAAATAAACTTATTTGCGACAGCCCGCCTATGGCCATCGCAAATTAGGTAAACCGTCGCAAATATACACTTATTTGTGACGGCCGTCTAAAATGGCCGTCGCAAATAAGTAGGCCATCACAAATTAAGCTTATTTGTGACGGCCTCTTCTGTTAGCCGTCACAAATAGTGTTAATTGCAACAGCTAACCCTAGGGTCGTCGCAAATTAAAGTCCTATACCGTCGGGTCAAGCTCATTCTCTTCGTCCTATCATTACGCCACCCCCCCCCCCCCCGCTCCGCTCCGCCCCCGGCCCCGCCGCCCCCGCTCCCACTGCCAGCCCACCGCGCCCACGCCGCCCCCGGCCTCGCCGCCCTCAGTCCGCCACGCCCCCGGCCTTGCCGCCCCCGGCCTCGCCGCCCCTGGTCCGCCGTGCCCCCGGCCTCGGCTCGCCGCGCCCCCGCCACCCTGGCCCGCCGTGCCCCCGGCCTCGCCGGCCCCGGACCGCCGCGCCCCCGCCGCCCCCGACCCCCGACGCCTCCGACACCGAGGTGAGCTCGATTTTTTTTTGCTTTCATTTTAAAATCCATATGCACAATAGGGAATTATTCCTACAATTTCTATAGATACACAATAGGGAATCATGCATGGTAGTTAGGGTTATTATTCCTACAAATTCCTACGAACTCGACGACCTTCTTGAGGCCCCTACACCTGGGCTTGCCGCACTTGCGCGCGTGGTGGCCCAGCAGCTCCCACACGAGGACCGCGGCGGCGACGGCCGAGTGCAGCAGCGCGCCCACCTCGAGGAGCAGCAGCTTGGCGTGCGGGACGACGAGGAAGCTGAGCGTGGTGAGGGCGGCGAGGAGGACGACCGCGTCGACGGCGGCCATCGGGGAGCTGTCGCAGCAGGATCCGGCGGCCCTGGCCCTGGATCGGCAGCAGGCCACCAGGGTGGAGCTGTCTGCCGCCCTACGGTGCTGCTCGAAGGCGCGGAGGAAATCGATGAGGCTGCGGCACTCGACCATCGTGGGTCTGTGAGCGACGGGTAATTCGCCACCGATTCTGGTGCGAGCGGGCGAGCGAGGAGAGGAGTGGGCTGTGTGGTGGGGCACCGAGATCTGTGTGGAACGGAACTGACCGGAAGGGGAGGGGGAGCAGGAGCGCGATTGATTTGCCGATCGGATCCGTGCCAGCTCCCGCGCCGTGCGTTAGCGCGTTCGAACCGGGACCGCTGGTTTCACTCTTTCTGACTTCCTTCCCCGGTGTGACCTGCTGCTGTTGCTCAGTCCGACTGCGCCTCGCTTCCGTGACGTACGTCGCCCGTAGCGTATCGCCCGCCTGCCCCGAGGGCGCCGTGACATGGTGCGAAGGGACCGAGAGCCAGAGGCGGTCACATCCCTACTGACGTGTGAGGAAGGAAGCGAGGGACCAGCAGCGAGTGAAACCGAGGTGGACCGCGAACCATGAACGCCTCCAGAATCACGAACGCCAGTGTACCTCCCCCTAACCAGCGGCGAATCTCCCTATCCTCCTTCATCCCTTCGCAGCTCCGCTCCTCTCTAACCGGCGGGAGATCTGGCACCTTCGTCGCCATCGGCGGATCTGGCATCTCCTCCTCTCCACTGTGCCAGAATCTAGCACCCCGCCGACAGCGGATCTGGCGCCTCCACCTCTGGATCTCTGGCGCCGAAATCTGCCCCCCTCCACCTGACGCGGAATGGCCGCCTATACCCTGAGGCGAGGCGGAAGGCCTGCGCCTTGCGCCCAGGCGAGCGCCTAATGGCGCCTTCCTGAACACTGATTATTAGATAAAAGGGAAATGCAATTACTACAATTTTTTCTGTTTAGCACTAGAGTAACCTCTTAAAGCTGAAAATTAGGTTATTAACCATTGTGTTTTAGTGAGTGAGGGACTTGCTTCTGGATCAACCAAAATCATCATAATATGGTGATCTAGCTGGACCAATTATATTTAGTTCTTTGAGTGTTCTAGCTATTTTTATCAAATCGGTCTTGACATAATGCATTTTCTTTACATTGCTCAGGTCCCCTCCCCACCGTGCACACTCAGATCCACTTCACTGCTCAGGTATGGCACCATCATTCTTCTCATATTGTATATGACAAAGTACAGTGCTTTTAGCTGTATATGACGACTTGTTGTTCTTATAGTAGTTGCCCTAATATGTATAATGTTCCAACTATTTTTTATCAAACTTTTAATGATGTAACACATTTTCTTTAGATTTGCATCACCATATTACTAGTTCAGCCTATGTCAAGTGTGTGATCTAGATGTTGCTAGATGATTATGTTTTTTTAGGTTTAGATAATTTTTTGTCATGCTTTGGTAAATATGTTTATTATGCAGGTTACTAGAATTAATAATTTTTTCTCTTGTTCTTTTGATTGCGTGAGTGTTTAGAATTAATAATTCTTTTCTATTCTGTTTAGTGTATGTTTGGACATTAGTGCATTCATATAATGTTTTTGAGTGACTACTTCATATATATATATATATATATATATACATATATATATATATATAAAGGGGTTTTGGGTCGGCTCGGACCAACTTGGAATGGCACGACACGTAATAAGTGTGATCGTGCCGTGTAGACCATTGTAGTGGTACTGTATGCGTCAAGTCGACACGGAAGCGAACGGGTTGGTAAGGACGTCAATGACCCGCGATTGCATGGACGGTGGAAATGGATGTGGAATTGTCAACTAAGACCAACTTTCCTCTCACTCTAGTTCTTTCCTCTCTCTTAAATGACCTCAAATTGAAAATGAGCAACGTAACCTATAGCAATGTATTACCTGTTTCGGATCGGCATGTCTCACATGCCATTGGCATGTGAGACGTGCTTGTGATGAGACGTGGGTCTGGATTTGGACGAGATTTCGGTGGCGTAACCCTGTTGTTCTCTGCTGCACCATTTTTGGGCGTGCAGTGGAGAACAGTGGGGTTATCCTACCGATATTTTGTTTGAATCCGGATCACGTGTCTTGTCATGAGCACGCTCCGCTCGGTCTCTCTTGGGTGGGTTTAGGATCTATCTTCCTAGGTTGTAGGGCTATGACATAACATAACAATACATTAACGACAATTTCTTTCGCGTTAAACTATAGAGCCAAACATGGGTGAAGATCGCAGTTGGATGTATACTGGCTGGAAGAGCAGAACTGGTGGTCACTCGGATGAGTGGTTTGTCAAGTTGGATCAATTTTTGGATCGAGCATTTTCGTTGTCAACGGAAGATATGGTGCGGTGCCCGTGTACAAAATGTTGGAACACCAAGTTTTTGAGAAGATTAGAGCTTTCGTTTCACTTATGTCAAAACGGTTTCACTCCACATTATGAAGTGTGGACCTTTCACGGCGAGACTAATTCTCGAATCATAGCCAAAGTGGATGAGGATGATGATATAACAAAGGTTGATAGGATGGATGAGATGCTAGAAGCTCTGGGGGCGGAGGATCCTCTTACAAATGAGGCAGAGAAGTTCTTCGAAGAGCTAAAGAAATCACAAGAACCGTTGCATGAACACACGGTTGTGACCGTACTTGCTTTCTTGACCAGATTTATGGCAATTAAGTCCAAGTACTTTTTTCCATCAACTGCTACAATGATCTCATGAAATTGATCTGCGATATCCTTCCACAACCTCACAATGCGCCAGCCGATATGTATCATTCAAAGATCCAGATATCTGGTCTCGGTATGAAGTATGAGAAAATTGATGTGTGCCCAGACAAATGCATGCTATTCTGGAAAGAGCACGCCAATGAGAAGATGTGCTTGAAATGTGGTAAATCGAGGTATGTCGAAGTTGTTAATGACGATGGTGATAATGTGATGACAGATGTTGCACATAAGCAACTTTGTTACTTGTCCGTGAAACCTCAGTTGAAGCGGATGTTTCTTTCAAAAAGAACCGCAAGACACATGAGATGGCACAAAGAAGGTAAACGTGAGAACAAAGAATTCTTGACGCATCCGTCTTACGGTGATGCATGGAAGGCGCTAGACCATTTCGATCCATACTTTTCTCATGATGCAAGGAATGTTCGCATCAGATTAGCGACAGACGAATTCTCACTGTTCAGTACGAATGCCATGCCATACTCATGTTGGCCTGTCTTTGTCATGCCGTACAACCTGCCATCTGCTTTTTGTACGAAGAACGAGTTCATTTTTCTTAGCCTCATTGTACCTGGACCTGATCATCCCGGGTCAAGTCTCAATGTGATGTTAAAACTGCTGATCGAAGAATTGAAAGTCTTGTGGACAGGAGTCGAAGCGTACGACAGTTACAAGAAGCAGAAATTCAACCTTCGAGCTCCTTATTTGTGGTCCGTCCATGATTTTCCGGCATACGGCATGTTTTCCGGATGGACCACTCACGGTCGTCCGGCGTGTCTGATATGTGCTTCGGACACGAATTGCTTTCGACTAACTCATGGAGGCAAAATATCTTACTTTGATTGTCATAGATGTTGGCTTCCCTCGAATCATATATTTAGACATCAGAGGCATGTCTTTCAAAAGAACATTGTTGTCACTAAAGGACCACCGAAGCATCTCAACAGGTCAGAAATTTCTGATTTGTTGGACAAACTAGTGCCTGATGAAGGTCGTCCTGGATATTTCGTAGGTTATGGAGAGGAACACAATAAGACTCACATATGTGGACTTTGGGAGCTACCGTATCTGAAGTCGTCGATTCTAATGCACAACAATGATGTCATGCATCAGGAGCGTAACATGAGCGAAAGTATCATCAGCACTTGCATGGATATGTCTGGCAAAACGAACGACCATTATAAAGCTAGAGTAAATTTGGCAGACATTTGTCACCGTCCAACTCTTGAAATCTCTAAGAGTGGTGGAAAGCCACGTGCTTCTTTCTGTCTTCGATCGAAAGAAATGAAAGAAGTTATGAAATGGATGAAAACTTTGAAATTCCCAGATGGTTACGCCGCTAGCCTGAAACGAGCCGTAAATGTTAACACAGGAAACATCACTGGGTTGAAGAGTCATGATTATCACATTATAATGGAAAGACTCTTACCTGTTATGTTTCGAGGCTATCTAGATGATGCGGTGTGGAAGATTTTAGCCGAGCTCAGCTATTTCTATAGACAGCTTTGTGCTAAAGAAATCAAGATCGGGATGATGGATAAGTTAGAGAAGGAGATACCCAAACTTTTATGTAAGATGGAAATTTTTTCCATCGGGTTTCTTCAATCCAATGCAACATCTGCTTATCCATCTTCCATTCGAAGCTAAAGTTGGCGGTCCTCTGCAATATAGGTCGATGTATCATATTGAAAGAGCGCTACGATATCTAAAACCAATTGTTGGCAACAGGGCAAGGGTGGAAGGGTGCATCGCTGAAGCATATGCTCTTAAGGAAGTAGGATACTTTTCAAGTGTCTACTTTGCGGAAGAAAAAAATATCAATACTTCGACGATGCGGTACAATGTGGACGAAACACCCCCTCTAAGCGACTTTTCCATTTTTCAAATGAGAGGCACCACCGTTGGTAGCTACACGACCTACATGCTATCCAAACATGAAAGGACTGTTGCTTTACTCTACATGTACACAAATATAGAAGGCATGCAGGAATACTTCGAGTAAGTGTTTGTCCTACATTTATGCTAATCGACATATTTTGCTACACATGTACTCTAAAAGATGTTTTTTCATGTTCAGCGAGTTCCACACACAATGTTGGCTACATAGGCATCAACCTACGGCCAAACAAGTAGAAGCGATGCAAAAAGAAGGAATAAATGGGGGGCAGAGTTTCCTATCCTGGTTTCGAGATTATGTAATATTCTCTCGTCTTCTATGTATTATAAGTTACTATTATTAAAGAAGTATTATTTTAACTTACGATCATTTATGACAGTGTCGGACTCACAATGTCCATGAAGATCTGCTACAGCTATCTTATGGATTGGTGAATGTTAGAAGTTATGGTCGATATGATGTAAATGGCTTTCGATTCCGTACAACTCATTTTGAAGCTCTTCGTCCACTCGCGGCAACATCAAATTTCGGTGTTGTGACGAGAGCAATAGACACTCAAGGGAATTTAACCGATTATTATGGGATCATTAATAAAATTCTTGAATTTACTTTTACTGGAAATAAGACCCTTTCAGATGTCTTCTTTGATTGTGGCTGGTTTGATCGCACTCATGGAACTCGAGAAAACCAATTTGGAATGTTGGAAGTGAAACATAAGGACCGACTACGAGGTTACGATACATTTGTTCTTGCACATCAAGTGGAACAAGTGTATTATCTACCTTATCCATGCACGAAGCTCAGTGCTTGGTGGGTGGTATATAAGGTGAATCCTCGTGAGCGGTTATATACTCATGGGGATGATGGTTACCATGATAGCGAAGACGTTGAAGAAGTGTACCAAGAAGAAGAGTTGCCAGACACTTTTATCGTCGAGCTTGGTGCAGTACTCGATCAATTAGTTGGAGACGTTGAAGACGTTGAAGATGTAGAGGCAGATGATATGCAAAAACAGAAATTAGAACAGGCCACGATGGAAGATCGTTGGGCTGGTTTAAGGAGTAGGGCACAGGCACATGATAATGATGTTGATAAATTTTTGAAAATGATTACATGTAATGTTTTCTTGAAGATAGTAACATGAATTTGTATATTTTATTTGCATATTTACTGATTATTTAATTAAAATAGGATGGCGTCAAAGAAGGGTAAGAAGGTGCCGCCGACGAGGGGGTTCTACCCCTCTAGATCTGAGGACGCTTTCGTTGGTGCCTCGTCGACTGGGAGCAGACGCTCTCAGCTGTTGGGGCACGTTCTCAGCAGCTCTAGAGCTTCGTCACAGGTAAATTTCACTCGCTTTTAACAAATTCTTTAAATTCAATTTCACATTAATCTTACTTATAAATCATTTGAATGTTGTAGTCCTCACCGGCTGACTCAGAGGCTGCGACACCAGTTGACCTTGGCTACCCTTTGGTGAGCCAACCCTCGGCCAGCTAGCCCTCGGCGAGCCAGCCCTCAGCCAGCCAGCCCTCAGCGAGCCAGCCCTCGGCCAGCCAGCCCTCGGCTGGTGATCCTTCTGTTCCTGAGGCCTTTGGCTCGGCTGGTGAGGAGCCGTTGGGTCACCTGACGTGGTGCCCCAGCAGACGCAGAGGACAAGGAGGAATCACTTTGTCAGTCTTCCTACAGTCCCTTCATAGAGGATCGTGATTCGTATAGTCGGAGACAGGTAATAAAAATTATAGTGTTCAATTTTAGATTCTTTTGGTTACTTAAGTAATCAATCAATAAATATCTTGCAGGGTTTGGGACGACACGTCTTTCACTGGTGAGAGACACCAAAGACCGGTGAATGGTGTCCTCGGGTCCTTAGTGCGTTTGCACTATCCCGGGGTCATCGACGGGGTGCCTGCTCTTTCGTGGGAGGACTACACACGCGGCCATCACCAGGAGCACGACAACCTTCAGGAAGTCGTGTGGGCTGATTTTATGGTAAGTATGTTAAAAATAGTTTATAAGTTTTAATTCTTAAACTCTTTTAATGAACATCTCTTCAATATATTCTTTATCGCAGGCAAGATATACTTTAGAGGACCCGACCGACCCTCGGCTGTATGAGGATGCGAGGCCAATGTTACACTACAACGCTGCCAAGGCGCTTCGACAAGCTTTGTCGAACGCCCGTGTTCAAATTATTAATGAGCACTTGAAGGCGAACCAGCAGCACGTGCTACACTTCCGGCAAGAGAGCGAGAGGCACCTGACAGGGGAGGAGTACGCGCAGGTACGTGGGGTGTAGTAAGTATTTTTTTCTGATAATTTCCTCGATGGTATTTTTAACGACTTCCAACTATGTGCAGGGCCACGTGAGCTGGTTGCAGGGTTGGACCGACGCATTTCGGGCCCTTTGTCGCTACTGGGCTAACGATACATTTAAAGCTAAGTCCGAGAAGGCTCAAGACTGCAGAGGGGTCGAGGGGAAGAGCAGGCACGGGCAAGATAACCACTTGCGTTTAGCTAAACGCATGGTAAGTGTATGTAACTTATGTTTATATATTCATAATATATTGTTTGTACTAACACGTATTGACAGGAGCGCGAGACGGGGGTGCCGCCGACCCCTACTGAGATCTGGAAGAGAGGTCACAAGGACCCTTCTCAGCCGACGGGGTGCAGTCAGGCTGCAGCCGAGCGATTGGTAAGTTTAGAAATCATTCATATTAAATATAACTATATAGATTGTTGAACTTACACGATTTTCTTGTTTTGCAGGCTATGTACGGGGAGGAGGCTAGGAAGATACACGGCGAAGATTTCGATTGGGAAAGTCAACCAATCAATCCTCAAGCCGCGTATGCAAGCGGTGGTGGAAAAGCACACGGAAGGTGACTTTACAAGTTATTTTATCATTTTCAATTCAAAGTATTCAAGATATTTCAATTTCATATTATTGACTCTCTTTTTTATAGGATCGCCATATTCGACGGAGTTGTCGACTCGAGGGCGGGGAGACCTGCGAGAGGCAGCTCCACGCAGGCTTCTTCGGTGGGCACGGCTAGTCGTCGCCCCTCGCAGAGGGACATTGGATGGTGATAAATGGTCATGGTTAATGATGATGGTAATAATTTGGTATATGAATGGATATTTATTGATGGATGTGATATAATGGTAATTGGTGATGTTGGACTAATGATTGGTAATTATTTTGGGATATGATGGGATTATTTCACATAGACATTGTAGGATGCTTTTTACATGTTTTAAATTTACTTTTGAACAAATAACCATTGTTTATTATCATTTCTTGATTAATCTACATGTCATTATTTTCTCACACTTGCTGAGTACAACATGTGCTCACCCTTGTGATCCCTCCCACCAACAGTTTCAGGTGATGCTTACCCTAAGGATAATGTGGAGTACTAGGTTGTGTGCTGTCGTCGACTTGCCTGTGGATTGCTTGGAGCCGCGCTATATCCCTTTGCTTAGTTGCTTAGCTTAATATTAGATTATTTCCGCTCTGGAATTATCAATAATAATGATCATTAGAGTTGTATTTTTAGGATTATTTGAATATTGTAATTAATTTGTGTTGTGGTAATTTTCTGTATATCGTTTGTGATGCACTTGTGTATGTGTGTTGAACATCCTGGGCACACATATGCATTGCACTTGGTTCATTTTTTGGGACCGGGTGTCACAAATTGGTATAACGCCACATGTTGACTGTAGGATGCAGCCTAGATAGAATGGACACTTTAGAGCATATAGGAACACTCAAGAATAGTCAAGTTTTGTTTGGTGTGTTGTTTGCTATGTAATGTTTGCTTGTGTGCTTAGTAGAGGATTGTTGGATGCTTTAGCATTTGCCACATCCATATAGGATAGTATAGGTAGTTGCTTAGTTTCATACTCATAGATGCATATAGTTGGAGATTCATTCTATCTCTCTTTTCTATCTTGCTCAACCTCTACTTCAATAGAAGATGGACACAACTAGAAGATTCTCCATTTGAGACAAAACTATATGGAAGATGAGAACAAAGTAGTATGTCCAAGAGTAAGTTCTAAAATAAGGGGGGTAGAATTCCTTGCCAACCTTATTGTTTGGGATTCACAAGGATTGGACATAATGCTTGGAACAGATTGGCTATGCAAGCACAATGGGATAATTCAGTGAGCCACAATGATAACGCAAATAAAAAATGATGAAGGAGTCTGCATTGGAGTTGATGCATCATAATAAATATCGAAGCTAACCAATTATCAAGGACTACTCCAACATAGTGAAGTACATGACTGAGTTGCTAACAAGGGGAAAGCTTTTCAAAAAGATTATATCTTGTCAGGACGGCATTGAGGAATTGAAGAAGAGATTTACAACTGCACCGGTGTTGGTATTACTAGACGTGAGCAAGAGGCTTGGATTTATACTCTGCATCAAACCAAGGGCTTGGATGTGTGCTCATGCGAGAAGGCCAAGTGGTAGCTTATGCATCGAGGCAATTGAAGAAACACGAGTAGAATTATCATACACATGACCTCGAACTTGCAGCCGTAGTGCATGCCCTGAAGATATGGAGGCACAACATTCTTGGTCATAGTTGTGAGATTTATACGGATCACAAGATTCTCAAGTACATATTCACACAAACGGACATATATTTGAGGCAATGAAGATGGTTGGAGCTCATCAAGGATTATGATGTGGGAATCAACTATCACCTGAGAAAGGCTAATGTGGTGGCAGATGCTTTGGGTCAGAAAGGAGTAAGCCACAAACTCATGATTCGAGAGTTGCCACCCGAGCTATGCAAGGAGTTTGAACAGTTGAATCTTGGATTTGTGAATGAGGTGGTGATAATGAAGTTAAATCTGACTTTAGAACAAGAAATCTGAGAGGGTCAAAGGAAGGATGAGGAAAAGCAAGAATTCAAGGAAAGGATCCAAGAAGGGAGAGAATGAAGGTTTGATGGAGATGATCATGGTACTCTACGGCTTGGAAAATGGATTGTTGTGCTTAATGTAAAGAAAATTCGCAAGGCAATATTAAAGGAGGAACATGACTCACCTTACTCAATTCATCCCTGCTGTACGAAGATGTAGAAGGACTTGAAAACTTGCTATAGGTGGGATAGGATGAAAAAGGATATAGCGATGTATGTTGCTTTATGTGATGTGTGCCAACAAGTCAAGGTTGAACATCAAAGGCCAGCTAGATTATTGCAGCCATTGAAGATTCCTGAATGGAAGTGGGAGGAAATTGGTATGGACTTCATAGTTGGATTACCCGAACCCAGTTCGGTTATGACTCAATATGAATTATTGTGGATCGGTTGACCAAATCAGCTCATTTCATTCTCGTCAAGACGAAGTATGCCACCGCACAGTTAGTTGAGTTGTACATAGAGAAAATTGTATGCCGACATGGGGTACCTAAAAAAATAGTGTCTGACCAAGGTTTTCAATTTACCTCAGGTTCTAGGAGAAACTACATGAAGCGATGGGTACAAGGTTGAATTTCGGCTCAGCATATCACCCGCAAACAGATGGACAAACCGAGAGGACAAATAAAATTTTGGAAGATATGTTGAGAGCTTGTTCTTTAAAGCATGGACGCAGCTGGGACAAAACCTTGTCGTACGTTGAATTTTTCTACAATAACAGCTACCAAGCAAGTTTGAAGATGTCGCTATATGAAGCATTATATGGAAGGAAGTGTAAGACACCCTTATTTTGCAATGAGAAAAGGGAGAACTAAGTATTTGGAACTGATGTGTTGCGAGAATCTAAAAGACAAGTTCAGACGATCCGCGAGAATTTAAGGGCTGCTCAGTCAAGACAAAAAGGTTATACAGATAATAGGCAAAATAACTTAGCATTTGAAGTGGGAGACTTCATATATCTCAAAGTGTCATCTACGCGAGATCATAAGAGGTTACGTCAAGGCAAGTTGGCAGCCCGCTATATTGGACCATTCAAGATTTTTGACAAACATGGAGAAGTGGCATATAAGCTGCAGATGCCAGCACATCTTTCTGATGTTTAAGATGTATTTCATATTTCTCAGCTCATGAAGTGCTTAAGGCCGGGTACCGGGGGAACAAGTGACCATTGCAGAATTGGAATCAGAGGCAGATTTGACTTATGTTGAGCAACCGGTGAAAATTTTGTAAACTAAGAAGAGTGTCACAAGGAACAAGGTGATTCTATAGTGCAATGTACAATGGAATCATCATGCATAATCGGAACACTACATAAGAAAAGCTTATCCGAGACGTACCCGAATGAAGAAGGGAGACGAACAAATTGTGCGTCTCCGTCGTCGCATCTCGCAATACGTTGTCATCAGAGACCGAGCACGTCCGGCATTGATGCTCCGTTGGATACAACGATTTTTCCATACCGTGCGGACGCTCTAACGGACGCCTAAAGCCCGTTATGGATCGTCTGATTTCCATGGCCCTTTTGGAGTCAGCCTTACTGCACATATATTGAATTATTTTATAAAGTTATTATTATTTATTAAATTAATAAATATTTTTTATCAATTATGTTTCTTTTTAAATGGCATACCCTTGGATTAAATGCTAGGTCCACCGCTGGCGACTGTCTATCTCTAGTGATCATACGGTGCAAAACCTACAGCATAGCCGTACTCTTTGCAGGGCGCCCCAAGCGTTATATCTGTCGCCAGAGGCCTGGGCAATCTCAGTTACTCCGTTAGTGGATAGAAACGAGGCATCGGAGGCTCCCACAGAGTTACTAAAAAACTTGCTACTTGGCTGGAGATATTGTCAGACTCAATGAAGAGATGGTCATTACGATAACGAAAGAGGTACCCCTGAACAAAAATGTCAACTTATGCATGGTATTATTGAGTACCTTAAAGACACAGTGCACCAGGAGGTTACTAATTTTGTTACTCATCTATTTGGAGTCGGTCTGTTTCGCCTCAATTACCCGTACGAATTTTTTTTGAGACCTCTCTATCGAGTACAGTTGTAGTATATGTTCATGTGTAAACACAACCACTCACACCACCACCACCACACACACACACACACACACAATCAGCCCTACAACTACACACGACTTGTAAGAGCGTCCTTAGAAAGATCACTGAAATCCATCGGAGTCCGATGCGCGATGGCGACGTTGCGCTACCATTGTGTCTTCACGCTTGAGAGGTACCTGAAATTATTTGGGAATAAATCCTGGTAGGACACCCTGGTCGATTCTAGGAATCGATCCCGGGTGGGCGAGGGGCACGACGGCCACGCTTGCCACACGGGCTGAAGCCCGCTCCTACGTACCCGTAAGATTGGGACACCATGATGGCGGCTAATCCTCACTGTCTTGAGGAGCATTTCTTTCGTTTTGTTAAACATGATGAGACCCCACTATACTTTCGACATACCATGTTCACTAAGAAAGTTTGGGTTCTGCATCATGGTTTCCCATTAGATTTGGAGGGAGTACCTTTTTGTCAAACAAGCTTGTGCTACTTTTGACAGTTGCTGTATTGTAGCAAGCAGAATCCTTTCCTGGCTCGGGTGCTTGCTTGTGTTCTTGTTGAAGATTTACAGGATATCCCATGCAGTCTAGTACTCAAGCACGGTCCTTCCCTCCACCACACAACGGAAATCCTCATCCTCTGTCTGGTCCGGTGGTGTCTGGACCTGATCTGTCAGCAATGCAGCCCCTTTGTAAACCCAAATCCTGTCTATGTCGAGTCAGGTCACAGTGTTGAACAACCATCCCACCCCTCCTCTATGAGATCCCCTCTCCTGATCCCTAATAACCATCAAGCTATCGTTCCTTCCGCTCCGACCCACCTGGATCAGGGCATTCAGGTTGCTAATCAACCTGATGATATGTCGCATATGGGGGAATATAAAAGAATCCTTTAAGCCTTCCATCGCATAGTGACAGAGCTCAGCATTTTGTCTCACAAGATGGTAAATAGGACACATTGCCTCACTACAAGAATCGAGCAAACAAGTGTCGGCTAGTGTAAAACCATCGGGGCCGTCGAATTTGATTATCATAAAACCATCGGTAGGCCGACACTTTTAGTCTAGCCGTCGGTTACTGTAGCTTACCGACAGCTATATGACCGACATTTCTTTGCTCGATTCTTGTAGTGCCTTCTCATGTTCACTGCTATCACATATCACACAGTATGCATCCACCTCATCCTTCTTCTCACGCCCTTTCATAAAGCACCTGTAACAGTAGGGCTTATCTTTGATACCATCTTTGTTTGAAAACTCTCCCTTCTCTACTGCAGTGGGCTTTGACATGACTTTGATTGGGAACAAAGTCGAATTTGACTGCATCTTACCACTTTCCTGTTGTTTCCTTCTGTTTTGCACGCTAAGGATATTCTTGCACATTGCTTCCTGCAACGGAATCAAGTGTTGAACAAAGCAGCAGCGCGAGCTGATAATGTTTTGATATATGTAAAGTTGAGGTGCACGTACATGTGTTCATAGAGTAAGATTTTTTAAATACGTTTCAGTAAGTGTATGTGAATGTCTGTGTGAATAATATATAATATTTTCCAAAGCAAAATGAGTGTGACTCAACTAGTTAGATTCTTTATGGTGAAACAAACTCATTCAGATTTGAGTCCTAAATTCTGCATGAGTGTTGCATTTATGATTAATTAAATGACGTTATGTTGCTGGCGAGATGCCTACGGTGATTTTATAAATTTGAAGGTGAGTGAATGTCACGCCCGGTCATCGTAAAGATGAACATACGCTAATCACATGTACGCCAGGATCAGTTTCACCATACATGTACGACAAGTAGTGATAAACAGTTCTATATCGCATGAAAACAACATTTATACCTTTCAAAAGAGTTTTGAATAGCAGCAGAAGAGGAAAAACTGTATAGCAACCACAGGCAAATCGACTGGCAGCAACGCGACCTTCTACACACCGTCTTCAATGGAAACTTGCCGTCGTTGAATCTTCTCTTCACTGAGCAGCATTTATAAAAAAAATACAACAAAGCAAGTGTGAGTACCATCCCGTGGTACTCAGCAAGTGTGGGAAATAAATGACATGAAGGCCGATCAAAAAGAAAGGCTGATAGTTGCTTAAGCACTAAGCATTAAACATATCCTTAGCTTTCATTGGCAACCTACATCTAAGTGTATATTCCCAATCATTATAGAATAACAATAATAATGAATCAATACCAACATCATTCCCAAACCATCATCTCAACCATCATCCCAACCATCGTCTAATTATGAATTGGACACCAAGCCGCTCTTGTCCGTGAGCACGGCTGTCATGACAGTTTTACCAAATCTCTGCAGAGAGTGTACCCTTTACCCACAAGCAGTGATTTCATCCCCTGTTGCCAGGTGGACTAAGTGAACCTCCCTGATTGCCCGTGGTAGCTAACCACATTGCACACTTCCTTTGGTGTGAGGCCAGGAGATCACTACATGGTCTTTACAAAGGTACTCCCGACTAGTGCTAGCCCTCTAAGGTTTCCACCACTTGGGATCCTCGGAGTAACCCTCCGCCCCAGAGCCCCCTCTTGAGCCTTGTGGATCTCAGAGCAGATCACCCGCATCATTGCCCGCACCATCCAACTACTAGCATTTCATCGGGAGAAACCTAATTAATTGACCAAGCTGCCCCATCTCAGTCTCGTGGTGGTACTATAAAGCTTAGTGGCTTCCTCCATAAACCGGTCCTTAGAATCCGGTGGTAACAAACCCCAATCCCGGGTCTCGTGCAAACTGCACCATACCAATACTAACCAACCACCAGATTCCTATCCACTACAATTGTGTAATCACCACAAGTTCAAGTAACCATAAAGTGTAACATAGCACAATTGTATGAGATCCCAATCCCAATGTCTAAGCATGGCTAAGCATAAATAAGACCTATCTACTTCCCAACCCATTTCAGGTAACAAGGAATTATGTGGAACAGGACATGTAAACATGAAATAGGACATCAATTTAATTAGCATGCATCTATCTAAATCCTTAGAATTGGTACAAGATGGTCAAGGGCACTTGCCTTTTATTGAATAGCTGCTCAGTCTCTTGATTGAACTCTTGTCTTCATATCTTCATGTTGCTTCTTGAATCGAGATACGAGTGCGTATAAGCTACCGTCAAAAGAGAGATAAAATATTCAAGAACAATACACCAAAACATACACATAAGCATAAAATTCTATATTAATACGTCCCTACGAAGTATTTATTATTTTTTATAGCCAAATAATTTCATTTACCATTTATTTTCCATTTTTAGTATTTATTTACAGGCTAAAAACATTTTCAATGAATTTCTCATAGCAAAAATATATTTTATATGCATTTTATAAATTTTATTTTAGCATAGAAGATTTTATAAATATTTTTCCTACTATTTCTACATTTATTCTCCATTTTTAGTATTTATTTATTGCTAAAAACATTTTTAGTAAATTTTCTATGGTCAAAATATATTTTATATGCACCCACTATTTTATTTCAGCCTAAAAAGATTTATAAATAATTTTTCTATTATTTTCTATATTCATTTTACCATTTATAAGTATTTTCCACTACTAAATGCATTTTTAAACAATAATCAGAAATTAAATAATAATTCAGGGGCTTAAATGCAAGTTTTATATATTTTCATATTGTTGACATAATTACCATCATGTCCAGGGGTGTTTTTATTAAGAGAAGGGGCCTATCTGCAAATCTCCATTCTCTTTTCTTTTTCTTATTTATTTTTCTATACAAAAATAGGTGAACCGAGTTCATGCCTCATGGACCAAGGGAATAATGGGCGGGTCTATGTCCGTGGTGGACCAGGGGGAGTACCCCTTCGCCCTTCTAATCTGGGCCATAGGATTTTAAATAGACGTCTCAGATTTAAATAAAACGAAGGGGTATGTTCAATCTAATCTGGACCATTGAGGCAAGATCCAATGGCTAGGAAACAAAAGAAGCAATGACCTTCTTCTACCTCTGGACAACACGGTTGGGTCACCATGGCCACCGGCAAGACCACGTCGGAGCATGCAAACGGAGCAAAAAAACACATAAACTAGTCCATGGCTACCAAAAACGATGGAGGAGCTTGTCTAGAACTCACCTAGCGAGGTTGCAGGCACCGAAACGGTGCAGGAAAGGAGCAGCAATGTGGGAGGTCGACGTGCGGCGTTGGTCTTCGTCGAGAGGGCTTTCCGGCGGTGATTCCTCGGCGACAACGTGTCGGGGGGATGTTCTAGGGCAAGGCAAATGCTATGGAGAAGTTAGATCGAAGAAAAAATAGACGAAGCGGCGGGAACGATGGTGGCACTAATGGTGGCTAGGTTTCATAGTGGAGAGGATATGGGAAGAGGAGCAAATGAGTATTTGAAGGAGGAACGGTTTCTCGGTGTTGTGCGGTTGCCATGGAACGTGGCCTATGAGAGAAGGGGCGCGGGATGGGTGAGAATCAACGAAGCCGTTGTCAAAACGGGGCTTGCACGTGAGTTGCTCGATAAAATGCTCCTGTGGCGCTGGAAAACGGTTGGAGGAAGAAGTTGACAGGGTGGGACCCGCATGACAAAGAGAGTAGGGAAAAGAGAGAGGGGGTGCGGTGGGGTGTGGGCTGGGCTTCAACCTGGGAAGTTTTTTTTATTTGGTTTTCAGGGTGTTACAATTCTACCCCCCTTAAACGGAATCTCGTCCCAAGATTCTAGAAGGTTGGACTAGGAAGAAGATCTAAGTTTTTGTAAATCGGATAGTTACCATATTAGAAAGTATTTTTTGTATGATTCTATTTATCATTTCATTTTTAAACCTTTATCCTAGACCTTTCCAAAGTTTAAAATCTCATGCAATGCAGGAATAAAATAGGATGAACTTGTTTTAAATAGTCTTAAGAAAATATTTCATTAACACACAATTTTACACCTTATTTTATTATAACTATATCACCTTACTTTCTTATTTCTCTTCATTGTATTCATATAGTGATTTCATTATCAACACTACTATAATTTTGAACAAGGAGATACGAGGTATGATTTTCACAATTAATGCTCGTGATGAAATATGTTGAATTGGTTTAAATCAAAAGTATTTTCACACAATATTACATATTACTTTTATGTTTCTTCTACATTACTATTCTTCTTCTTATTTTTATTATTATTTTCACATTAACCTAACTTCAATTGTGGTTTTAGCTTTTAAAATATTTCATTTCAAATGCATTCTCATGATTCATATATTTATTATTATTATTATTATTATTATTATTATTATTATTATTATTTTGTCAAATGCAGTGGTTACAACACCACCCCCTTACAAGGAACCTCGCCCTCGAGATTCAAGTGGGTCAACGAAGGAGACAAGATATGATTTACTAGCGATCGGCTACCCCCCTTAAACAAGGACGAAGTTATAATTTATTATTGTTATTATCATTAATCTATTGCAATACATCAAGCAACGTGTTCTAATTCGCTATGAGGAAGACATGGAATTCACTTGCTAACCAAAGGGGGCCTAAGCAAGTGATGTGTAATAATCTTCAAGAATCTTCTTCGCCCTCTGCGTTGTCTTCAATAAGTCGATCTTTAGGCCTCGTCAATTAAGTCGAATCTTCGTCTTCATAAGCGAGGTCAAATGGATGTTGTCGACTGTTGGAGTCGGCAGATCTCCTGACACTACTAAAGTGTTGAAGGAGTTTGTAGTTCGGTGTGGGCGCGCGGAGACTCAAGAAGGTGAATCACGATTGGACATGAGAGACACAGTGGTTTACGTGGTTCGGGCCGCCTGAGCGTAATACCCTACTCCACGGGTGTGTGGTGTTGTATTAGTTTATTTATGAAAGCTCACGTCAATGCGTGTGTGCCTGAGAGCGTTCGAGAGCCTCTTCCCCTTCCGTGTATCGTCGGTCTGTCCTTTTATAGTACAAGGACAAACCGTTACAAGTTAGCCTGGCCCGACATGTGGCCCCGGCGGTTACTAGTATCGATACACGATTAATTGTTGTTAATAACCCTGTAACGGGCTCCGACAGTGCCGTTACAGGTGTTAAGATTGTCCGATTAAGTGTCATTAACATGGAATTAATGACAATTAATCGGGTCTTGAAGTCTGCGGCTATCCTTTGAAGATCCGGAGTCGTTACAATGTCTTCCGGAGGTTTGAGGTGGCCAGCTCTGACATTTGGACACGTGGCAGCTCCGGAGCTTGCTTGTGGGAAGCGGGAAGCTCCGGGGTGGCCTGGCACGTGTCAGGTCCGGAGCTTCTCTCGGTCAGGGGTTAAGACCGGAGGTGCCGTTTCGGTACCTAGCCCGGAGCTTCACCCTTGTGGGTAGTAGCTCCGGTCTGGCAGTACACGTGGCAACCTAGGGGTTAACCATGTTGGAGAAGCAGGTCCGGTTATGTCTGACAAGTGGGCCTCCGAGGGTCTTCAATTTGAGTAGACGTCCTTCCCTTGAGATCTTTGCAACCTCAGGGGGTGTATGGTTTTTAGGGTACGGCCCCCTGGACCTACCTCCGGGGAAAGTCACCGGGGTGAAGTCATTCCGTCGGAGGTGGGTCCATACTCGCGACTCTTGAACTGGGTCTTCAAGGGTCTTCGGAGGTGCTGTTGGCGGGGCTTTACGGTTAAATCCCGACGCGTGGCGCACCTCAGGCGGCAGATATGATCTTTGACGTGCGGATCTCTCGCAATTGAAGGTCGCCGGTTCCCGATACGAAAACCATATCGGTTCCGCGCGCCTTGTCAGGTCGCCGCCTTTGGGTTTCCCGCCTCGTGATGACAACTGTTCGCCTGGGTAAGAGCCTTGACTTGATCGTCAGGGTGGTCCCGGGCCCTCTTGTCATCGGCAGGGTTGAATTCTTGAGTAGTATCCTTGACTCCCCTGCAGTTTCCATCCAAGCGTTGCGAGGGCTTACTTAAGAAGGAAAGCGCACCGTCGGGAGTTCTTTACGCTTCCCATCTATTCTTGCGCTCAAACTCCCAACTCGTACTTTGCTCCTCTTCTCTTGCCTAGCTGTGCTGCGATGGAGTTGGGTCTGCGTGAGAGTCGCTTGAAGACTGACAGCGATCTGAAGAAGGTCCGGGCCCTCATGGGGTGGTCTTCGGACTTCTTCAACCGATCGGTCCGCGCCGGCGGAGAGCTCCCCTTTGAAAAGGAGCACGCTGGCGAGATGGTGTACTTTTCCTCGTACGCCATGGTGGGGCTGATCCCACCGTTTTCTTCTTTCTTCTTGATGCTGCTGGACTTCTATGGTCTGCAGCTGTACCACCTTGGCCCTCACTCCATTCTCCTTGTGTCTATCTTTGTCCACTTCTGCGAGATGTGGGTGGGCATCCCTCCCTGCATCGAGCTCTTCCGAACCTTCTTCACCGTCCAAACCACCGGCCGAAGCGATGAGTATCTTGGCTTCTACTACTTCGTGAAGCGCAAGAAGTGCCCATTCAAGTACCTCCGGTCATTCCCTTCCGGGAAGTGGGATGACTGGAAGAAAGATTGGATAGTTGTCCGGGTGGAGGAGCATGAGCGGTTGGAGTTGCCAGACGGTCTGCCCGGCATTGACACGTCGGTATGGAGCGAAGTTCCGGTGCTGGCGGAAGCTTTCGACCCTGTCCTGACTAGGATCCGCCGATGTGTGGAGGGAGGATTGACTCCCCAGGCGGTGTTCTGCAACTTCCTGTCCAACAGGTGGGCGCCGCTGAAGAGGAGGGAGAAGCTCGCCTGGGCCCTCAACAGCGTGATGGACGAGGACCAGGTTGAGACCAAGTTGAAGTCCAGCATGGTGGGGAAGACCTTGGAGTTTCACCTCAAGAAATTCCAGCACGGCATCGACGTTGACGGAGATTACTTGACTCCGCCGCCGGCCTTCCTCCCTCTGAACGTGGAAGTTGAGTTCAGCAGGGAGCTCCGGCGGACGATGCCCGCGCTTGACGACCTGGGTGTCGTCGAGAGAAGATCAACCACCCGGTTGGCAATCCCCGGGTTGTCCGAAGACGGCTTCGCCCCTGTCCCACAGCCAAGAGCTGAGGTCATCGGCAAGGGCAAGGAGCTGGCGGAGGAGCCGGAGAGCCAGAAGAGGAAGCTGCGACATGCTGACGGAAGGTCCATCGGGCCTGCCACTTCCACCCCAGTTCCCCCTCCTCAGGAAGGAAGATCCTCCGCCACCGTGGCGACTGTCCCCATGGTGGGGTCCTTTCGGAACGTTACTGTTCCGGCGGTGGGATCCTCCCGTAGTGCGACTGTCCCCGTGGTGGATCCCTCCTGTGGTGCTAGCTTCGGGCGCGCGACTCCGGCATCTGGAGCGGTGAGGGCCTCCAGGTCCAGGAGTTCCTCCCGATCAAGGAGAGCTCCGACCCGGGAAACGCCCGCGGCTGTGGCAAGTCCTGGGAGTCCTCCCGGAGCTCCTACGCCGACTGTGGCCAGCCCGGATCGTCCGGGAAAGAGGTTCCGCGCAAGCAGGTGCGGGAGCCTCCCAAGGTAATTTTTCTTTTTTACCTCGATTAACTTTTTAATTGTAGCATCTGTTTGCTCAATTTCTTCGTTCTTCATCTGCAGTGTTCCCAAGAAGGGGAGTGAAGCTCCACCCTCAGCCACAGTGTCTGAGGCTGCGAGGGCTTCTGCTCCAGTCCCGGTGCCGCCCCAAGCGGAGGCTGCGACAGCTCCGGCGCCGGCTGTCGTGGTCATGGACCTCGACTCGTCTCCAGAAGTTCCCGTGGTAGCGTCGGACCACGGGAATGAAGATGCGCCAGCGGCACCCGTCCCGGAAGTGGAAGCTCCGAGTCCTGGTGCTGCAGTAGTAGAAGCTCCGGCTGTTGAGTCGGAGGAAGTAGCAGTCCCGGCTTCGGAGCCGGAAAGTGCTGAAGCCCCGGCGATTGAGCCGGAGGTGGCTGAAGCCCTGGCATGCGAGCCGGAAGTCGAAGTAGTTCCGGCAGTTGAGCCGGTTACTTCCGAAGCTCCGGCCGCAGAGCCGGTGATTGTTGGAGCGCCGGCCGCAGAGCCGGCGGCTGAAGAGGCGAGGGAGCTTGAGCCTCCCTTAGAAGAGGTGTCCCGGCCGGAGCCAGTAGCAGCTCCTGCTCCGGAGGCGACGACGTCGATGGTACCTGTGGCAGAGCCAGAGTGCCTGAACGAAGTCGCCGGCCCCCAGCCTGAGGGGGCAAATGAAGACTTGGCGGCGGGACCTTCTTCGATGGCGACTGAGGTCATCCCGGAGGAAGGCCCTAGCGCTTTGGAAGCTCGGGGTTCCACTCTCGTAGAGTGGGACCCAATTTTTGTATGTGAAGACCCGCTGGAACCAGCGGAAGAGATCCCAGCAGGTCCGGAGCCCATCTCGCTGTCGATGTCCATCGACAACGCCTGCTCCAGTCTACGTCAGGTCCAACTGGCCTTCTTCCACGACAGCAAGGCTCTTGAAGAGGAGCGCCAAACCCTTAGGCGGTGGCGTAATCGGCTCCACTTCGAGACTAAGCTGGCGCAGTCGAGGCTTGCGGATGACAAGGAGTGGATCAAGCAGGAGAAGATCCGCCTGGAGCTCTGGGATAAGCTGCTGGACGAGAGGGAGAGCATGACTCACGCCCTCGATGCTCAATCCCGGGAGTTCCACGACCAAGCTAAGGCTGCTAACGACGCGGCCAATGCTCGGTTTGATCAGCTCGAGGCCATCAGCACCGCACTCATCAAGCGCCCAGAGGCACTTGAAGGGAGGGAAAGACGGCTCGAGGACGAGGAGCAAAAACTCCTAGAGCTACGGGATGACGTCTTGCGACGGGAAGAAGAGCTCGCCGAGAAAACAGCTCTGGCGGACAAGGGCCTTGAGGAGCGCGCTAAGAAATTGGAAGAGCGCTGCCTCGAGGAAGAGGAGAAGACCTGGGTGCGGGGGCAGGAACTCTACGAATACGAGTGTGCCCTTGTCGCCCGGGAGAAGAAAGTGGAGGCTAGGGAGAAGGACCTGGTCGACCGCCGGAACAAGATCCACCTCCGGGAGGAGGAGCTCGGAAGACTTGAGAAGCGGGTTGCTGCGAAGATCCAGCAAAACGCCAAAGAAGTTGAGCGCCTCACCCGCGAGAATTCAGAGCTGACGACGGCCCGGAGATCCCTGGAAGAGATGAAGAACTTGAGGAAGGCGGACTCCCTGCAGATTTGGGAGTTCCTGGGCAAGGCCGACGACGCGCTGACGCCGATGGGTTTCAGCCTCGTGCACCCGGATGATCCGGAGCCGGAGCCAGACCTTGCGTTGCAAGCGTTGAGCGCCGCAGGCAGCAAGCTCTCCAAGGTGGGCGACGTCATCGC
Organism: Tuctoria greenei; assembly: GCA_036927565.1. NCBI lineage: Eukaryota > Viridiplantae > Streptophyta > Magnoliopsida > Poales > Poaceae > Tuctoria > Tuctoria greenei. The sequence goes on along the minus strand of JAYESD010000007.1, from coordinate 131,472,851 downwards.
GGACCAGCTGGAGGTCGAGGGGCAATCCCTGGCTAGGAACGTCACAGAATATGTGTTGACGTGCTACACCAGCCGGAACCCTCGATTTCCTCTGGACCCGGTGCTTGAAGGCCCCGTCAAAGGAGAAGGCGAAGCTACCCGAGCCTGCGTGTCGGAGGTCGCCCAGAAGGTCGCCGAGTTCTTCCATAGGGTCTAGGACCGTCTCTTTTAGCCTTTACTTGTATCTTCTCTTCTTCCTCAATTTTGTAATCCCTTGTCCCCAGATGTAATCTACGGTCTTCAGATGAAATGAAATCCCCAATTTTTTGCGAATTCCATTTTTTTTTGTCTTCAACATCTTTATCTTCACTTGGCCCCCTGGTAGATGTGCACAATTTGATTGTGGACATGTACCAAAAGGATGTTGAGTTTTGTTGAAGACGAATTTGCTTCGAACTTGTGGAATTTAGGTCCGAAGTTTTTGATAGTGAAGGTCCCCTGAAGTTGTCGGAGCTTAGAAGCTCCGGCATTGTCCATCGCTGGAGCTTAGTAGCTCCGGCAATAGCCTCTATCAACACATTGAGCGTCGGTAGTTAATACTCCAAGGTGTCGGAGCTTAGCAGCTCCGGCAATGACCTTTGCCACACTTGGTTTGTTGGCAACAGACTCCAGTGACGGGGTCTTCTCACCATCTTTTAGTCAACGCCGACGGTTGAAGCCCTGGTGGGAGTCGGAGCTTGGTTAGCTCCGGTTTTTCTCCATCAACGTAGGGTTCATTTTTCCTGCACACTTAAGCCAAGAAAAATATTAAAATTCGTTCCTTGTCTATAACTTCGTCGCGGCTTACGGTTCTCAAGGAAATTTTAAGTTGAACACGATTTTTAATACGACTGGATGAATTGTCTTTTCTTTTAGATCCAATTGTCCATGGACCCACCTTACTTTGGCCTGCCGGGATGTAGGTAGAGTGGCGTACTTAGGGTGCTTGACCAGGCTAAGTCGATAGCGCACTCCGGCCCTAGAATGGCTTGGCGGCTTTCAGGCGAGTTGGCCACAGACGATATTTAAATCCAAAAAATCTGACAATTCAACTCGAATCGTATGTAAACCGGTCAAACTAGAACTTCTTAAGAATTGCACGTTTCTGTTATAGACAAGAAAGAGAAAAATAAAAATGTCGAGCCTATGCAAAAATGAATGCACGTGGAGTCTATTTCACATGAAGATGTCTTTCATTATAGGTCCGGGGTACAGGGGAAACAAGTACACTCTTAGGGTACGGAACCAGGCTAAGTGTGTTTGGTTTCTCGTTTGACCCAGGGTAGTTAGCCACACTTTTAGTCCGGAGACTGTGTCAAGTGTTGCATGAGCTTTTCAAACCTTTCGGGAAAGGTCCGGCTGCTCTCCCGGAGGAACTACCCGACTCTGTACAATGACTCTATAACATACATTTCAAGTTACTTAAGACTCACCTCCATGGAATTAAGTGTAGAACTTACGGAGGTGCTCGATGTTCCAAGGATTTGGGAGAGGTGTCCCATCCTCGGTAGCCAAGCGAACGCTTCCGGGACGGGATACTTTGATCACTCGAAAGGGCCCTTCCCAGCCGGGGGAGAGTTTGTTTTGCCCTTCTCTGGATAGTATTCTCCGTAGCACCAGATCGCCTTCCTCGAGCTGTCGGTTGTGTACATGCCGCTGGTGATAGCGCCGTAGAGCTTGGCGGTATCGGGCATTCCGAACAGCTGCTTGGCACCTTCCCTCCTCGAGGAGGTCTAGGTCTTCGCGCCGGAGCTGGTCCTGCGCGGCTTCGTCGAAGGTCCGGACTCGGAGGGAACCCAAGGTGATTTCCGGAGGAAGGATCGCTTCAGCTTCGTACACCAGAAAGAAGGGTGTTTCTCCGGTTGCCCGACTTGGAGAAGTCATGTTGGCCCATAGAGTGGGCGGAAGCTCTTCGATCCAATTGGCTCCGTGCTTTTTCAAGCGCTCATAAGTGCGTGTTTTGAGTCCTTTAAGGATCTCTGCATTTGCTCTCTCGGCTTGTCCATTGCTGGCAGGATGAGCTACGGAAGCGTAGCAAACTTGTATGCCGAGGTCTTCGCAATATCCTTGAAATGCGGAGCTTGTGAATTGAGTCCCATTATCAGTGATGATCTTATTTGGGACTTCGAATCTGCTCACGATGGATTGTAGAAAATTGATTGCAGATTGTTTTTTGATCGTCACAATGGGAGTTGCTTCCGGCCACTTGGTGAACTTGTCGATGGCGACGTACAGGAACTTGTAACCTCCGACGGCTCTAGGGAAGGGTCCCAAGATGTCCATCCCCCACACAGCGAAAGGCCATGTGGGAGGTATCATTTGTAAGGACTGAGCAGGTGTATGAATTTGCTTTGCATGAAATTGGCATGCTTTGCATTTCTTCACCAGCTCAGTGGCATCCTGGAGCGCTGTAGGCCAGTAGAAGCCGTGCCGAAAGGCTTTTCCGACCAGCGTACGGGAAGATGCGTGGTTCCCACACTCGCCTCCATGGATTTCTGCGAGGAGCTCGCATCCTTCTTCCCTTGTGATGCACCGCATTAGGATGCCGTTGGCACCGCGCCGGTAGAGATCCCCTTCTACCAACGTATATCTTTTAGCCAATCTGACTACCCGATCAGCGGATACATCATCGTCAGGAAGGATGTTGTCTTTCAAGTAGCTCCGGATCTCCGAGATCCATGCATCGGAACTGACTTGAGCATTTGAGTCTTGCGTGCTGGGTTGCTCGGAGCTTCCGGCAGCACCTACGACCCTTGATGGCTGCCATGGTAACAGGGCCATCGGGACCGTCAGCTTCGGGATGCTGATCTCGTCCCCTTCGTTCAGTTCGGCAGGCTGAACTGTGGGTTTTGACAACCTCCGGACAAAGGTTCTATCAGGAGCCGGAGCTCCAGTTGACGCCTTGGTCGAGAGTTCGTCAGCTTCAGCGTTGTGAGCACGCTCAACATGGTGAAGGTCTAGGACTTCGAAGTCCTTCTGAAGCCTCTGGACTTCAAGGAGGTAAGCAGCCAGCTGGAGATTATTGCAGGAGCATTCACCCTTCACCTGCTTGATGACGAGTTGTGAATCTCCTTTGACCAGCAATTGCTTGACACCGTATGATAGTGCCACCTTTAATCCATAGATGAGTGCTTCATACTCCGCCATGTTGTTGGTTGCCTTGAAGTCAAGGTGTACCATGTATTTCACCTTCTCCCCAGTTGGTGCAAGGAGAAGGATTCCAGCTCCGGCTCCCTGCTTCTGCATGGAGCCGTCGAAGTAAAGGGTCCAGTGAGGCTTAGTGAAGGTTTGAACTTGAGGTTCCGTCTTCTGCTCGCTGGGGCCCCCAGGGTTTAATGGAGAGGGAGTCCATTCTGCCACGAAATATGCCAACGCTTGACTCTTGATTGCTTGTCTCGGAATGAATTCAAGATCGAATTCAGCCAATTCCGCTGCCCACTTTGCAATATTCCCAGTTGAATTGGGATTGTGCAGGATCGCTCTAAGTGGATATGAGGTCACCACCGAGACTTTGTGAGCTTGGAAATAGTGTCGAAGCTTCCTTGAGGCAATAAGAACTGCATAAAGCAGTTTATGCACCTCTAGGTATCGAGTCTTGGCATCATGTAACACTTCACTGATGAAGTATATCGGGCGTTGAATGGTCCGGACCCTCCCGGAGGGGTCCGGAGCTTCCTCTTCATTGATCCGGACCCTCTCGGAGGGGTCCAGACTCTCTTCGGGGACCTCCGGGTTCTGGGTGGAGGAACCCGGAGCTTCTTCAGAAATGACCTGGACCCTCTTAGAGGGGTCCGGGTCCTCTGAAGTGGCTTCTTGTGGGTTTGAGTCTGGGAGCTGGGACCCAGACCCGCTTTCAGGAACCTCCGGACCCTCCCGAAGGTGTCTGGATTCCTGAGTATTGGGTAGTTCCGGTCTCTCCGCAACCAGAACCATACTGATGACTTCGTCAGTAGCTGAAATATAAAGCAACAAAGGCTCACCAGGGTTCGGAGCTACCAGGACTGGTAGGGTGGTGAGGAACTGTTTCAGCTCCTGGAATGCCTTCTCTGCTTCTTCAGACCATTGGAATGGTCCGGACTTCCTCAGTAACTTGAAGAAGGGAAGTGCTCTTTCCGCCAGTCTTGAAATGAACCGGCTGAGAGCTGCTAGACATCCAGTTAATTTTTGGACGTCTTTGATGCGGGTTGGTGGCCGCATGTCTTCAATGGCTTTTATCTTCGCCGGATTAGCCTATATGCCCCGGTGACTTACCAGGAAACCAAGAAGCTTTCCGGAACTAACCCCGAAGACGCACTTGTCTGGGTTTAGCTTCGTGCGGGTGGCCCGCAGCTTGTCGAAGACAGCCTGCAAGGTGTCCAAGAGGGACTCCTTGTTCTTGACTTTGACCACGATGTCATCGACGTACACTTCCACTATGTCTCTGATGAGTTCTTCAAAAGTTTTGTACATAGCTCGTACAAAAGTTGAAGTTGCATTCTTGAGACCAAACGGCATGGCTGTGTAACAATACAATCCATCTACTGTGATGAATGAAGTATGCTCTTCATCCTCTCTAGACATCCTGATTTGATGATATCCAGAATATGCGTCTAGAAAACACAGTAACTCGCACCCGGAGGTGGAATCCACTATCTGATCTATTCTAGGTAGTGGGAATGGATCTTTTGGACATGCCTTATTCAGTGTGGTGTAGTCGATGCACATCCGAAGTTTCCCGCCGGCTTTGGGCACAATGACTGGGTTCGCTAGCCATTTTGGATGGAAGACTTCTCGGATAAATCCGGCTTCGAGCAACTTCTTCACTTCTTGTCAGATGAAGTTCTGTCTCTCTACAGATTGCTTCCGAGGTTTCTGATGCACAGGCCGAGCATCGGGGTAAATCTTCAGATTGTGCTCAATCACTTCCCTGGGGATCCCAGTCATTTGTGACGGTTGCCAAGCAAATACGTCAACGTTAACCCGGAGGAAAGTGATGAGCGCGAGTTCCTATTTGTCATTCAACCCACCCGATATGCGGGTGGTTTGAGTGACATCGGAACCAATTTGGACGACTTTGACGGGGATGTCAGTGTCGCCGCTTGGCTGCACACGGGGAGCAGAGGTTGAGCCTCGTTGCCGAATGCTCGGAGGTTTTGGAGCTTGCCCCTGTCTGGAGTCCTCCTCTTGTGCAGTGGTGAGTGCATGGAGCTCCTCCAGAGCAGTTACTCCGGCGGTGCGATCTCCACAAATCCGGAGAACGCCTGCTGGTGTTGGCATCTTCAACACCAAGTATCCATAATGAGCAGCTGCCATAAATTTGTATAGGGCAGGTCTACCCAAGATGGCGTTGAATGGTAAGTTGATCTGAGCGACGTCGAAGACCAACTTCTCGGTGCGGTACTTCTCCCGTGTCCCGAAGGTAACGGGGAGAATTATAGCTCCGAGTGAGGTAATGGCCCCCGGACCTACTCCGGAGAATGGTCGAGAGGGCTGAAGATCCGAAGGTCGAAGCTGGAGTCTGGTAAAAGCTTCAAAGCTTATAAGGTTCAGCCCCGAACCTCCATCCACCATAACATGATGGAGCTGGATGCTGTTGATGGTGGGAGATACCATCAAGGGTAATTGGCCAGCTCCGACCATGCTTCGAGGATAGTCCGAAGCATCAAAAGTGATGGGTGTGTCCATCCACTTTCGATGTGGCTCCGGTCTAGCTGTAGGAGCTACAGCAGCCATATCCCGCCGCATAGTCTTGATGACACGACGAGAAGTGATGTCCCATGATCCACCAAAGATGGTGTTCATGGTTTTCCGACGCTCGTTGTCGGAGACGTCGGAGTCATCGTCGACGGAGGTGTAGACGGCTTTCAGGACCTTTTTGGGGTCCTGAAACCCTAACTCCTCTTCAGCCGGAGCTTCGTCAACCTTCTGTTTTCCCTCCCTCTGTCGGAAAGGAGACCCTTCCCGGCGCTTGTTGTAGCGCTCGGCAAGGTTTTGGACCACCCGGCAGTCTTCCAGCCTGTGGCTGCCCGTTTTGTGAATGGGGCACCACATTTTGGATTTGTCGCCGTCTTCGGAAGACGGTCGAGGTCGCTTCTCGGGGCGTGGCCCCCGGCCACCAGGAGTTGCAGTGGCTGCAACGTTGGATGTGCCGGCCGACGACTTCTTCTTGCCGTTAGTCTTCTTTTTCTTCTTGCCACTCGCGGAGGTAGCGGCTTCTTCTTTGGAGGATTTTTTGTGATCCTCCAAGGCTGGTTTGGAGTGCATTTCACGGCCCTCCGCAGCTCTGGCACATTTGTCTGCCAAGCTGAAGAGCTCCGTGACGCTGGTGATCTCTTTGATCGCCAGCTTCTCCAACATCTTCTTGTCTCGTACACCCTGTCTGAATGCCACAATGACAGAAGCGCTTGAGATAGAAGGGATTGTGTTGCGTACCTGAGAGAACCTCTGGATGAATGACCGCAAAGATTCTCCCCCTTTTTGCACGACCGCAAAAAGGTCTAGTTCAGTGCCCGGTCGGGTGTATGAACTCCCGAAGTTGGCAGTGAACTGACGACACAGCTCCTCCCAACTGTTGATAGAGTTGGGTGGAAGGCTCATAAACCAAGACCTGGCGGTCCCAGTTAAGGCCACTGGAAAGTAGTTGGCCATTACGGCCTCATTTCCTCCAGCTGCTAAGATTGCAGTGGAATATATCTGCAGAAATTCTACGGTGTTGACAGTCCCGTCGACTTTTTCCGGCAAGTGTGGCCGGAACTTCTGTGGCCATCTAACCATGCGCAGGTGCATGGCTAGGGCAGAACAGCCTCCTCCTACTCCTTCCAGAGTAGAAAGGTCTTGAGCATCCCGTCTTTCTCGAGCTCGCTCGATATGGACACGGCCATCCTGTTGGCGGTATCGGCGATCAAGCTCCGCCCGGAGGTCATGTGTCGAAAGCCGAGATACCGTATGGGTGCGTCGTGCCCTAGAGGGCAACGACGTCACTTGCTATGACGCAGCTCGTCTTCGGTTGTTGGAGACATGCGGACCAAGTCTTCCAGACAACGTCCGTCGCTGCGACGGGGCTCGCCCTGAAGGAGGAGGACCCTGGTTGTTGAGGCGTTCGGCCGCTGCTGCGACCAAATGCTCAAGATCAGCCCTCCATTGCTCCATGGCATCTCGAGATGCATCCGGAGGTGGTGGTCGCTGGAGAAGAGCACGCGCTGCAATGGAGCGCGTGTTCTGGGTTGTCATGACTTGCCGGCGCAGTATGTGACGCCGGCGCACCATCATGTTGCGCTGGTGCTGAGGCTCCTGCTGGTGCTGAGGCTCCTGCTGGTGGCTGCATGTTGGAGGGATTGCCCCCGACAGCCTGAGCAGCAGGTTGCCCGTTGGATGATCCAGCCGCAGAATTCACCATTCTTGAAAATCTCAGGCTCCCCTACCTGGCGCGCCAACTGTCGACTGTTGGAGTCGGCAGATCTCCTGACACTACTAAAGTGTTGAAGGAGTTTGTAGTTCGGTGTGGGCGCGCGGAGACTCAAGAAGGTGAATCACGATTGGACATGAGAGACACAGTGGTTTACGTGGTTCGGGCCGCCTGAGCGTAATACCCTACTCCACGGGTGTGTGGTGTTGTATTAGTTTATGTATGAAAGCTCACATCAATGCGTGTGTGCCTGAGAGCGTTCGAGAGCCTCTTCCCCTTCCGTGTATCGTCGGTCTGTCCTTTTATAGTACAAGGACAAACCGTTACAAGTTAGCCTGGCCCGACATGTGGCCCCGGCGGTTACTAGTATCGATACACGATTAATTGTTGTTAATAACCCTATAACGGGCTCCGACAGTGCCGTTACAGGTGTTAAGATTGTCCGATTAAGTGTCATTAACATGGAATTAATGACAATTAATCGGGTCTTGAAGTCTGCGGCTATCCTTTGAAGATCCGGAGTCGTTACAATGTCTTCCGGAGGTTTGAGGCGGCCAGCTCCGACGTTTGGACACGTGGCAGCTCCGGAGCTTGCTTGTGGGAAGCGGGAAGCTCCGGGGTGGCCTGGCACGTGTCAGGTCCGGAGCTTCTCTCGGTCAGGGGTTAAGTCCGGAGGTGCCGTTTCGGTACCTAGCCCAGAGCTTCACCCTTGTGGGTAGTAGCTCCGGTCTGGCAGTACACGTGGCAACCTAGGGGTTAACCATGTTGGAGAAGCAGGTCCGGTTATGTCTGACAAGTGGGCCTCCGAGGGTCTTCAATTTGAGTAGATGTCCTTCCCTTGAGATCTTTGCAACCTCAGGGGGTGTATGGTTTTTAGGGTACCGACAGATGTCTAACAAGTCCATTCTAATTAAGAGCACGTGCCTAGAGTCGATATATGGCTCTGATACCACTTTGTCATGCCCAGTCATCGTAAAGATGAACATACGCTAATCACATGTACGCCAGGATCAGTTTCACCATACATGTACGACAAGTAGTGATAAACAATTCTATATCGCATGAAAACAACATTTATACCTTTCAAAAGAGTTTTGAATAGCAGCAGAAGAGGAAAAACTCTATAGCAACCACAGGCAAATCGACTGGCAGCAACGCGACCTTCTACACACCGTCTTCAATGGAAACTTGCCGTCGTTGAATCTTCTCTTCACTGAGCAGCATTTATAAAAAAAAATACAACAAAGCAAGTGTGAGTACCATCCCGTGGTACTCAGCAAGTGTGGGAAATAAATGACATGAAGGCCGATCAAAAAGAAAGGCTGATAGTGGCTTAAGCACTAAGCATTAAACCTATCCTTAGCTTTCATTGGCAACCTACATCTAAGTGTATATTCCCAATCATTATAGAATAACAATAATAATGAATCAATACCAACATCATTCCCAAACCATCATCTCAACCATCATCCCAACCATCGTCTAATTATGAATTGGACACCAAGCCGCTCTTGTCCGTGAGCACGGCTGTCATGACAGTTTTACCAAATCTCTGCAGAGAGTGTACCCTTTACCCACAAGCAGTGATTTCATCCCCTGTTGCCAGGTGGACTAAGTGAACCTCCCTGATTGCCCGTGGTAGCTAACCACATTGCACACTTCCTTTGGTGTGAGGCCAGGAGATCACTACATGGTCTTTACAAAGGTACTCCCGACTAGTGCTAGCCCTCTAAGGTTTCCACCACTAGGGATCCTCGGAGTAACCCTCCGCCCCAGAGCCCCCTCTTGAGCCTTGCGGATCTCAGAGCAGATCACCCGCATCATTCCCCGCACCATCCAACTACTAGCATTTCATCGGGAGAAACCTAATTAATTGACCAAGCTGCCCCATCTCAGTCTCGTGGTGGTACTATAAAGCTTAGTGGCTTCCTCCATAAACCGGTCCTTAGAATCCGGTGGTAACAAACCCCAATCCTGGGTCTCGTGCAAACTGCACCATACCAATACTAACCAACCACCAGATTCCTATCCACTACAATTGTGTAATCACGACAAGTTCAAGTAACCATAAAGTGTAACATAGCACAATTGTATGAGATCCCAATCCCAATGTCTAAGCATGGCTAAGCATAAATAAGACCTATCTACTTCCCAACCCATTTCAGGTAACAAGGAATTATGTGGAACAGGGCATGTAAACATGAAATAGGACATCAATTTAATTAGCATGCATCTATCTAAATCCCTAGAATTGGTACAAGATGGTCAAGGGCACTTGCCTTTTATTGAACAGCTGCTCAGTCTCTTGATTGAACTCTTGTCTTCATATCTTCATGTTGCTTCTTGAATCGAGATACGAGTGCGTATAAGCTACCGTCAAAAGAGAGATAAAATATTCAAGAACAATACACCAAAACATACACATAAGCATAAAATTCTATATTAATACGTCCCTACGAAGTATTTATTATTTTTTTATAGCCAAATAAATTCATTTACCATTTATTTTCCATTTTTAGTATTTATTTACAGGCTAAAAACATTTTTAATGAATTTCTCATAGCAAAAATATATTTTATATGCATTTTATAAATTTTATTTTAGCATAGAAGATTTTATAAATATTTTTCCTACTATTTCTACATTTATTCTCCATTTTTAGTATTTATTTATTGCTAAAAACATTTTTAGTAAATTTTCTATGGTCAAAATATATTTTATATGCACCCATTATTTTATTTCAGCCTAAAAAGATTTATAAATAATTTTTCTATTATTTTCTATATTCATTTTACCATTTATAAGTATTTTCCACTACTAAATGCATTTTTAAACAATAATCAGAAATTAAATAATAATTCAGGGGCTTAAATGCAAGTTTTATATATTTTCATATTGTTGACATAATTACCATCATGTCCAGGGGTGTTTTTATTAAGAGAAGGGGCCTATCTGCAAATCTCCATTCTCTTTTCTTTTTCTTATTTATTTTTCTATACAAAAATAGGTGAACCGAGTTCATGCCTCATGGACCAAGGGAATAATGGGCGGGTCTATTTTAAATAGACGTCTCAGATTTAAATAAAACGAAGGGGTATGTTCAATCTAATCTGGACCATTGAGGCAAGATCCAATGGCTAGCAAACAAAAGAAGCAATGACCTTCTTCTACCTCTGGACAACACGGTTGGGTCACCATGGCCACCGGCAAGACCACGCCGGAGCATGCAAACGGAGCAAAAAAACACATAAACTAGTCCATGGCTACCAAAAACGATGGAGGAGCTTGTCTAGAACTCACATAGCAAGGTTGCAGGCACCGAAATGGTGCAGGAAAGGAGCAGCAATGTGGGAGGTCGACGTGCGGCGTTGGTCTTCGTTGAGAGGGCTTTCCGGCGGTGATTCCTCGGCGACAACGTGTCGGGGGGATGTTCTAGGGCAAGGCAAATGCTATGGAGAAGTTAGATCGAAGAAAAAATAGACGAAGCGGCAGGAACGATGGTGGCACTAATGGTGGCTAGGTTTCATAGTGGAGAGGATATGGGAAGAGGAGCAAATGAGTATTTGAAGGAGGAACGGTTTCTCGGTGTTGAAGGAGGACGTGTGGCCTATGAGAGAAGGGGCGCGGGATGGGTGAGAATCAGCGAAGCGGTTGTCAAAACGGGGCTTGCACGTGAGTTGCTCGATAAAATGCTCCTGTGGCGCTGGAAAACAGTTGGAGGAAGAAGTTGACAGGGTGGGACCCGCATGACAAAGAGAGTAGGGAAAAGAGAGAGGGGGTGCGGTGGGGTGTGGGCTGGGCTTCAACCTGGGAATTTTTTTGTTATTTGGTTTTCAGGGTGTTACAGTGAAGCCAGTATTTTATTGGTGCTTATAAGGGTAGAGTGTGCGTGCATGTATTTTAGGGTGAGTTCTCGTATGTTAACGTAACTGTCTGCCTTGTTAAAAAAAATGACACGTACCAAAATACGAGAGCTTTCGTGTGGCAAAAAATGTAATATCTGAGTTTTACGCAATTTACTTAAAAAATGATCTGTTTCTTTTCTTTATGAGAGGATATCCGTGGACTAGGCCAATGGACCGACGAAACGGCCGATAATAGCGGTCCATCTGAAGGGCACCCGACAAATAACCTGTGTCCCCGCATATCAGGTGCACACCAAAACCCTCGCCGACGGCTTCTCTCTTTTTTTTTGCCTGCGGACTGCTCGTTCCCATACAAGCAACATGACGCCGCCGTCAGGCGCCGCCGGCGACTTTGAAGGTGACCTCTCCGCCTCGGCCATTGTCGGGAGCACGGTGACCAGCCGTCACCTTCTCCACATCGAAGGCTACTCGCAGACCAAGGAGAATCTCCCCAATGGCCGATGCATCAGTTCTCGCCCTTTTAGCGCAGGGGGTTGCTCATGGTGCATCGAGTATTATCCCAATGGTCTTGTGCCCAACAGCGCCGAGTTTATATCCGTCTACCTCGTCCTCGACCAGAGCTCCGACAGGCCCGTGAAGGCGAGAGCCAGATTTGATCTGCTCGATCAGGCGGGGAAACCGGTGATATCCCATGACCAAACAACGAAATTTCAATCCTTCGCAACCGCTGGCTTTGGCTACCATGATTTCATCAAGAGAGCATGGCTTGAGGAATCAGAGCATCTCAAGGACGACCGCTTCACTATCAGGTGCGATGTCATTGTCTCCCTAGAGCTCCATGCTGAGGAGAGAAAAGGCCCTGCGCCTCCGTTTGTTGTGGTGACTCCGTCGGACCTTCACCGACATTTCGGTGATCTCCTGGTGCACAAGGAGGGGGCGGATATCACGTTTCATGTTGCTGGCGAGACATGCAAGGCGCACAGATGTGTTCTTGCTGCCCGATCGCCCGTCTTCAAAGCACAACTCTTAGGCGCAATGAAGGAGAGCGAGAAGGAAGCTGTCATGAAGGTGGATGACATGGACGCAGCAGTGTTCAAGGCTATGCTCTGCTTTATCTACACTGACACACAGCCGGATAGTCCAGACGTGAAGAAACAAGAAGAGGCTGCAATGGCTCAGCATTTGCTTGTCGCAGCCGACCGCTATAACCTGGAAAGATTGAAGCTAATTTGTGATGACAGATTGTGTAATCACATTGATACATCCTCCGCTGCTACCATCCTGGCATTAGCTGAGCAGCACAAATGTCATGGGCTTAAGGGGGCGTGCTTCCAGTTCCTCAGCACTCCATTGACTCTCAGCGATGTAATGGCAACCGATGGCTTTGACCATTTAACTATAAGCTGCCCTGCTGTTGTGAAAAAGCTCATGTCCCATATTTCTGCTCGTATGTCTGGTTATTTAGGTGGAACAAGACGACGAGATGAGTTTCAGTGGCATGGAGTCTGAAAAGTCGAACAACTGCCAAGTATTAGTATGATTAGTATAGTCCAGTGTGTAAACTCATTATTAAAAAGAAGCAATGCACATCTATCTTCCTTTTGTTTGCTTGTTGAAACCTATATGGGTATAACTAGTTACCCAGAAGCCAATTGTGACAATGTGATGAATGTCCAGTTTAATTGTGTTTCTTTCGTACATTTTCCTGCAGGTATTGGAATGTTTGATTCATCTTCTGACCAGTAGTACAGGAAGCTGCATATCTGTTTCACTTACGGCATGATTAGAGCTGCAACGATTGTGTTGGATATACCTCTTCGTATGTACAGAATATTATTTAGGAATTTACTACGGCTGCTTCCTCTAGGTTCCTGACCCCTGTTGGTTCCTTGATGTTATAATCGTTTCCACAGGCTCTGAATTGTGAGTATCCTGCATCGTGACAAATGAAACCATTTTGCTTATATGTCTTGCAGAGATTGTATTGACCAATAATGAATAGGTTGGTTATTTTGTTGTAACTGACCAGTTGTTGATCTGGCAGGTTTACATGAGTTTATTTGATGGAGGCATAATTGGAAGTGATGCCAATTATTTTTGTGCCATGTTATCAAATGAGCCCAAGCCAGGCTATTTTCTGTGTCCCTATAATTGTATTGAATTGTAGTTATGTCATGAAAAATGCATATCAAAGGATGTACTGTGATAGCTTATATCCTTATATTCGGTCCATATTATATATAAATGAACGTATATATGCATAGCTCAAAATGGTTGCTTTGTAAGGAGTATTTGAATAGTATCTTTCGAACTTGAAGTTGAAGTAAATAGCTGGACATTTGTACGTGTTGAACTTGAAGTAAATTACCCTTATACAGCCTGAGAGAACATTTTCGTCATCATTAGATGCTAATGTGACTTAATATTTCTTCACATAAACTAGCACTGAATCTCTTTCGGATTGTTATTTTTACTCATGTTTGTTATGAACTGAAAGTGGAAACCAACAGTTCTCTCAAAAAAATAAACAAAACATTATGGTGATATTATTCACAGAGGTGGCTGTTAATTGGTTGAAAATGTTTTTTTACGGTAAAAGCAGGTGCACTTCCAATTCATTAGAGAATGGTGGCAAGAAAAATTACAGTCTTTTACAGTTCAAGCAACTTATTTTGCCCTGAAAAACAAAGGAAAACGGCACAAGTGCATGCAACAAACTTCAACTCCAGAATGCACTGCAGCCAAAGCACCTACGCACCCAATTAATTTAAAAGCGCACTGGACACGAAAATGAATGCCCGCCTGAAAATATCTATCTCTTCCTTGGCCAGTAGCGCGACCTGCAACTCACTTTTTCTTTCCCTTGGAAGATTCTTCGGTTGCACTCTTTCCAAATATTCCACCACACATAGAAAATTTGCCCCATGCGCCGGGTCCTCTCTCCGGCGCTCATGCCCGCTGTTACCTCCTTGAACCAGTCTTGAGTGCTCCCTTGAGCCACTATAAGCCCCTGCTCCAACTGTAGATCCATCCACCTGAAGGCCTCTTCCATTACGCGGGTTGTGAATGAGCAGCAAGTGACGAGATGCCCTGTTGTTTCCGCTACATCTGGACAGAGGGGGCATATGACATTATTATCCTAACCTTTCTTTTCTAGATTGTCCGTAGTTTGCAGCCTGGCGATCCAGGTGAACCATAACACCTTTGGTTCCGCCTTTGATTTCCACCGTGAAGGTATGTCCAACTTTTTCTGCACCCCAGCGAATTGGCATTTGTATGCGAAACTTGCCATATATCTCCCCTGGCACGAGTGTTCCCAGAGAACTACGTCCTCAGAATCTTGTTGAAGCGCCACTGTGGTGATTAGGTCCCAAAGTTTAATGTATTCGGCGATCTCATGCGGCGTGGATATGGTGGAAAGAGCCCTTATCCATGCATTGTTACCGTGGCCTACGCCCACTGATCTTTATTTATGCCTCATAGCCAGGAAAATTTTGAAAACTAAGAAGAGTGTTACAAGGAACAAGGTGATTCTATGGTGCAATGTACAATGGAAGCATCATGCATAATCGGAACACTACATAAGAAAAGCTTATCCGAGACGTACCCGAATGAAGAAGGGAGACGAACAAATTGTGCGTCTCCGTCGTCGCATCTCGCAATACGTTGTCATCAGAGACCGAGCGCGTCCGGCCTCGATGCTCCGTTGGATACAACGATTTTTCCATACCGTGCAGACGCTCTAACGGACGCCTAAAGCCCGTTATGGATCGTCCGATTTCCATGGCCCTTTTGGAGTCAGCCTTACTGCACATATATTGAATTATTTTATAAAGTTATTATTATTTATTAAATTAATAAATATTTTTATAAATTATATTTCTTTTTAAATGGCATACCCTTGGATTAAATGCTAGGTCCACCACTGGCGACTGTCTATCTCTAGTGATCATACGGTGCAAAACCTACAGCATAGCCGTACTCTTTGCAGGGCGCCCCAAGCGTTATATCTGTCGCCAGAGGCCTGGGCAATCTCAATTACTCCGTTAGTGGATAGAAACGAGGCATCGGAGAATCCCACAGAGTTACTAAAAAACTTACTACTTGGCTGGAGATATTGTCAGACTCAATGAAGAGATGGTCATTACGATAACGAAAGAGGTACTCCTGAACAAAAATGTCAACTTATGCATGGTATTATTGAGTACCTTAAAGACACAGTGCACCAGGAGGTTACTAATTTTGGTACTCATCTATTTGTAGTCGGTCTGTTTCGCCTCAATTACCCATTTGAATTTTTTTTTAGACCTCTCCATCGAGTACAGTTGTAGTATTTGTTCATGTGTAAACACAACCACTCACACCACACACACACACACACACACAATCAGCCCTACAACTACACACGACTTGTAAGAGCGTCCTTAGAAAGATCACTAAAATCCATCAGAGTCCGATGCGCGATGGGGACGTTGCACTACCATTGTGTCTTCACGCTTGAGAGGTACCTGAAATTATATGGAAATAAATCCCGGTTGGACACCCTGGTCGATTCTGGGAATCGATCCCGGGTGGGCGAGGGGCACGGCGGCCACGCTCGCCACACGGGCTGAAGCCCGCTCCTACGTACCCGTAAGATTGGGACACCATGATTGCGGCTAATCCTCACTGTCTTGAAGATCATTTCTTTCGTTTTGTTAAACATGATGAGACCCCACTATACTTTCGACATACCACGTTCACTAAGAAAGTTTGGGTTCTGCATCATGGTTTCCCATTAGATTTGGAGGGAGTACCTTTTTGTCAAACAAGCTTGTGCTACTTTTGGACAGTTGCTGTATTGTAGCAAGCAGGATCCTTTCCTGGCTCGGGTGCTTGCTTGTGTTCTGGTTGAAGATTTACACCATATCCCATGCAGTCTAGTACTCAAGCACCGTCGTTCCCTCCACCACACAACACGGAGATCCTCATCCTCTGTCTGGTCCGGTGGTGTCGGGACCTGATCTGTCAGCAATGCAGCCCCTTTGTAAACCCAAATCCTGTCTATGTCGAGTCAGGTCACAGTGTTGAACAACCATCCCACCCCTCCTCTATGAGATCCCCTCTCCCGATCCCTAATAACCATCAAGCTATCGTTCCTTCCGCTCCGACCCACCTGGATCAGGGCATTCAGGTTGCTAATCAACCTGATGATATGTCGCATATGGGGGAATAGAAAAGAATCCTTTAAGCCTTCCATCGCATAGCGACAGAGCTCAGCATTTTTTCTCACAAGATGGTAAATAGGACACATTGCCTCACTACAAGAATCGAGCAAACAAGTGTCGGCTAGTGTAAAACCATCGGGGCCGTCGAATTTAATTATCATAAAACCGTCGGTAGGCCGACACTTTTAGTCTATAGCCGTCGGTTACTATAGCTTACCGACAGTTATGTGACCGACATTTCTTTGCTCGATTCTTGTAGTACCTTCTTATGTTCACTGCTATCACATATCACACAGTATGCATCCACCTCATCCTTCTTCTCACGCCCTTTCCTAAAGCACCTGTAACAGTAGGGCTTATCTTTGATACCATCTTTGTTTGAAAACTCTCCCTTCTCTATTGCAGTGGGCTTTGACATGACTTTGATTGGGAACAAAGTCGAATTTGACTGCATCTTACCACTTTCCTGTTGTTTCCTTCTGTTTTGCACGCTAAGGATATTCTTGCACATTCCTTCCTGCAACGGAATCAAAAGCGTGTTGAACAAAGCAGCAGCGCGAGCTGATAATGTTTTGATATATGTAAAGTTGAGGTCCACGTACATGTGTTCATAGAGTAAGATTTTTTAAATACGTTTCAGTAAGTGTATGTGAATGTCTGTGTGAATAATATATAATATTTTCCAAAGCAAAATGAGCGTGACTCAACTAGTTAGATTCTTTATGGTGAAACAAACTCATTCAGATTTGAGTCCTAAATTCTGCATGAGTGTTGCATTTATGATTAATTAAATGACGTTATGGTGCTGGCGAGATGCCTACGGTGATTTTATAAATTTGAAGGTGAGTGAAGCCAGTATTTTA
Organism: Tuctoria greenei; assembly: GCA_036927565.1. NCBI lineage: Eukaryota > Viridiplantae > Streptophyta > Magnoliopsida > Poales > Poaceae > Tuctoria > Tuctoria greenei. The sequence continues at coordinate 131,455,513 of JAYESD010000007.1, read as the reverse complement.
TTGGTGCTTATAAGGGTAGAGTGTGCGTGCATGTATTTTAGGGTGAGTTCTTGTATGTTAACGTAACTGTCTGCCTTGTTAAAAAAATGACACGTACCAAAATACGAGAGCTTTCGTGTGGCAAAAAATGTAATATCTGAGTTTTACGCAATTTACTTAAAAAATGATCCGTTTCTTTTCTTTATGAGAGGATATCCGTGGACTAGGCCAATGGACCGACGAAACGGCCGATAATAGCGGTCCGGTCCATCTGCAGGGCACCTGACAAATAACCCGTGTCCCCGCATATCAGGTGCACACCAAAACCCTCGCCGACGGCTTCTCTCTTTTTTTTTTTGCCCGCGGACTGCTCGTTCCCATACAAGCAACATGACGCCGCCGTCAGGCGCCGCCGGCGACTTTGAAGGTGACCTCTCCGCCTCGGCCATCGTCGGGACACGGTGACCAGCCGTCACCTTCTCCACATCAAAGGCTACTCGCAGAGCAAGGAGAATCTCCCCAATGGCCGATGCATCAGTTCTCGCCCTTTTAGCATAGGGGGTTGCTCACGGCGCATCGAGTATTATCCCAATGATCTTGTGCCCAACAGCGCCGAGTTTATATCCGTCTACCTCGTCCTCGACCAGAGCTCCGACAGGCCCGTGAAGGTGAGAGCCAGATTTGCTCTGCTCGATCAGGCGGGGAAACCGGTGATATCCCACGACCAAACAACGAAATTTCACGCCTTCGCAACCGCTGGCTTCGGCTACCATGATTTCATCAAGAGAGCATGGCTTGAGGAATCAGAGCATCTCAAGGACGACCGCTTCACTATCAGGTGTGATGTCATTGTCTCCCTAGAGCTCCATGCTGAGGAGAGAAAAGGCCCTGCGCCTCCATTTGTTGTGGTGACTCCGTCGGACCTTGTCACACCCAGTTTTATAAAGAATAAAACTAGCTGCAAATACATGTATACCAGGATCAGTTTCACCATACATGTACGACAAGTAGTGATAAACAGTTCTATATCGCATGCAAACCACATTTATACCTTTAAAAGAGTTTTGAAGTAGCAGCGGAAGAGGAAAAACTTCAGGGCAACCACAGACAAATTGACTGGCAGCAACGTGACCTATGCATCGTCTTCACTTGTCACTGTCTTCATTAGATCTTTTCTTCACTGAGCAGCATATCAAAAATACAACAAAGCAAGTGTGAGTACCATCCCGTGGTACTCTGCAAGTGTGGGAAATAAATGACATGTAGGCCAATCAAAAAGGAAAGGCTGATAATGGTTTAAGCACTATGCATTAAACCTATCCTTAGCTTTCATTAGCACCTACATCTAGGTGTATATTCCCAATAATTATAGAATAACAATAATAATGAATCAATATCAACATCATTCCCAAACCATCATCTCAACCATCATCCCAACCATCGTCTAATTATGAATTGGACACCAAGCTGCTCTTGTCCGTGAGCACGGCTGTCATGACAGTTTTACCAAATCTCTGCAGAGAGTGTACCCTTTAGCCACAAGCAGTGATTTCATTCCCTGTTGCCAGGTGGACTGAGTAAACCTCCCTAATGCCAGTGGTGGCCAACCACATTTCACACTTCCATAGGTGCGTGGCCAGGAGATCACTACATGGTCTTTACAAAGGTACTCCCGACTAGTGCTAGCCCTCTAAGATTTCCACCACTGAGGCATTTCTGGAGTAACCCTCCGCCTCAGAGCCCCCTCTTGAGCCTTGTGGTTCCCAGAGCAGTACCCCTGCATCATTCCCCGCACCATCCAACTACTAGCATTTCATCGGGAGAAACCTAATTAATTGACCAAGCTGCCCCATCTCAGTCTCGTGGTGGTACTATAAAGCTTAGTGGCTTCCTTCATAAACCGGTCCTTAGAATCCAATAGATGTCAAGCCCCAAACCAAGGTCTTGTGCACGCATGCACCAATCCATACAAAACCCCCTATCAGATTCCTATCTACTAATTTCCGTTTAGCCACCAATTCATGAATCAAAATACTTCAAAAGTAAACTTGTAAGTTAATAGATCATATTTCAATTAAGCATGGCTAAGCGTATTCTAAATACTAATAAAATACCCAAATCATGTTGACAAGGAATATTGTGGAAAATCTAGGAAAACATAACATAGGATTCATATTTTAATTTAGCATGCAACTAACTAAAACTTAACAAAAAGGGTGCAAGATGGTCAAGGAACTTGCCTTTCATTGAATAGCTGCTCAGTCTCTTGATTGAACTCTTGTCTTCATATCTTCGTGTCACTTCTTCGTCGAAATACGAGTGCGTATAAACTACCGTCAAAAGAGAAACAAAAACCATCAAGAACAATACACCATACAAGCAATACAAATATTATGATAGAAATATGTTATGATTATGATTTAAATTGAGGTTATGAGTGATTTATTATTTTTCATAGCTAAATAAATGCATTTACTATTTACTTCCCATTTTTAATATTTAATTATAGGCTAAAATAATTTTTAATGAATTTCCCATAGCCAAAATATATTTTATAAGCATTTTGTAAATTTATTTCAGCATAAAATATATTATAAATAATTTTCCTCTATTTTCACATTTATTCTCTATTTCTATTATTTAATTATAACTAAAAGTATTTTTATTAAATTTTTTCCATGATAAAAAGATAATTTATATGCATCTACAATTTTATTTCAACCTAAAATGATTTTTAACTAATTTTCCACTATTTTCTATATTTATTTTATAATTTATAAATATTCTCTATTCACAAAATACACTTTTAATCAATATTCAGCAATTAAGAATAACCTCAGGGGTTGTTTAGTAATTTTCCCTAATAGAACAGTGGCTTAAAATGTGATTAATTAAAATTACAGGGGCTTAGTCAAAGAATTATTAGTGAAACCATAATTCCAACCAACTTTTGGGGTCTAATTTACATGTTTTTAGTTTATTTTACAATTACCAAGTTTTCCAGGGGCTAGATCATAAGATTCCAGGGGCTAGACTGCAAAAGACGAAGGGGATGTGTCCTGATTTAATTTGGGCCATTGGATTTTATTTGAATGGCTGTGGTTTAAAACAAGGTGAAGGGGTATGATGTTTTAATCTGGGCCGTTGTGCCCAGATGGACGGCTCGTGCTCGGCCACGTCACCCCGGTGAGGTGGGTGGCGGCCAGAGCCACCAGAGGCGGCGGCGCCTCCATGGCCGGCGGCTAAAACTCGCCGGAGCCGGCCGGATTTGGCGCCCCGGTGCTCCAATTTAGACGGGAAATAGAGGGGAAGAAAGAGAAGAGGATGGGAAACTCACCCATGGTGACGCATGCACGGGAAATCGATCGGGGACGACGAGCGACGATGGGGTTCGACAGTTGGGCATTGGTGCCGTCGGGGGCGGGCCTCGAGCGGCGGGAACTCGCCACAGATGGGTGCTTCGGGGGCGGAGCGACGTGGGGGTTCCTGGCATCTCGTCGGAATTGGGCGAGGTGGCTTCTCAACGCGAGGCGACGAGCTCCAAACGACGGCCATGGTGGCTAGGGTTCGGGCAAGGGAGGAATGGGGTGTGGGGGGTGTGACTGGGGTAGTAGTAGGGAGGGGGGGCGGTTGCTCAGGGGCGGTGCGAGCGCGGCAGTTGCCCAGGGCGCACGCACACGCGGGCGCGAGCAACACGGCCACGGGGAACGGGCGTGCGGCAGTTGAGGGAGAAGAAGGCCGTGATGGCTGGGCCCCACGCGCAGAGAGAGAGGAGAGGGAAGGAGGTGGAGCGCGGTTGGGCCGAGCTGGGCCGATCAGAGGAAAGGAGGGAGATGGGCTGCGGGTAGATTTTAGGCCCACGGTTGAGGTTTTCCTTTTTCTTTTCTTTTCATTTCTTTTGACTTTTGCCTTCAAGTTTTCAATTAAATTTTCTAGCAAATTTGAATTCAAGTTCACACCAAATGCACAGATAAGAAATGCATTCTAAACATGTTTTCTAGATTACAAGGTTTTTAATTGGGATAAATTTTCTTTTATTTTTTTATTTGGATATATACTTATTCTTTATTTAATTACTCTTAACCTTATTTGATTTGCATTCTACTAGTTTCGAAAATATGGGTGTTACAATTCTACCCCCCTTAAACGGAATCTCGCCCCGAGATTCTCTAGTGTTGCGATGTAATGATCTATGTCTTAGTAAATCGACAAATTACCATTGTTTTGCTTTAGGTGTTAAGCAATTTATTTTTAAAACTTCCTAAGGTTTAAAACGTCACTCAAACACAAAACTGCAAGACAATGAAATTGTTTTTAATAGGTTTAAGAGAATATTTCTTTATCACATAAATGTGCAACTTGTTATTACTATTTTGTTTTCCCTTAATGCATTTATTTATTGTTTTATTACCAATATTATTACCAGATCTAAAATGGTGCTACTTTACATTTTATTTAAATTGAAACGTACTTTACCTAGTATTTTGGAATTTATATTATTATTATTATTTACACGTAATTCCTCATGATAAAATATGCCTACTTGATTTATATAAAAAAATATCACACAATACCGTACGTAATTAATTTTATTGCTATTATTTTTATTCTATTGTACTTTTGTTCCCTCTATTTTTTTTAACCCATCGACAAGTTATTAATATTATCATTTTAAAAATATTTTACCTCCTGTTTTATTCCTAATGTTCTTCTAGCACTTTTAGGAGTTTAGAACTGCACACAACTGAATACATAAAATGCTATTAATATATTTTTATTCCCTAAATTGATTTAAGAACACTTCTATCATTGCACACAAATTTACATCTTATTCTATTATTATTATTATTATTATTATTATTATTATTATTATTATTATTATTATTATTATTATTATTATTATTATTATTATTATTATTATTTTATATGCAGACTTCATTATCAACGTATTCTAATTTTTAACAGAGCGTTATGAGCCCTGATTGAATTTTCTTTGTCATGCCTTAATTTCATATGAATTCAAACTTATTCTTTAAAAGTTTAAATTTGCATTTTTCACAAACAGGCAATTACGAAGAAATATGTTGTTTAGTTAAATTTACAGTATTATTACACAACAACACACATAATTTTTTTTGTTCTACATTCTTCTTCTTCTTATTCTTATTACTTTGAACTTGGCTTAAATTTGCACTATAGTTTTAACTTTAAAGTCTTTCACTTCAAATGCATTATCATGATTACTATATTTAGTATTATTGTTTTCTTTTCCTTTTTGGAAATTATGAGGGTTACAATCCCACCCACCTTACACAGAATCTCACCCACGAGATTCAAGTGGGTCGGCTACCCCCTTAAACAGACAAATGTTATAATTTCTTGTTGTTATTATTATTAATCTATTGCAATACATCAAACAACGTGTTCTAATTCGCTGTGAGGAAGGCATGGACTTCACTTGCTAACTAAAGGGGGCCTATGCAAGTGATGTATGATAATCTCTAAGAGTCTTCTTCTTTTGCATTGTCCTTCTATGTGGATCTTCACGTTCCTGTCGGTGGAGTCGAAGCTTCGTCTTCATGAGCGAGGTCAAAGAAGTGTCTTAGAGGTCCATTCTAACTGAGGTCACGTACCTAGAGTCAACATATAGCTCTGATACCACTTTGTCACACCCGGTTTTATAAAGAATAAAACCAGCTGCAAATACATGTATACCAGGATCAGTTTCACCATACATGTACGACAAGTAGTGATAAACAGTTCTATATCGCATGCAAACCACATTTATACCTTTAAAAGAGTTTTGAAGTAGCAGCGGAAGAGGAAAAACTTCAGGGCAACCACAGACAAATTGACTGGCAGCAACGTGACCTATGCATCGTCTTCACTTGTCACTGTCTTCATTAGATCTTTTCTTCACTGAGCAGCATATCAAAAATACAACAAAGCAAGTGTGAGTACCATCCCGTGGTACTCCGCAAGTATGGGAAATAAATGACATGTAGGCCAATCAAAAAGGAAAGGCTGATAATGGTTTAAGCACTATGCATTAAACCTATCCTTAGCTTTCATTAGCACCTACATCTAGGTGTATATTCCCAATAATTATAGAATAACAATAATAATGAATCAATATCAACATCATTCCCAAACCATCATCTCAACCATCATCCCAACCATCGTCTAATTATGAATTGGAACCAAGCCGCTCTTGTCCGTGAGCACGGCTGTCATGACAGTTTTACCAAATCTCTGCAGAGAGTGTACCCTTTACCCACAAGCAGTGATTTCATCCCCTGTTGCCAGGTGGACTGAGTAAACCTCCCTAATGCCAGTGGCGGCCAACCAAATTTCACACTTCCATAGGTGCGTGGCCAGGAGATCACTACATGGTCTTTACAAAGGTACTCCCGACTAGTGCTAGCCCTCTAAGGTTTCCACCACTGAGGCATTTCTGGAGTAACCCTCCGCCTCAGAGCCCCCTCTTGAGCCTTGCGGTTCCCAGAGCAGTACCCCTGCATCATTCCCCGCACCATCCAACTACTAGCATTTCATCGGGAGAAACCTAATTAATTGACCAAGCTGCCCCATCTCAGTCTCGTGGTGGTACTATAAAGCTTAGTGGCTTCCTTCATAAACCGGTCCTTAGAATCCGATAGATGTCAAGCCCCAAACCAAGGTCTTGTGCACACATGCACCAATCCATACAAAACCCCCTATCAGATTCCTATCTACTAATTTCCGGTTAGCCACCAATTCATGAATCAAAATACTTCAAAAGTAAACTTGTAAGTTAATAGATCATATTTCAATTAAGCATGGCTAAGCGTATTCTAAATACTAATAAAATACCCAAATCATGTTGACAAGGAATACTGTGGAAAATCTAGGAAAACATAACATAGGATTCATATTTTAATTTAGCATGCAACTAACTAAAACTTAACAAAAGGGTGCAAGATGGTCAAGGAACTTGCCTTTCATTGAATAGCTGCTCAGTCTCTTGATTGAACTCTTGTCTTCATATCTTCATGTCACTTCTTCGTCGAAATACGAGTGCGTATAAACTACCGTCAAAAGAGAAACAAAAACTGTCAAGAACAATACACCATACAAGCAATACAAATATTATGATAGAAATATGTTATGATTATGATTTAAATTGAGGTTATGAGTGATTTATTATTTTTCATAGCTAAAGAAATACATTTACTATTTACTTCCCATTTTTAATATATAATTATAGGCTAAAATCATTTTTAATGAATTTCCCATAGCCAAAATATATTTTATAAGCATTTTATAAATTTATTTCAGCATAAAATATTTTATAAATAATTTTTCTCTATTTTCACATTTATTCTCTATTTTTATTATTTAATTATAACTAAAAGTATTTTTATTAAATTTTTTCCATGATAAAAAGATAATTTATATGCATCTACAATTTTATTTCAGCCTAAAATGATTTTTAACTAATTTTCCACTATTTTCTATATTTATTTTATCATTTATAAATATTCTCTATTCACAAAATACACTTTTAATCAATATTCAGCAATTAAGAATAACCTCAGGGGCTGTTTAGTAATTTTCCCTAATAGAACAGTGGCTTAAAATGTGATTAATTAAAATTACAGGGGCTTAGTCAAAGAATTATTAGTGAAACCATAATTCCAACCAACTTTTGGGGTCTAATTTACATGTTTTTAGTTTATTTTACAATTACCAAGTTTTCCAGGGGCTAGATCATAAGATTCCAGGGGCTAGACTGCAAAAGACGAAGGGGATGTGTCCTGATTTAATTTGGGCCATTGGATCTTATTTGAATGGCAGTGATTTAAAACAAGGTGAAGGGGTATGATGTTTTAATCTGGGCCGTTGTGCCCAGATGGACGGCTCGTGCTCGGCCACGTCACCCCGATGAGGTGGGTGGCAGCCAGAGCCACTAGAGGCGGCGGCGCCTCCATGGCCGGCGGCTAAAACTCGCCGGAGCCGGCCGGATTTGGCGCTCCGGTGCTCCAATTGAGACGGGAAATAGAGGGGAAGAAAGAGAAGAGGATGGGAAACTCACCCATGGTGACGCATGCACAGGAAATCGATCGGGGACGACGAGCGACGGTGGGGTTCGAGATTTGGGCATTGGTGCCGTCGGGGGCGGGCCTCGAGCGGCGGGAACTCGCTACGGATGGGTGCTTCGGGGGCGGAGCGACGTGGGGGTGCCTGGCATCTCGTCGGAATTGGGCAAGGTGGCTTCTCAACGCGAGGCGACAAGCTCCAAACGACGGCCATGGTGGCTAGGGTTCGGGCAAGGGAGGAATGGGGGGTGGGGGGTGCAACTGGGGTAGTAGTAGGGAGGGGGGGCGGTTGCTCAGGGGCGGCGCGAGCGCGGCAGTTGCCCAGGACGCACGCACACGCGAGCGTGAGCAACACGGCCACGGGGAACGGGCGTGCGGCAGTTGAGGGAGAAGAAGGCCGTGACGGCTGGCCCCACACGCAGAGAGAGAGGAGAGGGAAGGAGGGGGAGCGCGGTTAGGCCGAGCTGGGCCGATCAGAGGAAAGGAGGGAGATGGGCTGCGGGTAGATTTTAGGCCCACGGTTGAGGTTTTCCTTTTTCTTTTCTTTTCATTTCTTTCGACTTTTGCCTTCAAGTTTTCAATTAAATTTTCTAGCAAATTTGAATTCAAGTTCACACCAAATGCACATATAAGAAATGCATTCTAAACATGTTTTCTAGATTACAAGGTTTTTAATTGGGATAAATTTTCTTTTATTTTTTTATTTGGATATATACTTATTCTTTATTTAATTACTCTTAACCTTATTTGATTTGCATTCTACTTGTTTCGAAAATATGGGTGTTACAGACCTTCACCGACATTTCGGTGATCTCCTGGTGCACAAGGAGGGGGCGGATATCACGTTTCATGTTGCTGGCGAGACATGCAAGGCGCACATATGTGTTCTTGCTGCCCGATCGCCCGTCTTCAGAGCACAACTCTTAGGCGCAATGAAGGAGAGCGAGAAGGAAGCTGTCATAAAGGTGGATGACATGGACGCAGCAGTTTTCAAGGCTATGCTCTGCTTTATCTACACTGACACACAGCCGGATAGTCCAGACGTGAAGAAACAAGAAGAGGCTGCAATGGCTCAGCATTTGCTTGTCGCAGCCGACCGCTATAACCTGGAATGATTGAAGCTAATTTGTGATGACAGATTGTGTAATCACATTGATACATCCTCCGCTGCTACCATCCTGGCATTAGCTGAGCAGCACCACTGTCATGGGCTTAAGGGGGCGTGCTTCCAGTTCCTCAGCACTCCATTGACTCTCAGCGCTGTAATGGCAACCGATGGCTTTGACCATTTAACTATAAGCTGCCCTGCTGTTGTGAAAAAGCTCATGTCCCATATTTCTGCTCGTATGTCTGGTTATTTAGGTGGAACAAGATGACGAGATGAGTTTCAGTGGCATGGAGTCTGAAAAGTCGAACAACTGCCAAGTATTAGTATGATTAGTATAGTCCAGTGTGTAAACTCATTATTAAAAAGAAGCAATGCACATCTATCTTCCTTTTGTTTACTTGTTGAAACCTATATGGGTATAACTAGTTACCCAGAAGCCAATTGTGACAATGTGATGAATGTCCAGTTTAATTGCGTATCTTCTTTCGTACATTTTACTGCAGGTATTGGAATGCTTGATTCATCTTCTGACCAGTAGTACAGGAAGCTGCATATCTGTTTCACTTATGGCATGATTAGAGCTGCAACGATTGTGTTGGATATACCTCTTCGTATGTACAGAATATTATTTAGGAATTTACTACGGCTGCTTCCTCTAGGTTCCTGACCCCTGTTGGTTCCTTGATGTTATAATCGTTTCCACAGGCTCTGAATTGTGAGTATCCTGCATCGTGACAAATGAAGAAGGCCAGGAAAAACCATTTCTTTTAGTTGAATTTATTGATTTTAGACAGGTTAGGATATATTATTATTATGGTTGATCTGGCAGGTAGGCATGAGTTTATTTGAGTAACGCATTGCTAGAGAATACTATCAGACATGGATATTTTTCCCCTGTTTACCACACTGAAGTCCCTGACATGCCTATTATGTGTGCCTCATTTAGTTTCTTGAATTGTTACTTCCCTGATGGGTTATCATTTTCTCGAGCTCAGAATTGTGCATTACTTTATTAGCCTAACTCATGGCACATGAAGTCAAGAAACCATTTTGCTTATATGTCTTGCACAGATTGCATTGACCAATGGATAGGTTGGTTATTTTGTTGTAACTGACCAGTTGTTGATCTGGCAGGTTTACATGAGTTTATTTGATGGAGGCATAATTGGAAATGATGCCAATTATTTTTGTGTCATGTTATCAAATGAGCCCAAGCCAGGCTATTTTCTGTGTCCCTATAATTGTATTGAATTGTAGTTATGTCATGAAAAATGCATATCAAAAGATGTACTGTGATAGCTTATATCCTTAATTCGGTCCATATTATGTATAAATGAACGTATATATGCATAGCTCAAAATGGTTGCTTTGTAAGGAGTATTTGAATAGTATCTTTCGAACTTGAAGTTGAAGTAAATAGCTGGACATTTGTACGTGTTGAACTTGAAGTAAATTACCCTTATACATCCTGAGAGAACATTTTCGTCATCATTAGATGCCAATGTGACTTAATATTTCTTCACATAAACTAGCACTGAATCTCTTTCGGATTGTTATTTTTACTCATGTTTGTTATGAACTGAAAGTGGAAACCAACAGTTCTCTCAAAAAAAATAAACAAAACATTATGGTGATATTATTCACAGAGGTGGCTGTTAATTGGTTGAAAATGTTTTTTTACGGTAAAAGCAGGTGCACTTCCAATTCATTAGAGAATGGTGGCAAGAAAAATTACAGTCTTTTACAGTTCAAGCAACTTATGTTGCCCTGAAAAACAAAGGAAAACGGCACAAGTGCATGCAACAAACTTCAACTCCAGAATGCACTGCAGCCAAAGCACCTACGCACCCAATTAATTTAAAAGCGCACTGGACACGAAAATGAATGCCCGCCTGAAAATATCTATCTCTTCCTTGGCCAGTAGCGCGACCTGCAACTCACTTTTTCTTTCCCTTGGAAGATTCTTCGGTTGCACTCTTTCCAAATATTCCACCACACATAGAAAATTTGCCCCATGTGCCGGGTCCTCTCTCCGGCGCTCATGCCCGCTGTTACCTCCTTGAACCAGTCTTGAGTGCTCCCTTGAGCCACTATAAGCCCCAGCTCCAACTGTAGATCCATCCACCTGAAGGCCTCTTCCATTACGCGGGTTGTGAATGAGCAGCAAGTGAGGAGATGCCCTGTTGTTTCCGCTCATCTGGACAGAGGGGGCATATGACATTATTATCCTAACCTTTCTTTTCTAGATTGTCCGTAGTTTGCAGCCTGGCGATCCAGGTGAACCATAACACCTTTGGTTCCGCCTTTGATTTCCACAGTGAAGGTATGTCCAACTTTTTCTGCACCCCAGCGAATTGGCATTTGTATGCGAAACTTGCCATATATCTCCCCTGGCCCGAGTGTTCCCAGAGAACTACGTCCTCAGAATCTTGTTGAAGCGCCACTGTGGTGATTAGGTCCCAAAGTTTAATGTATTCGGCGATCTCATGCGGCGTGGATATGGTGGAAAGAGCCCGTATCCATGCATTGTTACCGTGGCCTACGCCCACTGATCTTTATTTATGCCTCATAGCCTGGAACATTTTGAAAACTAAGAAGAGTGTTACAAGGAACAAGGTGATTCTATGGTGCAATGTACAATGGAAGCATCATGCATAATCGGAACACTACATAAGAAAAGCTTATCCGAGACATACCCGAATGAAGAAGGGAGACGAACAAATTGTGCGTCTCCGTCGTCGCATCTCGCAATACGTTGTCATCAGAGACCGAGCGCGTCCGGCATCGATGCTCCGTTGGATACAACGATTTTTCCATATCATGCAGACGCTCTAACGGACGCCTAAAGCCCGTTATGGATCGTCCAATTTCCATGGCCCTTTTGGAGTCAGCCATACTGCACATATATTGAATTATTTTATAAAGTTATTATTATTTATTAAATTAATAAATATTTTTTATCAATTATATTTCTTTTTAAATGGCATACCCTTGGATTAAATGCTAGGTCCACCGCTGGCGACTGTCTATCTCTAGTGATCATACGGTGCAAAACCTACAGCATAGCCGTACTCTTTGCAGGGCGCCCCAAGCGTTATATCTGTCGCCAGAGGCCTGGGCAATCTCAATTACTCCGTTAGTGGATAGAAACGAGGCATCGGAGGCTCCCACAGAGTTACTAAAAAACTTGCTACTTGGCTGGAGATATTGTCAGACTCAATGAAGAGATGATCATTACGATAACGAAAGAGGTACTCCTGAACAAAAAATTCAACTTATGCATGGTATTATTGAGTACCTTAAAGACACAGTGCACCAGGAGGTTACTAATTTTGGTACTCATCTATTTGGAGTCGGTCTGTTTCGCCTCAATTGCCTGTATGAATTTTTTTTAGACCTCTCCATCGAGTACAGTTGTAGTATTTGTTCATGTGTAAACACAACCACTCACACCACCACCACACACACACACACACACAATCAGCCCTACAACTACACACGACTTGTAAGAGCGTCCTTAGAAAGATCACTAAAATCCATCAGAGTCCGATGCGCGATGGGGACGTTGCACTACCATTGTGTCTTCACGCTTGAGAGGTACCTGAAATTATTTGGAAATAAATCCTGGTAGGACACCCTGGTCGATTCTGGGAATCGAACCCGGGTGGGCGAGGGGCACGGCGGCCACGCTCGCCACACGGGCTGAAGCCCGCTCCTACGTACCCGTAAGATTGGGACACCATGATTGCGGCTAATCCTCACTGTCTTGAAGATCATTTCTTTCGTTTTGTTAAACATGATGAGACCCCACTATACTTTCGACATACCACGTTCACTAAGAAAGTTTGGGTTCTGCATCATGGTTTCCCATTAGATTTGGAGGGAGTACCTTTTTGTCAAACAAGCTTGTGCTACTTTTGGACAGTTGCTGTATTGTAGCAAGCAGGATCCTTTCCTTGCTCGGGTGCTTGCTTGTGTTCTGGTTGAAGATTTACAGGATATCCCATGCAGTCTAGTACTCAAGCACGGTCGTCCCCTCCACCACACAACACGGAAATCCTCATCTTCTGTCTGGTCCGGTGGTGTCGGGACCTGGTCTGTCAGCAATGCAGCCCCTTTGTAAACCCAAATCCTGTCTATGTCGAGTCAGGTCACAGTGTTGAACAACCATCCCACCCCTCCTCTATGAGATCCCCTCTCCCGATCCCTAATAACCATCAAGCTATCGTTCCTTCCGCTCCGACCCACCTGGATCAGGGCATTCAGGTTGCTAATCAACCTGATGATATGTCGCATATGGGGGAATAGAAAAGAATCCCTTAAGCCTTCCATCGCATAGCGACAGAGCTCAGCATTTTTTCTCACAAGATGGTAAATAGGACACATTGCCTCACTACAAGAATCGAGCAAACAAGTGTCGGCTAGTGTAAAACCATCGGGGCCGTCGAATTTAATTATCATAAAACCGTCGGTAGGCCGACACTTTTAGTCTATAGCCGTCGGTTACTATAGCTTACCGACAGTTATATGACCGACATTTCTTTGCTCGATTCTTGTAGTACCTTCTTATGTTCACTGCTATCACATATCACACAGTATGCATCCACCTCATCCTTCTTCTCACGCCCTTTCCTAAAGCACCTGTAACAGTAGGGCTTATCTTTGATACCATCTTTGTTTGAAAACTCTCCCTTCTCTATTGCAGTGGGCTTTGACATGACTTTGATTGGGAACAAAGTCGAATTTGACTGCATCTTACCACTTTCCTGTTGTTTCCTTCTGTTTTGCACGCTAAGGATATTCTTGCACATTCCTTCCTGCAACGGAATCAAAAGCATGTTGAACAAAGCAGCAGCGCGAGCTGATAATGTTTTGATATATGTAAAGTTGAGGTGCACGTACATGTGTTCATAGAGTAAGATTTTTTAAATACGTTTCAGTAAGTGTATGTGAATGTCTGTGTGAATAATATATAATATTTTCCAAAGCAAAATGAGCGTGACTCAACTAGTTAGATTCTTTATGGTGAAACAAACTCATTCAGATTTGAGTCCTAAATTCTGCATGAGTGTTGCATTTATGATTAATTAAATGACGTTATGTTGCTGGCGAGATGCCTACGGTGATTTTATAAATTTGAAGGTGAGTGAAGCCAGTATTTTATTGGTGCTTATAAGGGTAGAGTGTGCGTGCATGTATTTTAGGGTGAGTTCTCGTATGTTAACGTAACTGTCTGCCTTGTTAAAAAAAATGACACGTACCAAAATACGAGAGCTTTCGTGTGGCAAAAAATGTAATATCTGAGTTTTACGCAATTTACTTAAAAAATGATCTGTTTCTTTTCTTTATGAGAGGATATCCGTGGACTAGGCCAATGGACCGACGAAACGGCCGATAATAGCGGTCCATCTGAAGGGCACCCGACAAATAACCTGTGTCCCCGCATATCAGGTGCACACCAAAACCCTCGCCGACGGCTTCTCTCTTTTTTTTTGCCTGCGGACTGCTCGTTCCCATACAAGCAACATGATGCCGCCGTCAGGCGCCGCCGGCGACTTTGAAGGTGACCTCTCCGCCTCGGCCATTGTCGGGAGCACGGTGACCAGCCGTCACCTTCTCCACATCGAAGGCTACTCGCAGACCAAGGAGAATCTCCCCAATGGCCGATGCATCAGTTCTCGCCCTTTTAGCGCAGGGGGTTGCTCATGGTGCATCGAGTATTATCCCAATGGTCTTGTGCCCAACAGCGCCGAGTTTATATCCGTCTACCTCGTCCTCGACCAGAGCTCCGACAGGCCCGTGAAGGCGAGAGCCAGATTTGCTCTGCTCGATCAGGCGGGGAAACCGGTGATATCCCATGACCAAACAACGAAATTTCACGCCTTCGCAACCGCTGGCTTCGGCTACCATGATTTCATCAAGAGAGCATGGCTTGAGGAATCAGAGCATCTCAAGGACGACCGCTTCACTATCAGGTGCGATGTCATTGTCTCCCTAGAGCTCCATGCTGAGGAGAGAAAAGGCCCTGCGCCTCCGTTTGTTGTGGTGACTCCGTCGGACCTTCACCGACATTTCGGTGATCTCCTGGTGCACAAGGAGGGGGCGGATATCACGTTTCATGTTGCTGGCGAGACATGCAAGGCGCACAGATGTGTTCTTGCTGCCCGATCGCCCGTCTTCAAAGCACAACTCTTAGGCGCAATGAAGGAGAGCGAGAAGGAAGCTGTCATAAAGGTGGATGACATGGACGCAGCAGTGTTCAAGGCTATGCTCTGCTTTATCTACACTGACACACAGCCGGATAGTCCAGACGTGAAGAAACAAGAAGAGGCTGCAATGGCTCAGCATTTGCTTGTCGCAGCCGACCGCTATAACCTGGAAAGATTGAAGCTAATTTGTGATGACAGATTGTGTAATCACATTGATACATCCTCCGCTGCTACCATCCTGGCATTAGCTGAGCAGCACCACTGTCATGGGCTTAAGGGGGCGTGCTTCCAGTTCCTCAGCACTCCATTGACTCTCAGCGATGTAATGGCAACCGATGGCTTTGACCATTTAACTATAAGCTGCCCTGCTGTTGTGAAAAAGCTCATGTCCCATATTTCTGCTCGTATGTCTGGTTATTTAGGTGGAACAAGACGACGAGATGAGTTTCAGTGGCATGGAGTCTGAAAAGTCGAACAACTGCCAAGTATTAGTATGATTAGTATAGTCCAGTGTGTAAACTCATTATTAAAAAGAAGCAATGCACATCTATCTTCCTTTTGTTTGCTTGTTGAAACCTATATGGGTATAACTAGTTACCCAGAAGCCAATTGTGACAATGTGATGAATGTCCAGTTTAATTGTGTTTCTTTCGTACATTTTACTGCAGGTATTGGAATGTTTGATTCATCTTCTGACCAGTAGTACAGGAAGCTGCATATCTGTTTCACTTACGGCATGATTAGAGCTGCAACGATTGTGTTGGATATACCTCTTCGTATGTACAGAATATTATTTAGGAATTTACTACGGCTGCTTCCTCTAGGTTCCTGACCCCTGTTGGTTCCTTGATGTTATAATTGTTTCCACAGGCTCTGAATTGTGAGTATCCTGCATCGTGACAAATGAAACCATTTTGCTTATATGTCTTGCAGAGATTGTATTGACCAATAATGAATAGGTTGGTTATTTTGTTGTAACTGACCAGTTGTTGATCTGGCAGGTTTACATGAGTTTATTTGATGGAGGCATAATTGGAAGTGATGCCAATTATTTTTGTGCCATGTTATCAAATGAGCCCAAGCCAGGCTATTTTCTGTGTCCCTATAATTGTATTGAATTGTAGTTATGTCATGAAAAATGCATATCAAAGGATGTACTGTGATAGCTTATATCCTTATATTCGGTCCATATTATATATAAATGAACGTATATATGCATAGCTCAAAATGGTTGCTTTGTAAGGAGTATTTGAATAGTATCTTTCGAACTTGAAGTTGAAGTAAATAGCTGGACATTTGTACGTGTTGAACTTGAAGTAAATTACCCTTATACAGCCTGAGAGAACATTTTCGTCATCATTAGATGCTAATGTGACTTAATATTTCTTCACATAAACTAGCACTGAATCTCTTTCGGATTGTTATTTTTACTCATGTTTGTTATGAACTGAAAGTGGAAACCAACAGTTCTCTCAAAAAAATAAACAAAACATTATGGTGATATTATTCACAGAGGTGGCTGTTAATTGGTTGAAAATGTTTTTTTACGGTAAAAGCAGGTGCACTTCCAATTCATTAGAGAATGGTGGCAAGAAAAATTACAGTCTTTTACAGTTCAAGCAACTTATTTTGCCCTGAAAAACAAAGGAAAACGGCACAAGTGCATGCAACAAACTTCAACTCCAGAATGCACTGCAGCCAAAGCACCTACGCACCCAATTAATTTAAAAGCGCACTGGACACGAAAATGAATGCCCGCCTGAAAATATCTATCTCTTCCTTGGCCAGTAGCGCGACCTGCAACTCACTTTTTCTTTCCCTTGGAAGATTCTTCGGTTGCACTCTTTCCAAATATTCCACCACACATAGAAAATTTGCCCCATGCGCCGGGTCCTCTCTCCGGCGCTCATGCCCGCTGTTACCTCCTTGAACCAGTCTTGAGTGCTCCCTTGAGCCACTATAAGCCCCTGCTCCAACTGTAGATCCGTCCACCTGAAGGCCTCTTCCATTACGCGGGTTGTGAATGAGCAGCAAGTGACGAGATGCCCTGTTGTTTCCGCTACATCTGGACAGAGGGGGCATATGACATTATTATCCTAACCTTTCTTTTCTAGATTGTCCGTAGTTTGCAGCCTGGCGATCCAGGTGAACCATAACACCTTTGGTTCCGCCTTTGATTTCCACAGTGAAGGTATGTCCAACTTTTTCTGCACCCCAGCGAATTGGCATTTGTATGCGAAACTTGCCATATATCTCCCCTGGCACGAGTGTTCCCAGAGAACTGTGTGGGGACCGGGATCCACACATCCGAGGATCTCATTGGGTGGTGTCGTGCGATGCGACACCCAACAGTTTACAAGAATAGAACCAGAATAAAGTACAAGACCAAGTCTTTTATTTAATACACAGCGGAAGTTTTCACAATACTAGCGGATGTAAAGAAATATATACATACCATAGCTACGCTCTCAGCACTAGCTATGCAAAAAGCAAAGTTTTCCATGCCAGGGATACTTTGCACTAGCAACACTCAAACTATGGCGGCGTGCAGGGTTCCCACTCGGCTGTACACCCTGGAGGGGGTGTTGCCTCATCGTCAAACCCATCCTCAAAAGGGTAACCTGCAAAAACTCGTTAACTGCAAACGTGAGCTTAAGGCTCAGCAAGACTTAACCGTCTCACTAGACAGATGCACGGGGACACTAAATATAGGTAAGGAATAGCATAAATAACGCGCCTACAAGTGGATCCTTATAACCAAGTTTTAAGTAGCAAAAGACATTCTCTGAGCACGGCACATCATGGGCTCCACAGTCAAACAAGAAACGCTTTACCGATGATATGACATGCCCAAAGCACATAATGCTATTACAGCTAAAGTATGGGGAAATTGTAAATCTTTAGTTATACTATCTCTAAATCAAACAAAGTTGCAAATTAATTATAATTCAATATCATATGACTTTCCTGACTTCTTTAGTATTTACTACGTCGCGACTGCGACAGACAAGTGGTACTCTATTACTGCGAGGGACAGTGATTGCAATCAAGACACACCCGGTCAACACGACACATACGTCGTTCGGAAGTGTCAGCGAGCACACCCGTACCTACATAACACTTCAGTACTAGGCGTATAAGGCAACCTTTCACAAGAAACTCAAATCTTGAGCCCGTCTCACCTCCGCAAACAGAAGGTCTCCGCACGGAACACCTCATGTGTCCGCCGACCGATTTACACCTTACTGTCCTCAACCCACCCCTATCGATGGTGAGTTAATGGGTCTCAACATCCCAGTTATCAAGTTACATCAGTTTATTGGATTCCATATGTCCATTATATTGCCGGTACATTTCAAGCTTGTCCGAAGGGGCTGCATACGGACGGGCCTTAATCGACACAGGCAGGGCTATGCGACCGAGACTCAATTCTCGCCGCTTCCTATCCATTCCCTGCCCGGTCTCAATTTCATTATAATAAACCATTATCTTTTCAACCAATCCTGTGAGATACATCTCTCGCGAGTAGATTCCAACTACTCGACTTCTACCGGATTTCCTATGCATTAGCAAAGCAGTTACTACAGGTCAAACTGTAACTCGTGCCAAATAAAACCCTGGGATTTTTGGTCATGCAAGTGGAGTATCATTCACCCTAAACGTAATGCACAATTCATATACTACTCATCATAGTGATAAAGCAAAAGTTTATAAACGACTTAAATGCAAACCGGGGCTTGCCTTGTTGCAGGTCAGGTTCTGAGTTAAAAATTGGAAGGTTTTCTTCCAAGGCTTCTGGCTCCTCCTCGACTTCGGTCACTATACGATATGCAGATAACATGGATATATAAATGACTTTCAAATTTATTTATTTTAAGACCATAAATTAATTCATGGTGATCACTATATGACAGGGATCTTGATTGGCTTTGGATCTTCGATGGTGGATACTAGGGAATATGATCAAAGCTCTTGCAAAGAACAGGAGATGATCATAGCAGATTGTGGTCTCCGAAAGTATGGCAAGCAAATCAACTTCCAAAAATTTCCGAGAGGAAACTGTAGCTTGAACCTAGCTAACAGTTGATAATCAAGATGGAGGGAGTGGTTCTGGTCTTAGCAAAATTTGTTTCATAATTTTCTAAGCTGTGGGGAAGGAGTTATTGTATTTCTGATTCGGCAAGAATTTCTGAATTTACTTTATAATTGAGTTTCTAGACATTAAATCAATATTTAGTTTGTAACTGATTTAGGACTAGTATAGTAGGTTAATTAAATCCAAGACTTTAACAGGAGCTAGGGTATCACTAAAGGAAGACTCAGTAAAATTTTGGGACCTAATAAAGCAACCTAAAATCTGTGAAAATTCAATAACTGAGAAAGGGAATTGAATTATACAGAGCGTTAAACAGGTGCTATGGCTCCCAAACTTTGCCTGATAATCAAAAATAGGACAATAAATTTTATGTGAATTTTGGGGATTTTTCCCGTGGATATCTTGTCTGGAAAAATTGCATTTGCATTAGGGAAGATTATTTTCTACAGAATTTAACTCTGAGTTTCACAGAACCTAATTGGTATTGACAGAAACTAGAGCTCAAGAGCTTTCGAACAAAATTTGTTTGAAGAATTTTGGAGTATCCTACAGAAAGTTATGGATTTTCTAAGTTGGAGCCTAATCTGGAATAATTTCCTAATTTGATTTAACTCGTGGGCCCCACTGTTTTAAAATGAACCAATAGTATTTAAACCACACGGGGGCCACAGATTCCTACCGCGTAGCCACAGCAAATCCCGTGGCCACACCTGATCCGACGGGATTTACCGCCGCTGACACGCGGGACCCGCCGCGTCGTCTTCTACCTCCCGACGCGGGCGGCGCGCGGGGTTCCCGCGGCGGTGCTCTCCGGCGAGCCTCGCCGCCGGTCAATCCAACGCACCAGATTCGCGGAAACTTGCCGCCTGGGGGTTTTTGGGGTCGCTGAGCACGATGGTGAGGTCAGTGGGTCTTGAAGCTCGCCGGAAAAGGTCGTGCGACGGCGGTGGCGGCGATGAGCGCTCGGGCAACATAGAGCTCTCTATAGAGTAGCTCAAATCACTCGGGAATTGCTCCAAAACCTTTCTGGGATGATGGAGTTCATGGATATGGGCGCGGAAGGGGAGTGAGTTGCCGGGAATCATGAGTTCGACGCTGAACCGAGGTTTTCTCACCGGCGGCGAGCAAAACTCGAAATTCAGAGCCGTTGCTTGATGATCCTTAAAGGTTTTTGCTCACACAGGAGCGCTAGGGCCTATAGACACTATCTCTAAGTAATTGCAAAGTATGATTGCTTGCCGAAAAGGAATTTGACATGAAATCATAGCTAGCTATCTACCCTCGGCCGTAGAGGAAACGAACAATAACTTGCTCAGGCTTCAACGATAAGGGAAACGGTTTGTACCATGAGCTAGAGTTTGATCAGGCGCACCTTTTTGCTCTTTGGAGCTAGGCTTGAAACGGCGCGGAACGGCGGCACTTGCGGAGCAGTGGCGAGCGGCGGCGATGGCGCGCGGTGGAAGAAATGTTGCGAGGCAGAGGAGCTGTGATCGGGGATGAGAAGTGAAGGGAGCTTCGGCCGGCCTTTTATAGGGCCGCGGCGAGCAAGCAGGCAGCTCGCTGGAGCTGCATGCGCGCGCGGTGTCGAGCGGGGGCGCGGCGGTGCAGAGGTGTCGGGGTTGAGCTGATCCGTTTAAAAAGGGGAGCTGACATGTGGGGCCCACTGTCCAGTGATTCTCCCCACAGTTCAGTTACTAATTCATTTAAAAATAGAAGATCAACTCCAAAAATCATGAAATTTTGTGGAGATGGCAAATGAATTATTCTGACACAATGGTGAACTCAATTCTTATGTTTAAAGAAGTTGGAGAAGAATTAAAAATTCAGATTTGAATTTGATTCAAATTTGCCAAGCACCTCAATAAAAATAGTAGATGAGTTTCTAAAATCTTGAAACTTTGTAAGCATGCTATTGAGGAATTTAGGAGCTCATGGAAAAATTTAGAGCCCTTAATTTGAATATTTGGTTTAGAGCTTATTAGGGCTTCATTGTGCATTGCTTACTAAATCTTATCCAAAAATTCTTATTCTTAAAAAGGTGAATAGAATATAATTTGGATTCATGGTGAAGTCTAATACCCATGTTAAAAGAACCTAACAAAGAGTGCAAGAAAAGTTTTGGATGGCATAGTTCATGTGTACCATTATATTGGAGATCCAAAATAGTTGATCACAAAACCCATATGAACTTATCATGCCATAAAAGTGGGGTTTTACATTCCTCCCCCCTTAAAAGAATCTCGTCCCGAGATTACAAAAGAAGGCAAAGGAAAAAGGATCTATCGAACATATGCCGCTAACAATTCCGGATAGTTCGTTCTAAGATACTCCTCGCTTTCCCACGTGGCCTCTTCGGCACTGTGGTTGCTCCACAAGATCTTGTAGAAACGCAAGGTGCGGCTTCTTGTGGTGCGAGTCTTTTCATCGATGATCTGAGTTGGATGCTCGGAATAGGTGAGATCTGGTTGGAGAGCTTCCAAATCCTCTATGCGGGTATCAGCTGGAGTCTTAAGGCATTTCCGCAATTGGGAAATGTGGAATACATTGTGGACTCCGGAAAGTGACGTTGGCAACTCCAATTGATATGCCACAGGTCCGCATCTTTCGATTATTGCGAATGGCCCAATAAAGCGGGGAGCTAGATTCCCTTTTACCCCGAAGCGATGGATACCCTTCATAGGGGATACCCGGAGATAAACTTGATCTCCAACTTCGAAGTGAATAGGTCGACGTCGTTTGTCCGCGTAGCTCTTCTGACGAGACTGAGCAGCTTTGAGATTCGCCTGAATAGTGCGAACTCGATCCTCGGCTTCATTTACTAAGTCGATGCCATACACTGCCCGTTCACCTGATTCGCACCAGTTCAAAGGTGTGCGACACTTGCGGCCATAAAGAGCTTCATATGGCGCCATCTGGATGCTAGCCTGGTAACCGTTGTTGTACGAAAATTCTGCCAATGGTAGATGGTCATCCCAATTCTTACCATGGTGGATGGCACAGGCACGAAGCATGTCCTCAAGCACTTGATTCACCCGTTCAGTTTGTCCATCAGTCTGAGGATTATAGGCCGAGCTCCTAATTAATTTGGTCCCCAGTGCAGCGTGGAGATGTTCCCAGAATCGCGAAACAAATACAGCCCCACGATCCGAGACGATGGTGCGGGGTATTCCGTGGAGACACACGATTCTGGCAATATATAATTCCACGTACTTTGACGACCGATAGTTGGTATTGACGGGAATGAAGTGTGCTGTCTTAGTTAGTCGGTCAACGATCACCCAAATTGAGTCGTGCTTATGGAGAGTGGGAGGCAACCCAACAATGAAATCCATGCTGATATCCTCCCATTTCCAAGCTGGTATGCTTAAAGGTTGAAGCTGTCCTGCTGCTTTCATATGGTCGGCCTTCACTCGCCGGCACGTATCACACTCGGATACATATTTAGCTACTTCTCGCTTCATCCGAGTCCACCAGAACTTTTTTCTTAAATCTTGGTACATTTTGTTACTTCCCGGATGAATGGAATACTTGGATAAATGAGCTTCATCCAGTATCTTCCTCCGAAGTTCCATGTTTCGGGGTACCACTATACGGTCGTTAAACCAGAGGGTACCTTCGTCGTCACTTCGGAAGCATTTCATCTCTCCCTTTATCATTCTTTGTCGAATATGCGACATCCCTATGTCTTCCTGCTGAGCTGCTACAATATCCTCCCTGATGGTAGGGATGAGAGCTAGGTTGTAGAGTGCTGCATATGGAACTAAGTAAAGACTTTGTCCTTCTTCACCTTCCATCGTGGTGAGGGAAAGATTGTTGACATGGGACTTGCGGCTCAGTGCATCGGCGACTACATTCGCCTTGCCTGGATGGTAGTGGATCTCAATCTCATAATCCTTGATCAATTCTAACCATCGCCTTTGTCGCATATTCAAATCCTTCTGGGTGAAGATGTATTTCAATCTTTTGTGATCAGTGTAGAGGTGTACTAAATTACCCAGTAGATAATGCCTCCACATCTTCAATGCTAGCACCACAGCAGCCAGCTCAAGATCATGAGTCGGGTAGTGCTGCTCGTGGTTCCGAAGCTGTCGCGATCCATACGCGATCACTCTTCTCTCTTGCATTAATACACAACCTAAACCAATCCCAGATGCATCGCAATAGACATCAAATGCTTTGGTTGTGTCTGGTTGGGCTAAAACTGGTGCCGTTGTAAGGTGTTTCACCAATGCTTTGAAACCTGCTTCACATGCCTCAGTCCATACATACTTTTGTCCTTTCTTCAGAAGTTCTGTCATTGGTTTAGCTATTTTGGAGAAACTGGGTATAAACCTCCGGTAATATCCTGCTAAACCCAGGAAACTTCGGACTTCATGTACAGACTTTGGAGACTCCCATTTGAGGACTTGCTTGATCTTGCTTGGATCAACTGCAATACCTTCTGCTGATATGATGTGCCCTAAAAATGGCACCTGGTTGATCCAGAATTCACACTTGCTGAACTTAGCATACAACTGATGGTCCCGTAATCGCTGAAGCACAATATGCAAGTGTTGAGCATGTTCTTCTTCGGATTTTGAATACACAAGTATGTCGTCAATGAAGACCACGACAAACTTGTCCAATTCCGGCATGAATACTGAGTTCATGAGATACATGAAATGAGCCGGGGCGTTGGTTAATCCGAAGGACATAACCAGATACTCATACAGTCCATACCTTGTGGAGAATGCTGTCTTGGATATATCTTCTGGTCGGATTCTAATTTGATGATAACCAGAACGAAGATCCATCTTCGAAAACACTTTAGCACCCACTAATTGATCGAAAAGAATATCAATGCGCGGTAGTGGATACTTGTTCTTGATGGTGACAGCATTAAGTGGACGATAGTCTACACACAGCCTCAAGGTCTTATCTTTCTTTTCTACAAATAGTGCAGAACAACCCCATGGTGATGAACTTGGACGAATAAAACCTTTGCTCTCAAGTTCAGTTAATTGTTCCTTCAGTTCTGTAAGTTCCTTAGGTGCCATCTTGTAGGGTGGCCTTGAAATTGGCACTGCTCCTGGTGCAAGTTCAATCTTGAACTCTATATCTCTCTCTGGGGGCATACCAGGAAGATCTTCAGGAAATACGTCGGAGTATTCACATACTACCGGAATATCCTCTAGTTCCATAACCTCGGTATTGAGAATAGATGGTTCCAATGGAATGATGTTCTTAAGATTGAGAACTTGGGGTCGATGGAGTGGAGAGTTTAGATAAATCTTTCTAGGAATGATATCAAGAATAGCACCATGGTACTGCAACCATGCCATACCTAAGATGATATCAAGCTTTTGATGCTCTAATATCAGAAACGAAGTAAGATATATGGTCCCATCTAGGTCAAGTGGGATTCCAGGAACCAATTTATTTGTTACCGTTTTCCCGGCTGGAGTGTTAACCACATATGGGATTTTTGTGGAGATAACAGGCAATTGACTTTTAACGACAAAAGATTTACTAATGACATTGTGTGAAGCTCCGGAGTCAAAGAGTATGACTACGGGTTGATCGAAGATAGAGAACGTACCCGTGAGCACGGGTGCGCCTTCTGGAACGTCCTCGATGGCGAGGTGGTGGATGTTGCCGGGTCTGGTGGCTAGCTTCTTGGGCGGGTTGCGGGGTTGGTTGGCCCCCTAGTAAGATGATTGCCCTCCACCTTGTCAATTCTGCGGACAATCCTTGGCGAAGTGCCCCGTACGTCCACACGTGAAACACGTGTACGGGGTTTGGCCAATACGAAGGGGAGGACGGAATCCCGGTGCACGTGGTGGAGGTGGAAGTGCACGTGGAACCATCCCCTGTTGTTGCTGCGGTCGAAATCCGCCGTTGTTGAACTGACGACCACGGAACATTGGTGGTCGCGATGGCGGCTGCCACCTCTGGCCGGATGGTGATCGATACACCATACGGTACTTCTGAGGAGTACCACCTCCGCTGCTCTGGGGAGCACCCCTCTTCTTTTTATCGGAGGACAGCTCACGCGTAGCGTCCTCCTGCATGATAGCGGCATTGACTATGTCGTTGAAGTTGCCGCGGTTGAACAGGACAAGCTTGTCCTTCAACTTGGGGTTCAAACCCCGGTAGAAACATTCCCGCTTCCGATCTTCGGTATTCACTTGGTCCCGAGCATATTGGGCCAAGTGGTTGAATGATTTGGAGTATTCGTATGCACTCCTTCCTCCTTGCCTTAGCTCCAAGAACTCTTGAAGCTTCCTCCTCGTAATCCCGGGAGGGATGTGGTAGGCGCGAAATGCCTCCCGGAATTCGGTCCAGCTTACAACATGGTCTGCGGGGCGTGCGGCAAGGTAATTGGCCCACCACGCACCGGCAGACCCCTGCAGTTGTTGCGCTGCAAACAATGTCTTCTGCTGTTCGGTTACCGCGAGTAAACCGAACTTTCCTTCAATGGTGCGGAGCCAGTTATCCGCGTCCAACGGTTCATCGGCTTCTCTGAATACCGGTGGGTGTGTCGATGAGAAATCAGAGTAGGAACTCTGAAATTGCTGACGCGGTCCATCATCCTGTCGTCCCCCTTGACGGGACGAGTGCTGCACCAACGTCCGCAGTAACTCGGTTTGCTCGTCGCGCGAGCCGAGCACTGCAGCGAGAACCTCCGCGAGACTCCTGGGGAGTGTGGTTGGAGGTGGTGGAGGTGGTTGCGTCTGAGGCGTATTCTGCCCCGGGGGTGGTGTGTCATCCCCCTGTCCTCCACTAGATCCTCCCACCTCTGAGGCTGTACGAGTACGCACCATACTGCAATATAATGAATAACACGGTAAGTCCCATTGCCTCAAGTTTTATCCTCCCTTAGAAATGCGGTAGACAATAATAGACGATGCATAACATTTACATATATTGATAAAGCACAAACTTTATACAAAATATATCATCTCAAGACCAAGTTTACAGTAGTAAACCCAAAATGATGGACTCCCTTTATGGAAATACATCTCTACCATACTTGGCCTTCCTGACATGTCATACTCATCTCATTAGCTAGACACCACAACCATTACTCTTAATATGACACAAACATGGTCACAAAAGAGAAACACTAGCAACCATTTAACTATATGCCGCCCGGTGTTGGCGGAAGTGCTACCACATCTAACTTCAATACGCTCTACTCAACGTATTCAAGTTCCTCTGGGTCTTCTTCTTCTTCATCTTCAGGGCTAGGCACCTCTGATACGGGTGCTGGAGTAGAAGTTGATACATCGTTTAACATCAACGTCTTCTTGGCAGCCATAGCTTGCCAATCTGCCTGTATCATAAACATCCCCCAGGCCTCATTTTCTTGCTGAGCCTGTTCACAGCTGGTCTTCCAGCTCTGAGCCTCTACTCTGGACTGATCCCTGTCTGCAGTCACCACATTCAACTGTGTGTCCCGTTGGTGCCCATAAAGTAGGCTTGCCTCCAGATCAATATCTCTCTCTAGAGTCTCCTGGCGAGACGCGGCCAAATCCATAACAGCGTCATGCCATTGATTCTCCCTAAGGTTCAAACGATGATTAAGAGGAGCCATCATATCCCTATGTCCGTCATTTGCCCACTCAAAGTGATTTGCTCGCTTCATGGCTTGCTTCAGATTGTTCGTCAATTCTTTTATGCATGTCCTTTGATTACCCTTCTCGCGATGTGAGGCTGCTGCATACATCGCTAAGGCTGTTGCGGATGTTTCGCCATGCTCTCCCACCTCCGCAAGCAAGCGGGTTGCCCAGGCTTCAGAAGCCCTGCCGTTGACTGGAAAGAACTCATACGGAGTACCCACCAGATGATGGTAATGGAGTTTGCAAAACCTCCCTATGGCAACACTTGCGGCGTAGCTCCATGTTTCTTCTAATATCAATCCTTTGATCTTGATGGAGTATGGAGCCCATCCGAGGTGCGGTGGACCGGCAGGCACATCGACGTAGATGGTGCAACTCCACATACCGCCCTCCTGGAACTTCTTGCCCCAATAGCTAGGTAACACCAAATAGCCAAACTGGCCGAGCAACCGTGCAAACACGTCCGGAAAACCGGCGTGCCCGGTGCATGTTGAGAACACCCATCCATTAGGCAACTGAATTCTTGGTGCTGCCATCTGTGGACAAATATACCCGAATATCAATACACCGTTTAAGTATTCGACCCAATCACTGGTGATGTGGGATAAAAAGAAATATCCATAATCAATTGGTTCAGCCAAAGCTGCAATCTGGAAATGAGTACAGTTCTGGTTTATCTGACCTGTCTGCAGTAACCCGTAAGTTTCATACAGAAGAAGTCAGAACTAAACTCTATGTTGAATACAAAAATTGTAGTACACTTCAAAACCTTTCCAGATTGTACTCATACAGCCACTGTTGAACTAGTATGAACAATCTATACCAGTTTTAAGTTGACTCAAGGGTTCTGAAAATTTCGACAGAACCTCCCCTGTATATGGGCTTATCTCCACATTCTATACAGGTTCATCATGATAAGATATTGAGGTAGTGTCAAAATAAACATTGAGTAACATCGTGTTAACAATCCAGAACTAAAGAAGTTCCACCACGACAACCTTGTCATGAAGGTATTATGCATCAATTCACAATTATGTGCAAACTGTTCCAAGTTCTGGACTGCAGGAACCAAATTTGCGACAAATGGAATTAGGCATAGCTACACCTAGATTCAGGTCAGGAGTGATAAATAAAGTTGATAGATGACTTCCTAAGCTTTCCAGAAATGTACATGCGTAACCATATCACTGTTCTGGATTAGGGGTTATAATTATCCAAACTCAACAGTAAAGCTGACTGGTTTGCATCAGCAGTCATGCAGTTTACTGTGCTGTCTTCCCAATTTGGTTAAACTCCAATTAAAATCAGGAAGGACTCCCCAAATCAAACTCGTGAATCTCCACCTACCCTTCTCAAACATATATCCCAATAAGGTAGTGGATTTTTCTACAGTGAGTTATGGCAAGATTACAGAAACGGTACAAAGGTGGGTTCATGTGGAGTAATTACAGTAAACCCCAGTTTTCAACAGATTAACAAGCTTTTCTGTCTTTATGGTCAACGGAAAAAGCACGAGCTTTCCATTCATGTAGGATACTCTTATGATATCTAATTGCTAACCAAGATTACAACCTGGCGAAGTTGAGCTACTTCTACCAGAAAACAAGAATCTTGGTTCTATCCACCTTATCAAGTCGAGCCCGAAATTATCAGTATCTGATAGTCGGACTTTCTCAAAACACAATGCAACCATTCTGTCGGTGGGGAGGGTCTAGTATCATGTTTGATACTGACGGTGCTACGTGCCTCACGAAAGGAAATTCTATCCGGTACATCCGGTTACGTCTATAGGTGGTTCCTATATCGTTCCCTCACAAACGGCTTCTACACGGGTTGCTACCGGAGTTAGGTTACCTACAGAAGACAAACAATCCCCTTTCACACCTTCGCACCTCAAGGGCGGCACGGGGAAACACGGCAGGAAGTCACAATAATATATAACTAAAAGTAAATGCATACGATTCTGGTGTGAGTCGTCCTCGAGCAAGGCCATGTCTCGAGGTACATGGCTGTAAATACGTCTGTACAGCAAAGACTCCCGTACGATCCGGCTTATACACGCTCGGGCATACGTGTTCGCATGTTCTCACAGATATGAGAACACACTATCGGGTTACATACCACCCGACGGGGTTTCCCTCTAACTTTGTGTCACGCTGGGGTACCGCGTGTCATATGTTCTTAAAAACATGGAAAGTTTCAAAGACTCATATTGACTTTCCGTGCCAAGCCACGGAAATTTCACATTCCACCTCTCGTATGCTGAGTTTACCGAGATTGATCCGCTCTCGGTGGCGTACCTTACCTCTTACCTGATGTCGGAGCGTCGTTACAGAATATAATAACACATAGTTAGTTTACCACCTTTATAACTTATACTAATAATACTCCTTATAACGGCATATAACTAAGTCCTCACTCAAGTTCCTAATTTTTGAAAATATGTTCTTTTCCGGTACACTGTTCCCAAAGAAGCTCTGATACCATGTCTGTGGGGACCGGGATCCACACATCCGAGGATCTCATTGGGTGGTGTCGTGCGATGCGACACCCAACAGTTTACAAGAATAGAACCAGAATAAAGTACAAGACCAAGTCTTTTATTTAATACACAGCGGAAGTTTTCACAATACTAGCGGATGTAAAGAAATATATACATACCATAGCTACGCTCTCAGCACTAGCTATGCAAAAAGCAAAGTTTTCCATGCCAGGGATACTTTGCACTAGCAACACTCAAACTATGGCGGCGTGCAGGGTTCCCACTCAGCTGTACACCCTGGAGGGGGTGTTGCCTCATCGTCAAACCCATCCTCAAAAGGGTAACCTGCAAAAACTCGTTAACTGCAAACGTGAGCTTAAGGCTCAGCAAGACTTAACCGTCTCACTAGACAGATGCACGGGGACACTAAATATAGGTAAGGAATAGCATAAATAACTCGCCTACAAGTGGATCCTTATAACCAAGTTTTAAGTAGCAAAAGACATTCTCTGAGCACGGCACATCATGGGCTCCACAGTCAAACAAGAAACGCTTTACCGATGATATGACATGCCCAAAGCACATAATGCTATTACAGCTAAAGTATGGGGAAATTGTAAATCTTTAGTTATACTATCTCTAAATCAAACAAAGTTGCAAATTAATTATAATTCAATATCATATGACTTTCCTGACTTCTTTAGTATTTACTACGTCGCGACTGCGACAGACAAGTGGTACTCTATTACTGCGAGGGACAGTGATTGCAATCAAGACACACCCGGTCAACACGACACATACGTCGTTCGGAAGTGTCAGCGAGCACACCCGTACCTACATAACACTTCAGTACTAGGCGTATATGGCAACCTTTCACAAGAAACTCAAATCTTGAGCCCGTCTCACCTCCGCAAACAGAAGGTCTCCGCACGGAACACCTCATGTGTCCGCCGACCGATTTACACCTTACTGTCCTCAACCCACCCCTATCGATGGTGAGTTAATGGGTCTCAACATCCCAGTTATCAAGTTACATCAGTTTATTGGATTCCATATGTCCATTATATTGCCGGTACATTTCAAGCTTGTCCGAAGGGGCTGCATACGGACGGGCCTTAATCGACACAGGCAGGGCTATGCGACCGAGACTCAATTCTCGCCGCTTCCTATCCATTCCCTGCCCGGTCTCAATTTCATTATAATAAACCATTATCTTTTCAACCAATCCTGTGAGATACATCTCTCGCGAGTAGATTCCAACTACTCGACTTCTACCGGATTTCCTATGCATTAGCAAAGCAGTTACTACAGGTCAAACTGTAACTCGTGCCAAATAAAACCCTGGGATTTTTGGTCATGCAAGTGGAGTATCATTCACCCTAAACGTAATGCACAATTCATATACTACTCATCATAGTGATAAAGCAAAAGTTTATAAACGACTTAAATGCAAACCGGGGCTTGCCTTGTTGCAGGTCAGGTTCTGAGTTAAAAATTGGAAGGTTTTCTTCCAAGGCTTCTGGCTCCTCCTCGACTTCGGTCACTATACGATATGCAGATAACATGGATATATAAATGACTTTGAAATTTATTTATTTTAAGACCATAAATTAATTCATGGTGATCACTATATGACAGGGATCTTGATTGGCTTTGGAACTTCGATGGTGGATACTAGGGAATATGATCAAAGCTCTTGCAAAGAACAGGAGATGATCATAGCAGATTGTGGTCTCCGAAAGTATGGCAAGCAAATCAACTTCCAAAAATTTCCGAGAGGAAACTGTAGCTTGAACCTAGCTAACAGTTGATAATCAAGATGGAGGGAGTGGTTCTGGTCTTAGCAAAATTTGTTTCATAATTTTCTAAGCTGTGGGGAAGGAGTTATTGTATTTCTGATTCGGCAAGAATTTCTGAATTTACTTTATAATTGAGTTTCTAGACATTAAATCAATATTTAGTTTGTAACTGATTTAGGACTAGTATAGTAGGTTAATTAAATCCAAGACTTTAACAGGAGCTAGGGTATGACTAAAGGAAGACTCAGTAAAATTTTGGGACCTAATAAAGCAACCTAAAATCTGTGAAAATTCAATAACTGAGAAAGGGCATTGAATTATACAGAGCGTTAAACAGGTGCTATGGCTCCCAAACTTTGCCTGATAATCAAGAATAGGACAATAAATTTTATGTGAATTTTGGGGATTTTTCCCGTGGATATCTTGTCTGGAAAAATTGCATTTGCATTAGGAAAGATTATTTTCTACAGAATTTAACTCTGAGTTTCGCAGAACCTAATTGGTATTGACAGAAACTAGAGCTCAAGAGCTTTCGAACAAAATTTGTTTGAAGAATTTTGGAGTATCCTACAGAAAGTTATGGATTTTCTAAGTTGGAGCCTAATCTGGAATAATTTCCTAATTTGATTTAACTCGTGGGCCCCACTGTTTTAAAATGAACCAATAGTATTTAAACCACACGGGGGCCACAGATTCCTACCGCGTAGCCACAGCAAATCCCGTGGCCACACCTGATCCGACGGGATTTACCGCCGCTGACACGCGGGACCCGCCGCGTCGTCTTCTACCTCCCGACGCGGGCGGCGCGCGGGGTTCCCGCGGCGGTGCTCTCCGGCGAGCCTCGCCGCCGGTCAATCCAACGCACCAGATTCGCGGAAACTTGCCGCCTGGGGGTTTTTGGGGTCGCTGAGCACGATGGTGAGGTCAGTGGGTCTTGAAGCTCGCCGGAAAAGGTCGTGCGACGGCGGTGGCGGCGATGAGCGCTCGGGCAACATAGAGCTCTCTATAGAGTAGCTCAAATCACTCGGGAATTGCTCCAAAACCTTTCTGGGATGATGGAGTTCATGGATATGGGCGCAGAAGGGGAGTGAGTTGCCGGGAATCATGAGTTCGACGGTGAACCGAGGTTTTCTCACCGGCGGCGAGCAAAACTCGAAATTCAGAGCCGTTGCTTGATGATCCTTAAAGGTTTTTGCTCACACAGGAGCGCTAGGGCCTATAGACACTATCTCTAAGTAATTGCAAAGTATGATTGCTTGCCGAAAAGGAATTTGACATGAAATCATAGCTAGCTATCTACCCTCGGCCGTAGAGGAAACGAACAATAACTTGCTCAGACTTCAACGATAAGGGAAACGGTTTGTACCATGAGCTAGAGTTTGATCAGGCGCACCTTTTTGCTCTTTGGAGCTAGGCTTGAAACGGCGCGGAACGGCGGCACTTCGCGGAGCAGTGGCGAGCGGCGGCGATGGCGCGCGGCGGAAGAAATGTTGCGAGGCAGAGGAGCTGTGATCGGGGATGAGAAGTGAAGGGAGCTTCGGCCGGCCTTTTATAGGGCCGCGGCGAGCAAGCAGGCAGCTCGCTGGAGCTGCATGCGCGCGCGGTGTCGAGCGGGGGCGCGGCGGTGCAGAGGTGTCGGGGTTGAGCTGATCCGTTTAAAAAGGGGAGCTGACATGTGGGGCCCACTGTCCAGTGATTCTCCCCACAGTTCAGTTACTAATTCATTTAAAAATAGAAGATCAACTCCAAAAATCATGAAATTTTGTGGAGATGGCAAATGAATTATTCTGAACACAATGGTGAACTCAATTCTTATGTTTAAAGAAGTTGGAGAAGAATTAAAAATTCAGATTTGAATTTGATTCAAATTTGCCAAGCACCTCAATAAAAATAGTAGATGAGTTTCTAAAATCTTGAAACTTTGTAAGCATGCTATTGAGGAATTTAGGAGCTCATGGAAAAATTTAGAGCCCTTAATTTGAATATTTGGTTTAGAGCTTATTAGGGCTTCATTGTGCATTGCTTACTAAATCTTATCCAAAAATTCTTATTCTTAAAAAGGTGAATAGAATATAATTTGGATTCATGGTGAAGTCTAATACCCATGTTAAAAGAACCTAACAAAGAGTGCAAGAAAAGTTTTGGATGGCATAGTTCATGTGTACCATTATATTGGAGATCCAAAATAGTTGATCACAAAACCCATATGAACTTATCATGCCATAAAAGTGAGGTTTTACAAACTGCGTCCTTAGAATCTTGTTGAAGCGCCACTGTGGTGATTAGGTCCCAAAGTTTAATGTATTCGGCGATCTCATGCGGCGTGGATATGGTGGAAAGAGCCCTTATCCATGCATTGTTACCGTGGCCTACGCCCACTGATCTTTATTTATGCCTCATAGCCTGGAAAATTTTGAAAACTAAGAAGAGTGTTACAAGGAACAAGGTGATTCTATGGTGCAATGTACAATGGAAGCATCATGCATAATCGGAACACTACATAAGAAAAGCTTATCCGAGACGTACCCGAATGAAGAAGGGAGACGAACAAATTGTGCGTCTCCGTCATCGCATCTCGCAATACGTTGTCATCAGAGACCGAGCGCGTCCGGCATCGATGCTCCGTTGGATACAACGATTTTTCCATACCGTGCAGACGCTCTAACGGACGCCTAAAGCCCGTTATGGATCGTCCGATTTCCATGGCCCTTTTGGAGTCAGCCTTACTGCACATATATTGAATTATTTTATAAAGTTATTATTATTTATTAAATTAATAAATATTTTTATAAATTATATTTCTTTTTAAATGGCATACCCTTGGATTAAATGCTAGGTCCACCACTGGCGACTGTCTATCTCTAGTGATCATACGGTGCAAAACCTACAGCATAGCCGTACTCTTTGCAGGGCGCCCCAAGCGTTATATCTGTCGCCAGAGGCCTGGGCAATCTCAATTACTCCGTTAGTGGATAGAAACGAGGCATCGGAGAATCCCACAGCGTTACTAAAAAACTTACTACTTGGCTGGAGATATTGTCAGACTCAATGAAGAGATGGTCATTACGATAACGAAAGAGGTACTCCTGAACAAAAATGTCAACTTATGCATGGTATTATTGAGTACCTTAAAGACACAGTGCACCAGGAGGTTACTAATTTTGGTACTCATCTATTTGTAGTCGGTCTGTTTCGCCTCAATTACCCATTTGAATTTTTTTTGAGACCTCTCCATCGAGTACAGTTGTAGTATTTGTTCATGTGTAAACACAACCACTCACACCACACACACACACACACACACACAATCAGCCCTACAACTACACACGACTTGTAAGAGCGTCCTTAGAAAGATCACTAAAATCCATCAGAGTCCGATGCGCGATGGGGACGTTGCACTACCATTGTGTCTTCACGCTTGAGAGGTACCTGAAATTATATGGAAATAAATCCCGGTTGGACACCCTGGTCGATTCTGGGAATCGATCCCGGGTGGGCGAGGGGCACGGCGGCCACGCTCGCCACACGGGCTGAAGCCCGCTCCTACGTACCCGTAAGATTGGGACACCATGATTGCGGCTAATCCTCACTGTCTTGAAGATCATTTCTTTCGTTTTGTTAAACATGATGAGACCCCACTATACTTTCGACATACCACGTTCACTAAGAAAGTTTGGGTTCTGCATCATGGTTTCCCATTAGATTTGGAGGGAGTACCTTTTTGTCAAACAAGCTTGTGCTACTTTTGGACAGTTGCTGTATTGTAGCAAGCAGGATCCTTTCCTGGCTCGGGTGCTTGCTTGTGTTCTGGTTGAAGATTTACACCATATCCCATGCAGTCTAGTACTCAAGCACCGTCGTTCCCTCCACCACACAACACGGAAATCCTCATCCTCTGTCTGGTCCGGTGGTGTCGGGACCTGATCTGTCAGCAATGCAGCCCCTTTGTAAACCCAAATCCTGTCTATGTCGAGTCAGGTCACAGTGTTGAACAACCATCCCACCCCTCCTCTATGAGATCCCCTCTCCCGATCCCTAATAACCATCAATCTATCGTTCCTTCCGCTCCGACCCACCTGGATCAGGGCATTCAGGTTGCTAATCAACCTGATGATATGTCGCATATGGGGGAATAGAAAAGAATCCTTTAAGCCTTCCATCACATAGCGACAGAGCTCAGCATTTTTTCTCACAAGATGGTAAATAGGACACATTGCTTCACTACAAGAATCGAGCAAACAAGTGTCGGCTAGTGTAAAACCATCGGGGCCGTCGAATTTAATTATCATAAAACCGTCGGTAGGCCGACACTTTTAGTCTATAGCCGTCGGTTACTATAGCTTACCGACAGTTATATGACCGACATTTCTTTGCTCGATTCTTGTAGTACCTTCTTATGTTCACTGCTATCACATATCACACAGTATGCATCCACCTCATCCTTCTTCTCACGCCCTTTCCTAAAGCACCTGTAACAGTAGGGCTTATCTTTGATACCATCTTTGTTTGAAAACTCTCCCTTCTCTATTGCAGTGGGCTTTGACATGACTTTGATTGGGAACAAAGTCGAATTTGACTGCATCTTACCACTTTCCTGTTGTTTCCTTCTGTTTTGCACGCTAAGGATATTCTTGCACATTCCTTCCTGCAACGGAATCAAAAGCGTGTTGAACAAAGCAGCAGCGCGAGCTGATAATGTTTTGATATATGTAAAGTTGAGGTGCACGTACATGTGTTCATAGAGTAAGATTTTTTAAATACGTTTCAGTAAGTGTATGTGAATGTCTGTGTGAATAATATATAATATTTTCCAAAGCAAAATGAGCGTGACTCAACTAGTTAGATTCTTTATGGTGAAACAAACTCATTCAGATTTGAGTCCTAAATTCTGCATGAGTGTTGCATTTATGATTAATTAAATGACGTTATGGTGCTGGCGAGATGCCTACGGTGATTTTATAAATTTGAAGGTGAGTGAAGC
Organism: Tuctoria greenei; assembly: GCA_036927565.1. Classification (NCBI taxonomy): domain Eukaryota; kingdom Viridiplantae; phylum Streptophyta; class Magnoliopsida; order Poales; family Poaceae; genus Tuctoria; species Tuctoria greenei. The sequence goes on along the minus strand of JAYESD010000007.1, from coordinate 131,419,180 downwards.
CAGTATTTTATTGGTGCTTATAAGGGTAGAGTGTGCGTGCATGTATTTTAGGGTGAGTTCTTGTATGTTAACGTAACTGTCTGCCTTGTTAAAAAAAATGACACGTACCAAAATACGAGAGCTTTCGTGTGGCAAAAAATGTAATATCTGAGTTTTACGCAATTTACTTAAAAAATGATCCGTTTCTTTTCTTTATGAGAGGATATCCGTGGACTAGGCCAATGGACCGACGAAACGGCCGATAATAGCGGTCCGGTCCATCTGCAGGGCACCTGACAAATAACCCGTGTCCCCGCATATCAGGTGCACACCAAAACCCTCGCCGACGGCTTCTCTCTTTTTTTTTTTTTGCCCGCGGACTGCTCGTTCCCATACAAGCAACATGACGCCGCCGTCAGGCGCCGCCGGCGACTTTGAAGGTGACCTCTCCGCCTCGGCCATCGTCGGGACACGGTGACCAGCCGTCACCTTCTCCACATCGAAGGCTACTGGCAGAGCAAGGAGAATCTCCCCAATGGCCGATGCATCAGTTCTCGCCCTTTTAGCACAGGGGGTTGCTCACGGCGCATCGAGTATTATCCCAATGATCTTGTGCCCAACAGCGCCGAGTTTATATCCGTCTACCTCGTCCTCGACCAGAGCTCCTACAGGCCCGTGAAGGCGAGAGCCAGATTTGCTCTGCTCGATCAGGCGGGGAAACCGGTGATATCCCACGACCAAACAACGAAATTTCACGCCTTCGCAACCGCTGGCTTCGGCTACCATGATTTCATCAAGAGAGCATGGCTTGAGGAATCAGAGCATCTCAAGGACGACCGCTTCACTATCAGGTGTGATGTCATTGTCTCCCTAGAGCTCCATGCTGAGGAGAGAAAAGGCCCTGCGCCTCCGTTTGTTGTGGTGACTCCGTCGGACCTTGTCACACCCAGTTTTATAAAGAATAAAACTAGCTGCAAATACATGTATACCAGGATCAGTTTCACCATACATGTACGACAAGTAGTGATAAACAGTTCTATATCGCATGCAAACCACATTTATACCTTTAAAAGAGTTTTGAAGTAGCAGCGGAAGAGGAAAAACTTCAGGGCAACCACAGACAAATTGACTGGCAGCAACGTGACCTATGCATCGTCTTCACTTGTCACTGTCTTCATTAGATCTTTTCTTCACTGAGCAGCATATCAAAAATACAACAAAGCAAGTGTGAGTACCATCCCGTGGTACTCTGCAAGTGTGGGAAATAAATGACATGTAGGCCAATCAAAAAGGAAAGGCTGATAATGGTTTAAGCACTATGCATTAAACCTATCCTTAGCTTTCATTAGCACCTACATCTAGGTGTATATTCCCAATAATTATAGAATAACAATAATAATGAATCAATATCAACATCATTCCCAAACCATCATCTCAACCATCATCCCAACCATCGTCTAATTATGAATTGGACACCAAGCCACTCTTGTCCGTGAGCACGGCTGTCATGACAGTTTTACCAAATCTCTGCAGAGAGTGTACCCTTTAGCCACAAGCAGTGATTTCATTCCCTGTTGCCAGGTGGACTGAGTAAACCTCCCTAATGCCAGTGGTGGCCAACCACATTTCACACTTCCATAGGTGCGTGGCCAGGAGATCACTACATGGTCTTTACAAAGGTACTCCCGACTAGTGCTAGCCCTCTAAGATTTTCACCACTGAGGCATTTCTGGAGTAACCCTCCGCCTCAGAGCCCCCTCTTGAGCCTTGCGGTTCCCAGAGCAGTACCCCTGCATCATTCCCCGCACCATCCAACTACTAGCATTTCATCGGGAGAAACCTAATTAATTGACCAAGCTGCCCCATCTCAGTCTCGTGGTGGTACTATAAAGCTTAGTGGCTTCCTTCATAAACCGGTCCTTAGAATCCAATAGATGTCAAGCCCCAAACCAAGGTCTTGTGCACGCATGCACCAATCCATACAAAACCCCCTATCAGATTCCTATCTACTAATTTCCGTTTAGCCACCAATTCATGAATCAAAATACTTCAAAAGTAAACTTGTAAGTTAATAGATCATATTTCAATTAAGCATGGCTAAGCGTATTCTAAATACTAATAAAATATCCAAATCATGTTGACAAGGAATACTGTGGAAAATCTAGGAAAACATAACATAGGATTCATATTTTAATTTAGCATGCAACTAACTAAAACTTAACAAAAAGGGTGCAAGATGGTCAAGGAACTTGCCTTTCATTGAATAGCTGCTCAGTCTCTTGATTGAACTCTTGTCTTCATATCTTCGTGTCACTTCTTCGTCGAAATACGAGTGCGTATAAACTACCGTCAAAAGAGAAACAAAAACCATCAAGAACAATACACCATACAAGCAATACAAATATTATGATAGAAATATGTTATGATTATGATTTAAATTGAGGTTATGAGTGATTTATTATTTTTCATAGCTAAATAAATGCATTTACTATTTACTTCCCATTTTTAATATTTAATTATAGGCTAAAATCATTTTTAATGAATTTCCCATAGCCAAAATATATTTTATAAGCATTTTGTAAATTTATTTCAGCATAAAATATTTTATAAATAATTTTCCTCTATTTTCACATTTATTCTCTATTTCTATTATTTAATTATAACTAAAAGTATTTTTATTAAATTTTTTCCATGATAAAAAGATAATTTATATGCATCTACAATTTTATTTCAGCCTAAAATGATTTTTAACTAATTTTCCACTATTTTCTATATTTATTTTATAATTTATAAATATTCTCTATTCACAAAATACACTTTTAATCAATATTCAGCAATTAAGAATAACCTCAGGGGTTGTTTAGTAATTTTCCCTAATAGAACAGTGGCTTAAAATGTGATTAATTAAAATTACAGGGGCTTAGTCAAAGAATTATTAGTGAAACCATAATTCCAACCAACTTTTGGGGTCTAATTTACATGTTTTTAGTTTATTTTACAATTACCAAGTTTTCCAGGGGCTAGATCATAAGATTCCAGGGGCTAGACTGCAAAAGACGAAGGGGATGTGTCCTGATTTAATTTGGGCCATTGGATTTTATTTGAATGGCTGTGATTTAAAACAAGGTGAAGGGGTATGATGTTTTAATCTGGGCCGTTGTGCCCAGATGGACGGCTCGTGCTCGGCCACGTCACCCCGGTGAGGTGGGTGGCGGCCAGAGCCACCAGAGGCGGCGGCGCCTCCATGGCCGGCGGCTAAAACTCGCCGGAGCCGGCCGGATTTGGCGCCCCGGTGCTCCAATTTAGACGGGAAATAGAGGGGAAGAAAGAGAAGAGGATGGGAAACTCACCCATGGTGACGCATGCACGGGAAATCGATCGGGGACGACGAGCGACGGTGGGGTTCGACAGTTGGGCATTGGTGCCGTCGGGGGCGGGCCTCGAGCGGCGGGAACTCGCCACAGATGGGTGCTTCGGGGGCGGAGCGACGTGGGGGTGCCTGGCATCTCGTCGGAATTGGGCGAGGTGGCTTCTCAACGCGAGGCGACGAGCTCCAAACGACGGCCATGGTGGCTAGGGTTTGGGCAAGGGAGGAATGGGGTGTGGGGGGTGTGACTGGGGTAGTAGTAGGGAGGGGGGGCGGTTGCTCAGGGGCGATGCGAGCGCGGCAGTTGCCCAGGGCGCACGCACACGCGGGCGTGAGCAACACGGCCACGGGGAACGGGCGTGCGGCAGTTGAGGGAGAAGAAGGCCGTGACGGCTGGCCCCACACGCAGAGAGAGAGGAGAGGGAAGGAGGGGGAGCGCGGTTAGGCCGAGCTGGGCCGATCAGAGGAAAGGAGGGAGATGGGCTGCGGGTAGATTTTAGGCCCACGGTTGAGGTTTTCCTTTTTGTTTTCTTTTCATTTCTTTCGACTTTTGCCTTCAAGTTTTCAATTAAATTTTCTAGCAAATTTGAATTCAAGTTCACACCAAATGCACATATAAGAAATGCATTCTAAACATGTTTTCTAGATTACAAGGTTTTTAATTGGGATAAATTTTCTTTTATTTTTTTATTTGGATATATACTTATTCTTTATTTAATTACTCTTAACCTTATTTGATTTGCATTCTACTTGTTTCGAAAATATGGGTGTTACAGACCTTCAGCGACATTTCGGTGATCTCCTGGTGCACAAGGAGGGGGCGGATATCACGTTTCATGTTGCTGGCGAGACATGCAAGGCGCACATATGTGTTCTTGCTGCCCGATCGCCCGTCTTCAGAGCACAACTCTTAGGCGCAATGAAGGAGAGCGAGAAGGAAGCTGTCATAAAGGTGGATGACATGGACGCAGCAGTGTTCAAGGCTATGCTCTGCTTTATCTACACTGACACACAGCCGGATAGTCCAGACGTGAAGAAACAAGAAGAGGCTGCAATGGCTCAGCATTTGCTTGTCGCAGCCGACCGCTATAACCTGGAATGATTGAAGCTAATTTGTGATGACAGATTGTGTAATCACATTGATACATCCTCCGCTGCTACCATCCTGGCATTAGCTGAGCAGCACCACTGTCATGGGCTTAAGGGGGCGTGCTTCCAGTTCCTCAGCACTCCATTGACTCTCAGCGCTGTAATGGCAGCCGATGGCTTTGACCATTTAACTATAAGCTGCCCTGCTGTTGTGAAAAAGCTCATGTCCCATATTTCTGCTCGTATGTCTGGTTATTTAGGTGGAACAAGATGACGAGATGAGTTTCAGTGGCATGGAGTCTGAAAAGTCGAACAACTGCCAAGTATTAGTATGATTAGTATAGTCCAGTGTGTAAACTCATTATTAAAAAGAAGCAATGCACATCTATCTTCCTTTTGTTTACTTGTTGAAACCTATATGGGTATAACTAGTTACCCAGAAGCCAATTGTGACAATGTGATGAATGTCCAGTTTAATTGCGTATCTTCTTTCGTACATTTTACTGCAGGTATTGGAATGCTTGATTCATCTTCTGACCAGTAGTACAGGAAGCTGCATATCTGTTTCACTTATGGCATGATTAGAGCTGCAACGATTGTGTTGGATATACCTCTTCGTATGTACAGAATATTATTTAGGAATTTACTACGGCTGCTTCCTCTAGGTTCCTGACCCCTGTTGGTTCCTTGATGTTATAATCGTTTCCACAGGCTCTGAATTGTGAGTATCCTGCATCGTGACAAATGAAGAAGGCCAGGAAAAACCATTTCTTTTAGTTGAATTTATTGATTTTAGACAGGTTAGGATATATTATTATTATGGTTGATCTGGCAGGTAGGCATGAGTTTATTTGAGTAACGCATTGCTAGAGAATACTATCAGACATGGATATTTTTCCCCTGTTTACCACACTGAAGTCCCTGACATGCCTATTATGTGTGCCTCATTTAGTTTCTTGAATTGTTACTTCCCTGATGGGTTATCATTTTCTCGAGCTCAGAATTGTGCATTACTTTATTAGCCTAACTCATGGCACATGAAGTCAAGAAACCATTTTGCTTATATGTCTTGCACAGATTGCATTGACCAATGGATAGGTTGGTTATTTTGTTGTAACTGACCAGTTGTTGATCTGGCAGGTTTACATGAGTTTATTGATGGAGGCATAATTGGAAATGATGCCAATTATTTCTGTGCCATGTTATCAAATGAGCCCAAGCCAGGCTATTTTCTGTGTCCCTATAATTGTATTGAATTGTAGTTATGTCATGAAAAATGCATATCAAAAGATGTACTGTGATAGCTTATATCCTTAATTCGGTCCATATTATGTATAAATGAACGTATATATGCATAGCTCAAAATGGTTGCTTTGTAAGGAGTATTTGAATAGTATCTTTCGAACTTGAAGTTGAAGTAAATAGCTGGACATTTGTACGTGTTGAACTTGAAGTAAATTACCCTTATACATCCTGAGAGAACATTTTCGTCATCATTAGATGCCAATGTGACTTAATATTTCTTCACATAAACTAGCACTGAATCTCTTTCGGATTGTTATTTTTACTCATGTTTGTTATGAACTGAAAGTGGAAACCAACAGTTCTCTCAAAAAAAATAAACAAAACATTATGGTGATATTATTCACAGAGGTGGCTGTTAATTGGTTGAAAATGTTTTTTTACGGTAAAAGCAGGTGCACTTCCAATTCATTAGAGAATGGTGGCAAGAAAAATTACAGTCTTTTACAGTTCAAGCAACTTATGTTGCCCTGAAAAACAAAGGAAAACGGCACAAGTGCATGCAACAAACTTCAACTCCAGAATGCACTGCAGCCAAAGCACCTACGCACCCAATTAATTTAAAAGCGCACTGGACACGAAAATGAATGCCCGCCTGAAAATATCTATCTCTTCCTTGGCCAGTAGCGCGACCTGCAACTCACTTTTTCTTTCCCTTGGAAGATTCTTCGGTTGCACTCTTTCCAAATATTCCACCACACATAGAAAATTTGCCCCATGCGCCGGGTCCTCTCTCCGGCGCTCATGCCCGCTGTTACCTCCTTGAACCAGTCTTGAGTGCTCCCTTGAGCCACTATAAGCCCCAGCTCCAACTGTAGATCCATCCACCTGAAGGCCTCTTCCATTACGCGGGTTGTGAATGAGCAGCAAGTGAGGAGATGCCCTGTTGTTTCCGCTCATCTGGACAGAGGGGGCATATGACATTATTATCCTAACCTTTCTTTTCTAGATTGTCCGTAGTTTGCAGCCTGGCGATCCAGGTGAACCATAACACCTTTGGTTCCGCCTTTGATTTCCACAGTGAAGGTATGTCCAACTTTTTCTGCACCCCAGCGAATTGGCATTTGTATGCGAAACTTGCCATATATCTCCCCTGGCCCGAGTGTTCCCAGAGAACTACGTCCTCAGAATCTTGTTGAAGCGCCACTGTGGTGATTAGGTCCCAAAGTTTAATGTATTCGGCGATCTCATGCGGCGTGGATATGGTGGAAAGAGCCCGTATCCATGCATTGTTACCGTGGCCTACGCCCACTGATCTTTATTTATGCCTCATAGCCTGGAACATTTTGAAAACTAAGAAGAGTGTTACAAGGAACAAGGTGATTCTATGGTGCAATGTACAATGGAAGCATCATGCATAATCGGAACACTACATAAGAAAAGCTTATCCGAGACATACCCGAATGAAGAAGGGAGACGAACAAATTGTGCGTCTCCGTCGTCGCATCTCGCAATACGTTGTCATCAGAGACCGAGCGCGTCCGGCATCGATGCTCCGTTGGATACAACGATTTTTCCATATCATGCAGACGCTCTAACGGACGCCTAAAGCCCGTTATGGATCGTCCAATTTCCATGGCCCTTTTGGAGTCAGCCATACTGCACATATATTGAATTATTTTATAAAGTTATTATTATTTATTAAATTAATAAATATTTTTTATCAATTATATTTCTTTTTAAATGGCATACCCTTGGATTAAATGCTAGGTCCACCGCTGGCGACTGTCTATCTCTAGTGATCATACGGTGCAAAACCTACAGCATAGCCGTACTCTTTGCAGGGCGCCCCAAGCGTTATATCTGTCGCCAGAGGCCTGGGCAATCTCAATTACTCCGTTAGTGGATAGAAACGAGGCATCGGAGGCTCCCACAGAGTTACTAAAAAACTTGCTACTTGGCTGGAGATATTGTCAGACTCAATGAAGAGATGATCATTACGATAACGAAAGAGGTACTCCTGAACAAAAAATTCAACTTATGCATGGTATTATTGAGTACCTTAAAGACACAGTGCACCAGGAGGTTACTAATTTTGGTACTCATCTATTTGGAGTCGGTCTGTTTCGCCTCAATTGCCTGTATGAATTTTTTTTAGACCTCTCCATCGAGTACAGTTGTAGTATTTGTTCATGTGTAAACACAACCACTCACACCACCACCACACACACACACACACACACACACAATCAGCCCTACAACTACACACGACTTGTAAGAGCGTCCTTAGAAAGATCACTAAAATCCATCAGAGTCCGATGCGCGATGGGGACGTTGCACTACCATTGTGTCTTCACGCTTGAGAGGTACCTGAAATTATTTGGAAATAAATCCTGGTAGGACGCCCTGGTCGATTCTGGGAATCGAACCCGGGTGGGCGAGGGGCACGGCGGCCACGCTCGCCACACGGGCTGAAGCCCGGTCCTACGTAACCGTAAGATTGGGACACCATGATTGCGGCTAATCCTCACTGTCTTGAAGATCATTTCTTTCGTTTTGTTAAACATGATGAGACCCCACTATACTTTCGACATACCACGTTCACTAAGAAAGTTTGGGTTCTGCATCATGGTTTCCCATTAGATTTGGAGGGAGTACCTTTTTGTCAAACAAGCTTGTGCTACTTTTGGACAGTTGCTGTATTGTAGCAAGCAGGATCCTTTCCTTGCTCGGGTGCTTGCTTGTGTTCTGGTTGAAGATTTACAGGATATCCCATGCAGTCTAGTACTCAAGCACGGTCGTCCCCTCCACCACACAACACGGAAATCCTCATCCTCTGTCTGGTCCGGTGGTGTCGGGACCTGATCTGTCAGCAATGCAGCCCCTTTGTAAACCCAAATCCTGTCTATGTCGAGTCAGGTCACAGTGTTGAACAACCATCCCACCCCTCCTCTATGAGATCCCCTCTCCCGATCCCTAATAACCATCAAGCTATCGTTCCTTCCGCTCCGACCCACCTGGATCAGGGCATTCAGGTTGCTAATCAACCTGATGATATGTCGCATATGGGGGAATAGAAAAGAATCCCTTAAGCCTTCCATCGCATAGCGACAGAGCTCAGCATTTTTTCTCACAAGATGGTAAATAGGACACATTGCCTCACTACAAGAATCGAGCAAACAAGTGTCGGCTAGTGTAAAACCATCGGGGCCGTCGAATTTAATTATCATAAAACCGTCGGTAGGCCGACACTTTTAGTCTATAGCCGTCGGTTACTATAGCTTACCGACAGTTATATGACCGACATTTCTTTGCTCGATTCTTGTAGTACCTTCTTATGTTCACTGCTATCACATATCACACAGTATGCATCCACCTCATCCTTCTTCTCACGCCCTTTCCTAAGGCACCTGTAACAGTAGGGCTTATCTTTGATACCATCTTTGTTTGAAAACTCTCCCTTCTCTATTGCAGTGGGCTTTGACATGACTTTGATTGGGAACAAAGTCGAATTTGACTGCATCTTACCACTTTCCTGTTGTTTCCTTCTGTTTTGCACGCTAAGGATATTCTTGCACATTCCTTCCTGCAACGGAATCAAAAGCATGTTGAACAAAGCAGCAGCGCGAGCTGATAATGTTTTGATATATGTAAAGTTGAGGTGCACGTACATGTGTTCATAGAGTAAGATTTTTTAAATACGTTTCAGTAAGTGTATGTGAATGTCTGTGTGAATAATATATAATATTTTCCAAAGCAAAATGAGCGTGACTCAACTAGTTAGATTCTTTATGGTGAAACAAACTCATTCAGATTTGAGTCCTAAATTCTGCATGAGTGTTGCATTTATGATTAATTAAATGACGTTATGTTGCTGGCGAGATGCCTACGGTGATTTTATAAATTTGAAGGTGAGTGAAGCCAGTATTTTATTGGTGCTTATAAGGGTAGAGTGTGCGTGCATGTATTTTAGGGTGAGTTCTTGTATGTTAACGTAACTGTCTGCCTTGTTAAAAAAATGACACGTACAAAAATACGAGAGCTTTCGTGTGGCAAAAAATGTAATATCTGAGTTTTACGCAATTTACTTAAAAAATGATACGTTTCTTTTCTTTATGAGAGGATATCCGTGGACTAGGCCAATGGACCGACGAAACGGCCGATAATAGCGGTCCGGTCCATCTGCAGGGCACCCGACAAATAACCCGTGTCCCCGCATATCAGGTGCACACCAAAACCCTCGCCGACGGCTTCTCTTTTTTTTTTTTGCCCGCGGACTGCTCGTTCCCATACAAGCAACATGACGCCGCCGTCAGGCGCCGCCGGCGACTTTGAAGGTGACATCTCCGCCTCGGCCATTGTCGGGACACGGTGACCTGCCGTCACCTTCTCCACATCGAAGGCTACTCGCAGAGCAAGGAGAATCTCCCCAATGGCCGATGCATCAGTTCTCGCCCTTTTAGCGCAGGGGGTTGCTCACGGCGCATCGAGTATTATCCCAATGATCTTGTGCCCAACAGCGCCGAGTTTATATCCGTCTACCTCGTCCTCGACCAGAGCTCCGACAGGCCCGTGAAGGCGAGAGCCAGATTTGCTCTGCTCGATCAGACGGGGAAACCGGTGATATCCCACGACCAAACAACGAAATTTCACGCCTTCACAACCACTGGCTTCGGCTACCATGATTTCATCAAGAGAGCATGGCTTGAGGAATCAGAGCATCTCAAGGACGACCGCTTCACTATCAGGTGTGATGTCATTGTCTCCCTAGAGCTCCATGCTGAGGAGAGAAAAGGCCCTGCGCCTCCGTTTGTTGTGGTGACTCCGTCGGACCTTCACCGACATTTCGGTGATCTCCTGGTGCACAAGGAGGGGGCGGATATCACGTTTCATGTTGCTGGCGAGACATGCAAGGCGCACAGATGTGTTCTTGCTGCCCGATCGCCCGTCTTCAGAGCACAACTCTTAGGCGCAATGAAGGAGAGCGAGAAGGAAGCTGTCATAAAGGTGGATGACATGGACGCAGCAGTGTTCAAGGCTATGCTCTGCTTTATCTACACTGACACACAGCCGGATAGTCCAGACGTGAAGAAACAAGAAGAGGCTGCAATGGCTCAGCATTTGCTTGTCGCACCCGACCGCTATAACCTGGAATGATTGAAGCTAATTTGTGATGACAGATTGTGTAATCACATTGATACATCCTCCGCTGCTACCATCCTGGCATTAGCTGAGCAGCACCACTGTCATGGGCTTAAGGGGGCGTGCTTCCAGTTCCTCAGCACTCCATTGACTCTCAGCGCTGTAATGGCAACCGATGGCTTTGACCATTTAACTATAAGCTGCCCTGCTGTTGTGAAAAAGCTCATGTCCCATATTTCTGCTCGTATGTCTGGTTATTTAGGTGGAACAAGATGACGAGATGAGTTTCAGTGGCATGGAGTCTGAAAAGTCGAACAACTGCCAAGTATTAGTATGATTAGTATAGTCCAGTGTGTAAACTCATTATTAAAAAGAAGCAATGCACATCTATCTTCCTTTTGTTTACTTGTTGAAACCTATATGGGTATAACTAGTTACCCAGAAGCCAATTGTGACAATGTGATGAATGTCCAGTTTAATTGCGTATCTTCTTTCGTACATTTTACTGCAGGTATTGCAATGCTTGATTCATCTTCTGACCAGTAGTACAGGAAGCTGCATATCTGTTTCACTTATGGCATGATTAGAGCTGCAACGATTGTGTTGGATATACCTCTTCGTATGTACAGAATATTATTTAGGAATTTACTACGGCTGCTTCCTCTAGGTTCCTGACCCCTGTTGGTTCCTTGATGTTATAATCGTTTCCACAGGCTCTGAATTGTGAGTATCCTGCATCGTCACAAATGAAGAAGGCCAGGAAAAACGATTTCTTTTAGTTAAATTTATTGATTTTAGACAGGTTAGGATATATTATTATTATGGTTGATCTGGCAGGTAGGCATGAGTTTATTTGAGTAACGCATTGCTAGAGAATACTATCAGACATGGATATTTTTCCCCTGTTTACCACACTGAAGTCCCTGACATGCCTATTATGTGTGCCTCATTTAGTTTCTTGAATTGTTGCTTTCCTGATGGGTTATCATTTTCTCGAGCTCAGAATTGTGCATTACTTTATTAGCCTAACTCATGGCACATGAAGTCAAGAAACCATTTTGCTTATATGTCTTGCACAGATTGTATTGACCAATGGATAGGTTGGTTATTTTGTTGTAACTGACCAGTTGTTGATCTGGCAGGTTTACATGAGTTTATTTGATGGAGGCATAATTGGAAATGATGCCAATTATTTTTGTGCCATGTTATCAAATGAGCCCAAGCCAGGCTATTTTCTGTGTCCCTATAATTGTATTGAATTGTAGTTATGTCATGAAAAATGCATATCAAAAGATGTACTGTGATAGCTTATATCCTTATATTCGGTCCATATTATATATAAATGAACGTATATATGCATAGCTCAAAATGGTTGCTTTGTAAGGAGTATTTGAATAGTATCTTTCGAACTTGAAGTTGAAGTAAATAGCTGGACATTTGTACGTGTTGAACTTGAAGTAAATTACCCTCATACAGCCTGAGAGAACATTTTCGTCATCATTAGATGCTAATGTGACTTAATATTTCTTCACATAAACTAGCACTGAATCTCTTTCGGATTGTTATTTTTACTCATGTTTGTTATGAACTGAAAGTGAAAACCAACCGTTCTCTAAAAAAAACAAAACATTATGGTGATATTATTCACAGAGGTGGCTGTTAATTGGTTGAAAATGTTTTTTTTACGGTAAAACAGGTGCACTTACGATTCATTAGAGAAGGGCGGCGAGAAAAATTACAGAGTCTTTTTCAGTTCAAGCAACTTATATTGCCCTGAAAAACAAAGGAAAATGGCACAAGCGCATGCAACAAACTTCAACTCCAGGATGCACTGCAGCCAAAGCACCTACGCACCCAATTAATTTAAAAGCGCACTGGACACGAAAATGAATGCCTGCCTGAAAACATATATCTCTTCCTTGGCCAGTAGCGCGACCTGCAACTCACTTTTTTCTTTCCCTTGGAAGATTCTTCGGTTGCGCTCTTTCCAAATATTCCACCACACATAGAAAATTTGCCCCATGCGCCGGGTCCTCTCTCCGGCGCTCATGCCCGCTGTTACCTCCTTGAACCAGTCTTGAGTGCTCCCTTAGCCACTATAAGCCCCAGCTGCAACTGTAGATCCATCCACCTGAAGCCCCCGCCGCCCCGGCCCGCCGCCCCCGGCCTCGCCGCCCCTGGACCGCCGTGCCCCCGCTGCGCCCCCGCCGCCCCAGGCCCCCGACGCCTCATGCACCGAGGTGAGCTCGGCTTTTTTTTTTGCTTTCATTTTAAAATCCATATGCACAATAGGGAATTATTCCTACGAATTCTATAGATACAGAATAGGGAATCATGCATGGTAGTTAGGGTTATTATTCCTAAAAATTCCTAGGAACTCGATGGCCTTCTTGAGGCCCCTGAACCTGGGCTTGCCGCACTTGCGCGCGTGGTGGCATAGCAGCTCCACGCGAGGACCGCGGCGGCGACGGCCGGGTAAAGCAGTGCGCCCACCTCGAGGAGCAGCAGCTTGGCGTGTGGGACGATGAGGAAGCCGATCGCGGCAAGGGTGGCAAGGAGGGCGACCGCATCGACGGCGGCCATCGGGGAGCTGTCACAGCAGGATCCGGCGGCCCTGGCCCTGGATCGGGAGCAGGCTGCTAGGGCGGAGGAACTAGATGAGGCTGCAGCACTCGACCATCGCGGGTCTGGGAGCGACGGGTAATTCGCCACCGATTCTGATCCGAGCGGGCGAGCGAGAAGAGGAGCGGGTTGTGTGGTGGGGGCGCCGGGATTTGTGTGGAATGGAACTAACGGGAAGGGCAGGGGGAGGAGGAGGCGATTTATTTGTCGATCGGATCCGTGCCTGCTCCCGTGCCGTGCGTTAGCGCGTGCGTACCGGGGTCGCTGGTTTCACTCTTTCTGACTTCCTTCCCCGGTACGGCCTGCTGCTGCTGCTCGGTCCGACTGAGCCTCGCTTCCGTGACGTACATCGTCCGTAGCATACTACTGTCCGCCCACCCCGAGGGCGCCGTGACGTGGTGTGAAGGGACCGAGAGCCAGAGGCGGTCACGTCCCCACTGGCGTGTGAGGAAAGAAGCAAGGGACCAACGGCGAGTGAAATCGAGGCGGACCGCGAACCACAAACGCCTCCAGGATCACGAACGCCCGTGTACCTCCCCCTAACCGACGGCGGATCTCCCTATCCTCCTTCATCCCTTCGAAGCTCCGCTTCTCTCTAACCGGCGGCAGATCTGGCACCTCTGTCGCCATCAGCGGATCTGGCATCATTCCTCTCGACTGTGCCAGAATCTAGCACCCCACCGACAGCGGATCTGGCGCCTCCGCCTCCGGATCTCTGGCGCCGGAATCTGCCCCCCTCCACCCGACGCGGAATGGCCGCCTATACCCTGAGGCGAGGCGGAAGGCCTGTGCCTTGTGCCCTGGCGCGCCTAGGCGAGCACCTAATGGCGCCTTCCTGAACACTGATTATTAGATAAAAGGGAAACGCAGATACTACAAATTTTTTCTATTTAGCACTAGAGTAACCTCTTAAAGCTGAAAATTAGGTTATTAACCATTGTGTTTTAGCGAGTGAGGGACTTGCTTCTGGATCAACCAAAAGCATCATAATATGGTGATCTAGCTGGCCCAATTATATTCAGTTCTTTGGGTGTTCTAGCTATTTTATCAAATCTATCTTGACATAATGCATTTTTTTTACATTTCTCAGGTCCTCTCCCCACCGCGCACACTCAGATCCACTTCACTGCTCAGGTATGGCACCATCATTCTTCTCATATTGTATATCACAGAGTACAGTGCTTTTAGCTGTATATGACGACTTGTTGCTTTTATAGTAGTTTCCCTGATATGTATAATGTTCCAACTATTTTTTATCAAACTTTTAATGATGTAACACATTTTCTTTAGATTTGCATCACCATGTTACTAGTTTATCCTATGTCAAGTGTGTGATCTAGATGTTGCTAGATGATTATGTTTTTTTAGGTTTAGATAATGTTTTGTCATGCATTGGTAAATATGTTTATTATGCAGGTTACTAGAATTAATATTTTTTTCTCTTGTTCTTTTGATTGCGTGAGTGTTTAGAATTAATAATTCTTTTCTATTCTGTTTAGTGTATGTTTGGACTTTAGTGCATTCATATAATGTTTTTGAGTGACTACTTAATATATATATATATATATATATATATATATATATATATATATATATATATATATATAAAGGGGTTTTGGGTCGGTTCGGACCAACCTGGAAGGGCCCGACACGTAATAAGTGTGATCGTGCCGTGTAGACCATTGTAGTGGTACCGTATGCGTCAAGTCGACACGGAAGCGAACGGATTGGTAAGGACGTCAATGACCCGCGATTGCGTGGACGGTGAAAATGGATGTGGAATTGTCATCTAAGACCAACTTTCCTCTCACTCTAGTTCTTTCCTCTCTCTTAAATTACCTCAAAATGAAAATGAGCAACATAACCTATAGCAATGTATTACCCGTTTCAGATCGGCACGTCTCACATGCCATTGGCTTGTGAGACGTGCTTGTGACGAGACGCAGGTCCGGATTTGGACGAGATTTCGGTGGTGTAACCCTGTTGTTTTCTGCTGCACCATTTTTGGGCGTGCAGTGGAGAACAGTGGGGTTATGCTGCCAAAATTCCGTTCGAAACCAGATCACGCGTCTCGTCATGAGCACGCTCCGCTCGGTCACTCTTGGCTGGGTTTAGGATCTATTTTCCTAGGTTGTAGGGTCGTGACATAACATAACAATATATTAACGACAATTTCTTTCACGTTAAACTGTAGAGTCAAACATGGGTGAAGACCGCAGTTGGATGTATACTGGCTAGAAGAGCAGAACTAGTGGTCACTCGGATGAGTGGTTTATCAAGTTAGATCAATTTCTGGATCGAGCATTTTCGTTGACAATGGAAGATATGGTGCGGTTCCCATGTACAAAATGCCAGAACACCATATTTTTGAGAAGATTGGAGCTTTCGTTTCACTTATGTCGAAACGGTTTCACTCCACATTATGAAGTGTGGACCTTTCACGTCGAGACTAATTCTCGAGTCATAGCCGAAGTGGATGAGGATGATGATATAATAGAGGTTGATAGGATGGATGAGATGCTAGAAGCTCTGGGAGCGGAGGATCCTCTTACAAATGAGGCATAGAAGTTCTTCGAGGAGCTGAAGAAATCACAAGAGCCGTTGCATGAACACACGATTGTGACCGTACTTGCTCTCTTGACCATATTTATGGCAATTAAGTCCATGTACTTTTTTTCCATCAACTGCTACAATGATCTCATGAAATTGATCTGCGATATCCTTCCACAACCTCACAATGCGCCGGCCGATATGTATCATTCAAAGATCAAGATATCTGGTCACGGTATGAAGTATGAGAAAATCGGTGTGTGCCCAGACAACTGCATGCTATTCCGTAAAGAGCTCGCCAATGAGAAGATGTGCTTGAAATGTGGTAAATCGAGGTATGTCGAAGTTGTTAATGACGATGGCGATAATGTGATGACAGATGTCGCACATGAGCAGCTTTGTTACTTGCCTGTGACACCTCGGTTGAAGCGGATGTTTGATTCAAAAAGAACCGCAAGACAAATGAGATTGCACAAATAAGATAAATGTGAGAACAAAGAATTATTGACGCATCCGTCCAACGGTGATGCATGGAAGGCGCTAGACCGTTTCGATCTAGACTTTTCTCGTGATGTGAGGAATGTTCGCATCGGATTAGCGACAGACGGATTCTCACCGTTCAGTAGGAACGCCATGCCATACTCATGTTGGACCGTCTTTGTCATTCCTTACACAATTCAAAGCCTGTGGAAACGATTATAACATCAAGGAACCAACAGGTGTCAGGAACCTAGAGGAAGCAGCCGTAGTAAATTCCTAAATAATATTCTGTACATACGAAGAGGTATATCCAACACAATCGTTGCAGCTCCAATCATGCCATAAGTGAAACATATATGCAGCTTCCTGTACTACAGGCCAAGGAAGAGATAGATATTTTCAGGCGGGCATTTATTTTCGTGTCCAGTGCGCTTTTAAATTAATTGGGTGCGTAGGTGCTTTGGCTGCAGTGCATCCTGGAGTTGAAGTTTGTTGCATGCACTTTGCCAAACAAGTAGAAGCGATGCAAAAAGAAGGAATAAATGGGGGGCAGAGTTTCCTATCCTGGTTTCGAGATTACGTAATATTCTCTCGTCTTCTATGTATTATAAGTTACTATTATTAAAGAAGTATTATTTTAACTTACGATCATTTATGACAGTGTCGGACTCACAATGTCCATGAAGATCTGCGACAGCTATCTTATGGATTGGTGAATGTTAGAAGCTATGGTCGATATGATGTAAATGGCTTTCGATTCCGTACAACTCATTTTGAAGCTCTTCGTCCTCTCGCGGCAACATCAAATTTCGGTGTTGTGATGAGAGCAATAGACACTCAAGGGAATTTAACCGATTATTATGGGATCATTAACAAAATTCTTGAATTTACTTTTACCGGAAATAAGACCCTTCCAGATGTCTTCTTTGATTGTGGCTGGTTTGATCGCACTCATGGAACTCGAGAAAACCAATTTGGAATGTTGGAAGTGAAACATAAGGACCGACTACGAGGTTACGATACATTTGTTCTTGCACATCAAGTGGAACAAGTGTATTATCTACCTTATCCATGCACAAAGCTCAGTGCTTGGTGGGTGGTATATAAGGTGAATCCTCGTGAGCGGTTATATACTCCTAGGGATGATGGTTACCATGATAGCGAAGACATTGAAGAAGTGTACCAAGAAGAAGAGTTGCCAGACACTTTTATCGTCGAGCTTGGTGCAGAACTCGATCAATTAGTTGGAGGTGTTGAAGACGTTGAAGATGTAGAGGAAGATGATATGCGAAAATAGAAATTAGAACAAGCCACGATGGAAGATCGTTGGGCTGGTTTAAGGAGTAGGGCACAGGCACATGATAATGATGTTGATGAATTTTGAAAGTGATTACAAGTAATGTTTTCTTGAAGATAGTAACATGAATTTGTATATTTTATTTGCATATTTACTGATTATTTAATTAAATAGGATGGCGTCAAAGAAGGGTAAGAAGGTGCCACCGACGAGGGGGTTCTACCCCTCTAGACTTGAGGACGCTTTCGTTGGTGCCTCGTCGACTGGGAGCAGACGCTCTCAGCTGCTGGGGCACATTCTCAGCAGCTCTAGAGCTTCGTCATAGGTAAATTTCACTCGCTTTTAACAAATTCTTTAAATTTAATTTCACATTAATCTTACTTATGAATCATTTGAATGTTGTAGTCCTCACCAGCTGACTCAGAGGCTGCGGCGCCAGTTGACCTTGGCTACCCTTTGGTGAGCCAGCCCTCGGCCAGCTAGCCCTCGGCGAGCCAACCCTCAGCCAGCCAGCCCTCAACGAGCCAGCCCTCAGCTTGCGATCCTTCTGTTCCTGAGGCCTTTGGCTCGGCTGGTGAGGAGCCATTGGGTCACCTGACGTGGAGGACCTACTTTGTCAGTCTTCCTGCGGTCCCTTCATAGAGGATCGTGATTCGTATAGTCGGAGACAGGTAATAAAAATTATAGTGTTCAATTTTAGTTTCTTTTGGTTACTTAAGTAATCAATCAATAAATATCTTGCAGGGTTTGGGACGACACGTCTTTCACCGGTGAGAGACACCAAAGACCGATGAACGGTGTCCTCGGGTCCTTAGTGCGTTTGCACTATCCCGGGGTCATCGACGGGGTGCCTGCTCTTTCGTGGGAGGACTACGCACGCGGCCATCACCAGGAGCACGACAATCTTCAGGAGGCCGTATGGGCCGATTTTATGGTAAGTATGTTAAAAATAGTTTATATGTTTTAATTCTTAAACTCTTTTAATGAACATCCCTTCAATATATTATTTATCGCAGGCAAGATATACTTTAGAGGACCCGACCGACCCTCGCCTGTTTGAGGATGCAAGGCGAATGTTACACTACAACGCTGCCAAGGCGCTTCGACAAGCTTTGTCGAACGCCCGTGCTCAAATTATTAATGAGCACTTGAAGGCGAACCAGCAGCACGTGCTACACTTCCGGCAAGAGAGCGAGAGGCACCTGACAGGGGAGGAGTACGCGCAGGTACGTGGGGTGTAGTAAGTATTTTTTTCTGATAATTTCCTCGATGGTATTTTTAACGACTTCCAACTATGTGCAGGGCCACGTGAGCTGGTTGCAGGGTCGGACCGATGCATTTCCGGCCTTTTGTCGCTACTGAGCTAGCGATGAGTTTAGAGCTAAGTCCGAGAAGACTCAAGACTACAGAGGGGTCGAGGGGAAGAGCAGGCACGGGCAAGATAACCACTTACGTTTAGCTAAATGCATGGTAAGTGTATGTAACTTATGTTTATATATTCATAATATATTGTTCGTACTAACACGTATTGACAGGAGCGCGAGACGGGGGTGCCGCCGACCCCTACTGAGATCTGGAAGAGAGGTCACAAGGACCCTTCTCAGCCGACGGGGTGCAGTCAGGCTGCAGCCGAGCGATTGGTAAGTTTAGAAATCATTCATATCAAATATAACTATATAGGTTGTTGAACTTACACGATTTTCTTGTTTCGCAGGCTAAGTACGGGGAGGAGGCTAGGAAGATACACGGCGAAGATTTCGATTGGGAACGTCAACCAATCGATCCTCAAGCCGCGTATGCAAGCGGTGGTGGAAAAGCACACGGAAGGTGAGTTTACAAGTCATTTTATCATTTTCAATTCAAAGTATTCAAGATATTTCAATTTCATATTACTGACTCTCTTTTTTATAGGCTCCCCATACTTGACGGAGTTGTCGACTCGAGGGCGGGGAGACCTGCGAGAGGCAGCTCAATGCAGGCTTCTTCGGTGGGCACGGCTGGTCGTCGCCCCTCGCAGAGGGACATTGTATGGTGATAAATGGTCATGGTTAATGATGATGGTAATAATTTGGTATATGAATGGATATTTATTGATGGATGTGATATAATGGTAATTGGTGATGTTGGACTCATGATTGGTAATTATTTTGGGATATGATGGGATTATTTCACATAGACATTGTAGGATGCTTTTTACATGTTTTAAATTTACTTTTGAACAAATAACCATTGTTTATTATCATTTCTTGATTAAGCTACATGTCATTATTTTCTCACACTTGCTGAGTACAACATGTGCTCACCCTTGCGATCCCTCCCACCAACAGTTTCAGGTGATGCTTACCCTAAGGATAATGTGGAGTACTAGGTTGTGTGTTGTTGTCGACTTGCCTGTGGATTGCTTGGAGCCGCGCTATATCCCTTTGCTTAGTTGCTTAGCTTAATATTAGATTATTTCTGCTGCGGAATTATCAATAATAATGATCATTAGAGTTGTATTTTTAGGATTATTTGAATATTGTAATAAAAGTACTTATTTAATTAATTTGTGCTGTGGTAATTTTCTGTATATCGTTTGTGATGCACTTGTGTATGTGTGTTGAACATCCTGGGCACACATATGCGTTGCACTTGGTTCATTTTTTGGGACCGAGTGTCACAAATTGGTATAACGCCACATGTTGACTGTAGGATGCAACCTAGATAGAATGGACACTTTAGAGCATAAAGGAACACTCAAGAATAGTCGAGTTTTGTTTGGTGTGTTGTTTGCTATGTAATGTTTGCTTGTGTGCTTAGTAGAGGATTGTTGGATGCTTTAGCATTTGCCACATACATATAGGCTAGTATAGGTAGTTGCTTAGTTTCATACTCATTGATGCATATAGTTGGAGATTAATTCTATCTCTCTTTTCCATCTTGCTCAACCTCTACTTCAATAGAAGATAGACACAACTAGAAGATTCACCATTTGAGAAAAAACTATATGGAAGATGAGAACAAAGTAGTATGTCCAAGAGTAAGTTCTAGAATAAGGGGGGTAGAATTCCTCGCCAACCTTATTGTTTGGGATTCACAAGGATTGGACATAATGCTTGGAACAGATTGGCTATGGAAGCACAATGGGATAATTCAGTGAGCCACAATGATAACGCAAATAACAAATGATGAAGGAGTCAGCATTGGAGTTGATGCATCATAATAAATATTGAAGCTAACCAATTATCAAGGACTACTCCAACATAGTGAAGTACATGACTGAGTTGCTAACAAGGGGAAAGCTTTTCAAAAAGATTATATCTTGTCAGGACGGCATTGAGGAATTGAGGAAGAGATTTACAACCGCACCGGTGTTGGTATTACTAGACGTGAGCAAGAGGCTTGGATTTATACTCTGCATCAATACAAGGGCTTGGATGTGTGCTCATGCGAGAAGGCCAAGTGGTAGCTTATGCATCGAGGCAATTGAAGAAACATGAGCAAAATCATCATACACATGACCTCGAACTTGCAGCCGTAGTGTATGCCCTGAAGATATGGAGGCACAACATTCATGGTCATAGGTGTGAGATTTATACGGATCACAAGATTCTCAAGTACATATTCACACAAACGGACCTATATTTGAGGCAATGAAGATGGTTGGAGCTCATCAAGGATTATGATGTGGGAATCAACTATCACCTGAGAAAGGCTAATGTGGTGGCAGATGCTTTGAGTCAGAAAGGAGTAAGCCACAAACTCACGATTCGAGAGTTGCCACCCGAGCTATGCAAGGAGTTTGAACAGTTGAATCTTGGATTTGTGAATGATCTGGGGATAATGAAGTTAAATCTGACTTTAGAACAAGAAATCTGAGAGGGTCAAAGGAAGGATGAGGAAAAGCAAGAATTCAAGGAAAGGATCCAAGAAGGGAGAGAATGAAGGTTTGATGGAGATGATCATGGTACTCTACGGCTTGGAAAATGGATTGTTGTGCTTAATGTAAAGCAAATTCGCAAGACAATATTAAAGGAGGAACATGACTCACCTTACTCAATTCATCCCTGTTGTACGAAGATGTAGAAGGACTTGAAAACTTGCTATTGGTGGGATAGGATGAAAAAGGATATAGCGATGTATGTTGCTTTATGTGATGTGTGCCAACGAGTCAAGGTTGAACATCAAAGGCCAGCTAGATTATTGCAGCCATTGAAGATTCCTGAATGGAAGTGGGAGCAAATTGGTATGGACTTCATAGTTGGATTACCCGAACCCAGTTCGGTTATGACTCAATATGAATTATTGTGGATCGGTTGACCAAGTCAGCTCATTTCATTCTCGTCAAGACCAAGTATGCCACCGCACAGTTAGCTGAGTTGTACATGGAGAAAATTGTATGCCGACATGGGGTACCTAAAAAAATAGTGTCTGACCAAGGTTTTCAATTTACCTCTAGGTTCTAGGAGAAACTACATGAAGCGATGGGTACAATATTGAATTTTAGCTCAGCATATCACCCGCAAACAGATGGACAAACCGAGAGTACAAATCAAATTTTGGAAGATATGTTTAGAGCTTGTGCTTTAAAGCATGGACGCAGCTGGGACAAAACCTTGTCGTACGTTGAATTTTTCTACAATAACAGCTACCAAGCAAGTTTGAAGATGTCGCTATGTGAAGCATTATATGGAAGGAAGTGTAAGACACCCTTATTTTGGAATGAGAAAAGGGAGAACTAAGTATTTGGAACTGATGTGTTGCGAGAATCTGAAAGACAAGTTCAGACGATCCGCGAGAATTTGCGGGCTGCTCAGTCAAGACAAAAAGGTTATGCAGATAATAGGCGAAAAAACTTAGCATTTGAAGTGGGAGACTTCGTATATCTCAAAGCGTCATCTATGCGAGATCATAAGAGGTTACGTCAAGGCAAGTTGGCAGCCCGCTATATTGGACCATTCAAGATTTTGGACAAACATGGAGAAGTGGCATATAAGCTGCATATGCCAACACATCTTTCTGATGTTTAAGATGTATTTCATATTTCTCAGCTCAAGAAGTGCTTACGGCCAGGTACCGGGGGAACAAGTGACCATTGAAGATTTTGGACAGGTTAGGATATATTATTATTATGGTTGATCTGGCAGGTAGGCATGAGTTTATTTGAGTAACGCATTGCTAGAGAATACTATCAGACATGGATATTTTTCCCCTTTTTACCACACTGAAGTCCCTGACATGCTTATTATGTGTGCCTCATTTAGTTTCTTGAATTGTTGCTTCCCTGATGGGTTATCATTTTCTCGAGCTCAGAATTGTGCATTACTTTATTAGCCTACTCATGGCACATGAAGTCAAGAAACCATTTTGCTTATATGTCTTGCAGAGATTGTATTGATCAATGGATAGATTTGTTATTTTGTTGTAACTGACCAGTTGTTGATCTGGCAGGTTTACATGAGTTTATTTGATGGAGGCATAATTGGAAATGATGCCAATTATTTTTGTGCCATGTTATCAAATGAGCCCAGGCCAGGCTATTTTCTATGTCCCTATAATTGTATTGAATTGTAGTTATGTCATGAAAAATGCATATCAAAAGATGTACTGTGATAGCTTATATCCTTATATTCGGTCCATATTATATATAAATGAACGTATATATGCATAGCTCAAAATGGTTGCTTTGTAAGGAGTATTTGAATAGTATCTTTCGAACTTGAAGTTGAAGTAAATAGCTGGACATTTGTACGTGTTGAACTTGAAGTAAATTACCCTTATACAGCCTGAGAGAACATTTTCGTCATCATTAGATGCTAATGTGACTTAATATTTCTTCACATAAACTAGCACTGAATCTCTTTCGGATTGTTATTTTTACTCATGTTTGTTATGAACTGAAAGTGAAAACCAACCGTTCTCTCAAAAAAAATAAACAAAACATTATGGTGATATTATTCACAGAGGTGGCTGTTAATTGGTTGAAAATGTTTTTTTTTTTACGGTAAAAGCAGGTGCACTTCCGATTCATTAGAGAAGGGCGGCGAGAAAAATTACAGAGTCTTTTACAGTTCAAGCAACTTATGTTGCCCTGAAAAACAAAGGAAAACGGCACAAGCGCATGCAACAAACTTCAACTCCAGGATGCACTGCAGCCAAAGCACCTACGCACCCAATTAATTTAAAAGCGCACTGGACACGAAAATGAATGCCCGACTGAAAACATCTATCTCTTCCTTGGCCAGTAGCGCGACCTGCAACTCACTTTTTTCATTCCCTTGGAAGATTCTTCCGTTGCGCTCTTTCCAAATATTCCACCACACATAGAAAATTTGCCCCATGCGCCGGGTCCTCTCTCCGGCGCTCATGCCCGCTGTTACCTCCTTGAACCAGTCTTGAGTGCTCCCTTGAGCCACTATAAGCCCCAGCTGCAACTGTAGATCCATCCACCTGAAGGCCTCTTCCATTACGCGGGTTGTGAATGAGCAGCAAGTGAGGAGATGCCCTGTTGTTTCCGCTACATCTGGACAGAGGGGGCATATGACATTATTATCCTAACCTTTCTTCTCTAGATTGTCCGTAGTTTTCAGCCTGGCGATCCAGGTGAACCATAACACCTTTGGTTCCGCCTTTGATTTCCACAGTGATGGTATGTCCAACTTTTTCTGCACCCCAGCGAATTGGCATTTGTATGCGAAACTTGCCGTATATCTCCCCTGGCCCGAGTGTTCCCAGAGAACTACGTCCTCAGAATCTTGTTGAAGCGCAACTGTGGTGATTACATCCCAAATTTTAATGTATTCGGCGATCTCATGCGGCATGGATATGGTGGAAAGAGCCCGTATCCATGCATTGTTACCGTGGCCTACGCCCACAGATCTTGATTTATGCCTCGTAGCCTGGAAAAGAATTGGGAAGGACTCTTGAAGGGTGGCGCTTCCAATCCATCGATCTGTCCAGAATTGGGCTCTGCACCCGTTGCCCAACTCGATGCGAGTCAAGGCTGCGAAGAGCTGTTTTCCCCCCTGCGAGAAAGTCAACGGCAGCCCTGTCCAGCATGTCCCTGCTTCAGTTCTTGCTAACCATAGCCACCGCAATCTCAGCGCAATATTGTGCTTACGCAGGTCCAAAATACCCAGTCCTCCTAGTTGCTTGGGCAAGCACATGGTGTTCCAGCTGACCAGGCAGCGTCCCCCAAGGTTCTGGTCCCAATCACTGCCGGCCCAGATAAAACCCCTCCTTATGCGATCTATTTTCTTGATTGCCCATTTTGGCAGGCTAATAGCAGCCGCGTGATGCATCACGGTGGAAGTGAGGACCGCCTTAGCCAGTTGCCCTTTCGGCCTTTGTCAAGTGTTTCCCTTTCCATGCAGCCAGCTTGCCTTTAAATTTGTCGATCAACGGCTGGAAATCAATCCTGCAGAGCTTCCTGAAATGCACCGGGAGCCCCAGATATTTGCATGGGAATTCTTTGAAGTTTGCCGGGAATGCTTGAAAGAGTTGTTGTTTATCCACCTGTTCACAGCGGATGGTACACTACAGGAAACGCGGTCATTTGCATCGGCCGCCGTCGCAAATAAACTTATTTGCGACGGTCCGCCTATGGCCGTCGCAAATTAGGTAAACCGTCGCAAATATACACTTATTTGCGACGGCCGTCTAAAATGACCGTCGCAAATAAGTAGGCCATCGCAAATTAAGCTTATTTGCGATGGCCTCTTCCGCCAGCCGTCGCAAATAGTGTTAATTGCGACAGCTAACCCTAGGGCCGTCGCAATTAAAATGGCCGTCGCAAATTAAAGTCCTATACCGTCGGGCCGAGCTCATTCTCTTCGTCCTATCCTTACACGCCCCCCCCCCCCCCCCGCTCCGCTCCGCCCCCGGTCCGCCGCGCCCCCCGCCACCCCCAGCCTCGCCGCCCCTGGACCGCCGCGCCCCCCGCCGCCCCAGGCCCCCGACGCCTCCTGCACCGAGGTGTGCTCGGCTTTTTTTTTTTTTGCTTTCATTTTAAAATCCATATGCACAATAGGGAATTATTCCTACGAATTCTATAGATACAGAATATGGAATCATGCATGGTAGTTAGGGTTATTATTCCTAAAAATTCCTAGGAACTCGATGGCCTTCTTGAGGCCCCTGCACCTGGGCTTGCTGCACTTGCGCGCGTGCTGGCCTAGCAGCTCCCACGCGAGGACCGCGGCGGCGACGGCCGGGTGCAGCAGCGCACCCACCTCGAGGAGCAGCAGCTTGGCGTGCGGGACAACGAGGAAGCCGATCGCGGCGAGGGTGGCGAGGAGGGCGACCGCATCGACGGCGGCCATCGGGGAGCTGTCGCAGCAGGATCCGGCGGCCCTGGCCCTGGATCGGGAGCAGGCTGCTAGGGCGGAGCTGTCCGCCGCCCAGCGGTGCTGCTCTAAGGCGCGAAGGAACTAGATGAGGCTGCAGCACTCGACCATCGCGGGTCTGGGAGCGACGGGTAATTCGCCACCGATTCTGATCTGAGCGGGCGAGCGAGGAGAGGAGCGGGTTGCGTGGTGGGGGCGCCGGGATTTGTGTGGAATGGAACTAACCGGAAGGGGAGGGGGAGGAGGAGGCGATTGATTTGCCGATCGGATCCGTGCCTGCTCCCGTGCCGTGCGTTAGCGCGTGCGTACCGGGGCCGCTGGTTTCACTCTTTCTGACTTCCTTCCCCGGTACGGCCTGCTGCTGCTGCTCGGTCCGACTAAGCCTCGCTTCCGTGACGTACGTCGTCCGTAGCATACTGTTCGCCCTCCCCGAGGGCGCCGTGATGTGGTGTGAAGGGACCGAGAGCCAGAGGCGGTCACGTCCCCACTGGCATGTGAGGAAAGAAGCAAGGGACCAACGGCGAGTGAAATCGAGGCGGACCACGAACCACAAACGCCTCCAGGATCACGAACGCCCGTGTATCTCCCCCTAACCGACGGCGGATCTCCCTATCCTCCTTCATCCCTTCGAAGCTCCGCTCCTCTCTAACCGGCAGCAGATCTGGCACATCCGTCGCCATCAGCGGATCTGGCATCTCCTCCTCTCGACTGTGCCGGAATCTAGCACCCCACCGACAGCGGATCTGGCGCCTCCGCCTCCGGATCTCTGGCGCCGGAATCTGCCCCCCTCCACCCGACGCGGAATGGCCGCCTATACCCTGAGGCGAGGCGGAAGGCCTGCGCCTTGCGCCCAGGCACGCCTAGGCGAGCACCTAATGGCGCCTTCCTGAACACTGATTATTAGATAAAAGGGAAACGCAGTTACTACAAATTTTTTCTATTTAGCACTAGAGTAACCTCTTAATGCTGAAAATTAGGTTATTAACCATTGTGTTTTAGCGAGTGAGGGACTTGCTTCTGGATCAACCAAAAGCATCATAATATGGTGATCTAGCTGGCCCAATTATATTCAGTTCTTTGGGTGTTCTAGCTATTTTTATCAAATCTATCTTGACATAATGCATTTTTTTTACATTTCTCAGGTCCTCTCCCCACCGCGCACACTCAGATCCACTTCACTGCTCAGGTATGGCACCATCATTCTTCTCATATTGTATATCACAGAGTACAGTGCTTTTAGCTATATATGACGACTTGTTGCTTTTATAGTAGTTTCCCTGATATGTATAATGTTCCAACTATTTTTTATCAAACTTTTAATGATGTAACACATTTTCTTTAGATTTGCATCACCATGTTACTAGTTCAGCCTATGTCAAGTGTGTGATCTAGATGTTGCTAGATGATTATGTTTTTTTAGGTTTAGATAATGTTTTGGCAAGCATTGGTAAATATGTTTATTATGCAGGTTACTAGAATTAATATTTATTTCTCTTCTTCTTTTGATTGCGTGAGTGTTTAGAATTAATAATTCTTTTCTATTCTGTTTAGTGTATGTTTGGACTTTAGTGCATTCATATAATGTTTTTGAGTGACTACTTAATATATATATATATATAAATAAAGGGGTTTTGGGTCGGCTCGGACCAACCCGGAAGGGCACGACACGTAATAAGTGTGATCGTGCCGTGTAGACCATTGTAGTGGTACTGTATGTGTCAAGTCGACACGGAAGCGAACGGATTGGTAAGGACGTCAATGACCCGCGATTGCGTGGACGGTGAAAATGGATGTGGAATTGTCATCTAAGACCAACTTTCCTCTCACTCTAGTTCTTTCCTCTCTCTTAAATGACCTCAAAATGAAAATGAGCAACATAACCTATAGCAATGTATTACCCGTTTCAGATCGGCACGTCTCACATGCCAAATGGCATGTGAGACGTGCTTGTGACGAGACGCAGGTCCGGATTTGGACGAGATTTCGGTGGTGTAACCCTGTTGTTCTCTGCTGCACCATTTTTGGGCGTGCAGTGGAGAACAGTGGGGTTATGCTGCCAAAATTCCGTTCGAAACCAGATCACGCGTCTCGTCATGAGCACGCTCCACTCGGTCACTCTTGGGTGGGTTTAGGATCTATTTGCCTAGGTTGTAGTGTCGTGACATAACATAACAATATATTAACGGCAATTTCTTTCACGTTAAACTGTAGAGTCAAACATGGGTGAAGACCGCAGTTGGATGTATACTGGCTAGAAGAGCAGAACTGGTGGTCACTCGGATGAGTGTTTTATCAAGTTAGATCAATTTTTGGATCGAGCATTTTCGTTGACAACGGAAGATATGGTGCGGTTCCCATGTACAAAATGCCGGAACACCATGTTTTTGAGAAGATTGGAGCTTTCGTTTCACTTATGTCAAAACGGTTTCACTCCACATTATGAAGTGTGGACCTTTCACGTCGAGACTAATTCTCGAGTCATAGCCGAAGTGGATGAGGATGATGATATAATAGAGGTTGATAGGATGGATGAGATGCTAGAAGCTCTGGGAGCGGAGGATCTTCTTACAAATGAGGCAGAGAAGTTCTTCGACGAGCTGAAGAAATCACAAGAGCCGTTGCATGAACACACGGTTGTGACCGTACTTGCTCTCTTGACCAGATTTATGGCAATTAAGTCCATGTACTTTTTTTCCATAAACTGCTACAATGATCTCATGAAATTGATCTGCGATATCCCTCCACAACCTCACAATGCGTCGGCCGATATGTATCATTCAAAGATCAAGATATCTGATCACGGTATGAAGTATGAGAAAATCGGTGTATGCCCAGACAACTGCATGCTATTCCGTAAAGAGCTCGCCAATGAGAAGATGTGCTTGAAATGTGGTAAATCGAGGTATGTCGAAGTTGTTAATGACGATGGCGATAATGTGATGACAGATGTCGCACATGAGCAGCTTCGTTACTTGCCTGTGACACCTCGGTTGAAGCGGATGTTTGTTTCAAAAAGAACGCAAGACACATGAGATTGCACAAATAAGGTAAACGTGAGAACAAAGAATTCTTGACGCATCCGTCCGACGGTGATGCATGGAAGGCGCTAGACCGTTTCGATCTAGACTTTTCTCGTGATGCGAGGAATGTTCGCATCGGATTAGCGACAGACGGATTCTCACCGTTCAGTAGGAACGCCATGCCATACTTATGTTGGACCGTCTTTGTCATTCCTTATACAATTCAAAGCCTGTGGAAACGATTATAACATCAAGGAACCAACAGGTGCCAGGAACCTACAGGAAGCAGCCGTAGTAAATTCCTAAATAATATTCTGTACATACGAAGAGGTATATCCAACACAATCGTTGCAGCTCCAATCATGCCATAAGTGAAACAAATATGCAGCTTCCTGTACTACTGGCCAACGAAGAGATAGATATTTTCAGGCGGGCATTCATTTTCGTGTCCAGTGCGCTTTTAAATTAATTGGGTGCGTAGGTGCTTTGGCTGCAGTGCATCCTGGAGTTGAAGTTTGTTGCATGCACTTTGCCAAACAAGTAGAAGCGATGCAAAAAGAAGGAATAAATGGGGGGCAGAGTTTCCTATCCTGGTTTCGAGATTATGTAATATTCTCTCGTCTTCTATGTATTATAAGTTACTATTATTAAAGAAGTATTATTTTAACTTACGATCATTTATGATAGTGTCGGACTCACAATGTCCATGAAGATCTGCGACAGCTATCTTATGGATTGGTGAATGTTAGAAGCTATGGTCGATATGATGTAAATGGCTTTCGATTCCGTACAACTCATTTTGAAGCTCTTCGTCCTCTCGCGGCAACATCAAATTTCGGTGTTGTGACGAGAGCAATAGACACTCAAGGGAATTTAACCGATTATTATGGGATCATTAACAAAATTCTTGAATTTACTTTTACTGGAAATAAGACCCTTCCAGATGTCTTCTTTGATTGTGGCTGGTTTGATCGCACTCATGGAACTCGAGAAAACCAATTTGGAATGTTGGAAGTGAAACATAAGGACCGACTACGAGGTTACGATACATTTTTTCTTGCACATCAAGTGGAACAAGTGTATTATCTACCTTATCCATGCACAAAGCTCAGTGCTTGGTGGGTGGTATATAAGGTGAATCCTCGTGAGCGGTTATATACTCCTAGGGATGATGGTTACCATGATAGCGAAGACATTGAAGAAGTGTACCAAGAAGAAGAGTTGCCAGACACTTTTATCGTCGAGCTTGGTGCAGAACTCGATCAATTAGTTGGAGATGTTGAAGACGTTGAAGATGTAGAGGCAGATGATATGCGAAAATAGAAATTAGAACAAGCCACGATGGAAGATCGTTGGGCTGGTTTAAGGAGTAGGGCACAGGCACATGATAATGATGTTGGTGAATTTTGAAAGTGATTACAAGTAATGTTTTCTTGAAGATAGTAACATGAATTTGTATATTTTATTTGCATATTTACTGATTATTTAATTAAACAGGATGGCGTCAAAGAAGGGTAAGAAGGTGCCACCGACGAGGGGGTTCTACCCCTCTAGACCTGAGGACGCTTTCATTGGTGCCTCGTCGACTGGGAGCAGACGCTCTCAGCTGCTGGGGCACATTCTCAGCAGCTCTAGAGCTTCGTCACGGGTAAATTTCACTCGCTTTTAACAAATTCTTTAAATTTTATTTCACATTAATCTTACTTATGAATCATTTGAATGTTGTAGTCCTCACCAGCTGACTCAGAGGCTGCGGTGCCAGTTGACCTTGGCTACCCTTTGGTGAGCCAGCCCTCGGCCAGCTAGCCCTCGGCGAGCCAACCCTCAGCCAGCCAGCCCTCAATGAGCCAGCCCTCGGCTTGCGATCCTTCTCTTCCTGAGGCCTTTTGCTCGGCTGGTGAGGAGCCGTTGGGTCACCTGATGTGGAGGACTCACTTTGTCAATCTTCCTGCGGTCCCTTCATAGAGGATTGTGATTCGTATAGTCGGAGACAGGTAATAAAAATTATAGTGTTCAATTTTAGTTTCTTTTGGTTACTTAAGTAATCAATCAATAAATATCTTGCAGGGTTTGGGA
Source organism: Tuctoria greenei (assembly GCA_036927565.1). Lineage (NCBI taxonomy): Eukaryota > Viridiplantae > Streptophyta > Magnoliopsida > Poales > Poaceae > Tuctoria > Tuctoria greenei. Next base: position 131,387,992 of record JAYESD010000007.1, on the reverse strand, counting down.
TGACACGTCTTTCACCGGTGAGAGACACCAAAGACCGGTGAACGGTGTCCTCGGGTCCTTAGTGCGTTTGCACTATCCCGGGGTCATCGACGGGGTGCCTGCTCTTTCGTGGGAGGACTACGCTCGCGGCCATCACCAGGAGCACGACAATCTTCAGGAGGCCATATGGGCCGATTTTATAGTAAGTATGTTAAAAATAGTTTATATGTTTTAATTCTTAAACTCTTTTAATGAACATCTCTTCAATATATTATTTATCGCAGGCAAGATATACTTTAGAGGACCCGACCGACCCTCGCCTGTTTGAGGATGCAAGGCGAATGTTACACTACAACGCTGCCAAGGCGCTTCGACAAGCTTTGTCGAACGCCCGTGTTCAAATTATTAATGAGCACTTGAAGGCGAACCAGCAGCACGTGCTACACTTCCGGCAAGAGAGCGAGAGGCACCTGACAGGGGAGGAGTACGCGCAGGTACGTGGGGTGTAGTAAGTATTTTTTTCTGATAATTTTCTCGATGGTATTTTTAACGACTTCCAACTATGTGCAGGGCCACGTGAGCTGGTTGTAGGGTCGAACCGATGCATTTCTGGCCTTTTGTCGCTACTGAGCTAGCGATGAGTTTAAAGCTAAGTCCGAGAAGGCTCAAGACTGCAGAGGGGTCGAGGGGAAGAGCAGGCACGGGCAAGATAACCACTTGCGTTTAGCTAAATGCATGGTATGTGTATGTAACTTATGTTTATATATTCATAATATATTGTTCGTACTAACACGTATTGACAGGAGCGCGAGACGGGGGTGCCGCCGACCCCTACTGAGATCTGGAAGAGAGGTCACAAGGACCCTTCTCAGCCGACGGGGTGCAGTCAGGCTGCAGCCGAGCGATTGGTAAGTTTAGAAATCATTCATATCAAGTATAACTATATAGATTGTTGAACTTACACGATTTTCTTGTTTTGCAGGCTAAGTACGGGGAGGAGGCTAGGAAGATTCACGGCGAAGATTTCGATTGGGAACGTCAACCAATCGATCCTCAAGCCGCGTATGCAAGCGGTGGTGGAAAAGCACACGGAAGGTGAGTTTACAAGTCATTTTATCATTTTAAATTCAAAGTATGCAAGATATTTCAATTTCATATTACTGACTCTCTTTTTTATAGGCTCGCCATATTTGACGGAGTTGTCGACTTGAGGGCGGGGAGACCTGTGAGAGGCAGCTCAACGCAGGCTTCTTCGATGGGAACGGCTGGTCGTCGCCCATCGCAGAGGGACATTGGATGGTGAAAAATAGTCATGGTTAATGATGATGGTAATAATTGGTATATGAATGGATATTTATTGATGGATGTGATATAATGGTAATTGGTGATGTTGGACTCATGATTGGTAATTATTTTGGGATATGATGGGATTATTTCACATAGACATTGTAGGATGATTTTTACATGTTTTAAATTTACTTTTGAACAAATAACCATTGTTTATTATCATTTCTTGATTAAGCTACATGTCATTATTTTCTCACACTTGCTGTGTACAACATGTGCTCACCCTTGCGATCCCTCCCACCAATAGTTTCAGGTGATGCTTACCCTAAGGATAATGTGGAGTACTAGGTTGTGTGTTGTCGTCGACTTGCCTGTGGATTGCTTGGAGCCGCACTATATCCCTTTGCTTAGTTGCTTAGCTTAATATTAGATTATTTCTGCTGCGGAATTATCAATAATAATGATCATTAGAGTTGTATTTTTAGGATTATTTGAATATTGTAATAAAAGTACTTATTTAATTAATTTGTGCTGTGGTAATTTTCTGTATATCGTTTGTGATGCACTTGTGTATGTGTGTTGAACATCCTGGGCACACATATGCGTTGCACTTGGTTCATTTTTTGGGACCGAGTGTCACAAATTGGTATGACGCCACATGTTGACTGTAGGATGCAGCCTAGATAGAATGGACACTTTAGAGCATAAAGGAACACTCAAGAATAGTCGAGTTTTGTTTGGTGTGTTGTTTGCTATGTAATGTTTGCTTGTGTGCTTAGTAGAGGATTGTTGGATGCTTTAGCATTTGCCACATACATATAGGCTAGTATAGGTAGTTGCTTAGTTTCATACTCATTGATGCATATAGTTGGAGATTCATTCTATCTCTCTTTTCTATCTTGCTCAACCTCTACTTCAATAGAAGATGGACACAACTAGAAGATTCACCATTTGAGACAAAACTATATGGAAGATGAGAACAAAGTAGTATGTCCAAGAGTAAGTTCTAAAATAAGGGGGGTAGAATTCCTCACCAACCTTATTGTTTGGGATTCACGAGGATTGTACATAATGCTTGGAACAGATTGGCTATGGAAGCACAATGGGATAATTCAGTGAGCCACAATGATAACGCAAATACCAAATGATGAAGGAGTCAGCATTGGAGTTGATGCATCATAATAAATATCGAAGCTAACCAATTATCAAGGACTACTCCAACATAGTGAAGTACATGACTGAGTTGCTAACAAGGGGAAAGGTTTTTAAAAAGATTATATCTTGTCAGGACGGCATTGAGGAATTGAAGAAGAGATTTACAACTGCACCGGTGTAGGTATTACTAGACGTGAGCAAGAAGCTTGGATTTATACTTTGCATCAAGACAAGGGCTTGGATGTGTGCTCATGCGAGAAGGCCAAGTGGTAGCTTATGCATCGAGTCAATTGAAGAAACATGAGCAGAATAATCATACACATGACCAAGAACTTGCAGCCGTAGTGTATGCCCTGAAGATACGGAGGCACAACATTCTTGGTCATAGGTGTGAGATTTATACGGATCACAAGATTCTCAAGTACATATTCACACAAACGGACCTATATTTGAGGCAATGAAGATGGTTGGAGCTCATCAAGGATTATGATGTTGGAATCAACTATCACCTGAGAAAGGCTAATGTGGTGGCAGATGCTTTGAGTAAGAAAGGAGTAAGCCACAAACTCACGATTCGAGAGTTGCCACCCAATCTATGCAAGGAGTTTGAACAGTTGAATCTTGGATTTGTGAATGAGGTGGGGATAATGAAGTTAAATCTGACTTTAGAACAAGAAATCTGAGAGGGTCAAAGGAAGGATGAGGAAAAGCAAGAATTCAAGGAAAGGATCCAAGAAGGGAGAGAATGAAGGTTTGATGGAGATGATCATGGTACTCTACGGCTTGGAAAATGGATTGTTGTGCTTAATGTAAAGCAAAATTCGCAAGACAATATTAAAGGAGGAACATGACTCACCTTACTCAATTCATCCCTGTTGTACGAAGATGTAGAAGGACTTGAAAACTTGCTATTGGTGGGATAGGATGAAAAAGGATATAGCGATGTATGTTGCTTTATGTGATGTGTGCCAACGAGTCAAGGTTGAACATCAAAGGCCAGCTAGATTATTGCAGCCATTGAAGATTCCTGAATGGAAGTGGGAGGAAATTGGTATGGACTTCATAGTTGGATTACCCGAACCCAGTTCGGTCATGACTCAATATGAATTATTGTGGATCGGTTGACCAAATCAGCTCATTTCATTCTCGTCAAGACCAAGTATGCCACCACACAGTTAGCTGAGTTGTACATGGAGAAAATTGTATGCCGACATGGGGTACCTAAAAAAATAGTGTCTGACCATGGTTTTCAATTTACCTCTAGGTTCTAGGAGAAACTACATGAAGCGATGGGTACAAGGTTGAATTTCAGCTCAGCATATCACCCGCAAACAGATGGACAAACCGAGAGTAGAAATCAAATTTTGGAAGATGTGTTGAGAGCTTGTGCTTTAAAGCATGGACGCAGCTGGGACAAAACCTTGTCGTACATTGAATTTTTCTACAATAACAGCTACCAAGCAAGTTTGAAGATGTCGCTATATGAAGCATTATATGGTAGGAAGTGTAATACACCCTTATTCTGGAATGAGAAAAGGGAGAACTTAGTATTTGGAACTGATGTGTTGCGAGAATCTGAAAGACAAGTTCAGACGATCCGTGAGAATTTGAGGGCTGCTCAGTCAAGACAAAAAGGTTATGCAGATAATAGGCAAAAAAACTTAGCATTTGAAGTGGGAGACTTCGTATATCTCAAAGTGTCATTTATTCGCGATCATCAGAGGTTACGTCAAGGCAAGTTGGCAGCCCGCTATATTGGACCATTCAAGATTTTGGACAAACATGGAGAAATGGCATATAAGCTGCATATGCCAACACATCTTTCTGATGTTTAAGATGTATTTCATATTTCTCAGCTCAAGAAGTGCTTAAGGCCGGGTACCGGGGAAACAAGTGACCATTGAAGAATTGGAATCAGAGGCAGATTTGACTTATGTCGAGCAACCGGTGAAAATTTTGTAAACTAAGAAGTGTGTGACAAGGAACAAGGTGATTCTATGGTGCAATGTACAATGGAAGCATCATGCATAATCGGAACACTACAATAGAAAAGCTTATCCGAGACGTACCCGAATGAAGAAGGGAGACGAACAAATTGTGCGTCTCCGTCGTTGCATCTCGCAATACGTTGTCATCAGAGACCGAGCGCGTCCGGCATCGATGCTCCGTTGGATACAACGATTTTTCCATATCGTGCGGACGCTCTAACGGACGCCTAAAGCCCGTTATGGATCGTCCGATTTCCATGGCCCTTTTGGAGTCAGCCTTACTGCACATATATTGAATTATTTTATAAAGTTATTATTATTTATTAAATTAATAAATATTTTTTATCAATTATATTTCTTTTTAAATGGCATACACTTGGATTAAATGCTAGGTCCACCGCTGGCGACTGTCTATCTCTAGTGATCATACGGTGCAAAACCTACAGCATAGCCGTACTCTTTGCAGGGCGCCCCAAGCGTTATATCTGTTGCCAGAGGCCTGGGCAATCTCAAATATTACTCCGTTAGTGGATAGAAACGAGGCATCGGAGGCTCCCACAGAGTTACTAAAAAACTTGCTACTTGGCTGGAGATATTGTCAGACTCAATGAAGAGATGGTCATTACGATAATGAAAGAGGTACCCCTGAACAAAAATGTCAACTTATGCATGGTATTATTGAGTACCTTAAAGACACAGTGCACCAGGAGGTTACTAATTTTGGTACTCATCTATTTGGAGTCGGTCTGTTTCGCCTCAATTACCCGTATGAATTTTTTTTAGACCTCTCCATCGAGTACAGTTGTAGTATTTGTTCATGTGTAAACACAACCACTCACACCACCACCACACACACACACACAATCAGCACTACAACTACACACGACTTGTAAGAGCGTCCTTAGAAACATCACTGAAATCCATCGGAGTCCGATGCGCGATGGGGACGTTGCACTACCATTGTGTATTCACGCTTGAGAGGTACCTGAAATTATTTGGGAATAAATCCCGGTAGGACACCCTGGTCGATTCTGGGAATCGAACCCGGGTGGGCGAGGGGCACGACGGCCACGCTCGCCACACGGGCTGAAGCCCGCTCCTACGTACCCGTAAGATTGGGACACCATGATTGCGGCTAATCCTCACTGTCTTGAGGATCATTTCTTTCGTTTTGTTAAACATGATGAGACCCCACTATACTTTTGACATACCACGTTCACTAAGAAAGTTTGGGTTCTGCATCATGGTTTCCCATTAGATTTGGAGGGAGTACCTTTTTGTCAAACAAGCTTGTGCTACTTTTGGACAGTTGCTGTATTGTAGCAAGCAGGATCCTTTCCTGGCTCGGGTGCTTGCTTGTGTTCTGGTTGAAGATTTACAGGATATCCCATGCAGTCTAGTACTCAAGCACGGTCCTTCCCTCCACCACACAACGGAAATCCTCATCCTCTGTCTGGTCCGGTGGTGTCGGGACCTGATCTGTCAGCAATGCAACCCCTTTGTAAACCCAAATCCTGTCTATGTCGAGACAGGTCACAGTGTTGAACAACCATCCCACCCCTCCTCTATGAGATCCCCTCTCCCGATCCCTAAACCATCAAGCTATCGTTCCTTCCGCTCCGACCCACCTGGATCAGGGCATTCAGGTTGCTAATCAACCTGATGATATGTCGCATATGGGGGAATATAAAAGAATCCTTTAAGCGTTCCATCGCATAGCGACAGAGCTCAGCATTTTGTCTCACAAGATGGTAAATAGGACACATTGCCTCACTACAAGAATCGAGCAAACAAGTGTTGGCTAGTGTAAAACCATCGGGGCCGTCAAATTTAATTATCATAAAACCGTCGGTAGGCCGACACTTTTAGTCTATAGCCGTCGGTTACTGTAGCTTACCGACAGCTATATGACCGACATTTCTTTGCTCGATTCTTGTAGTGCCTTCTCATGTTCACTGCTATCACATATCACACAGTATGCATCCACCTCATCCTTCTTCTCACGCCCTTTCCTAAAGCACCTGTAACAGTAGGGCTTATCTTTGATACCATCTTTGTTTGAAAACTCTCCCTTCTCTACTGCAGTGGGCTTTGACATGACTTTGATTGGGAACAAAGTCGAATTTGACTGCATCTTACCACTTTCCTGTTGTTTCCTTCTGTTTTGCACGCTAAGGATATTCTTGCACATTCCTTCCTGCAACGGAATCAAAAGCGTGTTCAACAAAGCAGCAGCGCGAGCTGATAATGTTTTGATATATGTAAAGTTGAGGTGCACGTACATGTGTTCATAGAGTAAGATTTTTTAAATACGTTTCAGTAAGTGTATGTAAATATCTGTGTGAATAATATATAATATCTTCCAAAGCAAAATGAGCGTGACTCAACTAGTTGGATTCTGTATGGTGAAACAAACTCATTCAGATTTGAGTCCTAAATTCTGCATGAGTGTTGCATTTATGATTAATTAAATGACGTTATGTTGCTGGCGAGATGCCTACGGTGATTTTATAAATTTGAAGGTGAGTGAAGCCAGTATTTTATTGGTGCAAGGGTAGAGTGTGTGTGCATGTATTTTAGGGTGAGTTCTCGTATGTTAACGTAACTGTCTGACTTGTTAAAAAAAAGGCAATGACTACTATGCAATCAAAGGTTTGGTGCAATCGTGCAATCAAGTATTCGTAACCATCGGATATGCATCCTACAGTCTTACCTGTTTTTATTTAACCCCCTCCACCAGGTGGAGGGGTGGTGGATGGGGTTAAATAAAAAAATGCACCAACCGTTGGATACAGATCCATTGGTTGAGAGTGCTTGATTGCACGATTGCACCAAACACCTGATTGCATTCTAGTCGCTCCCTAAAAAAATGACACGTACCAAAATACGAGAGCTTTCGTGTGGCAAAAAAATGTAATATCTGAGTTTTACGCAATTTACTTAAAAAATGATCTGTTTCTTTTCTTTATGAGAGGATATCCGTGGACTAGGCCAATGGACCGACGAAACGGCCGATAATAGCAGTCCATCTGCAGGGCACCCGACAAATAACCCGTGTCCCCGCATATCAGGTGCACACCAAAACCCTCGCCGACGGCTTCTCTCTTTTTTTTGCCCGCGGACTGCTCGTTCCCATACAAGCAACATGACGCCGCCGTCAGGCGCCGCCGGCGACTTTGAAGGTGACCTCTCCGCCTCGGCCATCGTCGGGAGCATGGTGACAAGCCGTCACCTTCTCCACATCGAAGGCTACTCGCAGACCAAGGAGAATCTCCCCAATGGCCGATGCATCAGTTCTCGCCCTTTTAGCGCAGGGGGTTGCTCATGGCGCATCGAGTATTATCCCAATGGTCTTGTGCCCAACAGCGCCGAGTTTATATCCGTCTACCTCGTCCTCGACCAGAGCTCCGACAGGCCCGTGAAGGCGAGAGCCAGATTTGCTCTGCTCGATCAGGCGGGGAAACCGGTGATATCCCACGACCAAATAACGAAATTTCACGCCTTCGCAACCGCTGGCTTCGGCTACCATGATTTCATCAAGAGAGCATGGCTTGAGGAATCAGAGCATCTCAAGGACGACCGCTTCACTATCAGGTGCGATGTCATTGTCTCCCTAGAGCTCCATGCTGAGGAGAGAAAAGGCCCTGCGCCTCCGTTTGTTGTCGTGACTCCGTCGGACCTTCACCGACATTTCGGTGATCTCCTGGTGCACAAGGAGGGGGCGGATATCACGTTTCATGTTGCTGGCGAGACATGCAAGGCGCACAGATGTGTTCTTGCTGCCCGATCGCCCGTCTTCAGAGCACAACTCTTAGGCGCAATGAAGGAGAGCGAGAAGGAAGCTGTCATAAAGTATATATATAAATGAACGTATATATGCATAGCTCAAAATGGTTGCTTTGTAAGGAGTATTTGAATAGTATCTTTCGAACTTGAAGTTGAAGTAAATAGCTGGACATTTGTACGTGTTGAACTTGAAGTAAATTACCCTTATACAGCCTGAGAGAACATTTTCATCATTTAGATGCTAATGTGACTTAATATTTCTTCACATAAACTAGCACTGAATCTCTTTCGGATTGTTATTTTTACTCATGTTTGTTATGAACTGAAAGTGGAAACCAACCGTTGGCTCAAAAAAAATAAACAAAACATTATGGTGATATTATTCACAGAGGTGGCTGTTAATTGGTTGAAAATGTTTTTTTACGGTAAAAGCAGGTGCACTTCCGATTCATTAGAGAAGGGCGGCGAGAAAAATTACAGAGTCTTTTACAGTTCAAGCAACTTATGTTGCCCTGAAAAACAAAGGAAAACGGCACAAGCGCATGCAACAAACTTCAACTCCAGGATGCACTGCAGCCAAAGCACCTACGCACCCAATTAATTTAAAAGCGCAGTGGACACGAAAATGAATGCCCGCCTGAAAACATCTATCTCTTCCTTGGCCAGTAGCACGACCTGCAACTCACTTTTTTCTTTCGCTTGGAAGATTCTTCGGTTACGCTCTTTCCAAATATTCCACCACACATAGAAACCCCTCCTTATGCGATCTATTTTCTTGATTGCCCATTTTGGCAGGCTAATAGCAGCCGCGTGATGCATCACGGTGGAATTGAGGACCGCCTTAGCCAGTTGCCCTTCCGGCCTTTGTCAAGTGTTTCCCTTTCCATGCAGCCAGCTTGCCTTTAAACTTGTCAATCAACGGCTGGAAATCAATCCTGCAGAGCTTCCTCACATGCACCGGGAGCCCCAGATATTTGCATGGGAATTCTTTGAAGTTTGCCAGGAATGCTTGAAAGAGTTGTTGTTTATCCATCTGTTCACAGCAGATGGTACACTATAGGAAACACGGTCATTTGCGACGGCCAGACGTATTTGCGACAGCCGCCCGTCGCAAATAAACTTATTTGCGATGGCCCGCCTATGGCCGTCGCAAATTAGGTAAACCGTCGCAAATATACACTTATTTGCGACGGCCGTCTAAAATGACCGTCGCAAATAAGTAGGCCATCACAAATTAAGCTTATTTGCGATGGCCTCTTCCGCCAGCCGTCGCAAATAGTGTTAATTGCGACAGCTAACCCTAGAGCCGTCGCAAATTAAAGTCCTATACCGTCGGGCCGAGCTCATTCTATTCGTCCTATCCTTACACGCCCCCCCCCCCCCCCCCCGCTCCACTCCGCCCCCGGCCTCGGCTCACCACGCCCCCGCCGCCCCGGCCCGCCGCCCCCGGCCTCGCCACCCTTGGACCGCCGCGCCCCCGCTGCCCCGGCCCCCGACGCCTCCTGCACCGAGGTGAGCTCGGCTTTGTTTTTTTTTGCTTTCATTTTAGAATCCATATGCACAATAGGGAATTATTCCTACGAATTCTATAGATACAGAATAGGGAATCATGCATGGTAGTTAGGGTTATTATTCCTAAAAATTCCTAGGAACTCGATGGCCTTCTTGAGGCCCCTGCACCTGGGCTTGCCGCACTTGCGCGCGTGGTGGCCTAGCAGCTCCCACGCGAGGACCGCAGCAGCGACGGCTGGGTGCAGCAGCGCGCCCACCTCGAGGAGCAGCAGCTTGGCGTGCGGGACGACGAGGAAGCCGAGCGTGGCGAGGGTGGCGAGGACGGCAACCGCGTCGACGGCGGCCATCGGGGAGTTGTCGCAGCAGGATCCGGTGGCCCTGGCCCTGGATCGGGAGCAGGCCGCTAGGGCGGAGCTGTCCGCCGCCCAGCGGTGCTGCTCTAAGGCGTGAAGGAACTAGATGAGGCTGCAGCACTTGACCATCACGGGTCTGGGAGCGACGGGTAATTCGCCACCGATTCTGATCTGAGCGGGCGAGCGAGGAGAGGAGCGGGTTGTGTGGTGGGGGGCGCCGGGATTTGTGTGGAATGGAACTAACCGGAAGGGGAGGGGGAGGAGGAGGCGATTGATTTGCCGATCGGATCCGTGCCTGCTCCCGTGCCGTGCGTTAGCGCATGCGTACCGGGGCCGCTGGTTTCACTCTTTCTGACTTCCTTCCCCGGTGCGGCCTGCTGCTGCTGCTCGGTCCGACTGAGCCTCGCTTCCGTGACGTACGTCGTCCATAGCATACTGTCCGCCCGCCCCGAGGGCGCCGTGACGTGGTGCGAAGGGACCGAGAGCCGGAGGCGGTCACGTCCCCACTGGCGTGTGAGGAAAGAAGCAAGGGACCAACGGCGAGTGAAATCGAGGCGGACCGCGAACCACAAACGCCTCCAGGATCACGAACGCCCGTGTCCCTCCCCCTAACCGACGGTGGATCTCCCTATCCTCCTTGATCCCTTCGCAGCTCCGCTCCTCTCTAACCGGTGGCAGATCTGGCACCTCCGTCGCCATCAGCGGATCTGGCATCTCCTCCTCACGACTGTGCCAGAATCTAGCACCCCACCGACGGCGGATCTGGCGCCTCCGCCTTCGGATCTCTGGCGCCGGAATCTGCCCCCCTCCACCCGACGCGGAATGGCCGCCTACACCCTGAGGCGAGGCGGAAGGCCTGCGCCTTGCGCCCAGGCGCGCCTAGGCGAGCGCCTAATGGCGCCTTCCTGAACACTGATTATTAGATAAAAGGGAAACGCAGTTACTACAAATTTTTTCTGTTTAGCACTAGAGTAACCTCTTAAAGCTGAAAATTAGGTTATTAACCATTGTGTTTTAGCGAGTGAGGGACTTGCTTCTGGATCAACCAAAAGCATCATAATATGATGATCTAGCTGGCCCAATTATATTCAGTTCTTTGAGTGTTCTAGCTATTTTTATCAAATCTATCTTTACATAATGCATTTTCTTTACATTTCTCAGGTCCCCTCCCCACCGTGCACACTCAGATCCACTTCACTGCTCAGGTATGGCACCATCATTCTTCTCATATTGTATATCACAGAGTACAGTGCTTTTAGCTATATATGACGACTTGTTGCTTTTATAGTAGTTTCCCTGATATGTATAATGTTCCAACTGTTTTTTATCAAACTTTTAATGATGTAACACATTTTCTTTAGATTTGCATCACCATGTTACTAGTTCAGCCTATGTCAAGTGTGTGATCTAGATGTTGCTAGATGATTATTTTTTTAGGTTCAGATAATGTTTTGTCATGCATTGGTAAATATGTTTATTATGCAGGTTACTAGAATTAATATTTTTTCTCTTGTTCTTTTGATTGCGTGAGTGTTTAGAATTAATAATTCTTTTCTATTCTGTTTAGTGTATGTTTGGACTTTAGTGCATTCATATAATGTTTTTGAGTGACTACTTAATATATATATATATATATATATATATATATATATATATATATATATATATATATATATATATATAAAGGGGTTTTGGGTCGGCTCGGACCAACCCGGAAGGGCATGACACGTAATAAGTGTGATCGTGCTGTGTAGACCATTGTAGTGGTACCGTATGCGTCAAGTCGACACGGAAGCGAACGGGTTGGTAAGGACTTCAATGACCCTCGATTGCGTGTACGGTGAAAATGGATGTGGAATTGTCATCTAAGACCAACTTTCCTCTCACTCTAGTTCTTTCCTCTCTCTTAAATGACCTCAAAATGAAAATGAGCAACATAACCTATATCAATGTATTACCCATTTCAGATCGGCATGTCTCACATGCCATTGGCATGTGAGACGTGCTTGTGACGAGACGCAGGTCCGGATTTGGACGAGATTTCGGTGGTGGTTGTTCTCTGCTGCACCATTTTTGGGCGTGCAGTGGAGAACAGTGCGGTTATGCTGCCAAAATTCCGTTCGAATCCAGATCACGCGTCTCGTCATGAGCACGCTCCGCTCGGTCACTCTTGGGTGGGTTTAGGATCTATTTGCTTACGTTGTAGGGTCGTGACATAACATAACAATACATTAACGACAATTTCTTTCGTATTAAACTGTAGAGCCAAACATGGGTGAAGACCGCAGTTGGATGTATACTGGCTAGAAGAGCAGAACTGGTGGTCACTCGGATTAGTGGTTTATCAAGTTAGATCAATTTTTGGATCGAGCATTTTCGTTGACAACGGAAGATATGGTGCGGTTCCCATGTACAAAATGCCGGAACACCATGATTTTGAGAAGATTGGAGCTTTTGTTTCACTTATGTCGAAACGGTTTCACTCCACATTATGAAGTGTGGACCTTTCACGTCGAGACTAATTCTCGAGTCATAGCCGAAGTGGATGAGGATGATGATATAACAGAGGTTGATAGGATGGATGAGATGCTAGAAGCTCTGGGAGCGGAGGATCCTCTTACAAATGAGGCAGAGAAGTTCTTCGAGGAGCTGAAGAAATCACAAGAGCCGTTGCATGAACACATGGTTGTGACCGTACTTGCTCTCTTGACCAGATTTATGGCAATTAATTCTATGTACTTTTTTCCATCAACTGCTACAATGATCTCATGAAATTGATCTGTGATATCCTTCCACAACCTCACAATGCGCCGGCCGATCTGTATCATTCAAAGATCAAGATATCTGGTCACGATATGAAGTATGAGAAAATCGATGTGTGCCTAGACAACTGCATGCTATTCCGGAAAGAGTACGCCAATGAGAAGATGTGCTTGAAATGTGGTAAATCGAGGTATGTCGAAGTTGTTAATGACGATGGCGATAATGTGATGACAGATGTCGCACATGAGCAGCTTCGTTACTTGCCTGTGACACCTCGGTTGAAGCGGATGTTTGTTTCAAAAAGAACCGCAAGACACATGAGATTGCACAAATAAGGTAAACGTGAGAACAAAGAATTCTTAACGCATCCGTCCGACGGTGATGCATGGAAGGCGCTAGACCGTTTCGATCCAGACTTTTCTTGTGATGTGAAGAATGTTCGCATTGGATTAGCGACCGTCAGATTCTCACCGTTCAGTATGAACGCCATGCCATACTCATGTTGGACCATCTTTGTCATTCCATACAACCTGTCACCTACTTTTTGTACGAAGAACGAGTTCATTTTTCTCAGCCTCATTGTACCTGGACCTGATCATCTCGGGTCACGTCTCAATGTGATGTTAAAACCGCTAATCGAAGAATTGAAATCTTGTGGACAGGAGTCGAAGCGTACGAAAGTTACAAGAAGCAGAAATTCAACCTTCGAGCTGCTTATTTGTGGTCCGTCCATGATTTGCCGGCATACGGCATGTTTTCCGGATGGAGCACTCACAGTCATCTGACGTGTCCGATATGTGCTTCGGACACGGATTGCTTTCGACTAACTCATGGAGACAAAATATCTTACTCGATTGTCACAGACGTTGGCTGCCCTTGAATCATATATTTAGGCAGCAGAGGCATGTCTTTCAAAAGAACACTGTTGTCACTAAATGACCACCGAAGCGTCTCAACAGGTCTGAAATTTTAGATATGTTGGACTAACTGGTGACTGATGAAGGTCGTCCTGGATATTTCGTAGGTTATGGAGAGGAACACAATTGGACTCACATATGTGGACTTTGGGAGCTCGTATGTGAAGTCGTTGATTCTAATGCACAACATTGATGTCATGCATCAGGAGCGTAACATGAGCGAAAGTATCACAAGCACTTGCATGGATATGCCTGGCAAAACGAAAGATAATTATAAAGCTAGACTAGATTTGGTAGACATTTTTCACCGGCCAACTCTTGAAATCTATGAAAGTGGTGGAAAGCCACGTGCTTCTTTTTGTCTTCGATCGAAAGAAAAGAAAGAAGTTATGAAATGGATGAAAACTTCGAAATTCCCAGATGATTACGCAGTTAGCCTAAAACGAGCCGTAAATGTTAACATAGGAAACCTCACTGGGTCGAAGAGTCATGATCATCACATTATAATGGAAAGACTCTTACCTGTTATGTTTCGAGGCTATCTAGATGATGCAGTATGGAAGGTTTTAGCCGAGCTCAGCTATTTCTATAGACGGCTTTGTGCTAAAGAAATCAAGATCGGGATGATGGATAAGTAAGAGAAGGAGATACCCATACTTTTATCTAAGATGGAAAAAATTTTTCCACCGGGTTTCTTCAATCCAATGCAACATCTGCTTATCCATCTTCCATTCGAAGCTAAAGTTGGCGGTCCCGTGCAATATAGGTCGATGTATCACATTGAAAGAGCGCTACGATATCTAAAACCAATGGTTGGCAACAGGGCAAGGGTGGAAGGGTGCATCGCTGAAGCATATGCTCTTAAGGAAGTAGGATACTTTTCAAGTGTCTACTTTGTAGAAGAAAACACTATCAATACGTCGGCGATGCGGTACAATGTGTACGAAACACCCCCTCTAAGAGATCTTTCCATTTTTCAAACGAGAGGCTCCACCGTTGGTAGCTACACGACCCACGTGCTATCCGAACATGAAAGGACTGTTGCTTTACTCTACATGTACGCAAATATAGAAGGCATGCAGGAATACTTCGAGTAAGTGTTTGTCCTACATTTATGCTAATCGACATATTTTGCTACACATGTACTCTAAAAGATGTTTTTTCATGTTCAGCGAGTTCCATAGACAATGTTGGCCATATAGGCATCAACCTACGGCCAAACAAGTAGAAGCGATGCGAAAAGAAGAAATAAATGGGGGCAGAGTTTCCTATCCTGGTTTCGAGATTATGTAATATTCTCTCGTCTTATATGAATTATAAGTTACTATTATTAAAGAAGTATTATTTTAACTTACGATCATTTATGACAGTGTCGGACTCACAATGTCCATGAAGATTTATGGCAACTATCTTATGGATTGGTGAATGTTAGAAGCTATGGTCGATATGATGTAAATGGCTTTCGATTCCGTACGACTCATTTTGAAGCTCTTCGTCCTCTAGCGGCAATATCAAATTCCGGTGTTGTGATGAGAGCAATGGACACTCAAGGGAATTTAACCGATTATTATGGGATCATTAACAAAATTCTTTAATTTACTTTTATCGGAAATAAGACCCTTCGAGTTGTCTTCTTTGATTGTGACTGGTTTGATCGCACTCATGGAACTCGAGAAAACCAATTTGGAATGGTGGAAGTGAAACATAAGGACCGACTACGAGGTTATGATACATTTGTTCTTGCACATCAAGTGGAACAAGTGTATTATCTACCTTATCCATGCACGAAGCTCAGTGCTTGGAGGGTGGTATATAAGGTGAATCCTCGTGAGCGGTTATATACTCCTGGGGATGATGGTTACCATGATAGCGAGTTGCCAGACACTTTTATCGTCGAGCTTGGTGCAGGACACGATCAATTAGTTGGAGATGTTGAAGACGTTGAAGATGTAGAGGCAGATGATATGCGAAAACGGAAATTAGAACAGGACACCATGGAAGATCGTTGGGCTGGTTTAAGGAGAAGGGCACATGCACATGATAATGATATTGATGAATTTTGAAAGTGATTACAAGTAATGTTTTCTTGGAGATAGTAACATGAATTTTGTATATTTTATTTGCATATTTACTGATTATTTAATTAAAATAGGATGGCGTCAAAGAAGGATAAGAAGGTGCCGCCGATGAGGGGGTTCTACCCCTCTAGACCTGAGGACGCTTTCGCTGGTGCCTCGTTGACTGGGAGCAGACGCTCTCAGCTGCTGGGGCACGTTCTCAGCAGCTCTAGAGCTTCGTCACAGATAAATTTCACTCGCTTTTAACAATTTCTTTAAATTAAATTTCACATTAATCTTACTTATGAATCATTTGAATGTTGTAGTCCTCACCGGCTGACTCAGAGGCTGCGACACCAGTTGACCTTGGCTACCCTTCGATAAGCCACCCCTCCGCCAGCCAGCCCTCAGCGTGCCAGCCCTCGGCCAGCCAGCCCTCAGCGAGCCAGCCCTCGGATGGCGATCCTTCTGTTGTTGAGGCCTTTGGCTCGGCTGGTGAGGAGCCATCTGGGTCACCTGATGTGGCGTCCCAGCAGACACGGAGGATGAGGAGGACTCACTTTGTGAGTCCTCCTGCGGTTCCTTCATAGAGGATCGTGATTCGTCCAGTCAGAGATAGGTAATAAAAATTACAGTGTTCAATTTTAGTTTCTTTTGGTTACTTAAGTAATCAATAAATAAATATCTTGCAAGGTTTGGGATGACACGTCTTTCACCGGTGAGAGACACCAAAGACCGGAGAACGGTGTCCTCGGGTCCTTAGTGCGTTTGCACTATCCCGGGGTCATCGACGGGATGCCTGCTCTTTCGTGGGAGGACTACGCACGCGTCCATCACCAGGAGCACGACAACCTTCAGGAGGCCATATGGGCCGATTTTATGGTAAGTATGTTAAAAATAGTTTATAAGTTTTAACTCTTAAACTCTTTTAATGAACATCTCTTCAATATATTCTTTATTGCAGGCAAGATATACTTTGGAGGACCCGAACGACCCTCGCCTGTTTGAGGATGCGAGGCGAGTGTTTCACTACAACGCTGCCAAGGCGCTTCGACAAGCTTTGTCGAACGCCCGTGTTCAAATTATTAATGAGCACTTGAAGGCGAACCAGCAGCACGTGCTACACTTCTGGCAAGAGAGCGAGAGGCACCTGAATGGAGGAGGAGTACGCGCAGGTACGTGGGGTGTAGTAAGTATTTTTTCCTAATAATTTCCTCGATGGTATTTTTAACGACTTCCAACTATGTGCAGGGCCACGTGAGCTAGTTGCAGGGTCGGACCGATGCATTTCGGGCCCTTTGTCGCTACTGGGCTAGCGATGAGTTTAAAGCTAAGTCCGAAAAGGCTGGAGACTGCAGGGGTCGAGGGGAAGAGCAGGCACGGGCAAGATAACCACTTGCGTTTAGCTAAACGCATGGTAAGTGTATGTAACTTATGTTTATATATTCATAATATATTGTTCCTACTAACACGTATTGACAGGAGTGCGAGACGGGGGTGCCGCCGATCCCTCCTGAAATCTAGAAGAGAGGTCACAGGGACCCTTCTCAGCCGACGGGGTGCAGTCAGGCTGCATCCGAGCGATTGGTAAGTTTAGAAATCATTCATATTAAATATAACTATATAGATTGTTGAACTTACACAATTTTCTTGTTTTGCATGCTAAGTACGGGGAGGAGGCTAGGAAGATACACGGCGAAGATTTCGATTGGGAATGTCAACCAATCGATCCTCAAGCCGCGTATGCAAGCGGTGGTGGAAAAGCACATGGAAGGTGAGTTTACAAGTCATTTTATCATTTTCAATTCAAAGTATTCAAGATATTTCAATTTCATATTACTGACTGTCTTTTTATAGGCTCGCCATATTCGACGGAGTTGTCGACTCGAAGGCGGGGAGACCTGTGAGAGGTAGCTCCACGCAGGCTTCTTCAGTGGGCACGGCTGGTCATCGCGCCTCGCAGAGGGACATTGAGATGCAGTTCCTCTTCAGGCGATAGGAGGAGTCAGAATGCCAACGGATCGCGATGGAGGCCACAACCCAAACCCAAGCAGCAGCATTGGCGCAGATGCGGGAAGCAATGGAGGTAACAAATTAAAAACTAAAGTTCTAATTAATTTAGCGTAAATGACTTACTAATAGATAGCATTTAATGTTTGCAATGACAGGCCGTGGCTCGGGCGCAAGGTCTGGGGATCCAGCTACCCGTACTACCACCGGTCCTTCCAGGTGATCCTTCTTCTGCGGGTCAGGTAATTTTCTACGTAATCCTTCTTCTCCAGCATGAAAAGATTGAGATAGAAGAAACAGGGATATAGTTATATAGAAGAAAATGATTGAGATAGAAGAAATAAAGAGATAGAAGAAAGAGAGAGACAGAAGAAAGAGTGAAAGATAGTTAGATAGAGTAGGAGAGGAATGAAGAGAGAGAGGAAGATGTAGATGGAGATATAGGGAGGGGAAGATAGAGGGAGGGAGATGTAGATGGAGATAGAGGGAGGAAGATAGAGGGAAAAGGATACCAATAGAGAGATAGAGTGAGAGAGAAAGATAGAGGGAGAGAGAAAGAGAGAAATGAAAAGAGAGAGGAAGAGAGGGGGATCTAGATGAAGATAGAGGGAGAGGAAGGGAGGGAGAGAGATGTTGATGCATTTATATTTTAACTCTAAGTTTCATTAATTGCAGGGATCCGCGACGGCTGCACAAACGCCGTCGCCATCGCTACCGCCACCTGGAATGAGGCGCGACGACGACTTCGACTTCAGAGGTGGCTCCGGAGGTGGCTACGGAGGTGGATACGGAGGTCAGACGGGCGAGTGAGCCCATGTTTAGTTTGTTGATGTTGGTGCCATGTTTCGACGATGTTGTGATGTGTTGTAAGACTGTTGTGATGTGTTGTGATATTTATACTGTCTGTTCTATGATTCTGGCCATCGAGCCGGGTAGTATTTTTTGTTTTTCAAAAAAAATAAAAAACCTTATTTGCGATGACTTTTTATACAGTACCGTCGCAAATAAGCATCATGGCCGTCGCAATTAAGCCACTGCTATTTGCGACGGCCCGGCCGTCGCAAATAATCTTTAATTGCGACAACCGGGCCGTCGCAAATAGGGGCGTGGGTCCCTGGGGATGACACGTGGACCCTGCCGGCTGAACTTATTTGCGATGGCCTGGTCGTCGCAAATAGAGCTTTAATTGCGACGGTCGGGCCGTCGCAAATACTGCTGCGGGGCCACCAGCCCCCTGGTGATAACTTGCGACGGCCACTTTGAGCCGTCGCAAATAATCTTAATTGCGACGACTTATTTACGACGGCTAGAAGCCGTTGCAAATAAGGAAAGCCGTCACAAATTGCTTATTTGCGATGGTATTTTCCTTATTTGCGACGGCCCTGGCCGTTGCAAATCGTCGGGATTCCATTAGTGGTATACATGTAAGACTTAGTGAAGTTTATTCGCATACTTGTGGCCCACCGAAAGCATTCTAGGATCTGTTGCAGCTCACGAAGCTCGGACGGCTCAGGTTTAAGGAAAATGGCGACGTCGTCCGCGTACATGGAAATGGGGATCCTATCCACGTTAGCGTATACTGCGCGTAAGACCTTATTATCGGCGGCTAGCTGTAGGATTCTTTGCAGTGGGTCCATCGCTAGAATGAAGAGGAGTGGCGACAACGGGTCGCCTTGCCCGAGGCCACGCCCATGCTCAATCTGCTGACCTGTCGCCCCATTTAGTAAGACCCTGGAGGAGGAAGATCAGAGGAGGATTGAGATCCATTCTCTCCACTTTGGTCTGAAGCCCATCTTTTGTAATAGCTTGAGCAGATAGCCCCATTGCACTGAATCGAAAGCCTTTTTGATGTCGAGTTTTAGAAATAAGGAAGGCTTTCCTTTTCTCTGGAGCGCCTTGATGAGTCCCTGCACATAAAGGAAGCTGTCATGTTGACACTGGCCCTTTATGAAAGCGCTTTGATTAATCGAGACCATGTTGTGCAGCTTCGGTGCCAGTCTATTCGGAAGGATTTTTGAGAAAATTTTTGCCATGCTGTAGACTAGACTGATGGGCCTGTAATCTCCTATTTTTGCTGCTTCCACCATTTTGGGGAGCAAAATAACATGCGCTG
The DNA here is from genome assembly GCA_036927565.1 of Tuctoria greenei. Classification (NCBI taxonomy): domain Eukaryota; kingdom Viridiplantae; phylum Streptophyta; class Magnoliopsida; order Poales; family Poaceae; genus Tuctoria; species Tuctoria greenei. The sequence continues at coordinate 131,368,072 of JAYESD010000007.1, read as the reverse complement.
AATTCAAAAGGTCAAACGGTGCCCCCATAGTTGGGACAGGTGGTGCAGCACAAGCAGGATGTCGCCTTTGACAATCTCCCAACATGATGTGAAAAACAGACCAGTGAAACCGTCTGGACCCGACGCCTTATCCTTCGGCATACTAAAGACCACTTCCTGCACCTCCTTTTCGTTGATCTCATGTTTGAATTCCTGTAGGTGCAGGCGGTGGTCAGGCATCCCGATCTGGCTCCAGTTTATGGTCTCCTGACGCGCTGGGGGTGTTCCATACAGGTTGCTAAAATGCTGATGTACAAGGGCCTCTTTGTCCTCATGAGCAAACAGTAGCATGTGCTTCTTTCTTCTCCTGCCGTTAGCTCCCAGTAAAATAATTTGGTACTCGTGTCTGCCGTCTTCACATGCGTTAGTCTTGCCCTTTGCTTTGCCTTTATTTTTTCAATGCTGAGAAGACCTTGAAATTTCAGCTGGATTCTATGTTTGAACTGTCTCTCATCACTACTTAGGGTCCTGTCCTCCAGAGTTTTGTCCAGCTCTTCAATTATAATCTTGGCTATTTCTAACTGAAGTTTAGTATTACCAATATTCTCTCTGTTCCATCTCCTCAGGGCCTTCGCTCTGCGGCATAGCTTGATGTGCAACCTTCTCATTGTGTTCAGGTCATGCACTGACTTTCCCACGCTTCTTGGACTACCGTATGAAAATTTGGCATATGGACCCAAAAACTTTCGACCTAAATCCCATGTATCTCCTCTGGTCAGTAGATCCCAGCAAGAATAAAGGACAGTGGTGCGAGATAGTAGACGGCAAGGCTTGTAGGTGAGCAGCCGGGAAATCCTCTTCCCATTGCAGTGAGCAGAAAACCCTGTCAATTCGTGTCATGACCGGAGTTGCTTGATCATTACTCCATGTATATTTTCATCCATGCAGCTTGAGCTCCCTCCACTGCAAGATGTTTATCACGTCTCTGAACTTGTTCATAAGGCCTCTGTTTAGTCTGCCGTTGTTTTTATCTTCCGTCTTGTATATGAGATTGAAATCGCCTGCAATAAGATGTTTCATCTCCAACATTGGCGCCATGCGGCTCTTCAGTTTGTCAAAGAATTGAAGCTTCTACTGGTTTGTTTGCAGCCCGTACACGGTCGACAGAAGCCACTCTTGCCTGTCATCCAAGTTCTCTGGACGGTGACCGTTAGTGTGTTTGCAGTACTGGAAGACATTAAAAGTCGGTAGTGAGAGTCAGAGACAACCACTGTCAAATCTCCCCTTGTACCATTAGCAGGAAGGAATGAGTAATTAGCCACGAAGTTGTTTCCCAGCATCTCGCTTACAAGGGAGTCATCAATCATTTGTAACTTTGTTTCTTGCAGGCAGATTAAGGTGGCTCGCACTGACTGCACTATATTTTTGACTGCCATGCGCTTGACAGGGCTATTAATCCCCCTAACATTCCAGTTTAACATCCGTAGGTTGTTCCTATACATGGTAACATCCAAACAACAACTGGGAGATGCATTCATAGAAGGTTATCAAAAGGGTACTTGGCTTCCAAGACAAAAGGGGCACCACTGTTCTGGGCACCAAGCCCACACACAGCAACAGTGCGCCAGCAATCTTACTCCACCAGACACACCATCTACGTGGAGTACACACAACATAGATAGACAACATGACTCCTCCTGGGTGCACTGCAAGGAGTGTGTTAGAGATCAAACCCAAGATCTCAAACGTGTGAATCGTGTCTCTCCTTTGATCTAATATGAATCCTCAAGAATTTGATCTTTCTTGTGTTGGATTTCGTGGAGAGATGTGTTTTCTAGGCTCTTGGAGGGTGTGACGGCGCTGGGAGTCAAGGGTGTTGAAAGTAGGGCCGTGCACATCTATTTATAGGGTGCTTACAAAACTTACCGTTAGGGTTTCGAGAGTTCGGACTAGTCCGTCGTGGTGTCCGGATTAATCCGGTGTGCGGCGTGTAGGAAACCCTAAGTTCTCAGAATTATCGCACTTGTCCAGCCTTGGGCAGACTAGTCTGATTTAGGCTCTGGAAAAGTTCAAACTAGTCCGGTTATTATCGGACTAGTCCGGCTGTGGTGAATCCCTTAGTGAATAGGGCACATGTCCGCACTTGGAGGACTTTTCCGATTTTAGTCAGAGAGGTTATCGGACTAGTCTGAATATTATCGGACTTGTCCGAGGTCGTGCAAAGTTGTGAAGTGTCGAGGACTAGTCCACACTGGGGAGGACTAGTCCGCTTTTAGTCAGAAAGATATTGAACTAGTCTGTGGTAATATCGGACTAGTCCGGTCTGTGTAAACTTGGACTGTGCAGACAAGTCCGCACTGGGAGGACTTCTCCGATTTCGAACAGAGGAGATATCGGATTAGTCCGGGGTATATCGGACTAGTCCGGATCTGTATGAATTAGTGTAGTGAGTGAGTTTGTAATTGAGCTCTTGGGGTGTGTTTCTCCAACACACTCCTTACACACAAATATTATTCTTTTCATCTTTTGAGCTCTATCCCGCTTGATTCCTCACTCTCCTTTCTTTTTGCGCTTTCATCATGATTTCATTAAAACTTGCGCTCATCTCAACAATTTGGTTAGGATATCATTTGCTTGTCATAAATCATCCAAAACCCACAAGGGATGCCTAGATGCACTTTCACAAGCGGCCCAGCGCAGTGTTGGGCCTACTCTGGTAGCTTCACGTATGCTTTGTCTTGGCTGCCTGCGCGTGGGACCCTTCAATCCACAAAGGCCCATCTCCTAACTGTACAAAACGTGCTTGGAGGAGCATCCGTCGGCTGCCGCGCTCTTGGAGGACCATCCGCCGGCCGCCACACTGTTGGAGGAGCATCAACCGACCGCCACACTCTTGGAAGAGCATCTGCCGGCCACCGCGTGTGCAGGAGCATCCGTCGGGCGCCGCCCGTAGAGGAGCAATCGCGCTAGGTACAATTGCTCACATAATATTATTGTAGTTCTACCCTCTTACGGATACGCTGATTGAATTGTAGGAAGCAATGTCATAAGATAAGACATAGATGGGAAAGGACAGGTGTACGAAGGAGCGGGAGGATGGAATGAAGTCATTTTTAAATATTGCATTCCATGGCACTCGTGAAGAAGAAACTTTGTCTCATCCTTGCACGAAATGTTGTAATATTTGCCACGGGACATGCAAGGAAGTTCATCTTCACTTCCTTCGTAATGGGATGTCATTGGATTATACTTGTTGGGTACACCATGGAGAAAAATGAGTTAAGAAAAATATTACTGAGCAATCAGCAAATAATGATGACATAATTTCTTGATGATGATGCTATGGAAAATATGTTGTCCAGTCTACTTAGAGACACTGATCATGGTGGTACTTAAGCAGATGTTGATGATCTAAAAAATGCTATAAACCAGCAGGAGCAAGCGGTGTGCAAAGGCATTCTATGACTTATTAAATGATGCCAAAAAGGAGTTGTATCCATGTTGTGAGAAAGTGACCCAATTATCCTTCGTTGTTAGGTTGTACCAAATAAAGTGTTTAACTGGTTTGAGCAAAAAAGCGTGTGAGTTGATCCTTGAACTATTCTCATATGTGCTTTCAAAGGTTTTATATGGCAGAATAAACAGCATCAAACATGTGCTGGCACAAAGAAGAACGAATTGATGATAGAATATTACGCCATCCTGCAAATTCTAAAGCATGGAAACATTTTGATAGCATTCACCCAAATTTCTCATATGATCCTCGCAACACAAGACTTGGGATAGCATACGATGGTTTCGATACTTTTGGAATTAATAAAGGTTTCTTACAGTACATGGCCTATGATTCTAATCCATTATAATCTACCACCTTGGTTGTGTATGAAGCAGTATTATTGGTTGATGTCAATAATAATTCTTGGGCCAAGGTCACCTGGAAACAACATTGATGTGTATTTGCGGCCTTTGATTGATGAGCTACTAAAATTATGGTCTAATGGTGTTGAAACATACGACAGTTCAAAGAAAGAGACATTTCTCAAGTGAGCTTCTATATTGTGGACAATAAATGATTTTCCAGCATATGCAATGCTATGTGCATGGAGCACAAAAGGTAAGATAGCATGTCCATACTGCCATATAAACATTGACGCCTTGTGATTGAAACATGGACGAAAGTATTACTACATGGGTCATCATTGTTTCCTACATCAGAATCACAGGTGGCATCAAGACAAAGCTTCTTTCAAAAACAATAGAGAATAGAGAGGCTCCAACATCACTCCTTGGTGATGAAGTACTCCAACAATATGAGAGCTTTGATCAAGTGAGTTTTGTACATACGTATAATAAGAGAAAGCGCACTAAGGAAAATAGGTGGCATAGTTGGAAGAAGAAAAATATATTTTTCCTGCTCCCGTATTGGAAAACATTGCTAAGATGGCATAACTTGGATGTCATGCACATCGAGAAAAATATTTGTGATAGCATATTGGGACATTGCTTAATATGGATGGTAAAACAAAAGATAGTCTAGAGGCTCATCTTCTTATGCAGGATATGGGTATACGGCCACAACAACATCTAATGGCTATAAATGGGAAGTATGATTGTCCATTAGAATCATATACTTTGCATAAATATGAGAAGACCACCTTGTGCAAGTTTTAGGGGGATGTGAAGATGCCCGATGGTTATGCCTCAAACATCAAGAGATATGTGGACATAAAAGCACGTAAGATATCAGGTATAAAAACTCATGACTGCCATATTATATTTCAGAAGCTCCTTCCTATTGCAATACGTGACATGTTGCCTGAAAAGATTGTTGCACCTTTAATTGAGTTTAGAAGATTCTTTTCCGGAATTTGTTTTAAAGAATTGGCAGAACCAGATTTGGATAAGATGATCAAACAATTTCCTAAAACAATTTGTAAGCTTGAGATGTTGCTTCCTCCCGCTTTCTTTGATATCATGGTACATCTTCCAACCCATCTTGGCGAAGAAGCTCGGTTGGGTGGACCTGTTTCTTACAGATGATGTATCCAATTGAGAGGTACCTTGGTACATTGGAGAGGTATGTACGTAAAGAGCTCACTCGGAGGGTTGTATAGCTGAAGGATATATTATAGAAGAGTGTACAACTTTTTATAGTTAGTTTTTGGATAACATCAGCACCAAGCTTAATAGGCCAGAACGTCATGAAGCTACATCTAAGAATGAACCTTCTCTCGAGTCTAATATATTTATAGAAGTTGATAATTCTAAAAAAGGTTTAAATGGGGGCAACTTACTATGGTGGAACTACATAACATCAGCCATTATATTATTCCTAATGTTGAAGAGGTTGCTCCATGGATCAAGTACGTATAACTCAGATATTCTATACTATATTGGATCATACTTATTGTAGATAGCTAATTTAATTTTATACCCTTTTCAGTGAGCATTTTGAAGAGCTAAAAAAGATTCGTTCTCATGATGTTGAAAAACGCCATAGAGATGACTTTGTTTATTGGTTTCAAAACGAGTAAGTACACGCAAGTTTTTACTTTGATGAAATATTGAACAAATATGTGTTCTAAAGTTGGTTTATCAATGATCCTTTTTATACTAATGTGTAGAGATTACGACATTACATAAAGAAGGCAAAGTAACCTATTATTTGTATGCATTATCTAGAGGACCTGATCGTCGTGCACGTTTTTTTAGTCAATCATTCATAAATGGCTTTTTCTTTCCAACTGCAGAGGTGCAAAAAGATTTACGGATGCAAAACAGTGGTGTTGTTGTTCGGGATGGTGATCATGAGTGGTTTGGAGTAATCAAGAAAATGATTTTTGTTGATTTTGAAAAAAATCAAGAGGCTCTATTATTTGAATGTGACTAGTTTGATCAGCCTTGTTCCGATCAGAACCAAAGCATAGGCTAAAAAACAGATCAATACGGAATCTTAGATGACGACACGACTCCTTTTCAATTTAAGTATGAGCCTTACATTCTAGCCACCCAAGCAGAACAAATTTTTTACGTTCAAAGTGTGAAGCAACCTATATGGGCTACAGTTGTTAAAGCGAAGCCACATAACCTTTTGCCATGCCCCTGGAGACAGTGAAAATAATGTCACTGCGACGATGGAGGTTGAGACATTTGATGATCGACGACTTACTGATATCAATATGCGACACATAAATGAGGATATGACCGCATGGGCTAGGAATGACATTGAGGGAGCAACCGGTGATGCTTCCGCTCTTCAAATGAGAACATGTGATCTGTTTCAGGCACATGGAGTTCCATCAAAAAATGAAGATGATGACAACGACAACAAAGATGATACATATATCAATGATGGTCTTGTAACTCCAATACTGGTGGGGGGTGGGGGCAACAGCGAAGATGATAATTTTTTTATATAAGTACTGTATGAGCTAGCTGTGAACTATTTGGATTTTTTGAAAAGATAGAAGCCGCTCTTGAATAATCCCACCTCTCTAGAAGATACACAAAATTTGAAATTAAGCTTCTGTCGAAATTCCTAATGCAATGAACTAGTGATTCCTGGCAACAGGTCCTAATGCAACGAGTGTGTTCCGTGGCGATAGATCCTAAGGCCACGAACTAGTAGAATCGTGGCAACAGATCCTAATGAAACGATTGTGTTAAGTGGCGATACATAACAGTTGAACACACAAAATTATTCATCACACAGATGAACACAGATAACACATTCATTCATTACCAAATTCATTACAAAGCACAAGAAAAAAGTACAAGATACAAGAAAATAAAAAACATCAACTAAAAAAAAACCTAAATCCTACTCCTCCTCCCCCTTCTCCTCCTCCGGCTGCTCCACTGGTTGCTCCGGCTGCTCCGTCGGTTGCTCCGGCTGGTCTGGATCTGGCAGTGCAACCTCACGACCGAGGTTCCTCGTCATCGCCGCCACTAGGATATCGCAGCCCTCACTGCCGAGCACCTCGGCCATCGTCTCGAGCAACCTCTAGAACCGGTCGAACAGCTTGTCAAATAGCATCTCGAGCAGCTCATTGTTGAGCCTCTCAAGGGAGCGGCGGCACTGTTTCTTGCAGGGTGGCTCCCTCGGTGAGCTTGGCGGTGGAACGTTGGCCATGGTGGGTTGTCTACGTGAAGAAGACGAACGAAGAGAGAAGAGGAGAGACTGATGGCGCCTTAGTCGATGCGGACAACCAAAATGGAGACGCGCTTAATTAGCAGCAAAGTGTGTTTCTTATATGAAAAGCGCGTCCTCCCCACGTCTCCTTTAGCTTTGTGATTTTCTCCATTTTGCTTCGGTTCACTATTGATATCACACATCACTGAACTTAGAGCACATTCACTTGATAACTGAATCATTCACTTGTCCTGAAAATAAACAAATCCTTCCTTATGATTCCTGAGGAACACAATGAACACACCACACATTCATTTGTTCACACAGTGGCCAACATTTTGTAATATATCATGAGGCCAATGATTGTGTTCTATGACGATAGATCCTAGCGCCATGAACTAGTGAATCCTGGCAACAAATCCTAATGCAACGATTGTGTTCTGTGGTGATAGATCCTAACTCCACGAACTAGTAAATCGTGGCAACAAATACTAATACAATGATTGTGTTCCATGGCGATAGATCCTAACACTATGAACTGGTGAATCGTGGCAAAAGATCCTAATGTAACAATTTTGTTCCGTGGTGATAGATCCTAAAGCCACAAACTGGTGAATTGTGGCAAAAGTTACTAATGCAATGATTGTGTTTCGTGGCGATAGATCCCAATGCCACAACTTGGTGAATTGCGGCAAGAGATCTTAATGCAACGATTGTGTTCTGTGGCGATAGATCCTAACGCCACAAACTTCTGAATCGTGGCAACAGATCCTAATGCAACGATTGCGTTCTGTGGCGATATATCCTAACCCACTAACTGGTGAATCGTGGCAAAAGTTTCTAATGCAACAATTGTGTTTCGTGACGATAGATCCTAACGTCACGAACTGTTGAATCGTGGCAACAGATCCTAATGCAACGATTGTGTTCCTTGGCAATAGATCCTAACACCACGAACTGGTAAATTATGGCAAAAGTTCCTAATACAATGATTGTGTTCCATGGTGATAGATTCTAATGCCACAAACTACGGAATCGTGGCAACGGATCCTAATGCAACGATTGTGTTCCGTGGCGATAGATCCTAACGCCATTAACTGCTGAATCGTGGCAACAAATCCTAATGCAACGATTCTGTTTCGTGGCAATAGATCCTAACGCCATGAACTGGTGAATCGTGGCAACAGATCTTAATGCAACGACGGTGTTCTATGGTGATAGATCATAACGCCACGAACTGCTAAATCATGGCAGCATATCCTAATGAAACGATTGTGTTCCGCGGCGATAGAAATAATTGGAAGTGTGTAATGTGAACGACGGGTCATAAGCATAATTGAGGTTCCTTAGTCACCAAAAGGGGACGAAATCACAAACTTGTTGGTAAAGTGGTACAATCTCTGCAGAGTGTTAAAACTATCATGATAGTCATGCTCTCGTTGATGAGCGGCCTGGACCCTCAAATGATTAGAGTGGAACTTGGTATTTGGTTATGGTTATGGATTGGATGGTGATAAATGGTCATGGTTAATGATGATGGTAATAATTTGGTATATGAATGGATATTTATTGATGGATGTGATATAATGGTAATTGGTGATGTTGGACTCATGATTTGTAATTATTTTGGGATATGATGGGATTATTTCACATAGACATTGTAGAATGTTTTTTACATGTTTTAAATTTACTTTTCAACAAATAACCATTATTTATTATCATTTCTTGATTAAGCTACATGTCATTATTTTCCCACACTTGCTGAGTACAACATGTGCTCACCCTTGCGATCCCTCCCCACCAATAGTTTCAGGTGATGTTTACCCTAAGGATAATGTGGAGTACTAGGTTGTGTGTTTGTCGTCGACTTGTCTGTGGATTGCTTGGAGCCGCGCTATATCCCTTTGCTTAGTTGCTTAGCTTAATATTAGATTATTTTCGCTGCGGAATTATCAATAATAATGATCATTAGAGTTGTATTTTTAGGATTATTTGAATATTGTAATAAAAGTACTTATTTAATTAATTTGTGTTGTGGTAATTTTCTGTTTATCGTTTGTGATGTACTTGTGTATGTGTGTTGAACATCCTGGACACACATATGCGTTGCACTTGGTTCATTTTTTGGGATCGGGTGTCACAAATTGGTATCAACGCCACATGTTGACTGTAGGATGCAACCTAGATAGAATGGACACTTTAGAGCATATAGGAACACTCAAGAATAGTTGTGTTTTGTTTGGTGTGTTGTTTGCTATGTAATGTTTGCTTGTATGCTTAGTAGAGGATTGTTGGATGCTTTAGCATTTGTCACATCCATATAGTCTAGTATAGGAAGTTGCTTAGTTTCATACTCCTTGATGCATATAGTTGGAGATTCGTTCTATCTCTCTTTTCTATCTTGCTCATCCTCTACTTTAATAGAAGATGGACACAGGTAGAAGATTCACCATTTCAGAGAAAACTATATGGAAGATGAGAACAAAGTAGTATGTCCAAGAGTAAGTTCTAAAATAAGGGGGGTAGAATTCCTCACCAACCTTATTGTTTGGGATTCACGAGGATTGGATATAATGCCTGGAACGGATTGGCTATGGAAGCACAATGGGGTAATTCAGTGAGCCACAATGATAACGCAAATAACAAATGATGAAGGAGACAGCATTGGAGTTGATGCATCACAATAAATATCAAAGCTAACCAATTATCAAGGACTACTCCAACAGAGTGAAGTACATGACAGAGTTGCTAACAAGGGGAAAAATTTTCAAAAAGATTATATCTTGTCAGGACGGCATTGAGGAATTGAAGAGGAGATTTACAACTGCACCGGTGTTGGTATTACTAGACGTGAGCAAGAGGCTTGGATTTATACTCTGCATCAAGACAAGAGCTTGGATGTGTGCTCATGCGAGAAGGCCAAGTGGTAGCTTATGCATCGAGGCAATTGAAGAAACATGAGCAGAATTATCATACACATGACCTCGAACTTGCAGTCGTAGTGCATGCCCTGAAGATATGGAGGCACAACATTCTTGGTCATAGGTGTGAGATTTATACGGATCACAAGATTCACACAAACGGACCTATATTTGAGGCAATGAAGATGGTTGGAGCTCATCAAGGATTATGATGTGGGAATCAACAATCACCTGAGAAAGGCTAATGTGGTGGCATATGCTTTGAGTCAGAAAGGAGTAAGCCACAAACTCACGATTCGAGAGTTGCCACCCGAGCTATGCAAGGAGTTTGAACAGTTGAATCTTGGATTTGTGAATGAGGTGGGGATAATGAAGTTAAATCTGACTTTAGAACAAGAAATCTGAGAGGGTCAAAGGAAGGATGAGGAAAAGCAAGAATTCAAGGAAAGGATCCAAGAAGGGAGAGAATGAAGGTTTCATGGAGATGATCATGGTACTCTACGGCTTGGAAAATGGATTGTTGTGCTTAATGTAAAGCAAATTCGCAAGACAATATTTAAGGAGGAACATGACTCACCTTACTCAATTCATCCCTGCTGTACGAAGATGTAGAAGGACTTGAAAACTTGCTATTGGTGGGATAGGATGAAAAAGGATATAGCGATGTACGTTGCTTTATGTGATGTGTGCCAACGTGTCAAGGTTGAACATCAAAGGCCAGCTAGATTATTGCAGCCATTGAAGATTCCTGAATGGAAGTGGGAGGAAATTGGTATGGACTTCATAGTTGGATTACCCGAACCCAGTTCGGTTATGACTCAATATGAATTATTGTGGATCGGTTGACCAAATCAGCTCATTTCATTCTCGTCAAGACCAAGTATGCCACCGCACAGTTAGCTGAGTTGTACATGGAGAAAATTGTATGCCGACATGGGGTACCTAAAAAAATAGTGTCTGACCAAGGTTTTCAATTTACCTCTAGGTTCTAGGAGAAACTACATGAAGCGATGGGTACAAGGTTGAATTTCGACTCAGCATATCACCCACAAATAGATGGAAAAACCGAGAGGAAAAAACAAATTTTGGAAGATATGTTGAGAGCTCGTGCTTTAAAGCATGGATGCAGCTGGGACAAAACCTTGTCGTACGTTGAATTTTTCTACAATAACAGCTACCAAGCAAGTTTGAATATGTCGCTATATGAAGCATTATATGGAAGGAAGTGTAAGACACCCTTATTTTGGAATGAGAAAAGGGAGAACTAAGTATTTGGAACTGATGTGTTGCGAGAATCTGAAAGACAAGTTTAGACAATCCACGAGAATTTGTTCATGTGTAAACACAACCACTCACACCACCACACACACACACGATCAGCCCTACAACTACACATGACTTGTAAGAGCGTCCTTAGAAAGATCACTAAAATCCATCGGAGTCTGATGCGCAACGGGGACGTTGTACTACCATTGTGTCTTCACGCTTGAGAGGTATCTGAAATTATTTGGAAATAAATCCCGATAGGACACCCTGGTCGATTCAGGGAATCGAAACCGGGTGGGCGAGGGGCACGATGGGCGAGCTCGCCACACAGGCTGAAGCCCGCTCCTAAGTACCCGTAAGATTGGGACACCATGATTGCGGCTAATGCTCACTGTCTTGAGGATCATTTCTTTCGTTTTGTTAAACATGATGAGACCCCACTATACTTTCGTCATACCACTTCACTAAGAAAGTTTGGGTTCTGCATCATGGTTTCCCATTAGATTTGGAGGGAGTACCATTTTGTCAAACAAGCTTGCGCTACTTTTGGACAGTTGCTGTATTGTAACAAGCAGGATCCTTTCCTGGCTCGGGTGCTTGCTTGTGTTCTGGTTGAAGATTTACAGGATATCCCATGCAGTCTAGTACTCAAGCACGGTGCTTCCCTCCACCACACAACGGAAATCCTCATCCTCTGTCTGGTCCGGTGGTGTCGGGACCTGATCTGTCAGCAATGCAGCCTCTTTGTAAACCCAAATCCTATCTATGTCGAGTCAGATCACAGTGTTGAACAACCATCGCACCCCTCCTCTATGAGATCCCCTCTCCCGATCCCCAATGACCATCAAGCTATCGTTCCTTCTGCTCCGACCCACCTGGATCAGGGCATTCAGGTTGCTGATCAACCTGATGATATGTCGCATATGGGGGAATATAAATGAATCCTTTAAGCCTTCCATCGCATAGCGACAGAGCTCAGCATTTTGTCTCACAACACGGTAAATAGGACACATTGCCTCACTACAAGAATCGAGCAAACAAGTGTTGGCCAGTGTAAAACCATCGGGGCCGTCGAATTTAATTATCATAAAACCGTCGGTAGGCCAACACTTTTAGTCTATAGCCGTCGGTTACTGTAGCTTACCGACAACTATATGACCGACATTTTTTTGCTCGATTCTTGTAGTGCCTTCTCATGTTCATTGCTATCACATATCACACAGTATGCATCCACCTCATCCTTCTTCTCACGTCCTTTCCTAAAGCACCCGTAACCGTAGGGCTTATCTTTGATACCATCTTTGTTTGAAAACTCTACCTTCTCTACTGCAGTGGGCTTTGACATGACTTTGATTGGGAACAAAGTCGAATTTGACTGCATCTTACCACTTTCCTGTTGTTTCCTTCTGTTTTGCACGCTAAGGATATTCTTGCACATTCCTTCCTGCAACGGAATCAAGTGTTGTACAAAGCAGCAGCGCGAGCTGATAATGTTTTGATATATGTAAAGTTGAGGTGCACGCACATGTGTTCATAGAGTAAGATTTTTTAAATACGTTTCAGTAAGTGTATGTGAATGTCTGTGTGAATAATATATAATATTTTCCAAAGCAAAATGAGCGTGACTCAACTAGATAGATTCTTTATGGTGAAACAAACTCATTCAGATTTGAGTCCTAAATTCTGCATGAGTGTTGCATTTATGATTAATTAAATGACGTTATGTTGCTGGCGAGATGCCTACGGTGATTTTATAAATTTGAAGGTGAGTGAAGCCAGTATTTTATTGGTGCTTATAAGGGTAGAGTGTGCGTGCATGTATTTTAGGGTGAGTTCTCGTAGGTTCACGTACCTGTCTGCCTTGTTAAAAAAATGACACGTACCAAAATACGAGAGCTTTCGTGTGGCAAAAAATGTAATATCTGAGTTTTTCGCAATTTACTTAAAAAATGATCCGTTTCTTTTCTTTATGAGAGGATATCCGTGGACTAGGCCAATGGACCGACGAAACGGCCGATAATAGCGGTCCGGTCCATCTGCAGGGCACCCGACAAATAACCCGTGTCCCCGCATATCAGGTGCACACGAAAACCCTCTCCGACGGCTTCTCTTTTTTTTTGCCCGCGGACTGCTCGTTCCCATACAAGCAACATGACGCCGCCGTCAGGCGCCGCCGGCGACTTTGAAGGTGACCTCTCCGCCTCGGCCATCGTCGGGAGCTCGGTGACCAGCCGTCACCTTCTCCACATCGAAGGCTACTCGCAGAGCAAGGAGAATCTCCCCAATGCCCGATGCATCAGTTCTCGCCCTTTTAGCGCAGGGGGTTGCTCATGGCGCATCGAGTATTATCCCAATGGTCTTGTGCCCGACAGCGCCGAGTTTATATCCGTCTACCTCGTCCTCGACCAGAGCTCCGACAGGCCCGTGAAGGCGAGAGCCAGATTTGCTCTGCTCGATCAGGCGGGGAAACCGGTGATATCCCACGACCAAAAAACGAAATTTCATGCCTTCGCAACCGCTGGCTTTGGCTACCATGATTTCATCAAGAGAGCATGGCCTGAGGAATCAGAGCATCTCAAGGACGACCGCTTCACTATCAGGTGCGATGTCATTGTCTCCCTAGAGCTCCATGCTGACGAGAGAAAAGGCCATGCGCCTCCGTTTGTTGTGGTGACTCCGTCGGACCTTCACCGACATTTCGGTGATCTCCTGGTGCACAAGGAGGGGGCGGATATCACGTTTCATGTTGCTGGCGAGACATGCAAGGCGCACAGATGTGTTCTTGCTGCCCGATCGCCCGTCTTCAAAGCACAACTCTTAGGCGCAATGAAGGAGAGCGAGAAGGAAGCTGTCATAAAGGTGGATGACATGGACACAGAAGTGTTCAAGGCTATGCTCTGCTTTATCTACACTGACACACAGCCGGATAGTCCAGACGTGAAGAAACAAGAAGAGGCTGCAATGGCTCAGCATTTGCTTGTCGCAGCCGACCGCTATAACCTGGAAAGATTGAAGCTAATTTGTGATGACAGATTGTGTAATCACATTGATACATCCTCCGCTGCTACCATCCTGGCATTAGCTGAGCAGCACCACTGTCGTGGGCTTAAGGGGGCGTGCTTCCAGTTCCTCAGCACTCCATTGACTCTCAGCGCTGTAATGGCAACCGATGGCTTTGACCATTTAAATATAAGCTGCCCTGCTGTTGTGAAAAAGCTCATGTCCCATATTTCTGCTCGTATGTCTGGTTATTCAGGTGGAACAAGATGACGAGATGAGTTTCAGTGGCATGGAGTCTGAAAAGTCGAACAACTGCCAAGTATTAGTGTGATTAGTATAGTCCAGTGTGTAAACTCATTATTAAAAAGAAGCAATGCACATCTATCTTCCTTTTGTTTGCTTGTTGAAACCTATATGGGTATAACTAGTTACCCAGAAGCCAATTGTGACAATGTGATGAATGTCCAGTTTAATTGCATATCTTCTTTCGTACATTTTACTGCAGGTATTGGAATGCTTGATTCATCTTCTGACCAGTAGTACAGGAAGCTGCATATCTGTTTCACTTATGGCATATGATTGGAGCTGCAACGATTGTGTTGGATATACCTCTTCGTATGTACAGAATTATTTAGGAATTTACTACGGCTGCTTCCTCTAGGTTCCTGACCCCTGTTGGTTCCTTGATGTTATAATCGTTTCCACAGGCTCTGAATTGTGAGTATCCTGCATCGTGACAAATGAAGAAGGCCAGGAAAAACCATTTCTTTTTACTATTTCTTTTAGTTAAATTTATTGATTTTGGACAGGTTAGGATATATTATTATTATGGTTGATCTGGCAGGTAGGCATGAGTTTATTTGAGTAACGCATTGCTAGAGAATACTATCAGACATGGATATTTTTCCCCTGTTTGCCACACTGAAGTCCCTGACATGCTTATTATGTGTGCCTCATTTAGTTTCTTGAATTGTTGCTTCCCTGATGGGTTATCATTTTCTCGAGCTCAGAATTGTGCATTACTTTATTAGTCTAACTCATGGCACATGAAGTCAAGAAACCATTTTGCTTATATGTCTTGCAGAGATTGTATTGACCAATGGATAGGTTGGTTATTTTGTTATAACTGGCCAGTTGTTGATCTGGCAGGTTTACATGAGTTTATTTGATGGAGGCATAATTGGAAATGATGCCAATTATTTTTGTGCCATGTTATCAAATGAGCCCAAGCCAGGCTATTTTCTGTGTCCCTATAATTGTATTGAATTGTAGTTATGTCATGAAAAATGCATATCAAAAGATGTACTTTGATAATTATATCCTTATATTCGGTCCATATTATATATAAATGAACGTATATATGCATAGCTCAAAATGGTTGCTTTGTAAGGAGTATTTGAATAGTATCTTTCGAACATGAAGTTGAAGTAAATAGCTGGACATTCACTACTACAAAATGCTTCATCGCAGGCGGTTCTAAACATATTATCGCATACGGTTTTAAAAACCGCCTGTAACGAAGAGCCTGTGAAAATGTTCGATTAACACAGGCGGTGGCATAATCCGCCTGTGAAACTACATTTTCACAGGCGGTTTTTATTAAAAACCGCCTGTGAAAATGCCTAGTGAAACAAAAAAAAATTCACATGTGCCGCCGGGAGTCAGAAGAGGCCGCGCCGCCTGGAGGCCGCCGTGTTGCCGGAGCCGGAAGAGCGCCGCCAAGTGTCGAAGGAGGTCGCACCGCTGAGAGCCGGAGGAGCCGTGCCGCCCGAAGCCCGACGAGGCCGTGCCGCTTGGAGCCGGAGGAGCCGCACCGTCGAGAGCCCGAGGTAGACCGCGCCACCGGGTGCCCGAGGTAGACCGCGCCGGATCTGTGCCCGCGCTCACGCCGGAGCCGCCGAGGTCCGGAGCAACCGAAGTCGCGCCTTAGTCGCGCCTTGAGAGAGGCCGCCGGCAGCCGCGCCGCCAGGAGCCCGAGGTAGACTGTGCCAGATCCGCGCCCGTGCTCGCGTCGGCAGGGCTCGCACTCGTCGGGAGGCCGCGCCGGAGCCGCCGAGGTCTGGAGCAACCGAAGTCGCGCCTTAGTCGCGCCTTGAGAGAGGCCGCCGGCAGCCGCGCCTTGGGAGATGCCGCCGGAAGCCGTACCTTGGGAGGCTGACGGAGGATCACGGACTGAACCGTGGCTGCTGCTGTTATAGACACATCTATCGTGCGGCTTCTAAACTGAGTCGTTGGATCGATAAGTAGCGGACAGCGGAGATATGAAGTCCAAGAGTGATCCGTGGGATGAAGCAGCGGACCAATGAGAAGCCATCATTATCACAGGCGGTTTTTATGTTACAGACCGTCTGTGAAAATACGTTTTCACAGGCGGTTGTTTGTTACGGACCGCCTGTGATATTCTATTATCACAGACGGTTATTAACTCATCTGACATCACAGGCGGCACTTTTAATAGACTGTCTGTAAAAAAAATATAGAAGCGCCTGTAAAAATGTTTTTTGTAGTAGTGATTTGTACGTGTTTAACTTGAAGTAAATTACCCTTATACAGCCTGAGAGAACATTTTCGTCATCGTTAGATGCTAATGTGATTTAATATTTCTTAACATAAACTAGCACTGAATCTCTTTCGGATTGTTATTTTTACTCATGTTTGTTATGAACTGAAAGTGGAAACCAACCGTTCTCTCAAAAAAATTAAACAAAACATTATGGTGATATTATTCACAGAGGTGGCTGTTAATTGGTTGAAAATGTATTTTTTTGTACGGTAAAGGCAGGTGCACTTCCAATTCATTAGAGAAGGGCGGCGAGAAAAATTACAGAGTCTTTTACAGTTCAAGCAACTTATGTTGTCCTGAAAAACAAAGGAAAACGGCACAAGCGCATGCAACAAACTTCAACTCCAGGATGCACTGCAGCCAAAGCACCTACGCACCCAATTAATTTAAAAGCGCACTGGACACGAAAATGAATGCTCGCCTGAAAACATCTATCTCTTCCTTGTTGGCCAGTAGCGCGACCGACCTGCAACTCACTTTTTTCTTTCACTTGGAAGATTCTTCGGTTGCGCTTTTTCCAAATATTCCACCACACATAGAAAATTTGCCCCATGCGCCGGGTCCTCTCTCTGGCGCAAATGCCCGCTGTTACCTCCTTGAACCAGTCTTGAGTGCTCCCTTGAGCCACTATAAGCCCCAGCTGCAACTGTAGATCCATCCACCTGAAGGCCTCTTCCATTACGCGGGTTGTGAATGAGCAGCAAGTGAGGAGATGCCCTGTTGTTTCCGCTACATCTGGACAGAGGGGGCATATGACATTATTATCCTAACCTTTCTTCTCTAGATTGTCCGTAGTTTGCAGCCTGGCGATCCAGGTGAACCATAACACCTTTGGTTCCGCCTTTGATTTCCACAGTGAAGGTATGTCAAACTTTTTCTGCACCCCAGCGAATTGGCATTTGTATGCGAAACTTGCCGTATATCTCCCCTGGCCCGAGTGTTCCCAGAGAACTACGTCCTCAGAATCTTGTTGAAGCGCCACTGTGGTGATTACATCCCAATGTTTAATGTATTCGGCGATCTCATGCGGCGTGGATATGGTGGAAAGAGCCCGTATCCATGCATTGTTACCGTGGCCTACGCCCACTGATCTTGATTTATGCCTCGTAGCCTGGAAAAGAATTGGGAAGGACTCTTGAAGGGTGGCGCTTCCAATCCATCGATCTGTCCAGAATTGGGCTCTGCACCCGTTGCCCAACTCGATGTGAGTCAAGGCTGCGAAGAGCTGTTTTCCCCCCTGCGAGAAAGTCAACGGAAGCCCTGTCCAGCATCTCCCTGCTTCAGTTCTTGCTAACCATAGCCACCGCAATCTCAGCGCAATGTTGTGCTTACGCAGGTCCAAAATACCCAGTCCTCCTAGTTGCTTGGGCAAGCACATGGTGTTCCAGCTGACCAGGCAGCGTCCCCCAAGGTTCTGGTCCCAATCACTGCCGGCCCAGATAAAACCCCTCCTTATGCGATCTATTTTCTTGATTGCCCATTTTGGCAGGCTAATAGCAGCCGCGTGATGCATCACGGTGGAAGTGAGGACCGCCTTAGCCAGTTGCCCTTCCGGCCTTTGTCAAGTGTTTCCCTTTCCATGCAGCCAGCTTGCCTTTAAATTTGTCGATCAACGGCTGGAAATCAATCCTGCAGAGCTTCCTGACATGCACCGGGAGCCCCAGATATTTGCATGGGAATTCTTTGAAGTTTGCCAGGAATGCTTGAAAGTTGTTGTTTATCCACCTGTTCATAACCGATGGTACACTACAGGAAACGCGGTCATTTGCGACGGCCGGTCGTCGCAAATAAACTTATTTGCGACGGCCCGCCTATGGCCATTGCAAATTAGGTAAACCGTCGCAAATATACATTTATTTGTGACGGCCGTCTAAAATGGCCGTCACAAATAAGTAGGCCGTCACAAATTAAGCTTATTTGCGATGGCCTCTTCCGTTAGCCGTCGCAAATAGTGTTAATTGCAACAGCTAACCCTAGGGTCATCGCAAATTAAAGTCCTATACCGTCGGGCCAAGCTCATTCTCTTCGTCCTATCATTACGCCCCCCCCCCCCCCCCGCTCCGCTCCACCCCCGGCCCCGCTGCCCCCGCTCCCACTGCCAGCCCACCGCGCCCATGCCGCCCCCAGTCCGCCACGCCCCCAGCCTTGCCGCCCCCGGCCTCGCCGCCCCTTGTCCGCCGTGCCCCCGGCCTCGGCTCGCCGCGCCCCCACCACCCTGGCCCGCCGTGCCCCCGGCCTCGCCGGCCTCGGACCGCCGCGCCCCCCGCCGCCCCCGACCCCCGACGCCTCCGGCACCGAGGTGAGCTCAATTTTTTTTGCTTTCATTTTAAAATCCATATGCACAATAGGGAATTATTCCTACAAATTCTATAGATACACAATAGGGAATCATGCATGGTAGTTAGGGTTATTATTCCTACAAATTCCTACGAACTCGACGACCTTCTTGAGGCCCCTACACCTGGGCTTGCCGCACTTGCGCGCGTGGTGGCCCAGCAGCTCCCACACGAGGACCGCGGCGGCGACGGCCGAGTGCAGCAGCGCGCCCACCTCGAGGAGCAGCAGCTTGGCGTGCGGGACGACGAGGAAGCCGAGCGTGGTGAGGGCGTGAGGAGGACGACCGCGTCGACGGCGGCCATCGGGGAGCTGTCGCAGCAGGATCCGGCGGCCCTGGCCCTGGATCGGGAGCAGGCCGCCAGGGCGGAGCTGTCTGCCGCCCTACGGTGCTGCTCGAAGGCGCGGAGGAACTCGATGAGGCTGCGGCACTCGACCATCGCGGGTCTGTGAGCGACGGGTAATTCACCACCGATTCTGGTGCGAGCGGGCGAGCGAGGAGAGGAGCGGGCTGTGTGGTGGGGCACCGGGATCTGTGTGGAACGGAACTGACCGGAAGGGGAGGGGCAGCAGGAGGCGATTGATTTGCCGATCGGATCCGTGCCTGCTCCCGCGCCGTGCGTTAGCGCGTGTGAACCGGGACCGCTGGTTTCACTCTTTCTGACTTCCTTCCCCGGTGTGACCTGCTGCTGTTGCTCAGTCCGACTGCGCCTCGCTTCCGTGACGTACGTCACCCGTAGCGTATCGCCCGCCCGCCCCGAGGGCGCTGTGACATGGTGCGAAGGGACCGAGAGCCAGAGGCGGTCACATCCCTACTGACGTGTGAGGAAGGAAGCAAGGGACCAGCGGCGAGTGAAACCGAGGTGGACCGCGAACCATGAACGCCTCCAGAATCACGAACGCCAGTGTACCTCCCCCTAACCAGCGGCGAATCTCCCTATCCTCCTTCATCCCTTCACAGCTCCACTCCTCTCTAAGCGGCAGGAGATCTGGCACCTTCGTCGCCATCGGCGGATCTGGCATCTCCTCCTCTCCACTGTGCCAGAATCTAGCACCCCGCCGACAGCGGATCTGGCGCCTCCACCTCTGGATCTCTGGCGCCGAAATCTGCCCCCCTCCACCCGACGCGGAATGGCCGCCTATACCCTGAGGCGAGGCGGAAGGCCTGCGCCTTGCGCCCAGGCGCGCCCAGGTGAACGCCTAATGGCGCCTTCCTGAACACTGATTATTAGATAAAAGGGAAACGCAATTACTTCAATTTTTTCTGTTTAGCACTAGAGTAACCTCTTAAAGCTGAAAATTAGGTTAACCATTGTGTTTTAGTGAGTGAGGGACTTGCTTCTGGATCAACCAAAATCATCATAATATGGTGATCTAGCTGGCCCAATTATATTCAGTTCTTTGAGTGTTCTAGCTATTTTTATCAAATCGGTCTTGACATAATGTATTTTCTTTACATTGCTCAGGTCCCCTCCCCACCGTGCACACTCAGATCCACTTCACTGCTCAGGTATGGCACCATCATTCTTCTCATATTGTATATGACAAAGTACAGTGCTTTTAGCTGTATATGACGACTTGTTGTTCTTATAGTAGTTGCCCTGATATGTATAATGTTCCAACTATTTTTTATCAAACTTTTAATGATGTAACACATTTTCTTTAGATTTGCATCACCATGTTACTAGTTCAGCCTATGTCAAGTGTGTGATCTAGATGTTGCTAGATGATTATGTTTTTTTAGGTTTAGATGATTTTTTGTCATGCTTTGGTAAATATGTTTATTATGCAGGTTACTAGAATTATTAATTTTTTCTCTTGTTCTTTTGATTGCGTGAGTGTTTAGAATTAATAATTCTTTTCTATTCTGTTTAGTGTATGTTTGGACATTAGTGCATTCATATAATGTTTTTGAGTGACTACTTCATATATATATATATATATATATATATATATATATATATATATATATATAAAGGGGTTTTGGGTCGGCTCGGACCAACCCGGAAGGGACACATAATAAGTGTGATCATGCCGTGTAGACCATTGTAGTGGCACCGTATGCGTCAAGTCGACACGGAAGCGAACGGATTGGTAAGGACGTCAATGACCCGCGATTGCGTGGACGGTGAAAATGGATGTGGAATTGTCATCTAAGACCAACTTTCCTCTCACTCTAGTTCTTTCCTCTCTCTTAAATGACCTCAAAATGAAAATGATCAACATAATCTATAGCAATGTATTACCCGTTTAAGATCGGCACGTCTCACATGCCATTGGCATGTGAGACGTGCTTGTGACGAGACGCAGGTCCGGATTTGGACGAGATTTCGGTGGTGTAACCCTGTTGTTCTCTGCTGCACCATTTTTGGGCGTGCAGTGGAGAACAGTGGGGTTATGCTGCCAAAATTCCGTTCGAATCCAGATCACGCGTCTCGTCATGAGCACGCTCCGCTCGGTCACTCTTGGGTGGGTTTAGGATCTATTTACCTAGGTTGTAGGGTCATGACATAACATAACAATACATTAACGACAATTTCTTTCGCGTTAAACTGTAGAGCCAAACATGGGCGAAGACCGCGGTTGGATGTATACTGGCTAGAAGAGCAGAACTGGTGGTCACTCGGATGAGTGGTTTATCAAGTTAGATCAATTATTGGATCGAGCATTTTCGTTGACAACGGAAGATATGGTGCGGTTCCCATGTACAAAATGCTGGAACACCATGTTTTTGAGAAGATTGGAGCTTTCGTTTCACTTATGTCGAAACGGTTTCACTCCACATTATGAAGTGTGGACCTTTCACGTCGAGACTAATTCTCGAGTCATAGCCGAAGTGGATGAGGATGATGATATAACAGAGGTTGATAGGATGGATGAGATGCTAGAAGCTCTGGGAGCGGAGGATCCTCTTACAAATGAGGCAGAGAAGTTCATCGAGGAGCTGAAGAAATCACAAGAGCCGTTGCATGAACACACAGTTGTGACCGTACTTGCTCTCTTGACCATATTTATGGCAATTAAGTACATGTACTTTTTTTCCATCAACTGCTACAATGATCTCATGAAATTGATCTGCGATATCCTTCCACAACCTCACAATGCGCCGGCCGATATGTATCATTGAAAGATCAAGATATCTGGTCACGGTATGAAGTATGAGAAAATCGATGTGTGCCCAGACAACTGCATGCTATTCCGTAAAGAGCACGCCAATGAGAAGATGAGCTTGAAATGTGGTAAATCGAGGTATGTCGATGTTGTTAATGACGATGGCGATAATGTGATGACAGATGTCGCACATGAGCAGCTTCGTTACTTGCCTGTGACACCTCGGTTGAAGCAGATGTTTGTTTCAAAAAGAACCGCAAGACACATGAGATTGCACAAATAAGGTAAACATGAGAACAAAGAATTCTTGACGCATCCGTCCGACGGTGATGCATGGAAGGCGCTAGACCGTTTCAATACAGACTTTTCTCGTGATGCGAGGAATGTTCGCATCGGATTAGCGACAGACGGATTCTCACCGTTCAGTAGGAACGCCATGCCATACTCATGTTGGACCGTCTTTGTCATTCCTTACACAATTCAAAGCCTGTGGAAACGATTATAACATCAAGGAACCAACAGGGGTCAGGAACCTAGAGGAAGCAGCCGTAGTAAATTCCTAAATAATGTTCTGTACATACGAAGAGGTATATCCAACACAATCGTTGCAGCTCCAATCATGCCATAAGTGAAACAGATAAGCAGCTTCCTGTACTACTGGCAAAGGAAGAGATAGATATTTTCAGGCGGGCATTCATTTTCGTGTCCAGTGCGCTTTTAAATTAATTGGGTGCGTAGGTGCTTTGGCTGCAGTGCATCCTGGAGTTGAAGTTTGTTGCATGCACTTTGCCAAACAAGTAGAAGCGATGCAAAAAGAAGGAATAAATGGGGGACAGAGTTTCCTATCCTGGTTTCGAGATTATGTGATATTCTCTCATCTTCTATGTATTATAAGTTACTATTATTAAAGAAGTATTATTTTAACTTACGATCATTTATGACAGTGTCGGACTCACAATGTCCATGAAGATCCGCGACAGCTATCTTATGGATTGGTGAATGTTAGAAGCTATGGTCGATATGATGTAAATGGCTTTCGATTCCCTACAACTCATTTTGAAGCTCTTCGTCCTCTCGCGGCAACATCAAATTTCGGTGTTGTGACGAGAGCAATAGACACTCAAGGGAATTTAACCGATTATTATGGGATCATTAACAAAATTCTTGAATTTACTTTTACCGGAAATAAGACCCTTACAGATGTCTTCTTTGATTGTGGCTGGTTTGATCGCACTCATGGAACTCGAGAAAACCAATTTGGAATGTTGGAAGTGAAACATAAGGACCGACTACGAGGTTACGATAAATTTGTTCTTGCACATCAAGTGGAACAAGTGTATTATCTACCTTATCCATGCACAAAGCTCAGTGCTTGGTGGGTGGTATATAAGGTAAATCCTCATGAGCGGTTATATACTCCTAGGGATGATGGTTACCATGATAGTGAAAACATTGAAGAAGTGTACCAAGAAGAAGAGTTGGCAGACACTTTTATCGTCGAGCTTGGTGCAGGACTCGATCAATTAGTTGGAGATGTTGAAGATGTTGAAGATGTAGAGGCAGATGATATGCGAAAATAGAAACTAGAACAAGCCACGATGGAAGATCGTTGGGCTAGTTTAAGAAGTAGGGCACAGGCACATGATAATGATGTTGATGAATTTTGAAAGTGATTACAAGTAATGTTTTCTTGAAGATAGTAAAATGAATTTGTATATTTTATTTGCATATTTACTGATTATTTAATTAAACAGGATGGCGTCAAAGAAGCGTAAGAAGGTGCCACCGACGAGGGGGTTCTACCCCTCTAGACCTGAGGACGCTTTCGTTGGTGCCTCGTCGACTGGGAGCAGACGCTCTCAGCTGCTGGGGCACGTTCTCAGCAGCTCTAGAGCTTCGTCACAGGTAAATTTCACTCGCTTTTAACAAATTCTTTAAATTTAATTTCACATTAATCTTACTTATGAATCATTTGAATGTTGTAGTCCTCACCAGCTGACTCAAAGGTTGCGGCACCAGTTGACCTTGGCTACCCTTTGGTGAGCCAGCCCTCGGCCAGCTAGCCCTTGGCGAGCCAGCCTTCAGCCAGCCAGCCCTCAGCGAGCCAGCCCTCGGCCAGCCAGCCCTCGGCTTGCGATCCTTCTGTCCCTGAGGCCTTTGGCTCGGCTGGTGAGGAGCCGTTGGGTCACCTGACATGGCGCCCCAGCAGACGCAGAGGACGAGGAGGACTCACTTTGTCAGTCTTCCTGTGGTCCCATCATAGAGGATCGTGATTTGTATAGTCGGATACAGGTAATAAAAATTATAGTGTTCAATTTTAGTTTCTTTTGGTTACTTAAGTAATCAATCAATAAATATCTTGCAGGGTTTGGGACGACACGTCTTTCACCGTTGAGAGACACCAAAGACCGGTGAACGGTATCCTCGGGTCCTTAGTGCGTTTGCACTATCCCGGGGTCATCGACGGGGTGCCTGCTCTTTCGTGGGAGGACTACGCACGCGGCCATCACCAGGAGCACGACAACCTTCAGGAGGCCGTATGGGCCGATTTTATGGTAAGTATGTTAAAAATAGTTTATATGTTTTAATTCTTAAACTCTTTTAATGAACATCTCTTCAATATATTCTTTATCGCAGGCAAGATATACTTTAGAGGACCCGACCGACCCTCGCCTTTTTGAGGATGTGAGGTGAATGTTACACTACAACGCTGCCAAGGCGCTTCGACAAGCTCTGTCGAACGCCCGTGTTCAAATTATTAATGAGCACTTGAAGGCGAACCAGCAGCACGTGCTACACTTCCGGCAAGAGAGCGAGAGGCACCTGACAGGGGAGGAGTACGCGCAGGTACGTGGGGTGTAGTAAGTATTTCTTTTCTGATAATTTCCTCGATGGTATTTTTAACGACTTCCAACAATGTGCAGGGCCACGTGAGCTGGTTGCAGGGTCGGACCGATGCATTTGTATGCGAAACTTGCAGTATATCTCTCCTGGCCCGAGTGTTCCCAGAGAACTACGTCCTCAGAATCTTGTTGAAGCGCCACCGTGGTGATTACGTCCCAAATTTTAATGTATTCGGCGATCTCATGCAGCATGGATATGGTGGAAAGAGCCCGTATCCATGCATTGTTACCGTGGCCTACGCCCACTGATCTTGATTTATGCCTCATAGCCTGGAAAAGAATTGGGAAGGACTCTTGTAGGGTGGCGCTTCCAATCCATCGATCTGTCCAGAATTGGGCTCTGCACCCGTTGCCCAACTTGATGCGAGTCAAGGCTGCGAAGAGCTGTTTTCCCTCCTGCGAGAAAGTCAACGGCAGCCCTGTCCAGCATCTCCCTGCTTCAGTTCTTGCTAACCATAGCCACCGCAATCTCAGCGCAATATTGTGCTTACGCAGGTCCAAAATACCCAGTCCTCCTAGTTGCTTGGGCAAGCACATGGTGTTCCAGCTGACCAGGCAGCGTCCCCCAAGGTTTTGGTCCCAATCACTGCCGGCCCAGATAAAACCCCTCCTTATGCGATATATTTTCTTGATTGCCCATTTTGGCAGGCTAATAGCAGCCGCGTGATGCATCACGGTGGAAGCGAGGACCGCCTTAGCTAGTTGCCCTTCCGGCCTTTGTCAAGTGTTTCCCTTTCCATGCAGCCAGCTTTCCTTTAAATTTGTCGATCAACGGCTGGAAATCAATCCTGCAGAGCTTCCTGACATGCACCGGGAGCCCCAGATATTTGCATGGGAATTCTTTGAAGTTTGCCAGGAATGCTTGAAAGAGTTGTTGTTTATCCACCTGTTCACAGCGGATGGTACACTACAGGAAACGCGGTCATTTGCGACGGCTAGACGTATTTGCGACGGCCGCCCGTTGCAAATAAACTTATTTGCGACGGCCCGCCTATGGCCGTCGCAAATTAGGTAAACCGTCGCAAATATACACTTATTTGCGACGGCCGTCTAAAATGACCGTCGCAAATAAGTAGGCCATCGCAAATTAAGCTTATTTGCGATGGCCTCTTCCGCCAGCCGTCGCAAATAGTGTTAATTGCGACAGCTAACCCTAGGGCCATCGCAATTAAAATGGTCGTCGCAAATTAAAGTCATATACCGTCGGGCCGAGCTCATTCTCTTCGTCCTATCCTTACACGCCCCCCCCCCCCCCCGCTCCGCTCCGCCCCCGGCCTCGGCTCGCCGCGCCCCCGCCGCCCCGGCCCGCCGCCCCCGGCCTCGCCGCCCCTGGACCACCGCGCCCCCGCTGCGCCCCCGCCGCCCCAGGCCCCCGACGCCTCCTGCACCGAGGTGAGCTCGGCTTTTTTTTTTGCTTTCATTTTAAAATCCATATGCACAATAGGGAATTATTCCTACGAATTCTATAGATACAGAATAGGGAATCATGCATGGTAGTTAGGGTTATTATTCCGAAAAATTCCTAGGAACTCGATGGCCTTCTTGAGGCCCCTGCACCTGGGCTTGCCGCACTTGCGCGCGTGGTGGCATAGCAGCTCCCACGCGAGGACCGCGGCGGCGATGGCCGGGTGCAGCAGCGCGCCCACTTCGAGGAGCAGCAGCTTGGCGTGCGGGACGACGAGGAAGCCGATCACGGCGAGGGTGGCGAGGAGGGCAACCGCATCGACGGCGGCCATCGGGGAGCTGTCGCAGCAGGATCCGGCGGCCCTGGCCCTGGATCGGGAGAAGGTGCTAGGGCGGAGCTGTCCGCCGCCCAGCGGTGCTGCTCTAAGGCGCGAAGGAACTAGATGAGGCTGCAGCACTCGACCATCACGGGTCTGGGAGCGACGGGTAATTCGCCACTGATTCTGATCCGAGCGGGCGAGCGAGGAGAGGAGCAGGTTGTGTGGTGGGGGCGCTGGGATTTGTGTGGAATGGAACTAACCGGAAGGGGAGGGGGAGGAGGAGGCGATTGATTTGCCGATCGGATCCCTGCCTGCTCCCGTGCCGTGCGTTAGCGCGTGCGTACCGGGGCCGCTGGTTTCACTCTTTCTGACTTCCTTCCCCGGTACGGCCTGCTGCTGCTGCTCGGTCCGACTGAGCCTCGCTTCCGTGACGTACGTCGTCCGTAGCATACTGTCCGCCCGCCCCGAGGGCACCGTGACGTGGTGTGAAGGGACCGAGAGCCAGAGGCGGTCACGTCCCCACTGGCGTGTGAGGAAAGAAGCAAGGGACCAACGGCGAGTGAAATCGAGGCGGACCGCGAACCACAAACGCCTCCAGGATCACGAACGCCCGTGTACCTCCCCCTAACCGACGGCGGATCTCCCTATCCTCCTTCATCCCTTCGCAGCTCCGCTCCTCTCTAACCAGCGGCAGATCTGGCACCTCCGTCGCCATCAGCGGATCTGGCATCTCCTCCTCTCGACTGTGCCAGAATCTAGCACCCCACCGACAGCGGATCTGGCGCCTCCGCCTCTGGATCTCTGGCGCCGGAATCTGCTCCCCTCCACCCGACGCGGAATGGCCGCCTATACCCTGAGGCGAGGAGGAAGGCCTGCGCCTTGCGCCCAGGCGCGCCTAGGCGAGCACCTAATGGCGCCTTCCTGAACACTAATTATTAGATAAAAGGGAAACACAGTTACTACAATTTTTTTCTGTTTAGCACTAGAGTAACCTCTTAAAGCTGAAAATTAGGTTATTAACCATTGTGTTTTAGCGAGTGAGGGACTTGCTTCTGGATCAACCAAAAGCATCATAATATGGTGATCTAGCTGGCCCAATTATATTCAGTTCTTTGAGTGTTCTAGCTATTTTTATCAAATCTATCTTGACATAATGCATTTTCTTTACATTTCTCATGTCCCCTCCCCACCGTGCACACTCAGATCCACTTCACTGCTTAGGTATGGCACCATCATTCTTCTCATATTGTATATCACAGAGTACAATGCTTTTAGCTGTATATGACGACTTGTTGCTTTTATAGTAAGTTCCCTGATATGTATAATGTTCCAACTATTTTTTATCAAACTTTTAATGATGTAACACATTTTCTTTAGATTTGCATCACCATGTTACTAGTTCAGTCTATGTCAAGTGTGTGATCTAGATGTTGCTAGATGATTATATTTTTTTAGGTTTAGATAATGTTTTGTCATGCATTGGTAAATATGTTTATTATGCAGGTTACTAGAATTAATATTTTTTCTCTTGTTCTTTTGATTGCTTGGGTGTTTAGAATTAATAATTCTTTTCTATTCTGTTTAGTGTACGTTTGGACTTTAGTGCATTCATATAATGTTTTTGAGTGACTACTTAATATATATATAAATAAAGGGGTTTTGGGTCGGCTCGGACCAACCCGGAAGGGACACGTAATAAGTGTGATCGTGCCGTGTAGACCATTGTAGTGGCACCGTATGCGTCAAGTCGACACGGAACCGAACGGATTGGTAAGGACGTCAATGATCCGCGATTGCGTGGATGGTGAAAATGGATGTGGAATTGTCATCTCAGACCAACTTTCCTCTCACTCTAGTTCTTTCCTCTCTCTTAAATGACCTCAAAATGAAAATGATCAACATAATCTATAGCAATGTATTACCCGTTTAAGATCGGCACGTCTCACATGCCATTGGCATGTGAGACGTGCTTGTGACGAGACGCAGGTCCGGATTTGGACGAGATTTCGGTGGTGTAACCCTGTTGTTCTCTGCTGCACCATTTTTGGGCGTGCAGTGGAGAACAGTGGGGTTATGCTGCCAAAATTCCGTTCGAATCCAGATCACGCGTCTCGTCATGAGCACGCTCCACTCGGTCACTCTTGGGTGTGTTTAGGATCTATTTACCTAGGTTGTAGGGTCGTGACATAACATAACAATACATTAACGACAATTTCTTTCGCGTTAAACTGTAGAGCCAAACATGGGTGAAGACCGCGGTTGGATGTATACTGGCTAGAAGAGCAGAACTGGTGGTCACTCGGATGAGTGGTTTATCAAGTTAGATCAATTTTTGGATCGAGCATTTTCGTTGACAACGGAAGATATGGTGCGGTTCCCATGTACAAAATGCTGGAACACCATGTTTTTGAGAAGATTGGAGCTTTCGTTTCACTTATGTCGAAACGGTTTCACTCCACATTATGAAGTGTGGACCTTTCACGTCGAGACTAATTCTCGAGTCATAGCCGAAGTGGATGAGGATGATGATATAACAGAGGTTGATAGGATGGATGAGATGCTAGAAGCTCTGGGAGCGGAGGATCCTCTTACAAATGAGGCAGAGAAGTTCATCGAGGAGCTGAAGAAATCACAAGAGCCGTTGCATGAACACACGGTTGTGACCGTACTTGCTCTCTTGACCAGATTTATGGCAATTAAGTCCATGTACTTTTTTTCCATCAACTGCTACAATGATCTCATGAAATTGATCTGCGATATCCTTCCACAACCTCACAATGCGCCGGCCGATATGTATCATTGAAAGATCAAGATATCTGGTCATGGTATGAAGTATGAGAAAATCGATGTGTGCCCAGACAACTGCATGCTATTCCGTAAAGAGCACGCCAATGAGAAGATGAGCTTGAAATGTGGTAAATCGAGGTATGTCGAAGTTGTTAATGACGATGGCGATAATGTGATGACAGATGTCGCACATGAGCAGCTTCGTTACTTGCCTGTGACACCTCGGTTGAAGCAGATGTTTGTTTCAAAAAGAACCGCAAGACACATGAGATTGCACAAATAAGGTAAACATGAGAACAAAGAATTCTTGACGCATCCGTCCGACGGTGATGCATGGAAGGCGCTAGACCGTTTCAATACAGACTTTTCTCGTGATGCGAGGAATGTTCGCATCGGATTAGCGACAGACGGATTCTCACCGTTCAGTAGGAACGCCATGCCATACTCATGTTGGACCATCTTTGTCATTCCTTACACAATTCAAAGCCTGTGGAAACGATTATAACATCAAGGAACCAACAGGGGTCAGGAACCTAGAGGAAGCAGCCGTAGTAAATTCCTAAATAATATTCTGTACATACGAAGAGGTATATCCAACACAATCGTTGCAGCTCCAATCATGCCATAAGTGAAACAGATAAGCAGCTTCCTGTACTACTGGCCAAGGAAGAGATAGATATTTTCAGGCAGGCATTCATTTTCGTGTCCAGTGCGCTTTTAAATTAATTGGGTGCGTAGGTGCTTTGGCTGCAGTGCATCCTGGAGTTGAAGTTTGTTGCATGCACTTTGCCAGACAAGTAGAAGCGATGCAAAAAGAAGGAATAAATGGGGGACAGAGTTTCCTATCCTGGTTTCGAGATTATGTAATATTCTCTCATCTTCTATGTATTATAAGTTACTATTATTAAAGAAGTATTATTTTAACTTACGATCATTTATGATAGTGTCGGACTCACAATGTCCATGAAGATCCGCGACAGCTATCTTATGGATTGGTGAATGTTAGAAGCTATGGTCGATATGATGTAAATGGCTTTCGATTCCCTACAACTCATTTTGAAGCTCTTCGTCCTCTCGCGGCAACATCAAATTTCGGTGTTGTGACGAGAGCAATAGACACTCAAGGGAATTTAACCGATTATTATGGGATCATTAACAAAATTCTTGAATTTACTTTTACCGGAAATAAGACCCTTCCAGATGTCTTCTTTGATTGTGGCTGGTTTGATCGCACTCATGGAACTCGAGAAAACCAATTTGGAATATTGGAAGTGAAACATAAGGACCGACTACGAGGTTACGATACATTTGTTCTTGCACATCAAGTGGAACAAGTGTATTATCTACCTTATCCATGCACAAAGCTCAGTGCTTGGTGGGTGGTATATAAGGTAAATCCTCATGAGCGGTTATATACTCCTAGGGATGATGGTTACCATGATAGCGAAGACATTGAAGAAGTGTACCAAGAAGAAGAGTTGGCAGACACTTTTATCGTCGAGCTTGGTGCAGGACTCGATCAATTAGTTGGAGATGTTGAAGATGTTGAAGATGTAGAGGCAGATGATATGCGAAAATAGAAACTAGAACAAGCCACGATGGAAGATCGTTGGGCTGGTTTAAGGAGTAGGGCACAGGCACATGATAATGATGTTGATGAATTTTGAAAGTGATTACAAGTAATGTTTTCTTGAAGATAGTAAAATGAATTTGTATATTTTATTTGCATATTTACTGATTATTTAATTAAACAGGATGGCGTCAAAGAAGGGTAAGAAGGTGCCACCGACGAGGGGGTTCTACCCCTCTAGACCTGAGGACGCTTTCGTTGGTGCCTCGTCGACTGGGAGCAGACGCTCTCAGCTGCTGGGGCACGTTCTCAGCAGCTCTAGAGCTTCGTCACAGGTAAATTTCACTCGCTTTTAACAAATTCTTTAAATTTAATTTCACATTAATCTTACTTATGAATCATTTGAATGTTGTAGTCCTCACCAACTGACTCAAAGGTTGCGGCACCAGTTGACCTTGGCTACCCTTTGGTGAGCCAGCCCTCGACCAGCTAGCCCTTGGCGAGCCAGCCTTCAGCCAGCCAGCCCTCAGCGAGCCAGCCCTCGGCCAGCCAGCCCTCGACTTGCGATCCTTCTGTTCCTGAGGCCTTTGGCTCGGCTGGTGAGGAGCCGTTGGGTCACCTGACATGGCGCCCCAGCAGACGCAGAGGACGAGGAGGACTCACTTTGTCAGTCTTCCTGTGGTCCCTTCATAGAGGATCGTGATTTGTATAGTCGGATACAGGTAATAAAAATTATAGTGTTCAATTTTAGTTTCTTTTGGTTACTTAAGTAATCAATCAATAAATATCTTGCAGGGTTTGGGACGACACGTCTTTCACCGATGAGAGACACCAAAGACCAGTGAACGGTGTCCTCGGGTCCTTAGTGCGTTTGCACTATCCCGGGGTCATCGACGGGGTGCCTGCTCTTTCGTGGGAGGACTACGCACGCGGCCATCACCAGGAGCACGACAACCTTCAGGAGGCCGTATGGGCCGATTTTATGGTAAGTATGTTAAAAATAGTTTATATGTTTTAATTCTTAAACTCTTTTAATGAACATCTCTTCAATATATTCTTTATCGCAGGCAAGATATACTTTAGAGGACCCGACCGACCCTCGCCTTTTTGAGGATGCGAGGTGAATGTTAAACTACAACACTGCCAAGGCACTTCGACAAGCTCTGTCGAACGCCCGTGTTCAAATTATTAATGAGCACTTGAAGCCGAACCAGCAGCACGTGCTACACTTCCGGCAAGAGAGCGAGAGGCACCTGACAGGGGAGGAGTACGCGCAGGTACGTGGGGTGTAGTAAGTATTTCTTTTCTGATAATTTCCTCGATGGTATTTTTAACGACTTCCAACAATGTGCAGGGCCACGTGAGCTGGTTGCAGGGTCGGACCGATGCATTCCCGGCCTTTTGTCACTACTGGGCTAGCGATGAGTTTAAAGCTAAGTCCAAGAAGGCTCAAGACTGCAGAGGGGTCGAGGCGAAGAGCAGGCACGGGCAAGATAACCACTTGCGTTTAGCTAAATGCATGGTAAGTGTATGTAACTTATGTTTATATATTCATAATATATTGTTCGTACTAACATGTATTGACAGGAGCGCGAGACGGGGGGCTCGTCGACCCCTACTAAGATCTGGAAGAGAGGTCACAAGGACCCTTCTCAGCCAACGGGGTGCAGTCAGGCTGCAGCCGAGCGATTGGTAAGTTTAGAAATCATTCATATCAAATATAACTATATAGATTGTTGAACTTACACGATTTTCTTGTTTTGCAGGCTTAAGTACGGGGAGGAGGCTAGGAAGATACACGGCGAAGACTTCGATTGGGAACGTCTACCAATCGATCCTCAAGCCGCGTATGCATGCGGTGGTGGAAAAGCACACGAAAGGTGAGTTTACAAGTCATTTTATCATTTTCAATTCAAAGTATTCAAGATATTTCAATTTCATATTACTGACTCTCTTTTTTATAGGCTCGCCATATTTGACGGAGTTGTCGACTCGAGGGCGGGGAGACCTGCGAGAGGCAGCTCAACGCAGGCTTCTTCGGTGGGCACGGCTGGTCGTCGCCTTTCGCAGAGGGACATTGGATGGTGATAAATGGTCATGGTTAATGATGATGGTAATAATTTGGTATATGAATGGATATTTATTGATGGATGTGATATAATGGTAATTGGTGATGTTGGACTCATGATTGGTAATTATTTTGGGATATGATGGGATTATTTCACATAGACATTGTAGGATGCTTTTTACATGTTTTAAATTTACTTTTGAACAAATAACCATTGTTTATTATCATTTCTTGATTAAGCTACATGTCATTATTTTCTCACACTTGCTGAGTACAACATGTGCTCACCCTTGCGGTCCCTCCCACCAACAGTTTCAGGTGATGCTTACCCTAAGGATAATGTGGAGTACTAGGTTGTGTGTTGTCATTGACTTGCCTATGGATTGCTTGGAGCCGCACTATATCCCTTTGCTTAGTTGGTTAGCTTAATATTAGATTATTTCTGCAGCGGAATTATCAATAATAATGATCATTAGAGTTGTATTTTTAGGATTATTTGAATATTGTAATAAAAGTACTTATTTAATTAATTTGTGTTGTGGTAATTTTCTGTATATCGTTTGTGATGCACTTGTGTATGTGTGTTGAACATCCTGGGCACACATATGTGTTGCACTTGGTTCATTTTTTGGGACCGAGTGTCACAAATTGGTATAACGCCACATGTTGACTGTATGATGCAGCCTAGATAGAATGGACACTTTAGAGCATATAGGAACACTCAAGAATAGTCGAGTTTTGTTTGGTGTGTTGTTTGCTATGTAATGTTTGCTTGTGTGCTTAGTAGAGGATTGTTGGATGCTTTAGCTTTTGCCACATACATATAGGCTAGTATAGGTAGTTGCTTAGTTTCATACTCATTGATGCATATAGTTGGAGATTCATTCTATCTCTCTTTTCTATCTTGCTCAACCTCTACTTCAATAGAAGATGGACACAGCTAGAAGATTCACCATTTGAGACAAAACTATATGGAAGATGAGAACAAAGTAGTATGTCCAAGAGTAAGTTCTAAAATAAGGGGGGTAGAATTTCTCGCCAACCTTATTGTTTGGGATTCACAAGGATTGGACATAATGCTTGGAACAGATTGGCTATGGAAGCACAATGGGATAATTCACTGAGCCACAATGATAACGCAAATAACAAATGATGAAGGAGTCATCATTGGAGTTGATGCATCATAATAAATATCGAAGCTAACCAATTATCAAGGACTACTCCAACATAGTGAAGTACATGACTGAGTTGCTAACAAGGGGAAAGCTTTTCAAAAAGATTATATCTTGTTAGGACGACATTGAGGAATTGAAGAAGAGATTTACAACTGCACCAGTGTTGGTATTACTAGACGTGAGCAAGAGGCTTGGATTTATACTATGCATCAAGACAAGGGCTTGGATGTGTGCTCATGCGAGAAGGCCAAGTGGTAGCTTATGCATCGAGGCAATTGAAGAAACATGAGCAGAATCATCATACACATGACCTCGAACTTGCAGCCGTAGTGTATGCCCTGAAGATATGGAGGCACAACATTCTTGGTCATAGGTGTGAGATTTATACGGATCACAAGATTCTCAAGTACATATTCACACAAACGGACCTTTATTTGAGGCAATGAAGATGGTTGGAGCTCATCAAGGATTATGATGTTGGAATCAACTATCACCTGAGAAAGGCTAATGTGGTGGCAGATGCTTTGAGTCAAAAAGGAGTAATCCACAAACTCACGATTCGAGAGTTGCCACCCGAGCTATGCAAGGAGTTTCAACAGTTGAATCTTGGATTTGTGAATGAGGTGGGGATAATGAAGTTAAATCTGACTTTAGAACAAGAAACCTGAGAGGGTCAAAGGAAGGATGAGGAAAAGCAAGAATTCAAGGAAAGGATCCAAGAAGGGAGAGAATGAAGGTTTGATGGAGATGATCATGGTACTCTACGGCTTGGAAAATGGATTGTTGTGCTTAATGTAAAGCAAATTCTCAAGACAATATTAAAGGAGGAACATGACTCACCTTACTCAATTCATCCCTGTTGTACGAAGATGTAGATGGACTTGAAAACTTGCTATTGGTGGGATAGGATGAAAAAGGATATAGCGATGTATGTTGCTTTATGTGATGTGTGCCAACGAGTCAAGGTTAAACATCAAAGGCCAGCTAGATTATTGCAGCCATTGAAGATTCCTGAATGGAAGTGGGAGGAAATTGGTATGGACTTCATAGTTGGATTACCCGAACCTAGTTCGGTTATGACTCAATATGAATTATTGTGGATCAGTTGACCAAATCAGCTCATTTCATTCTCGTCAAGACCAAGTATGCCACCGCACAGTTAGCTGAGTTGTACATGGATAAAATTGTATGCCGACATGGGGTACCTAAAAAAATAGTGTCTGACCAAGGTTTTCAATTTACCTCTAGGTTCTAGGAGAAACTACATGAAGCGATGGGTACAAGGTTGAATTTCAGCTCAGCATATCACCCGCAAACAGATGGACAAACCGAGAGTACAAATCAAATTTTGAAAGATATGTTGAGAGCTTGTGCTTTAAACCATGGACGCCGCTGGGACAAAACCTTGTTGTACGTTGAATTTTTCTACAATAACAGCTACCAAGCAAGTTTGAAGATGTTGCTATATGAAGCATTATATGGAAGGAAGTGTAAGACACCCTTATTTTGGAATGAGAAAAGGGAGAACTAAGTATTTGGAACTGATGTGTTGCGAGAATCTGAAAGACAAGTTCAGACGATCCGCGAGAATTTGAGGGCTGCTCAGTCAAAGACAAAAAGGTTATGCAGATAATAGGCAAAAAAATGTAGCATTTGAAGTGGGAGACTTCGTATATCTCGAAGTGTCATCTATGCGAGATCATAAGAGGTTACGTCAAGGCAAGTTGGCAGCCCGCTATATTGGACCATTCAAGATTTTGGACAAACATGGAGAAGTGGCATATAAGCTGCATATGCCAACACATCTTTCTGATGTTTAAGATGTTAAGATGTATTTCATATTTCTCAGCTCAAGAAGTGCTTAAGGCCGGGTACCGGGGGAACAAGTGACCATTGAAGATTTTGGACAGGTTAGGATATATTATTATTATGGTTGATCTGGCAGGTAGGCATGAGTTTATTTGAGTAACGCATTGCTAGAGAATACTATCAGACATGGATATTTTTCCCCTGTTTACCACACTGAAGTCCCTGACATGCTTATTATGTGTGCCTCATTTAGTTTCTTGAATTGTTGCTTCCCTGATGGGTTATCATTTTCTCGAGCTCAGAATTGTGCATTACTTTATTAGCCTAACTAATGGCACATGAAGTCAAGAAACCATTTTGCTTATATGTCTTGCAGAGATTGTATTGACCAATGGATAGGTTGGTTATTTTGTTGTAACTGACCAGTTGTTGATCTGGCAGGTTTACATGAGTTTAGTTGATGGAGGCATAATTGGAAATGATGCCAATTATTTTTGTGCCATGTTATCAAATGAGCCCAAGCCAGGCTATTTTCTGTGTCCCTATAATTGTATTGAATTGTAGTTATGTCATGAAAAATGCATATCAAAAGATGTACTCTGATAGCTTATATCCTTATATTCGGTCCATATTATATATAAATGAACGTATATATGCATAGCTCAAAATGGTTGCTTTGTAAGGAGTATTTGAATAGTATCTTTCGAACTTGAAGTTGAAGTAAATAGCTGGACATTTGTACGTGTTGAACTTGAAGTAAATTACCCTTATACAGCCTGAGAGAACATTTTCGTCATCATTAGATGCTAATGTGACTTAATATTTCTTCACATAAACTAGCACTGAATCTCTTTCGGATTGTTATTTTTACTCATGTTTGTTATGAACTGAAAGTGGAAACCAACCGTTCTCTCAAAAAAAATAAACAAAACATTATGGTGATATTATTCACAGAGGTGGCTGTTAATTGGTTGAAAATGTTTTTTTACGGTAAAAGCAGGTGCACTTCCGATTCATTAGAGAAGGGCGGCGAGAAAAATTACAGAGTCATTTACAGTTCAAGCAACTTATGTTGCCCTGAAAAACAAAGGAAAACGGCACAAGCGCATGCAACAAACTTCAACTCCAGGATGCACTGCAGCCAAAGCACCTACGCACCCAATTAATTTAAAAGCGCACTGGACACGAAAATGAATGCCCGCCTGAAAACATCTATCTCTTCCTTGGTCAGTAGCGCGACCTGCAACTCACTTTTTTCTTTCCCTTGGAAGATTCCTCGGTTGCGCTCTTTCCAAATATTCCACCACACAAAGAAAATTTGCCCCATGCGCCGGGTCCTCTCTCCTGCGCTCATGCCCGCTGTTACCTCCTTGAACCAGTCTTGAGTGCTCCCTTATGCCACTATAAGCCCCAGCTGCAACTGTAGATCCATCCACCTGAAGGCCTCTTCCATTACGCGGGTTGTGAATGAGCAG
The DNA here is from genome assembly GCA_036927565.1 of Tuctoria greenei. Classification (NCBI taxonomy): domain Eukaryota; kingdom Viridiplantae; phylum Streptophyta; class Magnoliopsida; order Poales; family Poaceae; genus Tuctoria; species Tuctoria greenei. The sequence continues at coordinate 131,330,255 of JAYESD010000007.1, read as the reverse complement.
CAAGTGAGGAGATGCCCTGTTGTTTCCGCTACATCTGGACAGAGGGGGCATATGACATTATTATCCTAACCTTTCTTCTCTAGATTGTCCGTAGTTTGCAGCCTGGCGATCCAGGTGAACCATAACACCTTTGGTTCTGCCTTTGATTTCCACAGTGAAGGTATGTCCAACTTTTTCTGCACCCCAGCGAATTGGCATTTGTATGCGAAACTTGCCGTATATCTCCCCTGGCCCGAGTGTTCCCAGAGAACTACGTCCTCAGAATCTTGTTGAAGCGCCACTGTGGTGATTACGTCCCAAATTTTAATGTATTCGGCGATCTCATGCGGCATGGATATGGTGGAAAGAGCCCGTATCCATGCATTGTTACCGTGGCCTACGCCCACTGATCTTGATTTATGCCTGGTAGCCTGGAAAAGAATTGGGAAGGACTCTTGAAGGGTGGCGCTTCCAATCCATCGATCTGTCCAGAATTGGGCTCTGCACCCGTTGCCCAACTCGATGCGAGTCAAGGCTGCGAAGAGCTGTTTCCCCCCCTGCGAGAAAGTCAACGGCAGCCCTGTCCAGCATCTCCCTGCTTCGGTTCTTGCTAACCATAGCCACCGCAATCTCAGCGCAATATTGTGCTTACGCAGGTCCAAAATACCCAGTCCTCCTAGTTGCTTGGGCAAAAGCACATGGTGTTCCAGCTGACCAGGCAGCGTCCCCCAAGGTTCTGGTCCCAGTCACTGCCGGCCCAGATAAAACCCCTCCTTATGCAATCTATTTTCTTGATTGCCCATTTTGGCAGGCTAATAGCAGCCGCGTGATGCATCACGGTGGAAGTGAGGAACGCCTTAGCCAGTTGCCCTTCCGGCCTTTGTCAAGTGTTTCCCTTTCCATGCAGCCAGCTTGCCTTTAAATTTGTCGATCAACGGCTGGAAATCAATCCTGCAGAGCTTCCTGACATGCACCGGGAGCCCCAGATATTTGCATGGGAATTCTTTGAAGTTTGCCAGGAATACTTGAAAGAGTTGTTGTTTATCCACCTGTTCACAGCGGATGGTACACTACAGGAAACGCGGTCATTTGCGATGGCCAGACGTATTTGCGACGGCCGCCTGTCGCAAATAAACTTATTTGCGATGGCCCGCCTATGGCCGTCGCAAATTAGGTAAACCGTCGCAAATATACACTTATTTGCGACGGCTGTCTTAAATGACCGTCGCAAATAAGTAGGCCATTGGAAATTAAGCTTATTTGCGATGACCTCTTCTGCCAGCCGTCGCAAATAGTGTTAATTGCGACAGCTAACCCTAGGGCCGTCGCAAATTAAAGTCCTATACCGTCGGGCCGAGCTCATTCTCTTCGTCCTATCCTTACACGCGCCCCCCCCCCCCCCCCCGCTCCGCTCTGCCCCCGGCCTCGGCTCGCCACGCCCCCGCCGCCCCGGCCCGCCGCCCCCGGCCTCGCCGCCCCTGGACCGCCGCGCCCCCGCCGCCCCCGGCCCCCGACGCCTCCTGCACCGAGGTGAGCTCAGCTTTTTTTTTTTGCTTTCATTTTAAAATCCATATGCACAATAGGGAATTATTCCTACGAATTCTATAGATACAGAATAGGGAATCATGCATGGTAGTTAGGGTTATTAATCCTAAAAATTCCTAGGAACTCGATGGCCTTCTTGAGGCCCCTGCACCTGGGCTTGCCGCACTTGCGCGCATGGTGGCCTAGCAGCTCCCACGCGAGGACCGCGGCGGCGACGGCCGGGTGCAGCAGCGCGCCCACCTCGAGGAGCAGCAGCTTGGTGTGCGGGACGACGAGGAAGCCGATTGCGGCGAGGGTGGCGAGGAGGGCGACCGCATCGACGGCGGCCATCGGGGAGCTGTCGCGGCAGGATCCGGCGGCCCTGGCCCTGGATTGGGAGCAGGCCGCTAGGGCGGAGCTGTCCGCCGCCCAGCGGTGCTGCTCTAAGGCGTGAAGGAACTAGATGAGGCTGCAGCACTCAACCATCACGGGTCTGGGAGCGACAGGTAATTCGCCACCGATTCTGATCTGAGCGGGCGAGCGAGGAGAGGAGCGGGTTGTGTGGTGGCGGCGCCGGGATTTGTGTGGAATGGAACTAACCGGAAGGGGGGGGGGGAGGATGCGATTGATTTGCCGATCGGATCCGTGCCTGCTCCCATGCCGTGCGTTAGCGCGTGCGTACCGGGGCCGCTGGTTTCACTCTTTCTGACTTCCTTCCCCTGTGCGGCCTGCTGCTGCTGCTCGGTCCGACTGAGCCTCGCTTCCGTGACGTACGTCGTCCGTAGCATACTGTCCGCCCGCCCCGAGGGCGCCGTGACGTGGTGCGAAGGGACCGAGAGCCAGAGGCGGTCATGTCCCCACTGGCGTGTGAGGAAAGAAGCAAGGGACCAACGGCGAGTGAAATCGAGGCGGACCGCGAACCACAAACACCTCCAGTATCACGAACGCCCGTGTACCTCCGCCTAACCGACGGCGGATCTCCCTATCCTCCTTCATCCCTTCGCAGCTCCGCTCCTCTCTAACCGGCGGCAGATCTGGCACCTCCGTCGCCATCAGTGGATCTGGCATCTCCTCCTCTCGACTGTGCCAGAATCTAGCACCCCACCGACGGCGGATCTGGCGCCTCCGCCTCCGGATCTCTGGCGCCGGAATCTGCCCCCCTCCACCCGACGCGGAATGGCCGCCTATACCCTGAGGCGAGGTGGAAGGCCTGCGCCTTGCGCCTAGGCGCGCCTAGGCGAGCGCCTAATGGCGCCTTCCTGAACACTGATTATTAGATAAAAGGGAAACGCAGTTACTACAAATTTGTTCTGTTTAGCACTAGAGTAACCTCTTAAAGCTGAAAATTAGGTTATTAACCATTGTGTTTTAGCGAGTGAGGGACTTGCTTCTGGATCAACCAAAAGCATCATAATATGATGATCTAGCTGGCCCAATTATATTCAGTTCTTTGAGTGTTCTAGCTATTTTTATCAAATCTATCTTGACATAATGCATTTTCTTTACATTTCTCAGGTCCCCTCCCCACCGTGCACACTCAGATCCACTTCACTGCTCAGGTATGGCACCATCATTCTTCTCATATTGTATATCACAGAGTACAGTGCTTTTAGCTGTATATGACGACTTGTTGCTTTTATAGTAGTTTCCCTGATATGTATAATGTTCCAACTGTTTTTTATCAAACTTTTAATGATGTAACACATTTTCTTTAGATTTGCATCACCATGTTACTAGTTCATCCTATGTCAAGTGTGTGATCTAGATGTTGCTAGATGATTATGGTTTTTTAGGTTTAGATAATGTTTTGTCATGCATTGGTAAATATGTTTATTATGCAGGTTACTAGAATTAATATTTTTTTCTCTTGTTCTTTTGATTGCGTGAGTGTTTAGAATTAATAATTCTTTTCTATTCTGTTTAGTGTATGTTTGGACTTTAGTGCATTCATATAATGTTTTTGAGTGACTACTTAATATATATATATAAATAAAGGGGATTTGGGTCGGCTCGGACCAACCCGAAAGGGCACGACACGTAATAAGTGTGATCGTGCCGTGTAGACCATTGTAGTTGTACCGTATGCGTCAAGTCGACACGGAAGCGAACAGATTGGTAAGGACGTCAATGACCCGGGATTGCGTGGACGGTGATAATGGATGTGGAATTGTCATCTAAGACCAACTTTCCTCTCACTCTAGTTCTTTCCTCTCTCTTAAATGACCTCAAAATGAAAATGAGCAACATAACCTATAGCAATGTATTACCCGTTTCAGATCGGCACGTCTCACATGCCATTGGCATGTGAGACGTGCTTGTGACGAGACGCAGGTCCGGATTTGGACGAGATTTCGGTGGTGTAACCCTGTTGTTCTCTACTGCACCATTTTTGGGCGTGCAGTGGAGAACAGTGGGGTTATGCTGCCAAAATTCCGTTCAAATCCAGATCACGCATCTCGTCATGAGCACGCTCCGCTCGGTCACTCTTGGGTGGGTTTAGGATCTATTTTCCTAGGTTGTAGGGTCGTGACATAACATAACAATACATTAACGACAATTTCTTTCGCGTTAAACTGTAGAGCCAAACATGGGTGAAGACCGCAGTTGGATGTATACTGGCTAGAAGAGCAGTACTGGTGGTCACTCGGATGAGTGGTTTATCAAGTTAGATCAATTTTTAGATCGAGCATTTTTGTTGACAACGGAAGATATGGTGCGGTTCCCATGTACAAAATGCCGGAACACCATGATTTTGAGAAGATTGGAGCTTTCATTTCACTTATGTCGAAACGGTTTCACTCCACATTATGAAGTGTGGACCTTTCACGTCGAGACTAATTCTCGAGTCATAGCCGAAGTGGATGAGGATGATGATACAACAGAGGTTGATAGGATGGATGAGATGCTAGAAGCTCTGGGAGCGGAGGATCCTCTTACAACCGAGGCAGAGAAGTTCTTCGAGGAGCTGAAGAAATCACAAGAGCCGTTGCATGAACACACGGTTGTGACCGTACTTGCTCTCTTGACCAGATTTATGGCAATTAAGTCCATGTACTTTTTTCCATCAACTGCTACAATGATCTCATGAAATTGATCTGTGATATCCTTCCACAACCTCACAATGCGCCGGCCGATATGTATCATTCAAAGATCAAGATATCTGGTCACGATATGAAGTATGAGAAAATCGATGTGTGCCCAGACAACTGCATGCTATTCCGGAAAGAGCATGCCAATGAGAAGATGTGCTTGAAATGTGGTAAATCGAGGTATGTCGAAGTTGTTAATGACGATGGCGATAATGTGATGACAGATGTCGCACATGAGCAGCTTCGTTACTTGCCTGTGACACCTCGGTTGAAGCGGATGTTTGTTTCAAAAAGAACCGCAAGACACATGAGATTGCACAAATAAGGTAAACATGAGAACAAAGAATTCTTGACGCATCCGTCCGACGGTGATGCATGGAAGGCGCTAGACCATTTCGATCCAGACTTTTCTCGTGATGCGAGGAATGTTCGCATCGGATTAGCGACAGACGGATTCTCACCGTTCAGTATGAATGCCATGCCATACTCATGTTGAACCGTCTTTGTCATTCCTTACAACCTGTCACCTGCTTTTTGTACGAAGAACGAGTTCATTTTTCTCAGCCTCATTGTACCTGGACCTGATCATCCCGGGTCACGTCTCAATGTGATGTTAAAACCGCTGATCGAAGAATTGAAATCTTGTGGACAGGAGTTGAAGCGTACGACAGTTACAAGAAGCAGAAATTCAACCTTTGAGCTGCTTATTTGTGGTCCGTCCATGATTTTTCATCATACGGCATGTTTTCCGGATGGAGCACTCACGGTCGTCTGACGTGTCTGATATGTGCTTCGGACACGGATTGCTTTCGACTAACTCATGGAGGAAAAATATCTTACTTTGATTGTCACAGACGTTGGCTGCCCTCGAATCATATATTTAGGCAGCAGAGGCATGTCTTTCAAAAGAACACTGTTGTCACTAAATGACCACCGAAGCGTCTCAAAAGGTCTGAAATTTTAGATATGTTGGACAAACTGGTGACTGATGAAGGTCGTCCTGGATATTTCGTAGGTTATGGAGAGGAACACAATTGGACTCACATATGTAGACTTTGGAGCTCGTATGTGAAGTCATTGATTCTAATGCACAACATTGATGTCATGCATCAGGAGCTAACATGAGCGAAAGTATCATAAGCACTTGCATGGAAATGTCTGGCAAATTGAAAGATAATTATAAAGCTAGACTAGATTTGGTAGATATTTGTCACCGTCCAACTCTTGAAATCTCTGAAAGTGGTGGAAAGCCACGTGCTTCTTTTTGTCTTCGATCGAAAGAAAAGAAAGAAGTTATGAAATGGATGAAAACTTCGAAATTCCCAGATGATTACGCAGTTAGCCTAAAACGAGCCGTAAATGTCAACATAGGAAACCTAACTGGGTTGAAGAGTCATGATTATCACATTATAATGGAAAGACTCTTACCTGTTATGTTTCGAGTCTATCTAGATGATGCAGTATGGAAGGTTTTAGCCGAGCTCAGCTATTTCTATAGACGGCTTTGTGCTAAAGAAATCAAGATCGGGATGATGGATAAGTTAGAGAAGGAGATACCCATACTTTTATCTAAGATGGAAAAAAAATTTCCACCGGGTTTCTTCAATCCAATGCAACATCTGCTTATCCATCTTCCGTTCGAAGCTAAAGTTGGCGGTCCTGTGCAATATAGGTTGATGTATCACATTGAAAGAGCGCTACAGTATCTAAAACCAATGGTTGGCAACAGGGCAAGGGTGGAAGGGTGCATCGCTGAAGCATATGCTCTTAAGGAAGTAGGATACTTTTCAAGTGTCTACTTTGCGGAGGAAAACAATATCAATACGTCGGCGATGCGGTACAATGTGGACGAAACACCCCCTCTAAGCGATCTTTCCATTTTTCAAACGAGAGGCTCCACTGTTGGTAGCTACACGACCTACGTGCTATCCGAACATGAAAGGATTGTTGCTTTACTCTACATGTATGCAAATATACAAGGCATGTAGGAATACTTCGAGTAAGTGTTTGTCCTACATTTATGCTAATCGACATATTTTGCTACACATGTACTCTAAAAGATGTTTTTTCATGTTCAGCGAGTTCCACAGACAATGTTGGCCACATAGGCATCAACCTACGACCAAACAAGTAGAAGCGATGCGAAAAGAAGGAATAAATGGGGGGCAGAGTTTCCTATCCTGGTTTTGAGATTATGTAATATTCTCTCGTCTTCTATGTATTATAAGTTACTATTATTAAAGAAGTGTTATTTTAACTTACGATCATTTATGACAGTGTCGGATTCACAATGTCCATGAAGATTTGTGGCAGCTATCTTATGGATTGGTGAATGTTAGAAGCTATGGTCGATATGATGTAAATGGCTTCCGATTCCGTACGACTCATTTTGAAGCTCTTCGTCCTCTCGCGGCAACATCAAATTCCGGTGTTGTGATGAGAGCAATGGACACTCAAGGGAATTTAACCGATTATTATGGGATCATTAACAAAATTCTTTAATTTACTTTTATCGGAAATAAGACCCTTCGAGTTGTCTTCTTTGATTGTGACTGGTTTGATCGCACTCATGGAACTCGAGAAAACCAATTTGGAATGGTGTAAGCGAAACATAAGGACCGACTACGAGGTTATGATACATTTGTTCTTGCACATCAAGTGGAACAAGTGTATTATCTACCTTATCCATGCACGAAGCTCAGTGCTTGGTGGGTGGTATATAAGGTCAATCCTCGTGAGCGGTTATATACTCCTGGGGATGATGGTTACCATGATAGCGAAGACGTTGAAGAAGTGTACCAAGAAGAAGAGTTGCCAGAAACTTTTATCGTCGAGCTTGGTGCAGGACACGATCAATTAGTTGGAGATGTTGAAGACGTTGAAGATGTACAGGCAGATGATATGCGAAAACGGAAATTAGAACAGGACACCATGGAAGATCGTTGGGCTGGTTTAAGTAGAAGGGCACATGCACATGATAATGATATTGATGAATTTTGAAAGTGATTACAAGTAATGTTTTCTTGGAGATAGTAACATGAATTTGTATATTTTATTTGCATATTTACTGATTATTTAATTAAAATAGGATGGCGTCAAAGAAGGGTAAGAAGGTGCCGCCGACGAGGGGGTTCTACCCCTCTTGACCTGAGGACGCTTTCGCTGGTGCCTCGTCGACTGGGAGCAGACGCTCAGCTGCTGGGGCACGTTCTCAGCAGCTCTAGAGCTTCGTCACAGGTAAATTTCACTCGCCTTTAACAATTTCTTTAAATTCAATTTCACATTAATCTTACTTATGAATCATTTGAATGTTGTAGTCCTCACCGGCTGACTCAGAGGATGCGACACCAGTTGACCTTGGCTACCCTTCGATAAGCCACCCCTCGGCCAGCCAGCCCTCGGCGTGCTAGCCCTCGGCCAGCCAGCCCTCAGCGAGCCAGCCCTCGGCTGGCGATCCTTCTGTTGTTGAGGCCTTTGGCTCGGCTGGTGAGGAGCCATCTGGGTCACCTGATGTGGCGTCCCAGCAGACACGGAGGATGAGGAGGACTCACTTTGTGAGTCCTCCTGCGGTTCCTTCATAGAGGATCGTGATTCGTCCAGTCAGAGTTAGGTAATAAAATTACAGTGTTCAATTTTAGTTTCTTTTGGTTACTTAAGTAATCAATAAATAAATATCGTGCAGGGTTTGGGACGACACGTCTTTCACCGGTGAGAGACACCAAAGACCGGTGAACGGTGTCCTCAGGTCCTTAGTGCGTTTGCACTATCCCGGGGTCATCGACGGGATGCCTGCTCTTTTGTGGGAGGACTACGCACCCGTCCATCACCAGGAGCACGACAACCTTCAGGAGGCCGTATGGGCCGATTTTATGGTAAGTATGTTAAAAATAGTTTATAAGTTTTAACTCTTAAACTCTTTTAATGAACATCTCTTCAATATATTCTTTATCGCAAGCAAGATATACTTTGGAGGACCCGAATGACCCTCGCCTGTTTGAGGATGCGAGGCGAGTGTTTCACTACAACGCTGCCAAGGCGCTTCGACAAGCTTTGTCGAACGCCCGTGTTCAAATTATTAATGAGCACTTGAAGGCGAACCAGCAGCACGTGCTACACTTCTGGCACGAGAGCGAGAGGCACCTGACGGAGGAGGAGTACGCGCAGGTATGTGGGGTGTAGTAAGTATTTTTTCCTAATAATTTCCTCGATGGTATTTTTAACGACTTCCAACTATGTGCAGGGCCACGTGAGCTAGTTGCAGGGTCGGACCGATGCATTTCGGGCCCTCTGTCGCTACTGGGCTAACGTTGAGTTTAAAGCTAAGTCCGAGAAGGCTGGAGACTGCAGGGGTCGAGGGGAAGAGCAGGCATGGACAAGATAACCACTTGCGTTTAGCTAAACGCATGGTAAGTGTATGTAACTTATGTTTATATATTCATAATATATTATTCGTACTAACACGTATTGACAGGAGTGCGAGACGGGGGTGCTGCCGATCCCTCCTGAGATCTAGAAGAGAGGTCACAGGGACCCTTCTCAGCCGACAGGGTGCAGTCAGGCTGCATCCGAGCGATTGGTAAGTTTAGAAATCATTCATATTAAATATAACTATATAGATTGTTGAACTTACACAATTTTCTTGTTTTGCATGCTAAGTACGGGGAGGAGGCTAGGAAGATACACGATGAAGATTTCGATTGGGAATGTCAACCAATCGATCCTCAAGCCGCGTATGCAAGCGGTGGTGGAAAGCACATGGAAGGTGAGTTTACAAGTCATTTTATCATTTTCAATTCAAAGTATTCAAGATATTTCAATTTCATATTACTGACTCTCTTTTTTATAGGCTCGCCATATTCAATGGAGTTGTCAACTCGAAGGCGGGGAGACCTGCGAGAGGTAGCTCCACGCAGGCTTCTTCAGTGGGCACGACTGGTCATCGCGCCTCGCAGAGGGACATTGAGATGCAGTCCCTCTTCAGGCGATAGGAGGAGTCAGAATGCCAATGGATCACGATGGAGGCCACAACCCAAACCCAGACAGCAACATTGACGCAGATGCGGGAAGCAATGGAGGTAACAAAATAAAAACTAAAGTTCTCATTAATTTAGCGTAAATGACTTACTAATAGATAGCATTTAATGTTTGCAATGACATGCCATGGCTCGGGCGCAAAGTCTGGGGATCCAGCTACCGGTACTACCACGGTCCTTCCAGGTGATCCTTCTTCTGCGGGTCAGGTAATTTTCTACATAATCCTTCTTCTCCAGCGTGAAAAGATTGAGATAGAAGAAACATGGATATAGTCATATAGAAGAAAATGATTGAGATAGAAGAAATAAAGAGATAGAAGAAAAAGAAAGACAGAAGAAAGAGTGAAAGATAGTTAGATAGAGTAGGAGAGTGTTGTTGTTGATGTTTTGAACTATATATTGAAACTGTTATGCTGTGTAGTCAGTTATTTGTTTGTTCTGTGTTCTTGCCATCGAGCGAGGTAGTCAGTTTCTGTTTTTAAAAAAAATTCGAAAACTTAACTTACGTCGGCTATGGGCAGGCCAACGTAAGTTAGCCCAGGTTAACTTACATCGGTATGGCCAGACCGACGTAAGTTAAACCACTTAACTTACGTCGGTTTGCCCTGGCCGACGTAAGTTACAGCACTTAACTTACGTCGGCCTGCCCAAGCCGACGTAAGTCATCCGGCCCAGCTCAAGGCCCATCTCGAGGGTGAACTTACGTCGGCTCCTGCAGACCGACGTAATTAAGGTAACTTACGTCGGTGGCCGATGTAAGTTACCTTAATTACGTCCAAAACCCTACGTCGGCTGAAAGCCGACGTAATTAAGCAAAAACCGACGTAATTAAGTTAATTACGTCGGTTTAAGCCTAACTTACGTCGGCTTTGGCCGACGTAAGTGACCGGTATTCCTGTAGTGAGAGAGGAAGATGTAGATGGAGATAGAGGGAGGAGAAGATAGAGGGAGGGAGATGTAGATGGATATAGAGGGAGGAAGATAGAGGGAAAAGGATAGCAATAGAGAGATAGAGTGAGAAAGAAAGATAGAGGGAGAGAGAAAGAGAGAAATGAAAAGAGAGAGGAAGAGAGGGGGATCTAGATGAAGATAGAGGGAGAGAAAGGGAGGGAGAGAGATGTTGATGCATTTATATTCTAACTCTAAGTTTCATTAATTGCAGGGATCCGCGACGGCTGCACAAACGCCGTCGCTATCGCTACCGCCACTTGGAATGAGGCGCGACGACGACTTCGACTTCAGAGGTGGCTACGGAGGTGGCTACGGAGGTGGATACGGAGGTCAGACGGGCGAGTGAGCCCATGTTTAGTTTGTTGATGTTGGTGCCATATTTCGACGATGTTGTGATGTGTTGTAAGACTGTTGTGATGTGTTGTGATATTTATACTGTCTGTTCTGTGATTCTGGCCATCGAGCCGGGTAGTATTTTTTGTTTTTTAAAAAAATTAAAAAACCTTATTTGGGATGACTTTTTATACAGTACCGTCGCAAATAAGCATCACGACCATCGCAATTAAGCCACTGCTATTTGCGACGGCCCGACCGTCGCAAATAATCTTTAATTGCGAGAGCCGGGCCGTCGCAAATAGGGGTGTGGATCCCGGGGGATGACACGTGGACCCTGCCAGCTGAACTTATTTGCGACGGCCTGGCCGTCGCAAATAGAGCTTTAATTGCGACGGCCGGGCCGTCGCAAATACTACTGCGGGGCCACCAGCCCCCTGGCGATAACTTGCGACGGCCACTTTGAGCCGTCGCAAATAAGCTTAATTGCGACGACTGAATTGCGACGGCTAGAAGCCATCGCAAATAAGGAAAGCCGTCACAAATTGCTTATTTGTGACGGTATTTTCCTTATCTGCGACAGCCCTGGCCGTTGCAAATCATCGGGTTTCCATTAGTGGTATACATGTAAGACTTAGTGAAGTTTATCCGCATACTTGTGGCCCACCGAAAGCATTCTAGGATCTGTTGCAGCTCACGAAGCTCGGACGGCTCAGGTTTAAGGAAAATGGCGACGTCGTCCGCGTACATGGAAATGGGGATCCTATCCACGTTAGCGTATACTGCGCGTAAGATCTCATTATCGGCGGCTAGCTGTAGGATTCTTTGCAGTGGGTCCATCGCTAGAATGAAGAGGAGTGGCGACAACGGGTCGCCTTGCCCGAGGCCACGCCGATGCTCAATCTGCTGACCTGTCGCCCCATTTAGTAAGACCCTGGAGGAGGAAGATGAGAGGAGGATTGAATCCATTCTCTCCACTTTGGTCTGAAGCCCATCTTTTGTAATAGCTTGAGCAGATAGCCCCATTGCACTGAATCGAAAGCCTTTTCGATGTCGAGTTTTTGAAATAAGGAAGGCTTTCCTTTTCTCTGAAGCGCCTTGATGAGTCCCTGCACATAAAGGAAGCTGTCATGTTGACACCGGCCCTTTATGAAAGCGCTTTGATTAATCGAGACCATGTTGTGCAGCTTCGGTGCCAGTCTATTCGCAAGGATTTTTGAGAAAATTTTTGCCATGCTGTAGACTAGACTGATGGGCCTGTAATCTCCTATTTTTGCTGCTTCCACCATTTTGGGGAGCAAAATAACATGCGCTGAATTCAAAAGGTCAAACGGTGCCCCCTTAGTTGGGACAGGTGGTGCAGCACAAGCAGGATGTCGCCTTTGACAATCTCCCAACATGATGTGAAAAACAGACCAGTGAAACCGTCTGGACCCGACGCCTTATCCTTCGGCATACTAAAGACCACTTCCTGCACCTCCTGCTCGTTGATCTCATGTTCGAATTCCTATAGGTGCAGGCGGTGGTCAGGCATCCCGATCTGGCTCCAGTTTATGGTCTCCTGACGCGCTGGGGGTGTTCCATACAGGTTGCTAAAATGCTGATGTACAAGGGCCTCCTTGTCCTCATGAGCAAACAGTAGCATGTGCTTCTTTCTTCTCCTGCCGTTAGCTCCCAGGAAAATAATTTGGTACTCGTCTCTGCCGTCTTCACGTGCGTTAGTCTTGCCCTTTGCTTTGCCTTTATTTTCTCAATGCTGAGAAGACCTTGAAATTTCAGCTGGATTCTATGTTTGAACTGTCTCTCATCACTACTTAGGGTCCTGTCCTCCAGAGTTTTGTCCAGCTCTCAAATTATAATCTTGGCTATTTCTAGCTGAAGTTTAGTATTACCAATATTCTCTCTGTTCCATCTCCTCAGGGCCTTCGCTCTGCGGCATAGCTTGATGTGCAACCTTCTCATTGGGTTCAGGTCATGCACTGACTTCTCCCACGCTTCTTGGACTACCGTATGAAAATTTGGCATATGGACCAAAAAACTTTCGACCTAAATCCCATGTATCTCCTCTGGTCAGTAGATCCCAGCAAGAATAAAGGACAGTGGTGCGTGATAGTAGACGCCAAGGCTTGTAGGTGAGCAGCCGGGAAATCCTCTTCCCATTGCAGTGAGGAGAAAACCCTGTCAATTCGTGTCATGACCGGTTGCTTGATCATTACTCCATGTATATTTTCATCCATGCAGCTTGAGCTCCCTCCACTGCAAGATGTTTATCACGTCTCTGAACTTGTTCATAAGGCCTCTGTTTAGTCTGCCGTTGTTTTTATCTTCCGTCTTGTATATGAGATTGAAATCGCCTGCAATAAGATGTTTCATCTCCGACATTGGCGCCATGCGGCTCTTCAGTTCGTCCAAGAATTGAAGCTTCTACTGGTTTGTTTGCAGCCCGTACACGGTCGACAGAAGCCACTCTTGCCTGTCATCCAAGTTCTCTGGACGGTGACCGTTAGTGTGTTTGCAGTACTGGAAGACATTAAAAGTCGGTAGTGAGAGTCAGAGACAGCCACTATCAAACCTCCCCTTGTACCATTAGCAGGAAGGAATGAGTAATTAGCCACGAAGTTGTTTCCCGGCATCTCGCTTACAAGGGAGTCATCAATCATTTGTAACTTTGTTTCTTGCAGGCAGATTAAGGTGGCTCGCACTGACTGCACTATATTTTTGACTGCCATGCGTTTGACAGGGCTATTAATCCCCCTAACATTCCAGTTTAACATCCGTAGGTTGTTCCTATACATGGTAACATCCGAACAACAACTAGGAGATGCATTCATAGAAGGTTATCAAAAGGGTACTTGGCTTCCAAGACAAAAGGGGCTCCACTGTTCTGGGCACCAAGCCCACACACAGCAACAGTGCGCCAGCAATCTTACTCCACCAGACACACCATCTACGTGGAGTACACACAACATAGATAGACAACATGACTCCTCCTGGGTGCACTGCAAGGAGTGTGTTAGAGATGAAACCCAAGATCTCAAACGTGTGAATCGTGTCTCTCCTTTGATCTAATATGAATCCTCAAGAATTTGATCTTTCTTGTGTTGGATTTCGTGGAGAGATGTGTTTTCTAGGCTCTTGGAGGGTGTGACGGCGCTGGGAGTCGAGGGTGTTGAAAGTAGGGCCGTGCACATCTATTTATAGAGTGCTTACAAAACTTACAGTTAGGGTTTCGAGAGTTCGGACTAGTCCGTGGTGGAGTCTGGACTAATCCGGTGTGCGGCGTGTAGGAAACCCTAAGTTCTCAGAATTATCGCACTTGTCCGGCCTTGGGCGGACTAGTCTGATTTAGGCTCTGGAAAAGTTCAAACTAGTCCAGTTATTATCGGACTAGTCCGGCTGTGGTGAATCCCTTAGTGAATAGGGGACATGTCCGCACTTGGAGGACTTGTCCGATTTTAGTCAGAGAGGTTATCGGACTAGTCTGAATATTATCGGGCTTGTCCGAGGTCGTGCAAAGTTGTGAAGTGTTGAGGAATAGTCCACGCTGGGGAGGACTAGTCCGCTTTTAGTCAGAAAGATATCAAACTAGTCTGTGGTAATATCGGACTAGTCCGGTCTGTGTAAACTTGGACTGTGCATACAAGTCCGCACTGGGAGGACTTGTCCGATTTCGAACAGAGGAGATATCGGATTAGTCCGGGGTATATCGGACTAGTCCGGATCTGTATGAATTAGTGTAGTGAGTGAGTTTGTAATTGAGCTCTTGGGGTGTGTTTCTCCAACACACTCCACACACACAAATATTATTCTTTTCATCTTTTGACTCTATCCAGCTTGATTCCTCACTCTCCTTTCTTTTTGCGCTTTCATCATGATTTCATTAAAACTTGCGCCCATCTCAACAATTTGGTTAGGATATCATTTGCTTGTCATAAATCAACCAAAACCCACAAGGGATGCCTAGATGCACTTTCACAAGCGGCCCAGCGCAGTGTTGGGCCTACTCTGGTAGCTTCACTTATGCTTTGTCTTGGCTGCCTGCTCGTGGGACCCTTCAATCCACAAAGGCCCATCTCCTAACTGTACAAAACGTGCTTGGAGGAGCATCCGTCGGCTTCCACGCTCTTGGAGGACCATCCGCCGGCCGCCACACTGTTGGAGGAGCATCAACCGACCGCCACACTCTTGGAAGAGCATCTGACGGCCACCGCGCGTGCAGGAGCATCTGTCGGCCGCCGCCCGTAGAGGAGCAATCGTGCTAGGTACAATTGCTCACATAATGTTATTGTAGTTCTACCCTCTTACGGATACGCTGATTGAATTGTAGGAAGCAATGTCAGAAGATAAGACATAGATGGGAAAGGACAGGTGTACGAAGGAGCGGGAGGATGGAATGAAGTCATTTTTAAATTTTGCATTCCAGGGCACTCGTGAAGAAGAAACTTTGTCTCATCCTTGCACGAAATGTTGTAATATTTGCCACGGGACATGCAAGGAAGTTCATCTTCACTTCCTTCGTAATGGGATGTCATTGGATTATACTTGTTGGGTACACCATGGAGAAAAATGAGTTAAGAAAAATATTACTGAGAAATCAGCAAATAATGAGGAGATAATTTCTTGATGATGATGCTATGGAAAATATCTTGTCTAGTCTACTTAGAGGCACTGATCATGGTGGTACTTAAGCAGATGTTGATGATCTAAAAAATGCTATAAACCAGCAGGAGCCAGCGGTGTGCAAAGGCATTCTATGACATATTAAATGATGCCAAAAGGGAGTTGTATCCATGTTGTGAGAAGGTGACCCAATTATCCTTCGTTGTTAGGTTGTACCAAATAAAGTGTTTAACTGGTTTGAGCAAAAAAGCGTGTGAGTTGATCCTTGAACTATTCTCATATGTGCTTTCAAATGTTTTATATGGCAGAATAAACAGCATCAAACATGTGCTGGCACAAAGAAGAACGAATTGATGATAGAATATTACGCCATCCTGCAAATTTTAAAGCATGGAAACATTTTGTAGCATTCACTCAAATTTCACATCTGATCCTCGCAACATAAGACTTGGGATAGCATACGATGGTTTCGATACTTTTGGAATTAATAAAGGTTTCTTACAGTACATGGCCTGTGATTCTAATCCCTTATAATCTACCACCTTGGTTGTGTATGAAGCAGTCTTATTGGTTGATGTCAATAATAATTCCTGGGCCAAGGTCACCTGGAAACAACATTGATGTGTATTTGCGGCCTTTGATTGATGAGCTACTAAAATTATGGTCTAATGGTGTTGAAACATACGACAGTTCAAAGAAAGAGACATTTCTCAAGCGAGCTTCTATATTGTGGACAATAAATGATTTCCCAGCATATGCAATGCTATGTGCATGGAGCACAAAAGGTAAGATAGCATGTCCATACTGCCATATAAACATTGACGCCTTGTGATTGAAACATGGACGAAAGTATTACTACATGGGTCATCATTGTTTCCTACATCAGAATCACATGTGGCATCGAGACAAAGCTTCTTTCAACAACAATAGAGAATAGAGAGGCTCCAACATCACTCCTTGGTGATGAAGTACTCCAACAATATGAGAGCTTTGATCAAGTGACTTCTGTACATACGTATAATAAGAGAAAGCGCACTAAGGAAAATAGGTGGCATAGTTGGAAGAAGAAAAATATATTTTTCCTGCTCCCGTATTGGAAAACATTGCTAAGATGGCATAACTTGGATGTCATGCACATCGAGAAAAATATTTGTGATAGCATATTGGGACATTGCTTAATATGGATAGTAAAACAAAAGATAGTCTAGAGGCTCATCTTCTTATGCAGGATATGGGTATACGGCCACAACAACATCTAATGGCTATAAATGGGAAGTATGATTGTCCATTAGCATCATATACTTTGCATAAATATGAGAAGACCACCTTGTGCAAGTTTTAGGGGGATGTGAAGATGCCCGATGGTTATGCCTCAAACATCAATAGATATGTGGACATAAAAGCACATAAGGTATCAGGTCTAAATACTCATGACTGCCATATTATATTTCAGAAGCTCCTTCCTATTGCAATACGTGACATGTTGCCTGAAAAGGTTGTTGCACCTTTAATTGAGTTTAGAAGATTCTTTTCCGAAATTTGTTTTAAAGAATTGGCAGAACCAGATTTGGATAAGATGATCAAACAATTTCCTAAAACAATTTGTAAGCTTGAGATGTTGCTTCCTCCTTCTTTCTTTGATATCATGGTACATCTTCCAACCCATCTTGCCGAACAAGCTCGGTTGGGTGGACCTGTTTCTTACAGATGATGTACCCAATTGAGAGGTACCTTGGTACATTGAAGAGGTATGTACATAAAGAGCTCACTCGGAGGGTTCTATAGCTGAAGGATATATTGTAGAAGAGTGTACGACTTTTTGTAATTAGTTTTTGGATAACATCAGCACCAAGCTTAATAGGCCAGACTGTCATGAAGCTACATCTAAGAATGAACCTTCTCTCGAGTCTAATGTATTTATAGAAGTTGATAATTCTAAAAAAAGTTTTAAATGGGGGCAACTTACAATGGTGGAACTACATAACATCAGCCATTATATTATTCCTAATGTTGAAGAGGTCGCTCCATGGATCAAGTACGTATAACTCAGATATTCTATACTATATTGGATCATGCTTATTGTAGATAGCTAATTTAATTTTATACCCTTTTCAGTGGGCATTTTGAAGAGCTAAAAATGATTCGTTCTCATGTTGTTGAAAAACGCCATAGAGATGACTTTGTTTATTGGTTTCAAAACGAGTAAGTACACGCAAGTTTTTACTTTGATGAAATATTGAACAAATATGTGTTCTAAAGTTGGTTTATCAATGACCCTTTTTATACTAATGTGTACAGATTACGACATTACACAAAGAAGGCAAAGTAACCTATTATTTGTATGCATTATCTAGAGGACCTGATCGTCGTGCACGTTTTTTTAGTCGATCATTCATACATGGCTTCTTCTTTCGAACTGCAGAGGTGCAAAAAGATTTACGGATGCAAAACAGTGGTGTTGTTGTTCGGGATGGTGATCATGAGTGATTTGGAGTAATCAAGAAAATGATTTTTGTTGATTTTGAAAAAAATCAAGAGGCTCTATTATTTGAATGTGACTAGTTTGATCAGCCTTGTTCCGATCAGGGCCAAAGCATAGGCTAAAAAACAGATCAATACGGAATATTATATGACGACATGACTCCTTGTCAATTTAAGTATGAGCCTTACATTCTAGCCACCCAAGCAGAACAAATTTTTTACGTTCAAAGTGTGAAGCAACCTAAATGGGCTACAGTTGTTAAAGCGAAGCCACAGAACCTTTTGCCATGCCCCCTGGAGACAGTGAAAATAATGTCACTGCGACGATGGAGGTTGAGACATTTGATGATTGACGACTTACTGATATCAATATGCAACACATAAATGAGGATATGACTGCATGGGCTAGGAATGACATTGAGGGAGCAACCGGTGATGCTTCCGCTCTTCAAATGAGAACATGTGATCTGTTTCAGGCACATGGAGTTCCATCAAAAAATGAAGATGACGACAACGACAACAAAGATGATACATATATCAATGATGGTCTTGTAACTCCAATACTGGTGGGGGTGGGGGCAACAGCGAAGATGATAATTTTTTTATATAAGTACTGTGTGAGCTAGCTGTGAACTATTTGGATTTTTTGAAAAGATAGAAGCCGCTCTTGAATAATCCCACCTCTCTAGAAGATACACAGAATTTGAAATTACGCTTCTGCAGAAATTCCTAATGCAATGAACTAGTGATTCCTGGCAACAGGTCCTAATGCAACGAGTGTGTTCCATGGCGATAGATCCTAAGGCCACGAACTAGTAGAATCGTGGCAACAGATCCTAATGAAACGATTGTGTTAAGTGGTGATACATAACAGTTGAACACACAAAATTATTCATCACACAGATGAACACAGATAACACATTCATTCATTACCAAATTCATTACAAAGCACAAGAAAAAAGTACAAGATACAAGAAAATAAAAAAACATCAACTAAAAAACAAAAAAATAAAACCTAAATCCTACTCCTCCTCCCCCTTCTCCTCCTCTGGCTGCTCCACTAGTTGCTCCGGCTGCTCCGTCGGTTGCTCTGGCTGGTCTGGATCTGGCGGTGCAACCTCACGACCGAGGTTCCTCGCCATCGCCGCCACCAGGATATTGCGGCCCTCAGTGCCGAGCACCTCGGCCATCGTCTCGAGCAACCTCTAGAACCGGTCGAACAGCTTGTCAAATAGCATCTCGAGCAGCTCGTTGTTGAGCCTCTCAAGGGAGCAGTGACACTGTTTCTTGCAGGGTGGCTCCCTCGGTGAGCTTGGCGGTGGAACGTTGGCCATGGTGGGTTGTCTGCGTGAAGAAGACGAACGAAGAGAGAAGAGGAGAGACTGATGGCGCCTTAGTCGATGCGGAC
Organism: Tuctoria greenei; assembly: GCA_036927565.1. Taxonomy (NCBI): domain Eukaryota; kingdom Viridiplantae; phylum Streptophyta; class Magnoliopsida; order Poales; family Poaceae; genus Tuctoria; species Tuctoria greenei. Next base: position 131,310,837 of record JAYESD010000007.1, on the reverse strand, counting down.
AACCAAAATGGAGACGCGCTTAATTAGCAGCAAAGTGTGTTTCTTATATGAAAAGTGCGTCCTCCCCACGTCTCCTTTAGCTTTGCGATTTTCTCCATTTTGCTTCAGTTCACTATTGATATCGCACATCACTGAACTTAGAGCACATTCACTTGATAACTGAATCATTCACTTGTCCAGAAAATAAACAAATCCTTCCTTATGATTCCTGAGGAACACGATGAACACACCACACATTCATTTGTTCACACAGTGGCCAACATTTCGTAATATATCGTGAGGCCAATGATTGTGTTCTATGACGATAGATCCTAGCACCATGAACTAATGAATCTTGGCAACAAATCCTAATGCAACAATTGTGTTCTATGGCGATAGATCCTAACTCCACGAACTATTAAATCGTGGCAACAGATACTAATACAATGATTGTGTTCCATGGCGATAGATCCTAACACTATGAACTGGTGAATCGTGGCAAAAGATCCTAATGTAACAATTTTGTTCCGTGGTGATAGATCCTAAAGCCACAAACTGGTGAATTGTGGCAAAAGTTACTAATGCAATGATTGTGTTTCGTGGCGATAGATCCCAATGCCACAACTTGGTGAATTGCGACAAGAGATCTTAATGCAATGATTGTGTTCTGTGGCGATAGATCCTAACGCCACAAACTTCTGAATCTTGGCAACAGATCCTAATGCCATGATTGTGTTCTGTGGCGATATATCCTAACCCACTAACTGGTGAATCATGGCAAAAGTTTCTAATGCAACGATTGTGTTTCGTGATGATAGATCCTAATGTCACGAACTATTGAATCATGGCAACAGATCCTAATGCAACGATTGTGTTCCTTGGCAATAGATCCTAACACCACGAACTGGTAAATTATGGCAAAAGTTCCTAATACAATGATTGTGTTCCATGGTCATAGATTCTAATGCCACGAACTACGGAATCGTGGCAACGGATCCTAATGCAACGATTGTGTTCCGTGGCGATAGATCCTAACGCCATTAACTGCTAAATCGTGGCAACAAATCCTAATGCAACGATTCTTTTTCGTGGCAATAGATCCTAACGCCATGAACTGGTGAATCGTGGCAACAGATCTTAATGCAGCGACTGTGTTCTATGGTGATAGATCATAACGCCACGAACTGCTAATCATGGCAGCAGATCCTAATGAAACGATTGTGTTCCATGGCGATAGATCCTAACGACACGGACTAGTGAATCATGGCAAAAGTTCCTAATGCAACAATTGTGTTATGTGGCAATAGATCCTAACGTCATGAGCTGGTGAATCGTGGCAACAAATCCTAATGCAAAAATTATGTTCCGTGACAATAGATCCTAACTCCACGAACTGGTGAATCCAGGCAAAAGTTCCTAATGCAACGATTTTGTTCCGTGGCGATAGATCCTAACGCCATGAACTGGTGAATTGTGCCAAAAGTTTCTAATGCAATGATTTTGTTCTGTGGCAATAGATCCTAACACCACGAATAGGGGAATCGTGGCAAAAGTTCCTAATGCATCAATTGTGTTCCGTGGCGATAGATCCTAATGCCACGAACTGGGGAATCGTGGCAACAGATCCTAATGCAACTATCGTGTTCTTTGGTGATAGATGCTAATGCCACGAACTAGTGAATCATGGCAATATATCCTAATGCAATGATCATGTTCAGTGGCGATAGACGCTAATGCCACAAACTAGTGAATCATGGCAAAAGACCAAGCTTACTGCAACGATTTAGTATTCGTTGCAGTAAAATCGTTGCAACAGGGTGGAATCCTTGTAGTGACATTCTTCTCAACATGCATCACATCAATCGAATGACGAACGTCTAAGTCTTTCCAATTTGGTAGCTCCCAAAACATCGATTGCTTCTTCCACATGTCATCTTTGCCAGTATTTTTGTCGGTCCTTTTCTGCTTACCATGACAACATTGATATCCTTGACCATTTCATAGACTTCATTACCCATGTGATGAGGTGGAGGATGCATCTTCTCAGTGTCTTCATACTCCAAAACGGGTGCTTCATTGGAATGTAGCATTGATGTCCCATGTACACTATTTTTTGCGACTCGCTCAAATATTGTGAGATAGTTTCTCTCAAACAATGTGGGCATCCACAACCTACTTTCTTACTTTGTCCGGACAAGTTACACGCCGCTGGAGAATCACTAACAATCACAAAAAAATGGCTTTGAGACGAAAATACTCATGCTTGTGGTCATCCCAGACCTGCACTCCATCGTTATGCCACAAATGCTTTAGATCTTCAAGCAGAGGCCTAAAATAAGTGTCAATGTCATTCCCAAGTTGTTGTGGCCTCGGTATCAGTCCTGACATCATAATTTATTTCCGTTTGTTGCACAACCAAGGAGGAAGGTTCAAACTTGTTAGTACAATTGGCCATGTGCTATGTGTGCTACTGTTCAAAAAAGGATTCATGCCATCGGTGCTCATTGCGATCCTAATATTCCTAAGATTAGTAGCAACATCAGGATTTCGTGAATCAATGTTTCGCCACTGTGTGGCATTAGCAGGATGTCTTTATCATTCCAACATCCTGCTAATGCTTCTATTTGTGCCATCACAACAATTCTGACTCCTTCTTGTTTGCATACGAATGTTTCAAATGAGGAATGATAGGAAAGTACCAAAACACATTTTTAGGCCCTCATTTTTTTCTATTGCAGTTCTTGTCATCACTATCATCTTTCCTATGATTGATTCGGTTCTCTCCACAAATAGGGCATTTCTTGAGGTTTTCGTACTCAGGTCCATGATATAAAATGCAATCATTTTTGCACGCATGGATTTTCTTCACCTCCAAACCCAGTGGACAGATTATCTGTTCTGTGTTGCCTTGGGGTAACTTGTCCTTAAGGAGCATCAACAATTCCTTAAAACTACAATCACTCCATCTGTTGCTCGCCATCAACTGGAAAACTTTTATCATCGCAAACAGTCTCGTGTACCTAGCCGCACAGCCATGTACAATGGCTTCTTCGAGTCTTACTGCATTTTCTTGTAATTTGCAAACTCACCATTACTATTTGGATCATCGTCGCCATGTCACTCTACATTGCGTACCGTCTCCTCAATGTTATGCACCTGAGACTAAATGTATTTATCAGTGAACCCTAATATATCTGGCATGTTCACATCGTCGTCGTGATCTTCTTCAACACTAGTAGGAACCTCCCTCCCCAGATATGAATCTCTCATCTCTACTTCATTAAGCCCCTCATCCCCATGTTTGTTCCAACATCGATAATCCACCATGAATCCATGCGTGATCAAATGTGACCTCAACACTTCATCTATGCGATGTCTCTTCTCATTCTTGAAGTGTTTGCAAGGACATCAAATAGTCCCTCTAATGTTGTCCAACATGTCTTTCTTTGTGAAATCAATAAATGCATCTGCCCCTTGGATATATTCATTGCAAAGGCGCGGACCATACATCCAACTTTGATCTAACGACATGTACTATAACACCCTTATTTTTATCCATAATGCATTGCATATATTCTTATACATGTTTAACATTAAGGAACACAATAAGGAACAAGTTTAAAATGAATTAGAACCAAAACTGTAGTTAAAGTCTGTGTCAGTGCGAACTTGTTCGGTTTGGACCCTGGACTAGTCCGTTTTGATCTCTGCTGTTTTTTCAACGTGTTCGTTATTTGCTATGTACTAGTTTGAAAAATGCTTCTGATGTTGTCCGCACTTGTCCGTTCCCGAGTACGGACTACTCCAATCTTCAATATTGGAACTCTTCGGAGTTGTCCAATAAATCCACATTTCGGTCCGTTTTTTTTTTTGAAAAATTGGACAGACCTCTGGACTAGTCTGGCCCTATACCGAACTTGTACGTTTTGCTCTATGGACAAGATCAGACTTGTCTGGACAACCTCTGGACTTGCCAGTTCAAGTCTCTGTGTCCATATCAGACTTGTCCGGCCCCTAGCAAAGTCTGGTATGTCCGTCTCGGACTCTATTTCTTTCTCCACGACGTGTTTTGGGGTATATGCCTTATGTGGACCCAAGAAAACGTGGTGTCCAACCCGTAGGGAGCCCATGTGGGACCCCTACAAGTCCTCCACCGCATTATACTCGAATTCCACCCAAACCCTACCACCTCCACCCTATATAAACACCCCAACACCCACGCTTTCACCTCTTTACCCCAATTGAAGAAACCCTTAACTCTAATTCGTGAGAGCCGCCATCAAGAAGCCTTCAGCATAGGGAGAAGAAGGAGGAGGATCAATCGAGATTGTCGTTGCTACTGCAATCTTCATCAACACTTCGTCGTCAATGTTTTCCTCCATCAATTCTTCATCTTCTTCGGATCTAGATGTCAAGATCTCAAGTTTCATCGAATCCTCAACCCTTGAACCCTAGGATTCACGGTAAATATCTTAGATCCATCTTTTATACGTAAATTAATGTTCTACATTAACTTTAACTATGCCCATTGGAAATTCGCAAAACCCTGGCCATAATGGACTTGTCTAGTCCAGTGCGGACTAGTCTAATTTTCTTTCTGCACCAGAACGGACATGTTTGACCTTAATGCGGACTAGTCCGGTCTTCCTATTCTGAAATTCTTATAACTTCATTAATATCCTTCGAAATGACTTGGAACTTTTTCTAACATGTAATACTTAATTGTAACTAGTTAGTAAGAAATTATATCAACTTAATAACATGCATTGCCCCATAATTGCATTATTCATGCATATCATGGCATATTGAGTAATATATGAGCATTTATGGATTGTATATTTGTTTTGTATGTTATTGCACGGAATAGAAGCTTTTGCTCTAGAGAGTGCTTTTGTTCCTAACCAATCTCAAGAGCAAGGCAAGTGTCCCTGAACATTTTGATCCTGTTTTTAAATGTTTTGTTTGGAAAACTTCATGCTTGTGTCAATTTGATGGAAAACCCAAGATAGGTGTTTACTAGAGATGTTTGACCATCCTTGTCGCTTGGAATACATTGTAGAGAGTCGAGAAGGGTATTTTACATTTTTGCTTCGCTCTAACTAATTGGGATCGGAATACAACCAAATGCTTCGCTCCAACTTATAGATGATGTAAATTGATGAATATGGTTAATTGATAACATGGGACTGGGAGATTTAAGAAAGCATGGTTTGTGGATTGGGTTGGATGATATGGTGGTTTGCTTGCTTTTGATCTAAGGATCGGTTTATGCGAGAATAAGCCAGGGTAACAGTGCCACCACAGGGCCAAGTATGGATGCAGATTAGCCAATTAATTAGGTGTATTGCCTGCATTGTTCGGATCATTTGAGGGAGCGAGGAATGGGAGTTGGTTGGGTTTGCAATAAAGGCGAGATTGCCCGGGGTTCCGAACGCAACAAGAGGGGGCCCTTGGTTGATGTGCTCAGTTGGAGGCATCACCACCGGTGAAACCTTAGTGGGTCTGAATATGCTAGTAGTCCCTTTGTAAAGGCTATTTTGTGATCTCTTGGACACACACCGTTGGAAGTTTGTAATGTGAACGACGGGTCATAAGCATAATTGAGGTTCCTTAGTCACCAAAAGGGGACGAAATCGCAAACTTGTTGGTAAAGTGGTACAACCTTTGCAGAGTGTTAAAACTATCATGATAGTCATGCTCTCGTTGATGAGCGGCCTGGACCCTCAAATGATTAGAGTGGAACTTGGTATTTGGTTATGGTTATGGATTGGATGGTGATAAATGGTCATGGTTAATGATGATGGTAATAATTTGGTATATGAATGGATATTTATTGATGGATGTGATATAATGGTAATTGGTAATGTTGGACTCATGATTTGTAATTATTTTGGATATGATGGGATTATTTCACATAGACATTGTAGAATGCTTTTTACATGTTTTAAATTTACTTTTCAACAAATAACCATTATTTATTATCATTTCTTGATTAAGCTACATGTCATTATTTTTCCACACTTGCCGAGTACAACATGTGCTCACCCTTGCGATCCCTCCCCACCAATAGTTTCAGGTGATGTTTACCCTAAGGATAATGTGGAGTACTAGGTTGTGTGTTTGTCGTCGACTTGTCTGTGGATTGCTTGGAGCCGTGCTATATCCCTTTGCTTAGTTGCTTAGCTTAATATTAGATTATTTTCGCTGCAGAATTATCAATAATAATGATCATTAGAGTTGTATTTTTAGGATTATTTGAATATTGTAATAAAAGTACTTATTTAATTAATTTGTGTTGTGGTAATTTTCTGTATATCATTTGTGATGTACTTGTGTATGTGTGTTGAACATCCTGGACACACATATGCGTTGCACTTGGTTCATTTTTTGGGATCGGGTGTCACAAATTGGTATCAACGCCACATGTTGAATGTAGGATGCAACCTAGATAGAATGGACACTTTAGACCATATAGGAACACTCAAGAATAGTCGAGTTTTGTTTGGTGTGTTGTTTGCTATGTAATGTTTGCTTGTATGCTTAGTAGAGGATTGTTGGATGCTTTAGCATTTGCCACATCCATATAGGCTAGTATAGGAAGTTGCTTAGTTTCATACTCCTTGATGCATATAGTTGCAGATTCGTTCAATCTCTCTTTTCTATCTTGCTCATCCTCTACTTTAATAGAAGATGGACACAGGTAGAAGATTCACCATTTCAGACAAAACTATATGGAAGATGAGAACAAAGTAGTATGTCCAAGAGTAAGTTCTAAAATAAGGGGGGTAGAATTCCTCGCCAACCTTATCGTTTGGGATTCACGAGGATTGGACATAATTCCTGGAACGGATTGGCTATGGAAGCACAATGGGATAATTCAGTGAGCCACAATGATAACGCAAATAACAAATGATGAAGGAGTCAGCATTGGAGTTGATGCATCACAATAAATATCAAAGCTAACCAATTATCAAGGACTACTCCAACATAGTGAAGTACATGAAGGAGTTGCTAACAAGGGGAAAACTTTTCAAAAAGATTATATCTTGTCAGGACGGCATTGAGGAATTGAAGAAGAGATTTACAACTACATCGGTGTTGGTATTACTAGACGTGAGCAAGAGGCTTGGATTTATACTCTGCATCAAGACAAGGGCTTGGATGTGTGCTCATGCGAGAAGGCCAAGTGGTAGCTTATGCATCGAGGCAATTGAAGAAACATGAGCAGAATTATCCTACACATGACCTCGAACATGCAGCCGTAGTGCATGCCCTCAAGATATGGAGGCACAACATTCTTGGTCATAGGTGTGAGATTTATATGGATCACAAGATTCTCAAGTACATATTCACACAAATGGACCTATATTTGAGGCAATGAAGATGGTTGGAGCTCATCAAGGGTTATGATGTGGGAATCAACTATCACCTGAGAAAGGATAATGTGGTGGAAGATGCTTTGAGTCGGAAAGGAGTAAGACACAATCTCACGATTCGAGAGTTGCCACCCGAGCTATGCAAGGAGTTTGAACAGTTGAATTTTAGATTTCTGAATGAGGTGGGGATAATGAAGTTAAATCTGACTTTAGAACAAGAAATCTGAGAGGTTCAAAGGAAGGATGAGGAAATCCAAAAATTCAAGGAAAGGATCTAAGAATGGAGAGAATTAAGGTTTGATGGAGATCATCATGGTACTCCACGGCTTGGAAAACGGATTGTTGTGCTTAATGTAAAGCAAATTTGCAAGACAATATTAAAGGAGGCACATGACTCAACTTACTCAATTCATCCCGGCTGTACGAAGATGTAGAAGGACTTGAAAACTTGCTATTGGTGGGATAGGATGAAAAAGGATATAGCGATGTATGTTGCTTTATGTGATGTGTGCCAACGAGTCAAGGTTGAACATCAAAGGCCAGCTAGATTATTGCAGCCATTGAAGATTCCTGAATGGAAGTGGGAGGAAATTGGTATGGACTTCATAGTTGGATTACCCGAAGCCAGTTCGGTTATGACTCAATATAGGTTATTGTGGATCGGTTGACCAAATCAACTCATTTCATTCCTGTCAAGACCAAGTATGCCACTGCACAGTTAGCTGAGTTGTACATGGAGTAAATTGTATGCCGACATGGGGTACCTAAGAAAATAGTGTCTGACCAAGGTTTTCAATTTACCTCTAGGTTCTGGAAGAAACTACATGAAGCGATGGGTACAAGGTTGAATTTCAGCTCAGCATATCACCCACAAATAGATGGAAAAACCGAGAGGAAAAATCAAAATTTGGAAGATATGTTGAGAGCTCGTGCTTTAAAGCATGGACGCAGCTGGGACAAAACCTTGTCGTACGTTGAATTTTTCTACAATAACAGCTACCAAGCAAGTTTGAATATGTCGCTATATGAAGCATTATATGGAAGGAAGTGTAAGACACCCTTATTTTGGAATGAGAAAAGGGAGAACTAAGTATTTGGAACTGATGTGTTGCGAGAATCTGAAAGACAAGTTTAGACAATCCACAAGAATTTGAGGGCTGCTTAGTCAAGACAAAAAGGTTATGCTGATAATAGGCAAAAAAACTTAGCATTTGAAGTGGGAGACTTCGTATATCTCAAAGTGTCATCTATGCAAGATCATAAGAGGTTTAACGTCAAGGCAAGTTGGCAGCCCGCTATATTGGACCATTCAAAATTTTGGACAAATATGGAGAAGTGTCATATAAGCTGCAGATGCCAGCACATCTTTCTGATGTTTAATATGTGTTTCATATTTCTCAGCTCAAGAAGTGCTTAAGGGTACCGGGGGAGCAAGTGACCATTGAAGAATTGGAATTAGAGGCAGATTTGACTTATCTCGAGCAACCGGTGAAAATTTTGAAAACTAAGAAGAGTGTCAAAAGGAACAAGGTGATTCTATGGTGTGAAGTACAATGGAAGCATCATGCATAATCGGAACACTACATAAGAAAAGCTTATCAGAGACGTACTCGAATGAAGAAGGGAGACGTTCAAATTTTTCGTCTCTGTCGTTGTGTCTCGCAATACATTGTCATCAGAGACCGAGCGCGTTCGGCATCGATGCTCCGTTGGATACAACGATTTTTCCATACCGTGCGGACGCTCTAACGGACGCCTAAAGCCCGTTATGTATGGTTCGATTTCCATGGCCCTTTTGGAGCCAGCCTTACTGCACATATATTGAATTATTTTGTAAAGTTATTATTATTTATTAAATTAATAAATATTTTTTATCAATTATATTTCTTTTTAAATGGCATACCCTTGGATTAAATGCTAGGTCCACCTCTGGCGACTATCTATCTCTAGTGATCATACGGTTGCAAAACCCCCAAGCGTTATATCTGTCGCCAAAGGCCTGGGCAATCTCAATTACTCCCTTAGTGGAGAGAAACGAAGCATCGGAGGCTCCCACAGAGTTACTAAAAAACTTGCTACTTGGCTGGAGATATTGTCAGACTCAATGAAGAGATGGTCATTACGATAACGAAAGAGGTACTCCTGAACGAAAATGTCAACTTATGCATGATATTATTGAGTACCTTAAAGACACAGTGCACCAGGAGGTTACTAATTTTGGTACTCATTCATTTGGAGTCGGTCTGTTTCGCCTCAATTACCCGTATGAATTTTTTTTGAGACCTCTCTATCGAGTACAGTTGTAGTATTTGTTCATGTGTAAACACAACCACTCACACCACCACCACCACACACACACACACAATCAGCCCTACAACTACACACGACTTGTAAGAGCGTCCTTAGAAAGATCACTGAAATCCATCGGAGTCCGATGCGCGATGGGGACGTTGCACTACCATTGTGTCTTCACGCTTGAGAGGTACCTGAAATTATTTGGGAATAAATCCCGGTAGGACACCCTGGTCGATTCTAGGAATCGAACCCGGGTGGGCGAGGGGCACGACGGCCACGCTCGCCACACAGGCTGAAGCCCGCTCCTACGTACCCGTAAGATTGGGACACCATGATTGCGGCTAATCCTCACTGTCTTGAGGATCATTTCTTTCGTTTTGTTAAACATGATGAGACCCCACTATACTTTCGACATACCACGTTCACTAAGAAAGTTTGGGTTCTGCATCATGGTTTCCCATTAGATTTGGAGGGAGTACCTTTTTGTCAAACAAGCTTGTGCTACTTTTGGACAGTTGCTGTATTGTAGCAAGCAGGATCCTTTCCTGGCTCGGGTGCTTGCTTGTGTTCTGGTTGAAGATTTACAGGATATCCCATGCAGTCTAGTACTCAAGCACGGTCCTTCCCTCCACCACACAACGGAAATCCTCATCCTCTGTCTGGTCCGGTGGTGTCTGGACCTGATCTGTCAGCAATGCAGCCCCTTTGTAAACCCAAATCCTGTCTATGTCGAGTCAGGTCACAGTGTTGAACAACCATCCCACCCCTCCTCTATGAGATCCCCTCTCCCGATCCCTAATAACCATCAAGCTATCGTTCCTTCCGCTCCAACCCACCTGGATCAGGGCATTCAGGTTGCTAATCAACCTGATGATATGTCGCATATGGGGGAATATAAAAGAATCCTTTAAGCCTTCCATCGCATAGCGACAGAGCTCAGCATTTTGTCTCACAAGATGGTAAATAGGACACATTGCCTCACTACAAGAATCGAGCAAACAAGTGTCGGCTAGTGTAAAACTATCGGGGCCGTCGAATTTAATTATCATAAAACCGTCGGTAGGCTGACACTTTTAGTCTATAGCCGTCGGTTACTGTAGCTTACCGACAGCTATATATGACCGACATTTCTTTGCTCGATTCTTGTAGTGCCTTCTCATGTTCACTGCTATCACATATCACACAGTATGCATCCACCTCATCCTTCTTCTCACGCCCTTTCCTAAAGCACCTGTAACAGTAGGGCTTATCTTTGATACCATCTTTGTTTGAAAACTCTCCCTTCTCTACTGCAGTGGGCTTTGACATGACTTTGATTGGGAACAAAGTCGAATTTGACTGCATCTTACCACTTTCCTGTTGTTTCCTTCTGTTTTGCACGCTAAGGATATTCTTGGACATTCCTTCCTGCAACGGAATCAAAAGCGTGTTGAACAAAGCAGCAGCGCGAGCTGATAATGTTTTGATATATGTAAAGTTGAGGTGCACGTACATGTGTTCATAGAGTAAGATTTTTTAAATACGTTTCAGTAAGTGTATGTGAATGTCTGTGTGAATAATATATAATATTTTCCAAAGCAAAATGAGCGTGACTCAACTAGTTAGATTCTTTATGGTGAAACAAACTCATTCAGATTTGAGTCCTAAATTCTGCATGAGTGTTGCATTTATGATTAATTAAATGACGTTATGTTGCTGGCGATGCCTACGTTGATTTTATAAATTTGAAGGTGAGTGAAGCCAGTATTTTATTGGTGCTTATAAGGGTAGAGTGTGCGTGCATGTATTTTAGGGTGAGTTCTTGTATGTTCACGTAACTGTCTGCCTTGTTAAAAAAAAATGACACGTACCAAAATACGAGAGCTTTCGTGTGGCAAAAAATGTAATATTTGAGTTTTACGCAATTTACTTAAAAAATGATCCGTTTCTTTTCTTTATGAGAGGATATCCGTGGACTAGGTCAATGGACTGACGAAACGGCCGATAATAGCGGTCCATCTGAAGGGCACCCGACAAATAACCCGTGTCCCCGCATATCAGGTGCACACCAAAACCCTCGCCGATGGCTTCTCTCTCTTTTTTTTTTTTTTGCCCGCGGACTGCTCGTTCCCATACAAGCAACATGACGCCGCCGTCAGGTGCCGCCGGCGACTTTGAAGGTGACCTCTCCGCCTCGGCCATCGTCGGGAGCACGGTGACCAGCCGTCACCTTCTCCACATCGAAGGCTACTCGCAGACAAGGAGAATCTCCCCAATGGCCGATGCATCAGTTCTCGCCCTTTTAGCACAGGGGGTTGCTCATGGCGCATCGAGTATTATCCCAATGGTCTTGTGCCCAACAGCGCCGAGTTTATATCCGTCTACCTCGTCCTCGACCAGAGCTCTGACAGGCCCGTGAAGGCGAGAGCCACTCTGCTCGATCAGGCGGGGAAACCGGTGATATCCCACGACCAAACAACAAAATTTCACGCCTTCGCAACCGCTGGCTTCGGCTACCATGATTTCATCAAGAGAGCATGGCTTGAGGAATCAGAGCATCTCAAGGACGACCGCTTCACTATCAGGTGCGATGTCATTGTCTCACTAGAGCTCCATGATGAGGAGAGAAAAGGCCCTGCGCCTCCGTTTGTTGTGGTGACTCCATCGGACCTTCACCGACATTTCGGTGATCTCCTGGTGCACAAGGAGGGGGTGGATATCACGTTTCATGTTGCTGGCGAGACATGCAAGGCGCACAGATGTGTTCTTGCTGCCCGATCGCCCGTCTTCAAAGCACAACTCTTAGGCGCAATGAAGGAGAGCGAGAAGGAAGCTGTCATAAAGGTGGATGACATGGACGCAGCAGTGTTCAAGGCTATGCTCTGCTTTATCTACACTGACACACAGCCGGATAGTCCAGACGTGAAGAAACAAGAAGAGGCTGCAATGGCTCAGCATTTGCTTGTCGCAGCCGACCGCTATAACCTGAAAGATTGAAGCTAATTTGTGATGACAGATTGTGTAATCACATTGATACATCCTCCGCTGCTACCATCCTGGCATTAGCTGAGCAGCACCACTGTCATGGGCTTAAGGGGGCGTGCTTCCAGTTCCTCAGCACTCCATTGACTCTCAGCGCTGTAATGACAACCGATGGCTTTGACCATTTAACTATAAGCTGCCCTGCTGTTGTGAAAAAGCTCATGTCCCATATTTCTGCTCGTATGTCTGGTTATTTAGGTGGAACAAGATGACGAGATGAGTTTCAGTGGCATGGAGTCTGAAAAGTCGAAGAACTGCCAAGTATTAGTATGATTAGTATAGTCCAGTGTGTAAACTCATTATTAAAAAGAAGCAATGCACATCTATCTTCCTTTTGTTTGCTTGTTGAAACCTATATGGGTATAACTAGTTACCCAGAAGCCAATTGTGACAATGTGATGAATGTCCAGTTTAATTGCGTATCTTCTTTCGTACATTTTACTGCAGGTATTGGAATGCTTGATTCATCTTCGTACAGGAAGCTGCATATCTGTTTCACTTATGGCATGATTAGAGCTGCAACGATTGTGTTGGATATACCTCTTCGTATGTACATAATATTATTTAGGAATTTACTACGGCTGCTTCCTCTAGGTTCCTGGCCCCTGTTGGTTCCTTGATGTTATAATCGTTTCCACAGGCTCTGAATTGTGAGTATCCTGCATCGTGACAAATGAAGAAGGCCAGGAAAAACCATTTCTTTTAGTTAAATTTATTGATTTTGGACAGGTTAGGATATATTATTATTATGGTTGATCTGGCAGGTAGGCATGAGTTTATTTGAGTAACGCATTGCTAGAGAATACTATCAGACATGGATATTTTCCCCTGTTTACCACACTGAAGTCCCTGACATGCTTATTATGTGTGCCTCATTTAGTTTCTTGAATTGTTGCTTCCCTGATGGGTTATCATTTTCTCGAGCTCAGAATTGTGCATTACTTTATTAGCCTAACTCATGGCACATGAAGTCAAGAAACCATTTTGCTTATATGTCTTGCAGAGATTGTATTGACCATAATAATAATATATCCTAACCTGTCCAAAATCAATAAATTTAACTAAAAGAAATGGTTTTTCCTGGCCTTCTCTAGCAATGGATAGGTTGGTTATTTTGTTGTAACTGACCTTCTGGCAGGTTTACATGAGTTTATTTGATGGAGGCATAATTGGAAATGATGCCAATTATTTTTGTGCCATGTTATCAAATGAGCCCAAGCCAGGCTATTTTCTGTGTCCCTATAATTGTATTGAATTGTAGTTATGTCATGAAAAATGCATATCAAAAGATGTACTGTGATAGCTTATATCCTTATATTCGGTCCATATTATATATAAATGAACGTATATATGCATAGCTCAAAATGGTTGCTTTGTAAGGAGTATTTGAATAGTATCTTTCGAACTTGAAGTTGAAGTAAATAGCTGGACATTTGTACGTGTTGAACTTGAAGTAAATTACCCTTATACAGCCTGAGAGAACATTTTCGTCATCATTAGATGCTAATGTGACTTAACGTTTCTTCACATAAACTAGCACTGGATCTCTTTCGGATTGTTATTTTTACTCATGTTTGTTATGAACTGAAAGTGAAAACCAACCGTTCTCTCAAAAAAGATAAACAAAACATTATGGTGATATTATTCACAGAGGTGGCTGTTAATTGGTTGAAAATGTTTTTTTTTACGGTAAAAGCAGGTGCACTTCCGATTCATTAGAGAAGGGCGGCGAGAAAAATTACAGAGTCTTTTATAGTTCAAGCAACTTATGTTGCCCTGAAAAACAAAGGAAAACGGCACAAGCGCATGCAACAAACTTCAACTCCAGGATGCACTGCAGCCAAAGCACCTACGCACCCAATTAATTTAAAAGCGCACTGGACACGAAAATGAATGCCCGCCTGAAAGCATCTATCTCTTCCTTGGCCAGTAGCGCGACCTGCAACTCACTTTTTTCTTTCCCTTGGAAGATTCTTCGGTTGCGCTCTATCCAAATATTCCACCACACATAGAAAATTTGCCCCATGCGCCGGGTCCTCTCTCCGGCGCTCTTGCCATCTGTTACCTCCTTGAACCAGTCTTGAGTGCTCCCTTGAGCCACTATAAGCCCCAGCTACAACTTTAGATCCATCCACCTGAAGGCCTCTTCCATTACGCGGGTTGTGAATGAGCAGCAAGTGAGGAGATGCCCTGTTGTTTCCGCTACATCTGGACAGAGGGGGCATATGACATTATTATCCTAACCTTTCTTCTCTAGATTGTCCGTAGTTTGCAGCCTGGCGATCCAGGTGAACCATAACACCTTTGGTTCCGCCTTTGATTTCCACAGTGAAGGTATGTCCAACTTTTTCTGCACCCCAGCGAATTGGCATTTGTATGCGAAACTTGCCGTATATCTCCCCTGGCCCGAGTGTTCCAAGAGAACTACGTCCTCAGAATCTTGTTGAAGCGCCACTGTGGTGATTACGTCCCAAATTTTAATGTATTCGGCGATCTCATGCGGCATGGATATGGTGGAAAGAGCCCGTATCCATGCATTGTTACCGTGGCCTACGCCCACTGATCTTGATTTATGCCTAGTAGCCTGGAAAAGAATTGGGAAGGACTCTTGAAGGGTGGCGCTTCCAATCCATCGATTTGTCCAGAATTGGGCTCTGCACCCGTTGCCCAACTCGATGCGAGTCAAGGCTACGAAGAGCTGTTTTCCCCCCTGCGAGAAAGTCAACGGCAGCCCTGTCCAGCATCTCCCTGCTTCAGTTCTTGCTAACCATAGCCACCGCAATCTCAGCGCAATATTGTGCTTATGCAGGTCCAAAATACCCAGTCCTCCTAGTTGCTTGGGCAAGCACATGGTGTTCCAGCTGACCAGGCAGCGTCCCCCAAGGTTCTGGTCCCAATCACTGCCGGCCCAGATAAAACCCCTCCTTATGCGATCTATTTTCTTGATTGCCCATTTTGGCAGGCTAATAGCAGCCGCGTGATGCATCACGGTGGAAGTGAGGACCGCCTTAGCCAGTTGCCCTTCCGGCCTTTGTCAAGTGTTTCCCTTTCCATGCAGCCAGCTTGCCTTTAAATTTGTCGATCCACGGCTGGAAATCAATCCTGCAGAGCTTCCTGACATGCACCGGGAGCCCCAGATATTTGCATGGGAATTCAATGAAGTTTGCCAGGAATGCTTGAAAGAGTTGTTGTTTATCCACCTATTCACAGCGGATGGTACACTACAGGAAACGCGGTCATTTGCGACGGCCGCCCATTGCAAATAAACTTATTTGCGACGGCCCGCCTATGGCCGTCGCAAATTAGGTAAACCGTCGCAAATATACACTTATTTGCGACGGCCGTCTAAAATGACCGTCGCAAATAAGTAGGCCATCGCAAATTAAGCTTATTTGCGATGGCCTCTTCTGCCAGCCGTCGCAAATATTGTTAATTGCGACAGCTAACCCTAGGGCCGTCGCAATTAAAATGGCCGTCGCAAATTAAAGTCCTATACCGTCGGGCCGAGCTCATTCTCTTCGTCCTATCCTTACACGCCCCCCCCCCCCCCCCGCTCCGCTCCGCCCCCGGTCCGCCGCGCCCCCGGCCTCGGCTAGCCGTGCCCCTGCCGCCCCGGCCCGCTGCCCCTGGACTGCTGCGCCCCCGCTGCGCCCCCACCGACCCAGGCCCCCGACGCCTCCTGCACCGAGGTGAGCTCAGCTTTTTTTTTTGATTTCATTTTAGAATCCATATGCACAATAGGGAATTATTCCTACGAATTCTATAGATACAAATAGGGAATCATGCATGGTAGTTAGGGGTATTATCCCAAAAATTCCTAGGAACTCGATGGCCTTCTTGAGGCCCCTGCACCTGGGCTTGCCGCACTTGCGCGCGTGGTGGCATAGCAGCTCCCACGCGAGGACCGCGGCGGCGACGGCCGGGCGCAGCAGCGCGCCCACCTCGAGGAGCAGCAGCTTGGCGTGCGGGACGACGAGGAAGCCGATCGCGGCGAGGGTGGCGAGGAGGGCGACCGCATCGACGGCGGCCATCGGGGAGCTGTCGCAGCAGGATCCGGCGGCCCTGGCCCTGGATCGGGAGCAGGCTGCTAGGGCGGAGCTGTCCGCCACCCAGCGGTGCTGCTCTAAGGCGCGAAGGAACTAGATGAGGCTGCAGCACTGGACCATCGCGGGTCTGGGAGCGACGGGTAATTCGCCACCGATTCTCATCCGAGCGGGCGAGCGAGGAGAGGAGCGGGTTGTGTGGTGGGGGCGCCGGGATTTGTGTGGAATGGAACTAACCGGAAGGGGAGGGGGAGGAGGAGGCGATATATTTGCCGATCGGATCCGTGCCTGCTCCCGTGCCGTGCGTTAGCGCGTGCGTACCGGGGCCGCTGGTTTCACTCTTTCTGACTTCCTTCCCCGGTACGGCCTGCTGCTGCTGCTCGGTCCGACTGAGCCTCGCTTCCGTGACGTACGTCGTCCGTAGCATACTTTCCGCCTGCCCCGAGGGCACCGTGACGTGGTGTGAAGGGACCGAGAGCCAGAGGCGGTCACGTCCCCACTGGCGTGTGAGGAAAGAAGCAAGGGACCAAAAGCGAGTGAAATCGAGGCGGACTGCGAACCACAAACGCCTCCAGGATCACGAACGCCCGTGTACCTACCCCTAACCGATGGCGGATCTCCCTATCCTCCTTGATGAGGACATCACTTATATGGATACAAACAACACTCTGCTGAATATACAAGATGCAATCAATAGAGTTCATACACAACAATTAATTTCAGAGGTGAACTCGTTCTTATATATTTCCTTATGTGTTTTTGAGCATAGATTGCTACTTAATGATTTATTTGTGATTAGGATCCATGGAGAGGTCCAAGGAGTACTTGGAGGGAGTATTAGGGACGTGGAAGACCAGAGAATTCGTTCAAAGAAGATGGAAACCGAACCAAACTCCAAATCGTAACCAACTCGGAGTCCAGGAGCAGTACGCACTAAAACGGACGCCCAGAACGCATACGAACTCCGTTTTGGACGTTTTACATATGCACGGAAGGAGGAGAAGATAAACTTTCCAATGGTTCTGGTCCCACCTCAAAATTCCTCCAGAGTCATTGGGAATCGTCGAAACAAGTCGAGTCCAGATTTCTGTCTGGTGCTGCGCCACCGAATCGGGCCTTTGGGCCTTGTATCCCGTAAGAGTCCATTAGGGACGCGTCTAATCGTGTTTTGGTCGAACCCTAGCCTATAAATACTGCAGCCGCCGGTCATATTCGGTGGGTTTTGCTTAGATCAATAATATCGCCGTTTTTCGGTTTGTGAAACCCCAATTCAGCAATTTCAGATTGCTTCTTCTACGTTCTTGCTCGTGTTCTCGATTGCACTTGCAGAGATTAGCCTTCTTGGCGAGGTCAAGCGTGTGCAGCACGGTTGATAACCAACGGAGCCGTGGTGTAGTGATTGCAGGGGTACTCGAACCGCTCGAGTGCCGCGGATCATCAACGTCGAGTTCTCCACATCAATCGACCTATCCATTACCTTTCGGAAGATCGGGACTCATCATCAAATTTTACTTATCAATTGGTATCTACAATCTTGCTGTTCTAAGTTTTCCAATTTAGAGCCTATAAGTGTGCCTATTTCTCCTTGGAAGATTGAGCAGAAAATCTGCGACAGACACACGAGATATCTTGGGTTGATTTTCATTGTGTTCTTCCCTTGCAGCACATTCTGAAAAAAAAAAAGGAAGAAAAAAGAAAAAGGCAAGTGCAAAACAAGAAACAAAAGCCGCACAAAAAAAGAGGAAAAAAAACAACAAAAAAACAGAAGTGCTTGCATTCTTTGTGTCATCTAGTTTTGTCTCATGTCTTGCTAGCTTGAACTACTAGGAACACATTTAGGCCAGCAACTTTGACAAATACTTTGGACACTTATTCAACTTTACTATCTGATTTCATTGTTGCTAATCCTTGCTACAAATAAAGTGCCATCCAAGCTACACCTTACTCTTGAGCAGAATCGATACACCTTTGCAATCATCCCACACTTCATTGGTTTCTTCATACCGGCCACCGTTTGCCACCTGCAGTGTCGGTAAGAACACTTGTAAGAGCGTGGTAAGACGCTTGAGAGTGTGTGATTCCACTTCCACTTTTCCATTATCCTTTGTAGTTGATAGGGATAACATATTTTTTTGTGTTGTCTTCTGTTTGCTACTAACAATGTCAGGTAAAAGCAAGAATCATGCATTATATGCTGAGATGATGGACATGATGAAGACGGCGATAGAGTTGCTCACTAAAAATCAAACATCAACCAAGGATTCACATGACATTCAGACCACCTTTACAACACCTTCCACAAGAAGTAATTACATTCTCCCATCTCTTCCTTCTTATGATGGTTTTGGTTACGATGAATATATTGCTTGGGAAATAGAGTTGGATAAAATTTTTGGACAATGTCATATGTGTGAGAAAAGAAAGATTAGAAATGTTGCAAGTGCATTAGTTGATTGTGCATTAACTTGGTGGGACAACTTAAGCGATATAGAAAAACCTCGAACATGGAAAGAAACGAAAATTCTTATGCGAGAAACTTTTGCTAATGTATCTATGTGCAAAGAAGAAATTCAGCAATTTGAGGAGAAATTTCTTGTTGCACCTCCTTTTGTGTCTAACGTTTTGCAGGACAATATAGAAAATAATATAGATGATGCAAAAGAGAACGAGGCTTTTGACAACACTTGTGAAATTTTAGATGGATCAACTCATAATGCACTCGAAATCACTGCTGAACATGGTAAGGCAAAACATTCTACAAATACAAAGTTTTTGGATGTTCTGAATTTTTCCACCAATCATGCTATTTTTGAGGAGCAAATATTAGAATCGTTTATTTATACACCATTGTCACATGTTGATTTTCCTGCTGATCATTGCGCTACGAAAGAGTTGTGTGCTGATAACTCTATTATACCTATGCAAAAACAAGTTAATGTACAAGATGATTGTGTTTTGGATTCACCTACTTGTGCTGAAATTCATAATTTGATCACCACTACTGCTGAAAATGATGAGCTGAATTTTTTGTCTTCTCTAAATACTTTGGGTTATATTGAATTTGACACTCTTTGTGATCTAGATATAGTAAAGAAGAGAATATTTTCCCAATCTGAATTGCCTTTGTTAAGTAGAAATATTTTTCATGCAATAGGCAAATATGAACATAGTGGTGTGTTTATGGTGCATAAAGTTTACGTATGTTCAAATGAGGAAGCTCCTTTTGTGCTACAACAACATGGTCAAGTAAATGAATGTACTAACGCTAATAATATCTTGTCAAGTTTTTCTAGTATTTTTTCCTTGCAGCAGGGACAACAAAAACATTTTTCACTGCAGTTGTGCAATATGGACAGTGCTCACTCAGGCCTAAACTCTACCCCCAAAGCAAGACTTTTTGCTGGACATACGAGCAAGCCGAGGACGGCTTGTCATAAAGAAGGGGAGAATGATGAGATCATGCATATTATTATTGCACTTACAAACATGACACAATGTTTATTTGTTTGGGATCCTGGCTCAAGTGAATGTGCACTCTTATTTGATGGACAAGATCAAGATGGTGCACTATGCCGTCCACCACCTTGGCCTCCTCCTTTCATGCTTACAAGAAGATTTGATGGCGTTGCACATATGGACCCACACATGATAGAAGATGAACTTGAGTCGAGGACGACTCCAATTCAAGAAGGGGAGGATGATGAGGACATCACTTATATGGATACAAACAACACTCTGCTGAATATACAAGATGCAATCAATAGAGTTCACACACAACAATTAATTTCAGAGGTGAACTCGTTCTTATATATTTCCTTATGTGTTTTTGAGCATAGATTGCTACTGAATGATTTATTTGTGATTAGGATCCATGGAGAGGTTCAAGGAGTACTTGGAGGGAGTATTAGGGACGTGGAAGACCAGAGAATTCGTTCAAAGAAGATGGAAACCGAACCAAACTCCAAATCGTAACCAACTCGGAGTCCAGGAGCAGTACGCACTAAAACGGACGCCCAGGACGCATACGAACTCCGTTTTGGACGTTTTACATATGCACGGAAAGAGGAGAAGATAAACTTTCCAATGGTTCTGGTCCCACCTCAAAATTCCTCCGGAGTCATTGGGAATCGTCGAAACAAGTCGAGTCCAGATTTCTGTCTGGTGCTGCGCCACCGAATCGGGCCTTTGGGCCTTGTATCCCGTAAGAGTCCATTAGGGACGCGTCTAATCGTGTTTTGGTCGAACCCTAGCCTATAAATACTGCAGCCGCCGGTCATATTCGGTGGGTTTTGCTTAGATCAATAATATCGCCGTTTTTCGGTTTGTGAAACCCCAATTCAGCAATTTCAGATTGCTTCTTCTACGTTCTTGCTCGTGTTCTCGATTGCACTTGCAGAGATTAGCCTTCTTGGCGAGGTCAAGCGTGTGCAGCACGGTTGATAACCAAAGGAGCCGTGGTGTAGTGATTGCAGGGGTACTCGAACCGCTCGAGTGCCGCGGATCATCAACGTCGAGTTCTCCACATCAATCGACCTATCCATTACCTTTCGGAAGATCGGGACTCATCATCAAATTTTACTTATCACTCCTTCATCCCTTCGCAGCTCCGCTCCTCTCTAACCGGCGGCAGATCTGGCACCTCCGTCGCCATCAGCGGATCTGGCATCTCCTCCTCTCGACTGTGCCAGAATCTAGCACCCTAGCGACAGCGGATCTGGCGCCTCCGCCTCCGGATCTCTGGCGCCGGAATCTGCCCCCCTCCACCCGACGCGAAATGGCCGCCTATACCCTGAGGCGAGGCGGAAGGCCTGCGCCTTGCGCCCAGGCGCGCCTAGGCGAGCACCTAATGGCGCCTTCCTGAACACTGATTTTTAGATAAAAGGGAAACACAGTTACTACAAATTTTTTCTGTTTAGCACTAGAGTAACCTCTTAAAGCTGAAAATTAGGTTATTAACCATTGTGTTTTAGCGAGTGAGGGACTTGCTTCTGGATCAACCAAAAGCATCATAATATGGTGATCTAGCTGGCCCAATTATATTCAGTTCTTTGAGTGTTCTAGCTATTTTTATCAAATCTATCTTGACATAATGCATTTTCTTTACATTTCTCAGGTCCCCTCCCCACCGTGCACACTCAGATCCACTTCACTGCTCAGGTATGGCACCATCATTCTTCTCATATTGTATATCACAGAGTACAGTGCTTTTAGCTGTATATGACGACTTGTTGCTTTTATAGTAGTTTCTCTGATATGTATAATGTTCCAACCATTTTTTATCAAATTTTTAATGATGTAACACATTTTCTTTAGATTTGCATCACCATGTGACTAGTTCAGCCTATGTCAAGTGTGTGATCTAGATGTTGCTAGATGATTTTGTTTTTTTAGGTTTAGATAATGTTTTGTCATGCATTGGTAAATATGTTTATTATACAGGTTACTAGAATTAATATTTTTTTCTCTTGTTCTTTTGATTGCGTGAGTGTTTAGAATTAATAATTCTTTTCTATTCTGTTTAGTGTATGTTTGGACTTTAGTGCATTCGTATAATGTTTTTGAGTGACTACTTAATATATATATAAATAAAGGGGTTTTGGGTCGGCTCGGACCAACCCGGAAGGGCACGACACGTAATAAGTGTGATCGTGCCGTGTAGACCATTGTAGTGGTACCGTATGCGTCAAGTCAACACAGAAGCGAACGGGTTGGTAAGGACGTCAATGACCCGCGATTGCGTGGACGGTGAAAATGGATGTGGAATTGTCATCTAAGACCAACTTTCCTCTCACTCTAGTTCTTTCCTCTCTCTTAAATGACCTCAAAATGAAAATGAGCAACATAACCTATAGCAATGTATTACCCGTTTCAGATCGACACGTCTCACATGCCATTGGCATGTGAGACGTGCTTGTGACAAGACGCAGGTCTAGATTTGGACGAGATTTCGGTGGTGTAACCCTGTTGTTCTCTGCTGCACCATTTTTGGGCGTGCAGTGGAGAACAGTGGGGTTATGCTGCCAAAATTCCGTTTGAATCCAGATCACGCGTCTCGTCATGAGTATGCCCCGCTCGGTCACTCTTGGGTGGGTTTAGGATCTATTTGCCTAGGTTGTAGGGTCGTGAACAATACATTAACGACAATTTCTTTCGCGTTAAACTGTAGAGCCAGACATGGGTGAAGACCGCAGTTGGATGTATACTGGCTAGAAGAGCAGAACTGGTGGTCACTCGGATGAGTGGTTTATCAAGTTAGATCAATTTTTGGATTGAGCATTTTCGTTGACAACGGAAGATATGGTGCGGTTCCCATGTACAAAATGCCGGAACACCATGTTTTTGAGAAGATTGGAGCTTTCGTTTCACTTATGTCGAAACGGTTTCACTCCACATTATGGAGTGTGGACCTTTCACGTCAAGACTAATTCTCGAGTCATAGCCGAAGTGGATGAGGATGATGATATAACAGAGGTTGATAGGATGGATGAGATGCTAGAAGCACTGGGAGCGGAGGATCCTCTTACAAATGAGGCAGATAAGTTCTTCGAGGAGCTGAAGAAATCACAAGAGCCGTTGCATGAACACACGGTTGTGATCGTACTTGCTCTGTTGACCAAATTTATGGCAATTAAGTCCATGTACTTTTTTTCCATCAACTGCTACAATGATCTCATGAAATTGATCTGCGATATCCTTCCACAACCTCACAATGCGCCGGCCGGTATGTATCATTGAAAGATCAAGATATCTGGTCACGGTATGAAGTATGAGAAAATCGATGTGTGCCCAGACAACTGCATGCTATTCCGTAAAGAGCACGCCAATGAGAATATGTGCTTGAAATGTGGTAAATCGATGTATGTCGAAGTTGTTAATGATGATGGCGATAATGTGATGACAGAGGTCGCACCTGAGCAGCTTCGTTACTTGCATGTGACACCTCGGTTGAAGCGGATGTTTATTTCAAAAAGAACCGCAAGACACATGAGATTGCACAAATAAGGTAAACGTGAGAACAAAGAATTCTTGACGCATCCGTCCGACGGTGATGCATGGAAGGCGCTAGACCATTTCGATCCAGACTTTTCTCGTGATGCGAGGAATGTTCGCATCGGATTAGCGACGGACGGATTCTCACCGTTCAGTAGGAACGCCATGCCATACTCATGTTGGACCGTCTTTGTCATTCCTTACACAATTCAAAGCCTGTGGAAACGATTATAACATCAAGGAACCAACAGGGGTCAGGAACCTAGAGGAAGCAGCCGTAGTAAATTTCTAAATAATATTCTGTACATACGAAGAGGTATATCCAACACAATCGTTGCAGCTCCAATCATGCCATAAGTGAAACAGATATGCAACTTCCTGTACTACTGGCCAAGGAAGAGATAGATATTTTCAGGCGAGCATTCATTTTCGTGTCCAGTGCGCTTTTAAATTAATTGGGTGCGTAGGTGCTTTGGCTGCAGTGCATCCTGGAGTTGAAGTTTGTTGCATGCACTTTGCCAAACAAGTAGAAGCGATGCAAAAAGAAGGAATAAATGGGGGACAGAGTTTCCTATCCTGGTTTCGAGATTATGTAATATTCTCTCGTCTTCTATGTATTATAAGTTACTATTATTAAAGAAGTATTATTTTAACTTACGATCATTTATGACAGTGTCGGACTCACAATGTCCATGAAGATCTGTGACAGCTATCTTATGGATTGGTGAATGTTAGAAGCTATGGTCGATATAATGTAAATGGCTTTCGATTCCGTACAACTCATTTTGAAGCTCTTCGTCCTCTCGCGGCAACATCAAATTTCGGTGTTGTGATGAGAGCAATAGACACTCAAGGGAATTTAACCGATTATTATGGGATCATTAACAAAATTCTTGAATTTACTTTTACCGGAAATAAGACCCTTCCAGATGTCTTCTTTGATTGTGGCTGGTTTGATCGCACTCATGGAACTTGAGAAAACCAATTTGGAATGTTGGAAGTGAAACATAAGGACCGACTATGAGGTTACGATACATTTGTTCTTGCACATCAAGTGGAACAAGTGTATTATCTACCTTATCCATGTAGAAAGCTCAGTGCTTGGTGGGTGGTATAGAAGGTGAATCCTCGTGAGCGGTTATATACTCCTAGGGATGATGGTTACCATGATAGCGAAGACATTGAAGAAGTGTACTAAGAAGAAGAGTTGCCAGACACTTTTATCGTCGAGCTTGGTGCAGGACTCGATCAATTAGTTGGAGATGTTGAAGACGTTGAAGATGTAGAGGCAGATGATATGCGAAAATAGAAATTAGAACAAGCCACGATGGAAGATCGTTGGCCTGGTTTAAGGAGTAGGGCACAAGCACATGATAATGATGTTGATGAATTTTGAAAGTGATTACAAGTAATGTTTTCTTAAAGATAGTAACATAAATTTGTATATTTTATTTGCATATTTACTGATTATTTAATTAAACAGGATGGCGTCAAAGAAGGGTAAGAAGGTGCCGCCGACGAGGGGGTTCTACCCCTCTAGACCTGAGGACGCTTTCGTTGGTGCCTCGTCGACTGGGAGCAGACGCTCTCAGCTGCTGGGGCACGTTCTCAGCAGCTCTAGAGCTTCGTCACAGGTAAATTTCACTCGCTTTTAACAAATTCTTTAAATTTAATTTCACATTAATCTTACTTATGAATCATTTGAATGTTGTAGTCCTCACCAGCTGACTCAGAGGCTGCGGCGCCAGTTGACCTTGGCTACCCTTTGGTGAGCCAGCCCTCGGCCAGCTAGCCCTCGGCGAGCCAGCCCTCAGCCAGCCAGCCCTCAGCGAGCCAGCCCTCGGCCAGCCAGCCCTCGGCTTGCGATCCTTCTGTTCCTGAGGCCTTTGGCTCGGCTGGTGAGGAGCCATTGGGTCACCTGACGTGGCGCCCCAGCAGACGCAGAGGACGAGGAGGACTCACTTTGTCAGTCTTCATGCGGTCCCTTCATAGAGGATCATGATTCGTATAGTCAGAGACAGGTAATAAAATTATAGTGTTCAATTTTAGTTTCTTTTGGTTACTTAAGTAATCAATCAATAAATATCTTGCAGGGTTTGGGACGACACGTCTTTCACCGGTGAGAGACACCAAAGACCGGTGAACGGTGTCCTCGGGTCCTTAGTGCGTTTGCACTATCCCAGGGTCATCGACGGGGTGCCTGCTCTTTCGTGGGAGGACTACGCACGCGGCCATCACCAGGAGCACGGCAACCTTCAGGAGGCCGTATGGGCCAATTTTATGGTAAGTATGTTAAAAATAGTTTATATGTTTTAATTCATAAACTCTTTTAATGAACATCTCTTCAATATATTCTTTATCGCAGGCAAGATATACTTTAGAGGACCCGACCGACCCTCGCCTGTTTGAGGATGCGAGGCGAATGTTACACTACAACGCTGCCAAGGCGCTTCGACAAGCTTTGTCGAACGCCCGTGTTCAAATTATTAATGAGCACTTGAAGGCGAACCAGCGGCACGTGCTACACTTCCAGCAAGAGAGCGAGAGGCACCTGACAGGGGAGGAGTACGCGCAGGTACGTGGGGTGTAGTAAGTATTTTTTTTTTCTGATAATTTCCTCGATGGTATTTTTAACGACTTCCAACTATGTGTAGGGCCACGTGAGCTGGTTGCAGGGTCGGATCGATGCATTTCCGGCCTTTTGTCGCTACTGGGCTAGCGATGAGTTTAAAGCTAAGTCCGAGAAGGCTCAAGACTGCAGAGGGGTCGAGGGGAAGAGCAGGCACGGGCAAGATAACCACTTGCATTTAGTTAAACGCATGGTAAGTGTATGTAACTTATGTTTATATATTCATAATATATTGTTCGTACTAACACGTATTGACAGGAGCGCGAGACGGGGGTGCCGTCGACCCCTACTAAGATCTGGAAGAGAGGTCACAAGGACCCTTCTCAGCCGACGGGGTGCAGTCAGTCTGCAGCCGACCGATTGGTAAGTTTAGAAATCATTCATATCAAATATAACTATATAGATTGTTGAACTTACATGATTTTCTTGTTTTGCAGGCTAAGTACGGGGAGGAGGCAAGGAAGATACAAGGTGAAGATTTCGATTGGGAACGTCAACCAATCGATCCTCAAGCCGCGTATGCAAGCGGTGGTGGAAAAGCACACGGAAGGTGAGTTTACAAGTCATTTTATCATTTTCAATTCAAAGTATTCAAGATATTTCAATTTCATATTACTGACTCTCTTTTTTATAGGCCTGCCATATTTGACGGAGTTGTCGACTCGAGAGCGGGGAGACCTGCGAGAGGCAGCTCAACGCAGGCTTCTTCGGTGGGCACGGCTGGTCGTCGCCCCTCGCAGAGGGACATTGGATGGTGATAAATGGTCATGGTTAATGATGATGGTAATAATTTGGTATATGAATGGATATTTATTGATGGATATGATATAATGGTAATTGGTGATGTTGGACTCATGATTGGTAATTATTTTGGGATATGATGGGATTGTTTCACATAGACATTGTAGGATGCTTTTTACATGTTTTAAATTTACTTTTGAACAAATAACCATTGTTTATTATCATTTCTTGATTAAGCTACATGTCATTATTTTCTCACACTTGCTGAGTACAACATGTGCTCACCCTTGCGATCCCTCCCACAAACAGTTTCAGGTGATGCTTACCCTAAGGATAATGTGGAGTACTAGGTTGTGTGTTGTCGTCGACTTGACTGTGGATTGCTTGGAGCCGCGCTATATCCCTTTGCTTAGTTGCTTAGCTTAATATTAGATTATTTCTACTGCGGAATTATCAATAATAATGATCATTAGAGTTGTATTTTTAGGATTATTTGAATATTGTAATAAAAGTACTTATTTAATTAATTTGTTGTGGTAATTTTCTGTATATCGTTTGTGATGCACTTGTGTACGTGTGTTGAATATCCTGGGCACACATATGCGTTGCACTTGGTTCATTTTTTGGGACCGAGTGTCACAAATTGGTATAACGCCACATGTTGACTGTAGGATGCAGCCTAGATAGAATGGACACTTTAGAGCATATAGGAACACTCAAGAATAGTCGAGTTTTGTTTGGTGTGTTGTTTGCTATGTAATGTTTGCTTGTGTGCTTAGTAGAGGATTGTTGGATGCTTTAGCATTTGCCACATGAGCACATATAGGCTAGTATAGGTAGTTGCTTAGTTTCATACTCATTGATGCATATAGTTGGAGATTCATTTTACCTCTCTTTTCTATCTTGCTCAACCTCTACTTCAATAGAAGATGGACACAACTAGAAGATTCACCATTTGAGACAAAACTATATGGAAGATGAGAACAAAGTAGTATGTCCAAGATTAAGTTCTAAAATAAGGGGGGGGGTAGAATTCCTCGCCAACCTTATTGTTTGGGATTAACAAGGATTGGACATAATGCTTGGAACAGATTGGCTATGGAAGCACAATGGGATAATTCAGTGAGCCACAATGATAACGCAAATAACAAATGATGAAGGAGTCAGCATTGGAGTTGATGCATCATAATAAATATCGAAGCTAACCAATTATCAAGGACTACTCCAACATAGTGAAGTACATGACTGAGTTGCTAACAAGGGGAAAGCTTTTCAAAAAGATTATATCTTGTCAGGACGGCATTGAGGAATTGAAGAAGAGATTTACAACTGCACTGGTGTTCGTATTACTAGACGTGAGCAAGAGGCTTGGATTTATACTCTGCATCAAGACAAGGGCTTGGATGTGTGCTCATGCGAGAAGGCCAAGTGGTAGCTTATGCATCGAGGCAATTGAAGAAATATGAGCAAAATCATCATACACATGACCTCGAACTTGCAGCCGTAGTGTATGCCCTGAAGATATGGAGGCACAACATTCTTGGTCATAGGTGTGAGATTTATACGGATCACAAGATTCTCAAGTACATATTCACACAAAAGGACCTATATTTGAGGCAATGAAGATGGTTGGAGCTCATCAAGGATTATGATGTGGGAATCAACTATCACCTGAGAAAAGCTAATGTGGTGGCAGATGCTTTGAGTCAGAAAGGAGTAAGCCACAAACTCACGATTTGAGAGTTGCCACCCGAGCTATGCAAGGAGTTTGAACAGTTGAATCTTAGATTTGTGAATGAGGTGGGGATAATGAAGTTAAATCTGACTTTAGAACAAGAAATCTGAGAGGGTCAAAGGAAGGATGAGGAAAAGCAAGAATTCAAGGAAAGGATCCAAAAAGGGAGAGAATGAAGGTTTGATGGAGATGATCATGGTACTCTACGGCTTGGAAAATGGATTGTTGTGCTTAATGTAAAGCAAATTCGCAAGACAATATTAAAGGAGGAACATGACTCACCTTACTCAATTCATCCCTGCTGTACGAAGATGTAGAAGGACTTGAAAACTTGCTATTGGTGGGATAGGATGAAAAAGGATATAGCGATGTATGTTGCTTTATGTGATGTGTGCCAACGAGTCAAGGTTGAACATCAAAGGCCAGCTAGATTATTGCAGCCATTGAAGATTCCTGAATGGAAGTGGGAGGAAATTGGTATGGACTTCATATTTGGATTACCCGAACCCAGTTCGGTTATGACTCAATATGAATTATTGTGGATCGGTTGACCAAATCATCTCATTTCATTCTCGTCAAGACCAAGTATGCCACAGCACAATTAGCTGAGTTGTACATGGAGAAAATTGTATGCCGACATGGGGTATCTAAAAAAAAAGTGTCTGACCAAGGTTTTCAATTTACCTCTAGGTTCTAGGAGAAACTACATAAAGTGATGGGTACAAGGTTGAATTTCAGCTCAGCATACCACCCGCAAACAGATGGACAAACCGAGAGTACAAATCAAATTTTGGAAGATATGCACTACAGGAATATCGATCACTTACGTCGGCCAGAGCAACTTACGTCGGTCTGCCAACGTAAGTTAGTAACTTACATCGGTGCCTGGTAGCCGACGTAAGTTAATTAAATTACGTCGGCGGACCGACGTAAGTAAAGGGACCGACATTAATAAATTTTACTGACGTCGGCCCCGGCCCGCAGCCGACGTAAGTTAATCGACCGACGTAAATTACACTAACTTACGTCGGCTCTGATGTCGGCCGACATAAGTAACACCAGCCGACGTAAGTTGTTGTTAAACCTAACCGTGCGAGCGGTGCGCGCCGTTTCATTTCACGCCGCTCCCGCCCCGCCGACCCCCGAGTCGCCCCACTGCCGCCGACTACGAGCCACCCCGCCGCCCCTGCGCCCCATCGCCGCCCCGCCGCCACCCCCCTCCCGCCCGCGGCCCCGCCCTCGCGGCGCCGCCCCGACTCCCGCGGCCCTGACCCCGCTGCCGGTTCGCCCCCGCCGCCTCTGCGCCGCCGCGGCCGGCCCGCCGCCGGTCCGCCCTCGCCGCCGCTGCGCCGCCACCCCCGCCACCGGCCGGCCCCGCCGCCGCTGCCGGCCCGCCCCCAGCCCCGCCGCCCATGTTGCGCCCTCGCCGCCCCTGCGCCTCCGCGCCCCAGCCACCGCCCGGCCCTGCCGCCCCTGCGCTGCCGCTGCCGGCCCGCCCACGGCCCCGCCGGCCCTGCGCCCTCGCTGCCGGCTTGCCTCCGGCCGTCCCATCGATCAGGTACGCACTTCAATTTGGACTCTAAATTTAGTGCTTTCAAATACTTATTATGCTATCGTTGTAGCCTAATTAGAATTGTTAGCTTGATGTCGTGTTTTATTGCTCAAGTGATTCTATGATGACAGTGCTTGCTTAACTATTTATTTAATTATGGTTGTTAATTTGCTTAAATATGCTTAAGTGGTTTGTTATATTATGGTTAATTTGCTTAATTATGCATAATTAAGCTTAAGTGGTTTATTTAATTATGCTTAGTTTGCTTATTTTTGCTTAATTTGCTTAATTATGCTTAGGTGTGGTTTATTTAATTATGTTTAATTATGCTTAAATTGCTTAAATTTTTTTAATTATGCTTAATTGGTTTATTTAAGTTGTTAATTTGCTTATGCGTTTAATTATGCTAAAGTGGTTTATCTATTTATTATTAAGTGCTTAATTGCACCATGAGAAGGGGCAGCGTCGGGGGCGGCCCACTGTCAGGTGCCACGGCGTCGCCGGTAGCTACAAGAGAGAGAGAGAAACCGTGGGTCGTGTGTAGGGGTGAGCAGAGGAGATCGGGGCGGCGGAGGAGCTCGAGGCGGTGGGCGACACGCAAAAGAAGCTCGCGGCGGCGGTGAACTGAGAAACGCGGTATATAGTTATTAAGGCATCGCTTTAGCGTCGCTTTAGCGACGCTAAAGCGGTAAGGCGCTCCGACATCGTAAGGCATCCCTGTTGCCTTGCTTTATAGGGTAAGGCGGCGGCGGACAGGGAAGCCGGCGGTGGCAGGGAAAGCCGG
Source organism: Tuctoria greenei (assembly GCA_036927565.1). Lineage (NCBI taxonomy): Eukaryota > Viridiplantae > Streptophyta > Magnoliopsida > Poales > Poaceae > Tuctoria > Tuctoria greenei. The sequence goes on along the minus strand of JAYESD010000007.1, from coordinate 131,279,692 downwards.
CGCCGCGGGAGCAGGGGGATCCGTCGCCTTAAGTCGCTTTACCGCCTTAAGAACATCAATGACCCGCGATTGTGTGGACGGTGGAAATGGATGTGGAATTGTCATCTAAGACCAACTTTCCTCTCAGTCTTTCTCTAGTTCTTTCCTCTCTCATAAATGACCTCAAAATGAAAATGAGCAACGTAACCTATAGCAATGTATTACCCGTTTCGGATCAGCACGTCTCACATGTCATTGGCATGTGAGACGTGCAGGTTCGGAATTGTCCCTTTTTGGACAGCCTCGGAGTGACCGAGGGGGCGTGGCTTGTGACGAGACGCGGGTCCGGATTTGGACGAGATTTCGGTGGCGTAACCCTGTTGTTCTCTGCTGCACCATTTTTGGGCGTGCAGTGGAGAACAGCGGGGTTATGCTGCCGAAATTTGGTTCGAATCTGGATCACGTGTCTCGTCATGAGCACGCTCCGCTCGGTCACTCTTGGGTGGGTTTAGGATCTATCTGCCTAGGTTGTAGGGCCGTGACACGTAATATAACAATACATTAACGACAATTTCTTTCGCATTAAACTGCAGAGTCAAACATGGGCGAAGACCGTAGTTGGATGTACACTGGTTGGAAGAGCAGAACTGGTGGTCACTCCGATGAGTGGTACGCCAAGACAGAAGCTTTTGTGGAACGATCTTTTTCGTTGTCAAATAGCGATAAGGCGCGGTGCCCATGTACGAAATGCCGAAACGGAACGTTTTTGGACAAAGTGGAACTTACGTTGCACTTGTGTCGAAACGGTTACGTGTCACATTATGAGTTGTGGAACTTCCACGGCGAGACAACTTCTCAAGCTGTACAAGAAGTGGAAGCGGACAATGATGATGCTCAAGAGGTTGATATGATGGATGAGATGCTGGAAGCTATACGACCAGAGCTTACAGAAGATACTCAAACAGCAGAGGTTAAAGAGTTCTTCAAACGTCTGAAAGATTCAGAAGAGGCTCTGCATGAACACACTAAAATGTCAATCCTCAATTTTGTGACTAGACTTATGGCAATTAAGTCTAAGTTATTCTTTTCTAACAATTGTTACAACATGCTCATCGATTTGTTCAAAGATGCCCTTCCACAACCCAACAAAGTGCCTAAGGATATGTACAACTCGAAGAAAATTCTTTCTGGTCTCGGGATGAAGCACAAAAAGATTGATGTGTGTCCGGACAACTGCATGCTTTTCTGGAGAGAGCATGACAATGAGAACAAATGTTTGAAATGTGGTCAACCGAGGTTTGTCGAAGTTGTTAATAACGATGGTAATACAGTGACGACGGAAGTCGCACGTAAGCAGCTTCGTTACTTACCTGTGACACCGAGGTTGAAGCGGTTGTTCCTTTCAAAAAAACGGCCAGACACATGAGATGGCACAAAGAAGGTGAGCGTGAGAACAATGGAGTCATGACGCACCCGTCCGATGGTGAGGCATGGAAGGCTCTGGACCGGTTCGACCCAAAATTTGCTCGTGAAGCGAGAAATGTTCGCATCGGGTTGGCGACAGATGGGTTCACACCGTTCAGCACAAACGCCGCACCATACTCCTGTTGGCCCGTCTTTGTCATTGCGTACAATCTTCCGCCGACCTTTTGCATGAAGAATGAGTTTATGTTTCTTAGCCTCATTGTACCTGGGCCAGATCATCCTGGGTCACGTCTCAACGTGATGTTGAAACCGTTGATTGAAGAGTTGAAAATGTTGTGGACAGGAGTCAAAGCGTACGACTGTTATAAGAAACAGAAATTCAACCTCCGAGTTGCTTATTTGTGGTCCGTTCATGATTTTCTGGCATACGACATGTTTTCTGGATGGAGCACTCATGGTCGGTTGACGTGTCCGATATGTGCCTCGGACACCGATTGCTTTCGACTTACCCATGGAGGCAAGATATCTTACTTCGATTGTCATAGACGTTGGCTACCTCCGAATCACTTGTTTAGACAACAGAGGAATGTCTTCAGAAAGAACACCGTTGTCACTAAAGGACCACCGAAACATCTTGACGGGTCAGAATCTGATATGTTGGACAAATTGGTGCCAGATGAAGGTCGTCCTGGATATTTCAAAAGTTACGGACACAAACACAATTGGACTCACATATGTGGACTTTGGGAGTTACCGTATGTGAAGTCGTTGATTCTAAGGCACAACATTGATGTTATGCATCAAGAGCGTAACATGGCCGAATGTATCATAAGCACATGCATGGACATGACGGGCAAAACAAAAGACAATTTAAAGGCTCGAAAGGATCTTGCCGAGCTTTGTAACCGTCAAACTCTTGAGCTCTCCGAAAATGGTGGTAAACCACGCGCTCCTTTCTGTCTTCGACCTAAAGAGAAAAAAGAAGTTCTCGAATGGTTGCAAAGGTTGAAATTCCCAGATGGTTACGCAGCTAGTCTGAGACGAGCCGTGAATGTGAAAACAGGAAAGCTCATTGGGTTGAAGAGTCATGATTATCACATAATCATGGAAAGACTTCTGCATGTTATGTTTCGAGGCTATTTTGACGATGCAGTGTGGAAGGTGTTAGCCGAGCTTAGCCACTTCTATAGGCAACTCTGTGCTAAAGAAATCACGCCAGAGATGATGACTAAATTGGAAATGGAGGTTCCGGTACTTTTGTGTAAGATGGAAAAAAAAATTCCTCCGGGATTTTTCAATCCAATGCAACATCTCTTAATTCATCTTCCATTTGAAGCGAAAGTGGGCGGTCCTGTGCAATATAGGTGGATGTATCATATTGAAAGATCACTTAGATATCTGAAACCAATGGTTGGTAACAGGGCAAGGGTTGAAGGTTGCATCGCCGAAGCTTTTACTCTTAAGGAAGTGGGATACTTCTCAAGTGTTTACTTTGCAGAGGAAAACAATGTTAATACTTCGGTAATGCGATACAATATAGATGAGCAACCTCCTTATAGCGATCTCTCCATTTTTGCAACAAGAGGCACTACTGTTGGTAGTTACACTTCGTATGATGTTAGCGAAAAAGAAAGGCGTGCTGCATTCTTCTACATGTACGCTAATATGGAAGAAATGAATGAATATTTCAAGTAAGTGTTTCTCCTACACTTATGCTTTTCACCATCTTTACTGACACATGTATTCTAAGAGGTTCTCTTTGTCGTGTAGTATGTTCGACAAGCAAAATTGGAGACATAGACATCAACCCACGAGCAAGCAAATAGAACATATTCGATGGGAAGGAATAAACGGGGGATCTAATTTTCTCTCCTGGTTTCGAGATCATGTAACGTTTTCTCGATAACTAATCAATGTTAACAATGTTTTCTTATAACTTAAGAATGCTTAGGGTGTGTTTGGTTCGAGGGATATAGTGGGACGAGACGGGACGATCCCACTTTTCTGTTGTTTGGTTTGGAGACATGTGGGATGGAGTCATCCCTCAAAAGAGAATATTCCACCCAGATGCGGGATGGAACCATCCCACCGAAAACATGGGGATGGATCCGTCCCACCTCCGTGGAGACAGGCGTGCGGCCTTTCAGAAGTACTCATACTCACATGTTCCTGTCTCATCCTTTCATTCAAACAAGAGACGGGACCATTCCGTCCCACACCATCCCACAAAACAAACAAGAAACGGGGACCGTCCCATCCCTCTAGACAAACAGAAAACGGGACCATCCCATCCCTAAAAACTGGGATGGATCCATCCCATCCCAATTTGACTCCCAACCAAACACATCCTTACGTTTTCTAATAACTCCATATCTTGGACAGTGCCAAAAAGATGCCAACGTCCATGAAGATTTGCGACAACTATCCCGTGGAGTGGTTAATGTTAGAAGCTATGGTCGATATGACATCAACGGCTTTCGATTCCGTACAACTCAATTTGAATCTCTTCATCCTCTCGTGGCAACATGTAATATCGGAGTTGTGATGAGGGCAATCGATTCGCAAGATCATGAAATGCAGTACAACGGGATTATTAAAAAAATCCTTGAATTCACCTTTGTCGCAAACAAGCCAATTCGAGCGGTATTCTTTGACTGCGAATGGTTTGATTCCATTCATGGAATTCGAGTAAACGAATTTGGCATGGTCGAAGTAAAACACAAAGAACGGTAGAAAGGATTCGATTCATTAGTTCTTGCACACTAAGTAGAGCAAGTGTACTATCTACCTTATCCATGCAATAAATTCAAAGCTTGGTGGGTGGTACATAAGGTGAATCCTCGTGAGCGGTTATACGCTCCAGGAGATGATGATTATCACGACGAAGCTGAGGTTGATTGTGTCTACCAAGAGGAAGAGTTGCCAAACTCCTTCTCAGTCGAGCCCGGTGTAGTACTCGATAACTTAGTTGGAAACGCTCAAGATATCGAGGTTGGCACGGAAGCGGAAACTGAATCAGAATCAAAAACTGAAGATATCGATGACATAGTCGAACCTGCTGATTTGCGCAAACGGAAACGATATGCGCAAGAAGAAGATCGATGGGCTGGTTTAAGGAGTAGGGTGCATGATCGTGATGTTGATGAATTTTGAAGTAACGTTTTATTCACTAATTTAACATTAATTTTGTATATTATCTTTGCATATTAATCATTTATTCCTTGCAATAGGATGTCGTCAAAGGGAAAGGGGAAGGGGAAGCCAGTGAGAGGGTTTGAGCCGCCAGCAGACCCTTGCTCAGGGAGCTCGTTCCTTTCTAGCCGACGTGAGCTCTTTCTAGCACACGCTCCACCCTCAGCTGTCGTGTGCTTTCAGCGGCCAGAGGTAAACTTTAGTTACAATAAAGTTATTTTTGAAATTGCAATTGTTATTAATTATTAATAAAGTCATTCCTTTTGTGCAGTCGTTACTACTCAGCGGACCACGATCCGTCCTGTTGGAGACAGGTATAAATACTGTATATAGTATATTAAATATTAGATGTTTTTTTCCTTTACTTAATGATTTAATATATTTTGTAGATGTTGGTACGACTTCTCGTTCACGGGGGCCGAGAAGCACCACAGGTAGGTTAACAGTGTCCTCGGTGCTATCGTCAAGTTGCACTACCCCGGTGTAATTGACAGTTTTCCTGCCCTGTAGTGGGATGACTACGCTCGGGTCTCTCACCCGGTGCACGGCACGGTTGAGGGAGCCGTGTGGCACGATTTTATGGTAAGTTTAACTGTTTCGTTTTTTCAACTCGTTTGAATTCTTAATTGCATATGACTTAAATATTTGTTTGCTTAAAGTTGAGGTACCAAGTAGAGGAACCGGGCATGGAGGACCACGCGAGACGCGTGTTCCATTACAACGCTCGGAAGCTCACGAAGGCGGCGTTGTCATACGCCTGAATTCAGGCCGTCAACGCGTACTACAAGCGGCACCCCCGGGAGCAGGAGCAGCAAAGGGGTGTCTTTAGGAAGGACTCGGACTCCTACTTGACAGAGGAACAGTACGCGGAGGTAAGTTTTTAATATTGTTAAATATTTACAATATCTACGTATGTTAACCGCGTTGATGAAAATGAAATATGTGCAGGTTAGTATTTCCTGGTTACAGGGTAACATCGAGGCGTACTTAGCTCTCTGTCGGTACTGGGCTAGCGACGCTTTTATCAACAAGTCCACGAAGGCTAGACAGTGCTGCATGGGGTCCGAGGGCAAGCACAACTATGGCGGCGACGGCTACTTGCGTTTGGCTAAACGCATGGTAAGTACCTTTTTATTTTATTTATGTGTTCCTAATATATTATTTATCTCACTAACACGGATGTACATGAGCGAGAGATGGTTCATGAGCCGACCCCGACCCAGGTTTGGAAGAGAGGTCACAAGGGAAGTGACCCTTCTCAGCTAGGGCAGTGTAGTCAGGTCGCAGCCGACCGACTGGTAAGTTTTCGAAATTCATCAATTTCATTGTAACTAATACTATTATTGACATGCTTACAAGATTTATTTGTTTTGTAGACAAAGTACGCGTAGGAGGTTGCGAAGATACACGGTGCGGATTACGATTGGGAAAACGCGCCGATCGACCCCCAAGCCGCGTACGCAAGCGGAGGCGGGAAGGCCCACGGACGGTGAGTTCTTTGTGTGTTTCATTTCTTTTTCAATTAATCTTCTACTTAGTGTTTTCATTCTTTTGCAGGTTTGCCATTTTCGATGGAGTTGTCTATTCGAGGTCAACGCGACCTTTGAGAGACGCTTCATCGTCGCAGGCTTCGACCGTTGGGACCAGTGGTCGTCTCTCGCAGACCCAGCTGGAGCTCCAGGCCATGAGGGAGTCGCTGACGCAAACTCAGGCAGAGCTAGAGAGGACGAGGGAGGAGCAGCAGAGGACGGCCTTAATGATGGCCCAGATGCAAGCAATGATGGCGGTAAGTAATTTAAAGTACCGTAGTTAAATTTCACAGCACTTAATAACATATATCTACTAATATCTTGCAATGGCAGGCTCTTGCTCGACAAAGCGGTCAGGACATCGAGATTCCTACGCTTCTGCCGCAGCAGACACCGGAGCAGGTAATATTGTCTATACCTAGGAGTTTCATTCCCTTTTCATTATGTTAAAGAAGTTACTTGCATCACATTTAATTTAGAAAATGTGTTACTCACACTATTGAATAGTTGTTTTATGGACTTCTAATTTATCCTAATTATGATTCTTTTGCAGGGTTCCGGAACGCGTCGAGATCCCGGAGGCAGTGGAGGGGCTAGCGTGTAGACACCAAAGCAGGTGATAAACTCTCTTTAATATTGTTGTATCCATTTTAGTATTTTACATAGAGAGATAAGGAGGTACAACATAGAGGTAGATCTTGATGACTTGTCAGATATTGATTCCTATAGTGGTGAGGAAGTTAAGTGTATCTAATCAAGCTTTAGTAGTTTTTGACCATGGTAGAAATGATTAGTATATAGTGAATAAGTTGTCAGTGCTTCCATTTAACAAAAGGGCTAGTGATTATCACTGATGTTTCCTTCTTATGTCGAAACTGATGTTCACTGAGTTAACAAAGGGCTAGTGCTTCCATTTAACTAGTGATATAGTACATTACTTCATTTGAAACTACATCATGCTTCCTTCTTTTGTCACTGATGTTCTTGGCCTCTTATGTTATCACTGAGTTGACATTGATGCTTACTAGTGATTATGTTTCTTTTGCAAGGATCCGGAACGCGCCGAGAAGATCCCGGAGGTAATGGAGGGGCTAGCGTGTAGCCCAGTGGAATTTATTTTGCAAATTATGTTGTTGTTGATGTTTTGAACTATATATTGAAACTGTTATGCTGTGTAGTCAGTTATTTGTTTGTTCTGTGTTCTCGCCATCGAGCGAGATAGTCAGTTTCTGTTTTAAAAAAAAATTCGAAAACTTAACTTACGTCGGCTATGGGCAGGCCGACGTAAGTTAGCCCAGGTTAACTTACGTCGGTCAGGCCAAACCGACGTAAGTTAAACCACTTAACTTACGTCGGTTTGCCCTGGCCGACGTAAGTTACAGCACTTTACTTACGTCGGCTAGCCCAAGCCGACGTAAGTTCTCAGGCCCAGCCCAAGGCCCATCTCGACACTTAACTTACGTCGGCTTCTGCAGACCGACGTAATTAAGTTAACGTACGTCGGTGGCCGACGTAAGTAACCTTAATTACGTCCAAATGCCTACGTCGGCTGAAAGCCGACGAAATTAAGGGAAAACCGACGTAATTAAGTTACTTACGTCGGTTTAAGCCTTACTTACGTCGGCTTTGGCCGACGTAAGTGACCGTTATTCCTGTAGTGATGTTGAGAGCTTGTTCTTTAAAGCATGGACGCAGCTGGGACAAAACCTTGTCGTACGTTGAATTTTTCTACAATAACAGCTACCAAGCAAGATTGAATATGTCGCTATATGAAGCATTATATGGAAGGAAGTGTAAGACACCCTTATTTTGGAATGAGAAAAGGGAGAACTAAGTATTTGGAACTGATGTGTTGCGAGAATCTGAAAGACAAGTTCAGACGATCCGCGAGAATTTGAGGGCTGCTCAGTCAAGACAAAAAGGTTATGCAGATAATAGGCAAAAAAACTTAGCATTTGAAGTGGGAGACTTCGTATATCTCAAAGTGTCATCTATGCGAGATCATAAGAGGTTACGTCAAGGCAAGTTGGCAGCCCGCTATATTGGACAGGTTAGGATATATTATTATTATGGTTGATCTGGCAGGTAGGCATGAGTTTATTTGAGTAACGCATTGCTAGAGAATACTATCAGACATGGATATTTTTCCCCTGTTTACCACACTGAAGTCCCTGACATGCTTATTATGTGTGCCTCATTTAGTTTCTTGAATTGTTGCTTCCCTGATGGGTTATCATTTTCTCGAGCTCAGAATTGTGCATTACTTTATTAGCCTAACTCATGGCACATGATGTCAAGAAACCATTTTGCTTATATGTCTTGCAGAGATTGTATTGACCAATGGATAGGTTGGTTATTTTGTTGTAACTGACCAGTTGTTGATCTGGCAGGTTTACATGAGTTTATTTGATGGAGGCATAATTGGAAATGATGCCAATTATTTTTGTGCCATGTTATCAAATGAGCCCAAGCCAGGCTATTTTCTGTGTCCCTATAATTGTATTGAATTGTAGTTATGTCATGAAAAATGCATATCAAAAGATGTACTGTGATAATTATATCCTTATATTCGGTCCATATTATATATAAATGAACGTATATATGCATAGCTCAAAATGGTTGCTTTGTAAGGAGTATTTGAATAGTATCTTTCGAACTTGAAGTTGAAGTAAATAGCTGGACATTTGTACGTGTTGAACTTGAAGTAAATTACCCTTATACAGCCTGAGAGAACATTTTCGTCATCATTAGATGCTAATGTGACTTAATATTTCTTCACATAAACTAGCACTGAATCTCTTTCGGATTGTTATTTGTACTCATGTTTGTTATGAACTTAAAGTGAAAACCAACCGTTCCCTCAAAAAAAAAATAAACAAAACATTATGGTGATATTATTCACAGAGGTGGCTGTTAATTGGTTGAAAATGTTTTTTTTTACGGTAAAAGCAGGTGCACTTCCGATTCATTAGAGAAGGGCGGCGAGAAAAATTACAGAGTCTATTACAGTTCAAGCAACTTATGTTGCCCTGAAAAACAAAGGAAAACGGCACAAGCGCATGCAACAAACTTCAACTCCAGGATGCACTGCAGCCAAAGCACCTACGCACCCAATTAATTTAAAAGCGCACTGGACACGAAAATGAATGCCCACCTGAAAACATCTATCTCTTCCTTGGCCAGTAGCGCGACCTGCAACTCACTTTTTTCTTTCCCTTGGAAGATTCTTCGGTTGCGCTCTATCCAAATATTCCACCACACATAGAAAATTTGCCCCATGCGCCAGGTCGTCTCTCCGGCGCTCATGCCCGCTGTTACCTCCTTGAACCAGTCTTGAGTGCTCCCTTGAGCCACTATAAGCCCCAGCTGCAACTGTAGATCCATCCACCTGAAGGCCTCTTCCATTACGCGGGTTGTGAATGAGCAGCAAGTGAGGAGATGCCCTGTTGTTTCCGCTACATCTGGACAGAGGGGGCATATGACATTATTATCCTAACCTTTCTTCTCTAGATTGTCCGTAGTTTGCAGCCTGGCGATCCAGGTGAACCATAACACCTTTGGTTCCGCCTTTGATTTCCACAGTGAAGGTATGTCCAACTTTTTCTGCACCCCAGCGAATTGGCATTTGTATGCGAAACTTGCCGTATATCTCCCCTGTCCCGAGTGTTCCCAGAGAACTACGTCCTCAGAATCTTGTTGAAGCGCCACTGTGGTGATTATGTCCCAAATTTGAATGTATTCGGCGATCTCATGCGGCATGGATATGGTGGAAAGAGCCCGTATCCATGCATTGTTACCGTGGCCTACGCCCACTGATCTTGATTTATGCCTCGTAGCCTGGAAAAGAATTGGGAAGGACTCTTGAAGGGTGGCGCTTCCAATCCATCGATCTGTCCAGAATTGGGCTCTGCACCCGTTGCCCAACTCGATGCGAGTCAAGGCTGCGAAGAGCTGTTTTCCCCCCCTGCGAGAAAGTCAACGGCAGCCCTGTCCAGCATCTCCCTGCTTCAGTTCTTGCTAACCATAGCCACCGCAATCTCAGCGCAATATTGTGCTTACGCAGGTCCAAAATACCCAGTCCTCCTAGTTGCTTGGGCAAGCACATGGTGTTCCAGCTGACCAGGCAGAGTCCCCCAAGGTTCTGGTCCCAATCACTGCCGGCCCAGATAAAACCCCTCCTTATGCGATCTATTTTCTTGATTGCCCATTTTGGCAGGCTAATAGCAGCCGCGTGATGCATCACGGTGGAAGTGAGGACCACCTTAGCCAGTTGCCCTTCCGGCCTTTGTCAAGTGTTTCCCTTTCCATGCAGCCAGCTTGCCTTTAAATTTGTCGATCAACGGCTGGAAATCAATCCTGCAGAGCTTCCTGACATGCACCGGGAGCCCCAGATATTTGCATGGGAATTCTTTGAAGTTTGCCAGGAATGCTTGAAAGAGTTGTTGTTTATCCACCTGTTCACAACGGATGGTACACTACAGGAAACGCGGTCATTTGCGACGCCTAGAAGTATTTGCGACGGCCGCCCGTCGCAAATAAACTTATTTGCGACGGCCCGCCTATGGCCGTCACAAATTAGGTAAACCGTCGCAAATATACACTTATTTGCGACGGCCGTCTAAAATGACCGTCGCAAATAAGTAGGCCATCTTAAATTAAGCTTATTTGCGATGGCCTCTTCCGCCAGCCGTCGCAAATAGTGTTAATTGCGGCAGCTAACCCTAGGGCCGTCGCAATTAAAATGGCCGTCGCAAATTAAAGTCCTATACCGTCGGGCCGAGCTCATTCTCTTCGTCCTATCCTTACACGCCCCCCCCCCCCGCTCCGCTCCGCCCCCGGTCCGCCGCGCCCCCGGCCTCGGCTCGCCGCGCCCCCGCCGCCCCGGCCCGCCGCCCCGGCCTCGCCGCCCCTGGACCGCCGCGCCCCCGCTGCACCCCCGCCGCCCCAGGCCCCCGACGCCTCCTGCACCGAGGTGACCTCGGCTTTTTTTTTTGCTTTCATTTTAAAATCCATATGCACAATAGGGAATTATTCCTACGAATTCTATAGATACAGAATAGGGAATCATGCATGGTAGTTAGGGTTATTATTCCTAAAAATTCCTAGGAACTCGATGGCCTTCTTGAGGCCCCTGCACCTGGGCTTGCCGCACTTGCGCGCGTGGTGGCCTAGCAGCTCCCACGCGAGGACCGCGGCGGCGACGGCCGGGTGCAGCAGCGCGCCCACCTCGAGGAGCAGCAGCTTGGCGTGCAGGACGACGAGGAAGCCGATCGCGGCGAGGGTGGCAAGGAGGGCGACCGCATCGACGGTGGCCATCGGGGAGCTTTCGCAGTAGGATCCGGCGGCCCTGGCCCTGGATCGGGAGCAGGCTGCTAGGGCGGAGCTGTCCGCCGCCCAACGGTGCTGCTCTAAGGCGCGAAGGAACGAGACGAGGCTGCAGCACTCGACCATCACGGGTCTGGGAGCGATGGGTAATTCGCCACCGATTCTGATCCGAGCGGGCGAGCGAGGAGAGGAGCGGGTTGTGTGGTGGGGGCGCCGGTATTTGTGTGGAATGGAACTAACCGGAAGGGGAGGGGGAGGAGGAGGCGATTGATTTGCGATCGGATCCGTGCCTGCTCCCGTGCCGTGCGTTAGCGCGTGCGTACCGGGGCCGCTGGTTTCACACTTTCTGACTTCCTTCCCCGGTACGGCCTGCTGCTGCTGCTCGGTCCGACTGAGCCTCGCTTCCGTGACGTATGTCGTCCGTAGCATACTGCCCGCCCGCCCCGAGGGCGCCGTGATGTGGTGTGAAGGGACCGAGAGCCAGAGGCAGTCACGTCCCCACTGGCGTGTGAGGAAAGAAGCAAGGGACCAACGGCGAGTGAAATCGAGGCGGACCGCGAACCACAAACGCCTCCAGGATCACGAACGCCCGTGTACCTCCCCCTAACCGACGGCGGATCTCCCTATCCTCCTTCAGCCCTTCGCAGCTCCGCTCCTCTCTAATCGGCGGCAGATCTGGCACCTCCGTCACCATCAGCGGATCTGGCATCTCCTCCTCTCGACTGTGCCAGAATCTAGCACCCCACCGACAGCGGATCTGGCGCCTCCGCCTCCGGATCTCTGGCGCCGGAATCTGCCCCCCTCCACCCGACGCGGAATGGCCGCCTATACCCTGAGGCGAGGCGGAAGGCCTGCGCCTTGCGCCCAGGCGCACCTAGGCGAGTGCCTAATGGCGCCTTCCTGAACACTGATTATTAGATAAAAGGGAAACGCAGTTACTACAAATTTTTTCTGTTTAGCACTAGAGTAACCTCTTAAAGCTGAAAATTAGGTTATTAACCATTGTGTTTTAGCGAGTGAGGGACTTGCTTCTGGATCAACCAAAAGCATCATAATATGGTGATCTAGCTGGCCCAATTATATTCAGTTCTTTGAGTGTTCTAGCTATTTTTATCAAATCTATCTTGACATAATGCATTTTCTTTACATTTCTCAGGTGCCCTCCCCACCGTGCACACTCAGATCCACTTCACTGCTTAGGTATGGCACCATCATTCTTCTCATATTGTATATCACAGAGTACAGTGCTTTTAGCTGTATATGACGACTTGTTGCTTTTATAGTAGTTTCCCTGATATGTATAATGTTCCAACTGTTTTTTATCAAACTTTTAATGATGTAACACATTTTCTTTAGATTTGCATCACCACGTTACTAGTTCAGCCTATGCCAAATGTGTGATCTAGATGTTGCTAGATGATTATGTTTTTTTAGGTTTATATAATGTTTTGTCATGCATTGGTAAATATGTTTATTATGCAGGTTACTAGAATTAATACTTTTTTTCTCTTGTTCTTTTGATTGCGTGAGTGTTTAGAATTAATAATTCTTTTCTATTCTGTTTAGTGTATGTTTGGACTTTAGTGCATTCATATAATGTTTTTGAGTGACTACTTAATATATATATAAATAAAGGGGTTTTGGGTCGGCTCGGACCAACCCGGAAGGGCACGACACGTAATAAGTGTGATCGTGCCGTGTAGACCATTGTAGTGGTACCGTATGCGTCAAGTCGACACGGAAGCGAACGGGTTGGTAAGGACGTCAATGACCCGCGATTGCGTGGACAGTGAAAATGGATGTGGAATTGTCATCTAAGACCAACTTTCCTCTCACTCTAGTTCTTTTCTCTCTCTTAAATGACCTCAAAATGAAAATGAGCAACATAACCTATAGCAATGTATTACCCGTTTCAGATCGGCACGTCTCACATGCCATTTGCATGTGAGACGTGCTTGTGACGAGATGCAGGTCCGGATTTGGACGAGATTTCGGTGGTGTAACCCTGTTGTTCTCTGCTGCACCATTTTTGGGCGTGCAGTGGAGAACAGTGGAGTTATGCTGCCAAAATTCCATTCAAATCCAGATCATGCGTCTCGTCATGAGCACACTCTGCTCGGTCACCCTTGGGTGGGTTTAGGATCTATTTTCCTAGGTTGTAGGGTCGTGACATAACATAACAATACATTAACGACAATTTCTTTCGCGTTAAACTGTAGAGCCAAACATGGGTGAAGACCGTAGTTGGATGTATACTGGCTAGAAGAGCAGAACTGGTGGTCACTCGGATGAGTGGTTTATCAAGTTAGATCAATTTTTGGATCGAGCATTTTCGTTGACAACGGAAGATATGGTGCGGTTCCCATGTACAAAATGCTGGAACACCATGTTTTTGAGATGATTGGAGCTTTCATTTCACTTATGTCGAAACGGTTTCACTCCACATTATGAAGTGTGGACCTTTCACGTCGAGACTAATTCTCGAGTCATAGCCGAAGTGGATGAGGATGATGATATAACAGAGGTTGATAGGATGGATGAGATGCTAGAAGCTCTGGAAGCGGAGGATCCTCTTACAAATGAGGTAGAGAAGTTCTTCGAGGAGCTGAAGAAATCACAAGAGCCATTGCATGAACACACGGTTGTGACCGTACTTGCTCTCTTGACCAGATTTATGGCAATTAAGTCCATGTACTTTTTTTCCATCAACTGCTACAATGATCTCATGAAATTGATCTGCGATATCCTTCCACAACCTCACAATGCGCCGGCCGATATCTGGTCACGGTATGAAGTATGAGAAAATCGATGTGTGCCCAGACAACTGCATGCTATTCCGTAAAGAGCACGCCAATGAGAAGATGTGCTTGAAATGTGGTAAATCGAGGTATGTCGAAGTTGTTAATGATGATGGCGATAATGTGATGATAGATGTCGCACATGAGCAGCTTCGTTACTTGCCTGTGATACCTCGGTTGAAGCGGATGTTTGTTTCAAAAAGAACCGCAAGACACATGAGATTGCACAAATAAGGTAAACGTGAGAACAAAGAATTCTTGATGCATCCGTCCGACGGTGATGCATGGAAGGCGCTAGATCGTTTCGATCCAGACTTTTCTCGTGATGCGAGGAATGTTCGCATCAGATTAGCGACAGATGGATTCTCACCGTTCAGTAGGAACGCCATGCCATACTCATGTTGGACCGTATTTGTCATTCCTTACACAATTCAAAGCCTGTGGAAACGATTATAACATCAAGGAACCAACAGGGGTCAGGAACCTAGAGGAAGCAGCCGTAGTAAATTCCTAAATTAATTGGGTGCGTAGGTGCTTTGGCTGCAGTGCATCCTGGAGTTGAAGTTTGTTGCATACACTTTGCCAAACAAGTAGAAGCGATGCAAAAAGAAGGAATAAATGGGGGACAGAGTTTCTTATCCTGGTTTCGAGATTATGTAATATTCTCTCGTCTTCTATGTATTATAAGTTACTATTATTAAAGAAGTATTATTTTAACTTACAATCATTTATGACAGTGTCGGACTCACAATGTCCATGAAGATCTGCGACAGCTATCTTATAGAAGCTATAGTCGATATGATGTAAATGGCTTTCGATTCCGTACAACTCATTTTGAAGCTCTTCGTCCTCTCGCGGCAACATCAAATTTCGGTGTTGTGACGAGAGCAATAGACACTCAAGGGAATTTAACCGATTATTATGGGATCATTAACAAAATTCTTGAATTTACTTTTACCGGAAATAAGACCCTTCCAGATGTCTTCTTTGATTGTGGCTGGTTTGATCGCACTCATGGAACTCGAGAAAACCAATTTGGAATGTTGGAAGTGAAACATAAGGACCGACTACGAGGTTACGATACATTTGTTCTTGCACATCAAGTGGAACAAGTGTATTATCTACCTTATCCATGTAGAAAGCTCAGTGCTTGGTGGGTGGTATAGAAGGTGAATCCTCGTGAGCGGTTATATACTCCTAGGGATGATGGTTACCATGATAGCGAAGACATTGAAGAAGTGTACCAAGAAGAAGAGTTGCCAGACACTTTTATCGTCGAGCTTGGTGCAGGACTCGATCAATTAGTTGGAGATGTTGAAGACGTTGAAGATGTAGAGGCAGATGATATGCGAAAATAGAAATTAGAACAAGCCACGATGGAAGATCGTTGGGCTAGTTTAAGGAGTAGGGCAAAGGCACAAGATAAGGATGTTGATGAATTTTGAAAGTGATTACAAGTAATGTTTTCTTGAAGATAGTAACATGAATTTGTATATTTTATTTGCATATTTACTGATTATTTAATTAAAAAGGATGGCGTCAAAGAAGGGTAAGAAGGTGTTGCCGACGAGGGGGTTCTACCCCTCTAGACCTGAGTACGCTTTCGTTGGTGCCTCGTCGACTGGGAGCTTACGCTCTCAGCTGTTGGGGCACGTTCTCAGCAGCTCTAGAGCTTCGTCACAGATAAATTTCACTCGCTTTTAACAAATTCTGTAAATTCAATTTCACATTAATCTTACTTATGAATCATTTGAATGTTGTAGTCCTCACCAGCTGACTCAGAGGCTGCAGCGCCAGTTGACCTTGGCTACCCTTTGGTGAGCCAGCCCTGGGCCAGCTAGCCCTCGGCGAGCCAGCCCTCAGCCAGCCAGCCCTCAGCGAGCCAGCCCTCGGCCAGCCAGCCCTCGGCTTGCGATCCTTCTGTTCCTGAGGCCTTTGGCTCGGCTTGCGAGGAGCCGTTGGGTCACCTGACGTGGCGCCCCAGCAGACGCAGAGGACAAGGAGGACTCACTTTGTCAGTCTTCCTGCGGTCCCATCATAGAGGATCGTGATTCGTATAGTCGGAGACAGGTAATAAAAATTATAGTGTTCAATTTTAGTTTCTTTTGGTTACTTAAGTAATCAATCAATAAATATCTTGCAGGGTTTGGGACGACACGTCTTTCACCGGTAAGAGACACCAAAGACCGGTGAACGGTTTCCTCGGGTCCTTAGTGCCTTTGCACTATCCCGGGGTCATCGACGGGGTGCCTGCTCTTTCGTGGGAGGACTACGCACGCGGCCATCACCAAGAGCACGGGAACCTTCAGGAGGCCGTATGGGCCGATTTTATGGTAAGTATGTTAGAAATAGTTTATATGTTTTAATTCTTAAACTCTTTTAATGAACATCTCTTCAATATATTCTTTATCGCAGGCAAGATATACTTTAGAGGACCGGACCGACCCTCGCCTGTTTGAGGATGCGAGCGAATGTTACACTACAATGCTGCCAAGGCGCTTTGACAAGCTTTGTCGAACGCCCGTGTTCGAATTATTAATGAGCACTTGAAGGCGAACCAGCAGCACGTGCTACACTTCCAGCAAGAGAGCGAGAGGCACCTGACAGGGGAGGAGTATGCGCAGGTACGTGGGGTGTAGTAAGTATTTTTTTCTGATAATTTCCTCGATGGTATTTTTAACGACTTCCAACTATGTGCAGGGCCACGTGAGCTGGTTGCAGGGTCGGACCGATGCATTTCCAGCCTTTTGTCGCTACTGGGCTAGCGATGAGTTTAAAGCTAAGTCCGAGAAGGCTCAAGACTGCAGAGGGGTCGAGGGGAAGAGCAGACACGGGCAAAATAACCACTTGCGTTTAGCTAAACGCATGGTAAGTGTATGTAACTTATGTTTATATATTCATAATATATTGTTCGTACTAACATGTATTGATAGGAGCGCGAGACGGGGGTGCCGCCGACCCCTAATGAGATCTGGAAGAGAGGTCACAAGGACCCTTCTCAGCCGACGGGGTGCAGTCAGGCTGCAGCCGAGCGATTGGTAAGTTTAGAAATCATTCATATAAAATATAACTATATAGATTGTTAAACTTACACGATTTTCATGTTTTGCAGGCTAAGTACGGGGAGGAGGCTAGGAAGATACACGGCGAAGATTTTGATTGGGAACGTCAACCAATCGATCCTCAAGCCGCGTATGCAAGCGGTGGTGGAAAAGCACACGGAAGGTGAGTTTACAAGTCACTTTATCATTTTCAATTCAAAGTATTCAAGATATTTCAATTTCTTATTATTGACTCTCTTTTTTATAGGCTCGCCATATTTGACGGAGTTGTCGACTCGAGGGCGGGGAGACCTGCGAGAAGCAGGTCAACGCAGGCTTCTTCGGTGGGAACGGCTGGTCGTCGCTCCTCGCAGAGGGACATTGGATGGTGATAAATGGTCATGGTTAATGATGATGGTAATAATTTGGTATATGAATGGATATTTATTGATGGATGTGATATAATGGTAATTGGTGATGTTGGACTCATGATTGGTAATTATTTTGGGATATGATGGGATTATTTCACATAGACATTGTAGGATGCTTTTTACATGTTTTAAATTTACTTTTGAACAAATGACCATTGTTTATTATCATTTCTTGACTAAGCTACGTGTCATTATTTTCTCACACTTGCTGAGTACAACATGTGCTCACCCTTGCGATCCCTCCCACCAACAGTTTCAGGTGATGCTTACCCTAAGGATAATGTGGAGTACTAGGTTGTGTGTTGTCGTCAACTTGCCTGTGGATTGCTTGGAGCCGCGCTCTATCCCTTTGCTTAGTTGCTTAGCTTAATATTAGATTATTTCTGCTGCGGAATTATCAATAATAATGATCATTAGAGTTGTATTTTTAGAATTATTTGAATAAAGTACTTATTTAATTAATTTGTGTTGTGATGCACTTGTGTATGTGTGTTGAACATCCTGGGCACACATATGCGTTGCACTTGGTTCATTTTTTGGGACCGAGTGTCACAAATTGGTATAACGCCACATGTTGACTGTAGGATGCAACCTAGATAGAATGGACACTTTAGAGCATATAGGAACACTCAAGAATAGTCGAGTTTTGTTTTGTGTGTTGTTTGCTATGTAATGTTTGCTTGTGTGCTTAGTAGAGGATTGTTGGATGCTTTAGCATTTGCCACATACATATAGGCTAGTATAGGTAGTTGCTTAGTTTCATACTCATTGATGCATATAGTTGGAGATTCATTCTATCTCTCTTTTCTATCTTGCTCAACCTCTACTTCAATAGAAGATGGACACAACTAGAAGATTCACCATTTGAGACAAAACTATATGGAAGATGAGAACAAAGTAGTATGTCCAAGAGTAAGTTCTAAAATAAGGGGGGTATAATTCCTCGCCAACCTTATTGTTTGGGATTCACAAGGATTGGACATAATGCTTGGAACAGATTGGCTATGGAAGCACAATGGGATAATTCAGTGAGCCACAATGATAACGCAAATAACAAATGATGAAGGAGTCAGCATTGGAGTTGATGCATCATAATAAATATCGAAGCTAACCAATTATCCAGGACTACTCCAACATAGTGAAGTACATGACTGAGTTGCTAACAAGGGGAAAGCTTTTCAAAAAGATTATATCTTGTCAGGACGGCATTGAGGAATTGAAGAAGAGATTTACAACTGCACCGGTGTTGGTATTACTAGACGTGAGCAAGAGGCTTGGATTTATACTCTGCATCAAGACAAGGGCTTGGATGTGTGCTCATGCGAGAAGGCCAAATGGTAGCTTATGCATCGAGGCAATTGAAGAAACATGAGCAGAATTATCATACACATGACCTCAAACTTGCAGCCGTAGTGTATGCCCTGAAGATATGGAGGCACAACATTCTTGGTCATAGGTGTGAGATTTATATGGATCACAAGATTCTCAAGTACATATTCACACAAACGGACCTATATTTGAGGCAATGAAGATGGTTGGAGCTCATCAAGGATTATGATGTGGGAATCAACTATCACCTGAGAAAGGCTAATGTGGTGGCAGATGCTTTGAGTCAGAAAGGAGTAAGCCACAAACTCACGATTCGAGAGTTGCCACCCGAGCTATGCAAGGAGTTTGAACAGTTGAATCTTGGATTTGTGAATGAGGTGGGGATAATGAAGTTAAATCTGACTTTAGAACAAGAAATCTGAGAGGGTCAAAGGAAGGATGAGGAAAAGCAAGAATTCAAGGAAAGGATCCAAGAAGGGAGAGAATGAAGGTTTGATGGAGATGATCATGGTACTCTACGGCTTGGAAAATGGATTGTTGTGCTTAATGTAAAGCAAAATTCGCAAGACAATATTAAAGGAGGAACATGACTCACCTTACTCAATTCATCCCTGTTGTACAAAGATGTAGAAGGACTTGAAAACTTGCTATTGGTGGGATAGGATGAAAAAGGATATAGCGATGTATGTTGCTTTATGTGATGTGTGCCAACGAGTCAAGGTTGAACATCAAAAGCCAGCCAGATTATTGCAGCCATTGAAGATTCCTGAATGGAAGTGGGAGGAAATTGGTATGGACTTCATAGTTGGATTACTCGAACCCAGTTCGGTTATGACTCAATATGAATTATTGTGGATCGGTTGACCAAATCAGCTCATTTCATTCTCGTCAAGACCAAGTATGCCACCGCACAGTTAGTTGAGTTGTACATGGAGAAAATTGTATGCCGACATGGGGTACCTAAAAAAATAGTGTCTGACCAAGGTTTTCAATTTACCTCTAGGTTCTAGGAGGAACTACATGAAGCGATGGGTACAAGGTTGAATTTCAGCTCAGCATATCACCCGCAGACAGATGGACAAACCGAGAGTACAAATCAAATTTTGGAAGATATGTTGAGGGCTTGTGCTTTAAAGCATGGACGCGGCTGGGACAAAACCTTGTCGTACGTTGAATTTTTCTACAATAATAGCTACCAAGCAAGTTTGAAGATGTCGCTATATGAAGCATTATATGGAAGGAAGTGTAAGACACCCTTATTTTGGAATGAGAAAAGGGAGAACTAAGTATTTGGAACTGATGTGTTGCGAGACTCTGAAAGACAAGTTCAGACGATCTGCGAGAATTTGAGGGCTGCTCAGTCAAGACAAAAAGGTTATGCAGATAATAGGTAAAAAAAACTTAGCATTTGAAGTGGGAGACTTCGTATATCTCAAAGTGTCATCTATGCGAGATCATAAGAGGTTACGTCAAGGCAAGTTGGCAGCCCGCTATATTGGACCATTCAAGATTTTGGACAAACATAGAGAAGTGGCATATAAGCTGCATATGCCAACACATCTTTCTGATGTTTAAGATGTATTTCATATTTCTCAGCTCAAGCAGTGCTTAAGGCCGGGTACCGGGGGAACAAGTGATCATTGAAGAATTGGAATCAGAGGTAGATTTTACTTATGTCGAGCAACCGGTCAAAATTTTGTAAACTAAGAAGAGTGTCACAAGGAACAAGGTGATTCTATGGTGCAATGTACAATGGAAGCATCATGCATAATCGGAACACTACAATAGAAAAGCTTATCCGAGATGTACCCGAATGAAGAAGGGAGATGAACAAATTGTGCGTCTCCGTCATCGCATCTCGCAATACATTGTCATCAGAGACCGACCGCGTCCGGCATCGATGCTCCGTTGGATACAATGATTTTTCCATACCGTGCGGACGCTCTAACGGACGCCTAAAGCCCGTTATGGATCGTCCGATTTCCATGGCCCTTTTGGAGTCAGCCTTACTGCACATATATTGAATTATTTTATAAAGTTATTATTATTTATTAAATTAATAAATATTTTTTATCAATTATATTTCTTTTTAAATGGCATACCCTTGGATTAAATGCTAGGTCCACCGCTGGCGACTGTCTATCTCTAGTGATCATACGGTGCAAAACCTACAGCATAGCCGTACTCTTTGCAGGGCGCCCCAAGCGTTATATCTGTCGCCAGAGGCCTGGGCAATCTCAATTACTCCGTTAGTGGATAGAAACGAGGCATCGGAGGCTCCCACAGAGTTACTAAAAAACTTGCTACTTGGCTGGAGATATTGTCAAACTCAATGAAGAGATGGTCATTACGATAACGAAAGAGGTACCCCTGAACAAAAATGTCAACTTATGCATGGTATTATTGAGTACCTTAAAGACACAGTGCACCAGGAGGTTACTAATTTTGGTACTCATCTGTTTGGAGTCGGTCTGTTTCGCCTCAGTTACCCGTATGAATTTTTTTTAGACCTCTCCATCGAGTACAGTTGTAGTATTTGTTCATGTGTAAACACAACCACTCACACCACACACACACACACACACACACACACACACACACAATCTGCCCTACAACTACACACGACTTGTAAGAGCGTCCATAGAAAGATCACTGAAATCCACCGGAGTCCGATGCGCGATGGGGACGTTGCATTACCATTGTGTCTTCACGCTTGAGAGGTACCTGAAATTATTTGGGAATAAATCCCGGTAGGACACCCTGGTCGATTCTGGGAATCGAACCCGGGTGGGCGAGGGGCATGACGGCCACGCTCGCCACACGGGCTGAAGCCCGCTCCTACGTACCCGTATGATTGGGACACCATGATTGCGGCTAATCCTCACTGCCTTGAGGATCATTTCTTTCGTTTTGTTAAACATGATGAGACCCCACTATACTTTTGACATACCACGTTCACTAAGAAAGTTTGGGTTCTGCATCATGGTTTCCCATTAGATTTGGACGGAGTACCTTTTTGTCAAACAAGCTTGTGCTACTTTTGGACAGTTGCTGTATTGTAGCAAGCAGGATCCTTTCCTGGCTCGGGTGCTTGCTTGTGTTCTGGTTGAAGATTTACAGGATATCCCATGCAGTCTAGTACTCAAGCACGGTCCTTCCCTCCACCACACAACGGAAATCCTCATCCTCTGTCTGGTCCGGTGGTGTCGGGACCTGGTCTGTCAGCAATGCAACCCCTTTGTAAACCCAAATCCTGTCTATGTCGAGTCAGGTCACAGTGTTGAACAACCATCCCACCCCTCCTCTATGAGATCCCCTCTCCCGATCCCTAATAACCATCAAGCTATCGTTCCTTCCGCTCCGACCCACCTGGATCAGGGCATTCAGGTTGCTAATCAACCTGATGATATGTCGCATATGGGGGAATATAAAAGAATCCTTTAAGCCTTCCATCGCATAGCGACAGAGCTCAGCATTTTGTCTCACAAGATGGTAAATAGGACACATTGCCTCACTACAAGAATCGAGCAAACAAGTGTCGGCTAGTGTAAAACCATCGGGGCCGTCGAATTTAATTATCATAAAACCGTCGGTAGGCCGACACTTTTAGTCTATAGCCGTCGGTTACTGTAGCTTACCGACAGCTATATGACCGACATTTCTTTGCTCGATTCTTGTAGTGCCTTCTCATGTTCACTGCTATCACATATCACACAGTATGCATCCACCTCATCCTTCTTCTCACGCCCTTTCCTAAAGCACCTGTAACAGTAGGGCTTATCTTTGATACCATCTTTGTTTGAAAACTCTCCCTTCTCTACTGCAGTGGGCTTTGACATGACTTTGATTGGGAACAAAGTCAAATTTGACTGCATCTTACCACTTTCCTGTTGTTTCCTTCTGTTTTGCACGCTAAGGATATTCTTGCACATTCCTTCCTGCAACGGAATCAAAAGCGTGTTGAACAAAGCAGCAGCGCGAGCTGATAATGTTTTGATATATGTAAAGTTGAGGTGCACGTACATGTGTTCATAGAGTAAGATTTTTTAAATACGTTTCAGTAAGTGTATGTAAATATCTGTGTGAATAATATATAATATCTTCCAAAGCAAAATGAGCGTGACTCAACTAGTTGGATTCTTTATGGTGAAACAAACTCATTCAGATTTGAGTCCTAAATTCTGCATGAGTGTTGCATTTATGATTAATTTAATGACGTTATGTTGCTGGCGAGATGCCTACGGTGATTTTATAAATTTGAAGGTGAGTGAAGCCAGTATTTTATTGGTGCAAGGGTAGAGTGTGCGTGCATGTATTGTAGGGTGAGTTCTCGTATGTTAACGTAACTGTCTGACTTGTTAAAAAAAGGCAATGACTACTATGCAATCAAAGGTTTGGTGCAATCTTGCAATCAAGTATTCGTAACTATCGGATATGCATCCTACAGTCTTACCTGTTTTTATTTAACCCCCTCCACCAGGTGGAGGGGTGGTGGAGGGGGTTAAATAAAAAAATGCACCAACCGTTGGATACAGATCCATTGGTTGAGAGTGCTTGATTGCACGATTGCACCAAACACCTGATTGCATTCTAGTCGCCCCCTAAAAAAAATGACACGTACCAAAATACGAGAGCTTTCGTGTGGCAAAAAATGTAATATCTGAGTTTTACGCAATTTACTTAAAAAATGATCCGTTTCTTTTCTTTATGAGAGGATATCCGTGGACTAGGCCAATGGACCGACGAAACGGCCGATAATAGCGGTCCATCTGCAGGGCACACGACAAATAACACGTGTCCCCGCATATCAGATGCACACCAAAACCCTCGCCGACGGCTTCTCTCTTTTTTTTTTTTGCCCGCGGACTGCTCGTTCCCATACAAGCAACATGACGCCGCCATCAGGCGCCGCCGGCGACTTTGAAGGTGACCTCTCCGCCTCGGCCATCGTCGGGAGCACGGTGACCAGCCGTCACCTTCTCCACATCGAAGGCTACTCGCCGACCAAGGAGAATCTCCCTAATGGCCGATGCATCAGTTCTCGCCCTTTTTAGCGCAGGGGGTAGCTCATGGCGCATCGAGTATTATCCCAATGGTCTTGTGCCCAACAGCGTCGAGTTTATATCCGTCTACCTCGTCCTCGACCAGAGCTCCGACAGGCCCGTGAAGGCGAGAGCCAGATTTGCTCTGCTCGATCAGGCGGGGAAACCAGTGATATCCCACGACCAAACAACGAAATTTCACGCCTTCGCAACCGCTGGCTTCGGCTACCATGATTTCATCAAGAGAGCATGGCTTGAGGAATCAGAGCATCTCAAGGACGACCGCTTCACTATCAGGTGCGATGTCATTGTCTCCCTAGAGCTCCATTCTGAGGAGAAAAAAGGCCCTGCGCCTCCGTTTGCTGTGGTGACTCCGTCGGACCTTCACCGACATTTCGGTGATCTCCTGGTGCACAAGGAGGGGGCGGATATCACGTTTCATGTTGCTGGCGAGACATGCAAGGCGCACAGATGTGTTCTTGCTGCCCGATCGCCCGTCTTCAAAGCACAACTCTTAGGCGCAATGAAGGAGAGCGAGAAGGAAGCTGTCATAAAGGTGGATGACATGGACGCAGCAGTGTTCAAGGCTATGCTCTGCTTTATCTACACTGACACACAGCCGGATAGTCCAGACGTGAAGAAACAAGAAGAGGCTGCAATGGCTCAGCATTTGCTTGTCGCAGCCGACCGCTATAACCTGGAAAGATTGAAGCTAATTTGTGATGACAGATTGTGTAATCACATTGATACATCCTCCGCTGCTACCATCCTGGCATTAGCTGAGCAGCACCACTGTCATGGGCTTAAGGGGGCGTGCTTCCAGTTCCTCAGCACTCCATTGACTCTCAGCGCTGTAATGGCAACCGATGGCTTTGACCATTTAACTATAAGCTGCCCTGCTGTTGTGAAAAAGCTCATGTCCCATATTTCTGCTCGTATGTCTGGTTATTTAGGTGGAACAAGATGACGAGATGAGTTTCAGTGGCATGGAGTCTGAAAAGTCGAACAACTGCCAAGTATTAGTGATTAGTATAGTCCAGTGTGTAAACTCATTATTAAAAAGAAGCAATGCACATCTATCTTCCTTTTGTTTGCTTGTTGAAACCTATATGGGTATAACTAGTTACCCAGAAGCCAAATTGTGACAATGTGATGAATGTCCAGTTTAATTGCGTATCTTCTTTCGTACATTTTACTGCAGGTATTGGAATGCTTGATTCATCTTCTGACCAGTAGTACAGGAAGCTGCATATCTGTTTCACTTATGGCATGATTGGAGCTGCAACGATTGTGTTGGATATACCTCTTCGTATGTACAGAATATTATTAGGAATTTACTACGGCTGCTTCCTCTAGGTTCCTGACCCCTGTTGGTTCTTTGATGTTATAATCGTTTCCACAGGCTCTGAATTGTGAGTATCCTGCATCGTGACAAACGAAGAAGGCCAGGAAAAACCATTTCTTTTAGTTAAATTTATTGATTTTGGACAGGTTAGGATATATTGTTAGGAAAAAGGGGACACAAGATTTAACGTAGAAAAAACTCCCCCAAGGTGGAGGAGAAAAAAACCACGGGAAACAGATCTATTATTAGGGTTAATGTACAAGTACAGGGGTGGCCTATATTTATAGGCGTAGGCATACAAGAGGTAGAGTCATATCCCAACAAATCTCCCCCTGACTCTAAATCTATAGAAAATTGTCTCCCAAACACCACTATGGTGCTAATCTCCACGAATGACTACCAAGTCAAGACAATGCTTGAACTTGGTATTAGATAATGGCTTTGTAAGCATGTCTGCGGGATTTTCATCTGTATGTATCTTTTCAACCACAATCTTGCCTTCTGCGACAACATCACGAATGAAATGATACTTGATATCAATGTGCTTGGTCTTGAATTGATACATGTCATTCTTGGTCAAACAAATAGCACTATGGCTGTCACAATTAACCTTTATGACATCCTGAGGAACACCGAGTTCAGAAACAAGACCATGCATCCAAATAGCTTCTTTAACCACTTCAGTAGCAGCAACATACTCCGCTTCAGTAGTAGAGAGAGCAGTTATAGATTGAAGGGAAGCCTTCCAACTCACCGCAGAACCACATAAAGAAAATACATAGCCAGAGATGGAGCATCTTTTATCAAGATCACCAGCATAATCAGAATCAACAAATCCAATGACATCATTTGACTTTACTGAATTCTTGTCAAATAATAATCCGAAGTTAGAAGTACCTTTGAAATAACGAAGAATCCACTTCACTGCATTCCAATGTTCTTTGCCTGGATTATGCATAAATCTGCTAACCACACTAACAGCATGAGCCAAATCGGGTCTTGTACAGATCATAGCATACATGAGATTTCCAACAGTACTAGAATATGGAATACGAGACATTTACTCTCTATCTTCTTCATTATCAGGACATTGCAAAGATGGCAACTTAAAATGTGAAGCAAACGGTGTAGGAACGGATTTGCAATTATTGAGATTGTACCTTTCAAGCACTTTCTCAATGTAACTTTTCTGAGATAGAAATAGAGTACCAGCACGACGGTCACGTTTAATTTCCATACCAAGAATCCTTTTAGCTGGTCCAAGATCTTTCATATCAAATTCATCACTAAGTTGAGCTTTCAATTCATCAATTAGTGACTTTTCATGAGAAGCAATAAGCATATCATCAACATAGAGCAGTAAATACACGAAAGATCCATTGGAGAACTACTTCAAGTAAATGCAATGATCATAATTGCTTCTAGAATAACCATGTGCAAGCATAAATGAGTCAAACCTTTTATACCACTGCCTAGGAGCTTGTTTCAAACCATAAAGAGATTTCTTCAAGTGACATACTAAGTGCTCTTGTCCAGGAGCAGAAAAACCCTCAGGTTGTGTCATATAAATCTCCTCATCTAAATCTCCATGAAGAAAAGCAGTTTTGACATCAAGTTGCTCTAGCTCCAAATCAAACATAGCAACAATTGCAAGCATAACTCGAATAGAAGAGTGACGAACAACAGGAGAGAAAACCTCATTAAAATCAATACCTTCCTTTCGTTCAAAACCTCTCACAACTAGACGAGCTTTAAATCTTGATGGTTCGACTCCAGGTACACCCTCCTTCCTTTTATAAATCCACTTGCACTTTAAAGGTCTTTTACCTACAGGAAGCTCAACCAAATCCCATGTAGAATTCTTTTGAAGTCTCTCGAATTCATCATTCATAGCAACTAACCATTGGGATGAATTATCACATGAGATAGCTTCTGAATAAGAAGAAGGTTCAAATGCACCATTAGTATCTTGAGCAATAATGAAAGCATAATGAGCCATACTATTAGTGTCACGATATCGTTGTGGCAAAACAATATTCCTTCTAGGTCTATCAATTGCAATACTGTGATTATCAATAACAGGAGGTGCAGGAGTAGAAACTGACTGTGTAGTAGAGGAAGCAACAGAATCATCATTAACAGGTACATCTACCTCAAGATTCTGAACAGTAGTTTCAGGTATAGCTGTGGATGAAGAACCAGTAGTAATACCTCC
Organism: Tuctoria greenei; assembly: GCA_036927565.1. Taxonomy (NCBI): domain Eukaryota; kingdom Viridiplantae; phylum Streptophyta; class Magnoliopsida; order Poales; family Poaceae; genus Tuctoria; species Tuctoria greenei. The sequence continues at coordinate 131,252,041 of JAYESD010000007.1, read as the reverse complement.
AGCAGATTTAAATGTACTTTCATCAAAAGTAACATCACGACTGACAATCACCTTTCTAGAATCTGGACAATATACACGATATCCTTTGACACCACAACCATAGCCAACATAAATGCATTTTTGAGCTCTTGGCATAAGCTTTCCATTATTAACATGAGCATGAGCGGTGCCACCGAAAATCTTAAGGTTGGAATAACCAACAATTTTACCTGTCCATACTTCTTCTGGAATTTTGAAATCAATCGCTGAATTAGGAGCGCGATTAATAAAATAACATGCTGTAGAAGCAGTTTCAGCCCATAAAAATTGTTTTTCCCATAATCCTGCATTAGAAAGCATACAACGAGACCTTTCCAGAATAGTACGATTCATCCTTTCTGCAATACCATTTTGCTGAGGAGTACCTGGAATAGTTCTATGTCTAGCAATACCATGATCAGCACAAAATGAATCAAACTCACCACTGCAAAATTCCAATCCATTATCAGTCCTTAATTTCTTGATTTTTCTGCCAGTCTGATTTTCAACTAAAGCTTTCCACAACTTAAACGTAAGAAAAGCTTCATTTTTATGCTTCAAGAAATAAGCCCAAACTTTGCGAGAAAAATCATCAATAAACCTGATCATATACTCACGACCTCCAATTGAACAATGAGGAGCAGGACCCCAAAGATCAGAATGAATATAATCAAGTATTCCTTTAGTGCAATGATTTAAAAAGAGAAACTGACCCTCTTTTGTTTACCAAAAACACAATGTTCACAAAATTCCAATTTACCAATATCGTCCAAATAACCTCTCTTATGCAAGAGATGCATACCTTTTTCACTCATATGACCAAGTCGCATATGCCATATCTTCGTGTTTGATGTGTTGGATGCAATAGAAACAGCTGCAGTACCTGTAACTGTGGATCCTTGCAAATAATAGAGATTATTCATACGATTTGCTTTTAAAACCACACGGTTACCTTAAGAGACCTTAAGAACACTATTATCAGCAGAAAATTTGAATCCCATTGCTTCTAAAGTGCCCAAAGAAATAAGGTTTCTCTTCATTTTTGGAACATAACAAACATTGGTAAGGGTCTTGAAAGTGCCATCATGAACTTTAATTTGAATGGAACCAATTCCAATAATTTCAAGTGAAGATTCATCACCAATAATAACATCACCATCATGAATATTAGAATAATCAGAAAACCACTCTCTATGCGAGCAAATGTGAAAAGAGCAAGCCGAATCAAGAACCCAAGACATACGCTTTTCAACATTAGAGGTGACCATAAGTGACTCTCCACTATCCAAATTCTCAGCAATACTAGCTTCAGCAGAAGATTTATCCAACTCTTTCTTTTTCTTTCTTTCTTCTAAATTTTTCAGCTTAAAACATTGGGAGATCTCATGATTATCAGCTTTACAATATCAGCAAAAAGTGTTGGATTTATGATTTCTAGACTTAGATCTTGATCTTGATTTACTAGAATTGTCCACTTGTAGAGTTCGACCTCGAACAATGAGACCCTCACCCTTTGACTCAGAACGAGAATCAGTATCAAATTTCTCAGACATCAAATTTGACTTAAAATTCTCAAAACTTAGTGAGGTATTATTTCCATAAAGCATAATTTCTTTAAAATGCTTAAACGAAGCGGGTAAAGAAACAACCAACAAAATTGACTTATCCTCATCATCAATTTTCACATCCAAACTTGCAAGATCAACACAAATTGAATTAAATTCAGCGAGATGTGATTGAATAGAGGTACCTTCCGCCATGCGAATAGTGTACAAACGTTCCTTAAGACGGAGCTTATTTGCAAGACTTTTAGTCATATAAATCTCCTCCAATTTCTTCCACAATTCTGCGACTGATTTTGCGTTCAAGACTTCACGCAAAACATCTGTAGATAAACTGAGCTGCAAGGTGGACAAAGCTTTTTCATCAAGTTCCTCCCATTTATCAGCTGGCATATCGTTAGGCTTATCATTTAAAGCCTTGCGCACGCCCAATTGAGTAAGAACGGCCTTCATCTGAATCTGCCATATGGAAAAACTGATTTTTCCATCAAATTTCGGAATATCAAATTTAGTAGACATGACGTGCAGTAAATAACACAGAGAAAAATAAATCTGGTAGACTCCCTGTGTAGATGTAGCAGAGATCCAGAAAGCAGCATGTTGTTTGGTAACCTTCACATGTGAACTTAGCAAATATCTAACTTAAGAAGAGATCTGGTAACCTCAGCCGTGTGCACCTAGCAAAAGTCTTCAAAGTGATGGGTCACGTGAACCTCTGGTCAGGTTGGAGTGCTTCACGGGAATTGAAGTTACGGAAGAGACTCCTCTCTCTTCGTAGGCCTGGATCAGAGCAGGCCAATTCTGATTTTTCTTTCACGGGAGCAGTAGCATTCCTTGCGGTCGTGCTTGATTTGACGGGAGCAGTAGAGCAAGGTCTTGGATCTTGTATCCACGGAGGAATCCCGATGGAGAAAGGAGACCGACACCCAGGCTTGAGATCGGCGAGACCCAGATGCCGATCACGTCACGTGAGATCGGCAGAACACGGCGGCGGCCCGAATCGTGTGCGCGGCAAATCCGCAGAGGCAGCGACCGAATGGAACGAATCGCCGGCGGCGGCGCACGGGAGAAAAAATAGATCAGATTTTAGAGGCTCTGTATACCACTTGTTAGGGAAAAGGGGACACAAGATTTAACGTGGAAAAAACTCCCCCAAGGTGGAGGAGAAAAAAACCACGGGAAACAGATCTATTATTAGGGTTAAGGTACAAGTACAGGGGTGACCTATATTTATAGGCGTAGGCATACAAGAGGTAGAGTCATATTCCAACATATATTATTATTATGGTTGATCTGGCAGGTAGGCATGAGTTTATTTGAGTAACGCATTGCTAGAGAATACTATCAGACATGGATATTTTTCCCCTGTTTACCACACTGAAGTCCCTGACATGCTTATTATGTGTGCCTCATTTAGTTTCTTGAATTGTTGCTTCCCTGATGGGTTATCATTTTCTCGAGCTCAGAATTGTGCATTACTTTATTAGCCTAACTCATGGCACATGAAGTCAAGAAACCATTTTGCTTATATGTCTTGCAGAGATTGTATTGACCAATGGATAGGTTGGTTATTTTGTTGTAACTGACCAGTTGTTGATCTGGCAGGTTTACATGAGTTTATTTGATGGAGGCATAATTGGAAATGATGCCAATTATTTTTGTGCCATGTTATCAAATGAGCCCAAGCCAGGCTATTTTCTGTGTCCCTATAATTGTATTGAATTGTAGTTATGTCATGAAAAATGCATATCAAAAGATGTACTGTGATAGCTTATATCCTTATATTCGGTCCATATTATATATAAATGAACGTATATATGCATAGCTCAAAATGGTTGCTTTGTAAGGAGTATTTGAATAGTATCTTTCGAACTTGAAGTTGAAGTAAATAGCTGGACATTTGTACGTGTTGAACTTGAAGTAAATGACCCTTATACAGCCTGAGAGAACATTTTCGTCATCATTAGATGCTAATGTGACTTAATATTTCTTCACATAAACTAGCACTGAATCTCTTTCGGATTGTTATTTTTACTCATGTTTGTTATGAACTGAAAGTGGAAACCAACCGTTCTCTCAAAAAAAATAAACAAAACATTATGGTGATATTATTCACAGAGGTGGCTGTTAATTGGTTGAAAATGTTTTTTTACGGTAAAAGCAGGTGCACTTCCGATTCGTTAGAGAAGGGCGGCGAGAAAAATTACAGAGTCTTTTACAGTTCAAGCAACTTATGTTGCCCTGAAAAACAAAGGAAAACGGCACAAGCGCATGCAACAAACTTCAACTCCAGGATGCACTGCAGCCAAAGCACCTACGCACCCAATTAATTTAAAAGCGCACTGGACACGAAAATGAATGCCCGCCTGAAAACATCTATCTCTTCCTTGGCCAGTAGCGCGACCTGCAACTCACTTTTTTCTTTCCCTTGGAAGATTCTTCGGTTGCGCTCTTTCCAAATATTCCACCACACATAGAAAATTTGCCCCATGCGCCGGGTCCTCTCTCCGGCGCTCATGTCCGCTGTTACCTCCTTGAACCAGTCTTGAGTGCTCCCTTGAGCCACTATAAGCCCCAGCTGCAACTGTAGATCCATCCACCTGAAGGCCTCTTCCATTACGCGGGTTGTGAATGAGCAGCAAGTGAGGAGATGCCCTGTTGTTTCCGCTACATCTGGACAGAGGGGGCATATGACATTATTATCCTAACCTTTCTTCTCTAGATTGTCCGTAGTTTGCAGCCTGGCGATCCAGGTGAACCATAACACCTTTGGTTCCGCCTTTGATTTCCACAGTGAAGGTATGTCGAACTTTTTCTGCACCCCAGCGAATTGGCATTTGTATGCGAAACTTGCCGTATATCTCCCCTGGCCCGAGTGTTCCCAGAGAACTACGTCCTCAGAATCTTGTTGAAGCGCCACTGTGGTGATTACGTCCCAAAGTTTAATGTATTCGGCGATCTCATGCGGCGTGGATATGGTGGAAAGAGCCCGTATCCATGCATTGTTACCGTGGCCTACGCCCACTGATCTTGATTTATGACTCGTAGCCTCGAAAAGAATTGGGAAGGACTCTTGAAGGGTGGCGCTTCCAATCCATCGATCTGTCCAGAATTGGGCTCTGCACCCGTTGCCCAACTCGATGCGAGTCAAGGCTGCGAAGAGCTGTTTTCCCCCCTGCGAGAAAGTCAACGGCAGCCCTGTCCAGAATCTCCCTGCTTCAGTTCTTGCTAACCATAGCCACCGCAATCTCAGCGCAATGTTGTGCTTACGCAGGTCCAAAATACCCAGTCCTCCTAGTTGCTTGGGCAAGCACATGGTGTTCCAGCTGACCAGGCAGCGCGTCCCCCAAGGTTCTGGTCCCAATCACTGCCGGCCCAGATAAAACCCCTCCTTATGTGATCTATTTTCTTGATTGCCCATTTTGGCAGGCTAATAGCAGCCGCGTGATACATCACGGTGGAATTGAGGACCGCCTTAGCCAGTTGCCCTTCCGGTCTTTGTCAAGTGTTTCCCTTTCCATGCAGCCAGCTTGCCTTTAAATTTATCGATCAACGGCTGGAAATCAATCCTGCAGAGCTTCCTGACATGAACCGGGAGCCCCAGATATTTGCATGGGAATTCTTTGAAGTTTGCCAGGAATGCTTGAAAGAGTTGTTGTTTATCCACCTGTTCACAGCGGATGGTACACTACAGGAAACACGGTCATTTGCGATGGCCAGACGTATTTGCGACAGCCGCCCATCGCAAAAAAACTTATTTGCGATGGCCCGCCTATGGCCGTCGCAAATTAGGTAAACCGTCGCAAATATACACTTATTTGCGACGGCCATCTAAAATGACCGTCGCAAATAAGTAGGCCATCGCAAATTAAGCTTATTTGCGATGGCCTCTTCCGCCAGCCATCGCAAATAGTGTTAATTGCGACAGCTAACCCTAGGGCCGTCGCAAATTAAAGTCATATACCGTCGGGCCGAGCTCATTCTCTTCGTCCTATCCTTACACGCCCCCCCCCCCCCACGCTCCGCTCCGCCCCCGGCCTCGGCTCGCCACGCCCCCGCCGCCCCGGCCCGCCGGCCCCGGCCTCGCCGCCCCTGGACCGCCACGCCCCCGCTGCGCCCCCGCCGCCCTCGGCCCCCGACGCCTCCTGCACCGAGGTGAGCTCGGCTTTTTTTTTGCTTTCATTTTAAAATCCATATGCACAATAGGGAATTATTACTACGAATTCTATAGATACAGAATAGGGAATCATGCATGGTAGTTAGGGTTATTATTCCTAAAAATTATTAGGAACTCGATGGCCTTCTTGAGGCCCCTGCACCTGGGCTTGCCGCACTTGCGCGCGTGGTGGCCTAGCAGCTCCCACGCGAGGACCGCGGCGGCGATGGCCGGGTGCAGCAGCGCGCCCACCTCAAGGAGCAGCAGCTTGGCGTGCGGGACGACGAGGAAGCCGAGCGCGGCGAGGGTGGCGAGGAGGGCGACCGCGTCGACGGCGGCCATCGGGGAGCTGTCGCAGCAGGATCCGGTGGCCCTGGCCCTGGATCGGGAGCAGGCCGCTAGGGCGGAGCTGTCCGCCGCCCAGCGGTGCTGCTCTAAGGCGTGAAGGAACTAGATGAGGCTGCAGCACTCGACCATCACGGGTCTGGGAGCGACGGGTAATTCGCCACCGATTCTGATCTGAGCGGGCGAGCGAGGAGAGGAGCGGGTTGTGTGGTGGGGGCGCCGGGATTTGTGTGGAATGGAACTAACCGGAAGGGGAGGGGGAGGAGAAGGCGATTGATTTGCCGATCGGATCCGTGCCTGCTCCCGTGCAGTGCGTTAGCGCGTGCGTACCGGGGCCGCTGGTTTCACTCTTTCTGACTTCCTTCCCCGGTGCGGCCTGCTGCTGCTGCTCGGTCCGACTGAGCCTCGCTTCTGTGACGTACGTTGTCCATAGCATACTGTCCGCCCGCCCCGAGGGCGCCGTGACGTGGTGCGAAGGGACCGAGAGCCAGAGGCGGTCACGTCCCCACTGGCGTGTGAGGAAAGAAGCATGGGACCAACGGCGAGTGAAATCGAGGCGGACCGCGAACCATAAACGCCTCCAGTATCACGAACGCCCGTGTACCTCCCCCTAACCGACGGCGGATCTCCCTATCCTCCTTCATCCCTTCGCAGCTCCGCTCCTCTCTAACCGACAGCAGATCTGGCACCTCCGTCGCCATCAGCGGATGTGGCATCTCCTCTCGACTGTGCCAGAATCTAGCACCCCACCGATGGCGGATCTGGCGCCTCCGCCTCCGGATCTCTGGCGCCGGAATCTGCCCCCCTCCACCCGACGCGGAATGGCCGCCTATACCCTGGGGCGAGGCGGAAGGCCTGCGCCTTGCGCCCAGGCGCGCCTAGGCGAGCGCCTAATGGCGCCTTCCTGAACACTGATTATTAGATAAAAGGGAAACGCAGTTACTACAAATTTTTTTCTGTTTAGCACTAGAGTAACCTCTTAAAGCTGAAAATTAGGTTATTAACCATTGTGTTTTAGCGAGTGAGGGACTTGCTTCTAGATCAACCAAAAGCATCATAATATGATGATCTAGCTGGCCCAATTATATTCAGTTCTTTGAGTGTTCTAGCTATTTTTATCAAATCTATCTTGACATAATGCATTTTCTTTACATTTCTCAGGTCCCCTCCCCACCGTGCATACTCAGATCCACTTCACTGCTCAGGTATGGCACCATCATTCTTCTCATATTGTATATCACAGAGTACAGTGCTTTTAGCTGTATATGATGACTTGTTGCTTTTATAGTAGTTTCCCTGATATGTATAATGTTCCAACTGTTTTTTATCAAACTTTTAATGATGTAACACATTTTCTTTAGATTTGCATCACCATGTTACTAGTTCAGCCTATGTCAAGTGTGTGATCTACATGTTGCTAGATGATTATGTTTTTTTAGGTTTAGATAATGTTTTGTCATGCATTGGTAAATATGTTTATTATGCAGGTTACTAGAATTAATATTTTTTTCTCTTGTTCTTTTGATTGCGTGAGTGTTTAGAATTAACAATTCTTTTCTATTCTGTTTAGTGTATGTTTGGACTTTAGTGCATTCATATAATGTTTTTGAGTGACTACTTAATATATATATAAATAAAGGGGTTTTGGGTCGGGTCGGACCTACCTGGAAGGGCAAGACACGTAATAAGTGTGATCGTGCCGTGTAGACCATTGTAGTGGTACCGTATGCGTCAAGTCGACACGGAAGCGAACGGGTTGGTAAGGACGTCAATGACCCGCGATTGCGTGGACGGTGAAAATGGATGTGGAATTGTCATCTAAGACCAACTTTCCTCTCACTCTAGTTCTTTCCTCTCTCTTAAATGACCTCAAAATGAAAATGAGCAACATAACCTATAGCAATGTATTACCCGTTTCAGATCGGCACGTCTCACATGCCATTGGCATGTGAGACGTGCTTGTGACGAGACGCAGGTCCGGATTTTGACGAGATTTCGGTGGTGTAACCCTGTTGTTTTCTGCTGCACCATTTTTGGGCGTTCAGTGGAGAACAGTGGGGTTATGCTGCCAAAATTCCGTTCGAATCCAGATCACGCGTCTCGTCATGAGCACGCTCCGCTCGGTCACTCTTGGGTGGGTTTAGGATCTATTTGCCTAGGTTGTAGGGTCGTGACATAACATAACAATACATTAATGACAATTTCTTTCGCGTTAAACTGTAGAGCCAAACATGGGTGAAGACCGCAGTTGGATGTATACTGGCTAGAAGAGCAGAACTGGTGGTCACTCGGATGAGTGGTTTATCAAGTTAGATCAATTTTTGGATCGAGCATTTTCGTTGACAACGGAAGATATGGTGCGGTTCCCATGTACAAAATGCCAGAACACCATGATTTTGAGAAGATTGGAGCTTTCGTTTCACTTATGTCGAAACGGTTTCACTCCACATTATGAAGTGTGGACCTTTCACGTCGAGACTAATTCTCGAGTCATAGCCGAAGTGGATGAGGATGATGATATAACAAAGGTTGATAGGATGGATGAGATGCTAGAAGCTCTGGGAGCGGAGGATCCTCTTACAAATGAGGCAGAGAAGTTCTTCGAGGAGCTGAAGAAATCACAAGAGCCGTTGCATGAACACACGGTTGTGACCGTACTTGCTCTCTTGACCAGATTTATGGCAATTAAGTCCATGTACTTTTTTTCCAACAACTGCTACAATGATTTTATGAAATTGATCTGTGATATCCTTAAACAAACTCACAATGCACCGGCCGATATGTATCATTCAAAGATCAAAATATCTGTTCACGATATAAAGTATGAGAAAATCCATGTGTGCCCAGACAACTGCATGCTATTCCAGAAAGAGCACGCCAATGAGAAGATGTGCTTGAAATGTGGTAAATCGAGGTATGTCGAAGTTGTTAATGATGATGGCGATAATGTGATGACAGATGTCGCACATGAGCAGCTTCGTTACTTGCCTGTGACACCTCGGTTGAAGCGGATGTTTGTTTCAAAAAGAACCGCAAGACACATGAGATTGCACAAATAAGGTAAACGTGAGAATAAAGAATTCTTGACGCATCCGTCCGACGGTGATGCATGGAAGGCGCTAGACCATTTTGATCCAGACTTTTCTCGTGATGCGAGGAATGTTCGCATCGGATTAGCGACAGACGGATTCTCACCGTTCAGTATGAACACCATGCCATACTCGTGTTGGACCGTCTTTGTCATTCCTTACAACCTGTCACCTGCTTTTTGTACGAAGAACGAGTTCATTTTTCTCAGCCTCATTGTACCTGGACCTGATCATCCCGGGTCATGTCTCAATGTGATGTTAAAACCGCTGATCGAAGAATTGAAATCTTGTGGATAGGAGTCAAAGCGTACGACAGTTACAAGAAGCAGAAATTCAACCTTCGAGCTGCTTATTTGTGGTCCGTCCATGATTTGCTGACATACGGCATGTTTTCCGGATGGAGCACTCACGGTCGTCTGACGTGTCCGATATGTGCTTCGGACACGGATTGCTTTCGACTAACTCATGGAGGTAAAATATCTTACTTCGATTGTCACAGACGTTGGTTGCCCTCGAATCATATATTTAGGCAGCAGAGGCATGTCTTTCAAAAGAACACTGTTGTCACTAAATGACCACTGAAGCGTCTCAACAGGTATGAAATTTTAGATATGTTGGACAAACTGGTGACTGATGAAGGTCGTCCTGGATATTTCGTAGGTTATGGAGAGGAACACAATTGGACTCACATATGTGGACTTTGGGAGCTCGTATGTGAAGTCTTTGATTCTAATGCACAGCATTGATGTCATGCATCAGGAGCGTAACATGAGCGAAAGTATCATAAGCACTTGCATGGATATACCTGGCAAAACGAAAGATAATTATAAAGCTAGACTAGATTTGGCAGACATTTGTCACCGTCCAACTCTTGAAATCTCTGAAAGTGGTGGAAAGCCACATGCTTCTTTTTGTCTTCGATCGAAAGAAAAGAAAGAAGTTATGAAATGGATGAAAACTTCAAAATTCCTAGATCATTATGCAGTTAGCCTAAAACGAGCCGTAAATGTTAACATAGGAAACCTCACTGGGTTGAAGAGTCATGATTATCACATTATAATGGAAAGACTCTTACCTGTTATGTTTCGAGGCTATCTAGATGATGTAGTATGGAAGGTTTTAGCCGAGCTCAGCTATTTCTATAGACGGCTTTGTGCTAAAGAAATCAAGATCGGGATGATGGATAAGTTAGAGAAGGAGATACCCATACTTTTATCTAAGATGGAAAAAAAATTTCCACCGCGTTTCTTCAATCCAATGCAACATCTACTTATCCATCTTCCATTCGAAGCTAAAGTTGGTCGATGTATCACATTGAAAGAGCGATACGATATCTAAAACCAATGGTTGGCAACAGGGCAAGGGTGGAAGGGTGCATCGCTGAAGCATATGCTCTTAAGAAAGTAGGAGACTTTTCAAGTGTCTACTTTGCGGAAGAAAACAATATCAATACATCGGCAATGCGGTACAATGTGGACGAAACACCCCCTCTAAGCGATCTTTCCATTTTTCAAACGAGAGGCTCCACCGTTGGTAGCTACACGACCTACGTGCTATCCGAACATGAAAGGACTGTTGCTTTACTCTACATGTACGCAAATATAGAAGGCATGCAGGAATACTTCGAGTAAGTGTTTGTCCTACATTTATGCTAATCAACATATTTTGCTACACATGTACTCTAAAAGATGTTTTTTCATGTTCAGCGAGTTCCACAGACAATGTTGGCCACATAGGCATCAACCTACGGCCAAACAAGTAGAAGCGATGCGAAAAGAAGGAATAAATGGGGGGCAGAGTTTCCTATCCTAGTTTCGAGATTATGTAATATTCTCTCGTCTTCTATGTATTATAAGTTACTATTATTAAAGAAGTATTATTTTAACTTACGATCATTTATGACAGTGTCGGACTCACAATGTCCATGAAGATTTGTGGCAGCTATCTTATGGATTGGTGAATGTTAGAAGCTATGGTCGATATGATGTAAATGGCTTTCGATTCCATACGACTCATTTTGAAGCTCTTCATCCTATTGCGGCAACATCAAATTCCAGTGTTGTGATGAGAGCAATGGACACTCAAGGGAATTTAACTGATTATTATGGGATCATTAACAAAATTCTTTATTTTACTTTTATCAGAAATAAGACCCTTCGAGTTGTCTTCTTTGATTGTGACTGGTTTGATCGCACTCATGGAACTCGAGAAAACCAATTTGGAATGGTGGAAGTGAAACATAACGACCGACTACGAGGTTATGATACATTTGTTCTTGCACATCAAGTGGAACAAGTGTATTATCTACCTTATCCATGCATGAAGCTCTGTGCTTGGTGGGTGGTATATAAGGTGAATCCTCGTGAGCGGTTATATACTCCTGGGGATGATGGTTACCATGATAGCGAAGACGTTGAAGAAGTGTACCAAGAAGAAGAGTTGGCAGACACTTTTATCGTCGAGCTTGGTGCAGGACACGATCAATTAGTTGGAGATGTTAAAGACATTGAAGATGTAGAGGCAGATGATATGCGAAAACAGAAATTAGAACAGGACACCATGGAAGATCGTTGGGTTGGTTTAAGGAGAAGGGCACATGCACATGATAATGATATTGATGAATTTGAAAGTGATTACAAGTAATGTTTTCTTGGAGATAGTAACATGAATTTTGTATATTTTATTTGCATATTTACTGATTATTTAATTAAAATAGGATGGCGTCAAAGAAGGGTAAGAAGGTACCGCCGACGAGGGGGTTCTACCCCTCTAGACCTGAGGACGCTTTCGCTGGTGCCTCGTCCACTGGGAGCAGACGCTCTCAGCTGCTGGGGCACGTTCTCAGCAGCTCTAGAGCTTCGTCACAGCTAAATTTCACTCGCTTTTAACAATTTCTTTAAATTCAATTTCACATTAATCTTACTTATGAATCATTTGAATGTTGTAGTACTCACCGGCTGACTCAGAGGCTGTGGCACCAGTTGACCTTGGCTACCCTTCAATAAGCCAGCCCTCGGCCAGCCAGCCCTCGGCGTGCCAGCCCTCGGCCAGCCAACCCTCAGTGAGCCAGCCCTCGGCTGGCGATCCTTCTGTTGTTGAGGCCTTTGGCTCGGCTGGTGAGGAGCCATCTGGGTCACCTGATGTGGCGTCCCAGCAGACACGGAGGATGAGGAGGACTCACAAGTGAGTCCTCCTGCGGTTCCTTCATAGAGGATCGTGATTCGTCCAGCCAGAGATAGGTAATAAAAATTAAAGTGTTCAATTTTAGTTTCTTTTGGTTACTCAAGTAATCAATAAATAAATATCTTGCAGGGTTTGGGACGACACGTCTTTCACCGGTGAGAGACACCAAAGACTGGTGAATGGTGTCCTCGGGTCCTTAGTGCGTTTGCACTATCCCGGGGTCATCGACGGGATGCCTGCTCTTTCGGTGTGAGGACTACGCACGCGTCCATCACCAGGAGCATGACAACCTTCAGGAGGCCGTATGGGCCGATTTTATGGTAAGTATGTTAAAAATAGTTTATAAGTTTTAACTCTTAAACTCTTTTGATGAACATCTCTTCAATATATTCTTTATCGCAGGCAAGATATACTTTGGAGGACCCAAACGACCCTCACCTGTTTGAGGATGCGAGGCGAGTGTTTCACTACAACGCTACCAAGGCGCTTCGACAAGCTTTGTCGAACGCCCGTGTTCAAATTATTAATGAGCACTTGAAGGCGAACCAGCAGCACGTGCTACACTTCTGGCAAGAGAGCGAGAGGCACCTGACAGAGGAGGAGTAATGCGCAGGTACGTGGGGTGTAGTAAGTATTTTTACCTAATAATTTCCTCGATGGTATTTTTAACGACTTCCAACTATGTGCAGGGCCACGTGAGCTAGTTGCAGGGTCGGACCGATGCATTTCGGGCCCTTTGTCGGTACTGGGCTAGCGATGAGTTTAAAGCTAAGTCCGAGAAGGCTGGAGACTACAGGGGTCGAGGGGAAGAGCAGGCACAGGCAAGATAACCACTTGCGTTTAGCTAAACGCATGGTAAGTGTATGTAACCTATGTTTATATATTCATAATATATTGTTCGTACTAACACGTATTGACAGGAGTGCGAGACGGGGGTGCCGCCGATCCCTCCTGAGATCTAGAAGAGAGGTCACAGGGACCCTTCTCAGCCGACGGGGTGGAGCCAGGCTGCATCCGAGCGATTGGTAAGTTTAGAAAGCATTCATATTAAATATAACTATATAGATTGTTGAACTTACACAATTTTCTTGTTTTGCATGCTAAGTACGGGGAGGAGGCTAGGAAGATACACGGCGAAGATTTCGATTGGGAATGTCAACCAATCGATCCTCAAGCCGCGTATGCAAGCGGTGGTGGAAGAGCACATGGAAGGTGAGTTTACAAGTCATTTTATCATTTTCAATTCAAAGTATTCAAGATATTTCAATTTCATATTACTGACTCTCTTTTTTATATGCTCGCCATATTCGACGGAGTTGTCGACTCGAAGGCGGGGAGACCTGCGAGAGGTAGCTCCACGCAGGCTTCTTCAGTGGGCACGGCTGGTCATCGCACCTCGCAGAGGGACATTGAGATGCAATCCCTCTTCAGGCGATAGGAGGAGTCAGAATGCCAACGGATCGCGATGGAGGCCACAACCCAAACCCAGGCAGCAGCATTGGCGCAGATGCGGGAAGCAATGGAGGTAACAAAATAAAAACTAAAGTTCTCATTAATTTAGCGTAAATGACTTACTAATAGATAGCATTTAATGTTTGCAATGACAGGCCATGGCTCGGGCGCAAGGTCTGGGGATCCAGCTACCGGTACTACCACCGGTGCTTCAGGCGATCCTTCTTCTGCGGGTCAGGTAATTTTCTACATAATCCTTCTTCTCCAACGTGAAAAGATTGAGATAGAAGAAACAGAGAGATAGTTATATAGAAGAAAATGATTAAGATAGAAGAAATAAAGAGATAGAAGAAAGAGAGAGATAGAAGAAAGAGTGAAAGATAGTTAGATAGAGTAGGAGAGGAATGAAGAGAGAGAGGAAGATGTAGATGGAGATAGAGGGAGGGGAAGATAGAGGGAGGGAGATGTAGATGGAGATAGAGGGAGAAGATAGAGGGAAAAGGATAGCAATAGAGAGATAGAGTGAGAGAGAAAGATAGAGGGAGAGAGAAAGAGAGAAATGAAAAGAGAGAGGAAGAGAGGGGGATCTAGATGAAGATAGAGGGAGAGGAAGGGAGGGAGAGAGATGTTGATGCATTTATATTCTAACTCTAAGTTTCATTAATTGCAGGGATCCGCGACGGCTGCACAAACGCCGTCACCATCGCTACCGCCACCTGGAATGAGGCGCGGCGACGACTTCGACTTCGGAGGTGGCTCCGGAGGTGGCTACGGAGGTGGATACGGGGGTCAGACGGGCGAGTGAGCCATGTTTAGTTTGTTGATGTTGGTGCCATGTTTCGACAATGCTGTGATGTGTTGTAAGACTGTTGTGATGTGTTGTGATATTTATACTGTCTGTTCTGTGATTCTGGCCATCGAGCCGGGTAGTATTTTTTGTTTTTAAAAAAAAATTAAAAAACCTTATTTGCGATGACTTTTTATACAGTACCGTCGCAAATAAGCATCACGGCCGTCGCAATTAAGCCACTGCTATTTGCGATGGCCCGGCCGTTGCAAATAATCTTTAATTGCGACAGCCGGGCCGTCACAAATAGGGGTGTGGGTACCGGGGGATGACACGTGGACCCTGCTGGCTGAACTTATTTGCGACGGCCTGGCCGTCGCAAATAGAGCTTTAATTGCGACGGCCGGGCCGTCGCAAATACTGCTGCGGGGCCACCAGCCCCTGGCGATAACTTGCGACGGCCACTTTGAGCCGTCGCAAATAAGCTTATTTGCGACGGTGCCCATCGCAAATAATCTTAATTGCGACGACTTATTTGCGACGGCTAGAAGCCGTCGCAAATAAGGAAAGCCGTCACAAATTGCTTATTTGCGACGGTATTTTCCTTATTTTCGACGGCCCTGGCCGTTGCAAATCGTCGGGATTCCATTAGTGGTATACATGTAAGACATAGTGAAGTTTATCCGCATACTTGTGGCCCACCGAAAGCATTCTAGGATTTGTTGCAGCTCACGAAGCTTGGACGGCTCAGGTTTAAGGAAAATGGCGACGTTGTCCACGTACATGGAAATGGGGATCCTATCCACGTTAGCGTATACTGCGCGTAAGATCTCATTATCGGCGGCTAGCTGTAGGATTCTTTGCAGTGGGTCCATCGCTAGAATGAAGAGGAGTGGCGACAACGGGTCGCCTTGCCCGAGGCCACGCCCATGCTCAATCTGCTGACCTGTCGCCCCATTGAGTAAGACCCTGGAGGATGAAGATGAGAGGAGGATTGAGATCCATTCTCTCCACTTTGGTCTGAAGCCCATCTTTTGTAATAGCTTGAGCAGATAGCCCCATTGCACTGAATCGAAAGCATTTTCGATGTCGAGTTTTAGAAATAAGGAAGGCTTTCCTTTTCTCTGAAGCGCCTTGATGAGTCCCTGCACATAAAGGAAGCTGTCATGTTGACACCGGCCCTTTATGAAAGCGCTTTGATTAATCGAGACCATGTTGTGCAGCTTCGGTGCCAGTCTATTCGCAAGGATTTTTGGGAAAATTTTTGCCATGCTGTAGACTAGACTGATGGGCCTGTAATCTCCTATTTTTGCTGCTTCCACCATTTTGGGGAGCAAAATAACATGTGCTGAATTCAAAAGGTCAAACGGTGCCCCCTTAGTTGGGACAGGTGGTGCAGCACAAGCAGGATGTCGCCTTTGACAATCTCCCAACATGATGTGAAAAACAGACCAGTGAAACCGTCTGGACCCGACCCCTTATCCTTCGGCATACTAAAGACCACTTCCTGCACCTCCTGCTTGTTGATCTCATGTTCGAATTCCTGTAGGTGAAGGCGGTGGTCAGGCATCCCGATCTGGCTCCAGTTTATGGTCTCCTGACGCGCTGGGGGTGTTCCATACATGTTGCTAAAATGCTGATGTACAAGGGCCTCCTTGTCCTCATGAGCAAACAGTAGCATGTGCTTCTTTCTTCTCCTGCCGTTAGCTCCCAGGAAAATAATTTGATACTCGTGTCTGCCGTCTTCACATGCGTTAGTCTTGCCCTTTGCTTTGCCTTTATTTTCTCAATGCTGAGAGACCTTGAAATTTCAGCTGGATTCTATGTTTGAACTGTCTCTCATCACTACTTAGGGTCCTGTCCTCCAGAGTTTTGTCCAGCTCTCCAATTATAATCTTGGCTATTTCTAGCTGAAGTTTAGTATTACCAATATTCTCTCTGTTCCATCTCCTCAGGGCCTTCACTCTGCGGCATAGCTTGATGTGCAACCTTCTCATTGGGTTCAGGTCATGCACTGACTTCTCCCACGCTTCTTGGACTACCGTATGAAAATTTGGCATATAGACCCAAAAACTTTCGACCTAAATCCCATGTATCTCCTCTGGTCAGTAGATCCCAGCAAGAATAAAGGACAGTGGTGCGAGATAGTAGACGGCAAGGCTTGTAGGTGAGCAGCCGGGAAATCTTCCCATTGCAGTGAGGAGAAAACCCTGTCAATTCGTGTCATGACCGGAGTTGCTTGATCATTACTCCATGTATATTTTCATCCATGCAGCTTGAGCTCCCTCCACTGCAAGATGTTTATCACGTCTCTGAACTTGTTCTTAAGGCCTCTGTTTAGTTTGCCGTTGTTTTTATCTTCCGTCTTGTATATGAGATTGAAATCGCCTGCAATAAGATGTTTCATCTCCGACATTGGCGCCATGCGGCTCTTCAGTTCGTCCAAGAATTGAAGCTTCTACTGGTTTGTTTGCAGCCCGTACACGGTCGACAGAAGCCACTCTTGCCTGTCATCCAAGTTCTCTGGACGGTGACCGTTAGTGTGTTTGCAGTACTGGAAGACATTAAAAGTCGGTAGTGAGAGTCAGAGACAGCCACTATCAAACCTCCCCTTGTACCATTAGCAGGAAGGAATGAGTAATTAGCCATGAAGTTGTTTCCCAGCATCTCGCTTACAAGGGAGTCATCAATCATTTGTAACTTTGTTTCTTGCAGGCAGATTAAGGTGACTCGCACTGACTGCACTATATTTTGACTGCCATGCGCTTGACAGGGCTATTAATCCCCCTAACATTCCAGTTTAACATCGTAGGTTGTTCCTATACATGGTAACATCCAAACAACAACTGGGAGATGCATTCATAGAAGGTTATCAAAAGGGTACTTGGCTTCCAAGACAAAAGGGGCTCCACTGTTCTGGGCACCAAGCCCACACACAGCAACAGTGCGCCAGCAATCTTACTCCACCAGACACACCATCTACGTGGAGTACACACAACATAGATAGACAACATGACTCCTCCTGGGTGCACTGCAAGGAGGTGACGACCCGCAAGGCTAAAATAGCTGAACTGAAAAGGAGGTAAGATACGTGGAGTCATTGGGACATCCATAAGAAACTTGGTCGGCTACTGGGTAGGCCTCGCTCCCTACTTGATTTTCTTTGGTCTGCCCCTGGGCTTGGTACCTGCAGTGGAGTCGATGTTCATTGGCTGAAGCAACGCCTCCATTGCTTTCATGGCCCCCTTGGATAAAGGCTCCTTGAAAGACTGTGCAATGGTAATTGGCTTCTTGACACTGCCATCTGCCTTGCCCAATTGCCCCAGCTTCTTTTCCAGCACAGATTGAGCCTTCATCTCCATGCTTGCATCTTTGGCCACTCCTTTCAAACCGGCAATTCTGCCACTTCTCCACGCTGTCTTGCCAGGCGCAGGAGTCTTTGGAGCTCTCCTCTGGTGACCTGGCGTGACAAGCAGTGGCGGAGGGATGTTGGCAGTAATAAGGTTCACAAAGGGAACCTGTTGCACCTCCGGGGTGGGGTTCTCCAAAGCTCCACTCTGCTGGTCAGCTTCAGTTGGCAGGGCCTTGTCTGCCGGGGTTGATGGGCATGCTGTTTGCCCTCCGTGCTCTGAATCTTGATCAGTCGGTGGAGGTTCGCTGAGGGGCTGGTCATGGGACCCAATTAACGCATCGAGGGCCTTCACTTGCTGCAGTTCTTTAATCATTGGATCCACCTGCACCTGGGGCATCTGCAAAGAGCGCATATGGATTAGGAGCACACTATCATCATCAATTCCAGAGCCATGACCCTCCAGCCTAGGCATCACCTTTGGGATGTCTTCCGGTCCATTAGGCTTCTTCAGGTCTCCGATGCTAGGCCTTCTGTTGAAGCGGTGCAGCCAACCGTCCAGGGAGCAGCCCCTGGAGCGACGCGCTCCTGGGCTCAGGGAGTGACTCTGGTCCCTGCTCACCCCAGCAGTTCTTGAACGTCCACCGCCGTGGAGCTGGCGGAGGATTCTTCACAGCCACGAATGCCGTCTCCAAGGCCTCGAAGGAATGAAACAGGCTGCCACACCACGGCGCCTCTTGGAGTTGACCTTCTTACGGGTCTTGGTCATCATCATCCCGCCGTGTAGCACCGCTCTTCCCAAATGGCGCCACTGCAGGAACGTCTTGGCGGCGCCAACCTATGACGGGGGGGGGGGGGGGGGGGGGGGGGGTCTCCCGCTGTAGGCACTCATCCAGCCCCGCGGTTGTGCTCTGTGCTCGTCAATGTCCGCTCTGCCGAATGCCCAAGGGATGGGTATGGCCCTGGGGAGGTCATTGGCTTCCAACTGCTGTAGATCAATAAATAGCTGCAAGGTGAACAAGAACATCATACGTGTTACCCATTCTCGGGGCCCGTGGTTCCTCTTGTCGGTGTTGGTGATACATATTTAGTGATCAGCATGGGTGACAGCGAGCCATAAACGCCCAGCACACAAAGACCCTCGTGTCCCTCCTGCGGAGGTTATACTCCTCTGCAAAGTGAAATGAACAGGACCTGCTCAAAACTTGTGCAACGAAATAGTCAGACCAGAGATGCAGCGGTAGGTTTTCAAGGCATAGTTGGACCCGGTATGTGAACCCCTCTCTGATGGCCCTCATCTCGGGAACCACGTTTCTAAGTCTGAATTGGCGGCCACCACTGGTGATGTGATGCACCCCTTGCAAGGCATTGAAGTCATCTCTGGAGGTGAACGTCACCAGGAAGTCCTCCGGGTTGTGCCGAGAAAACTGCATCATCTCAGGATCGAACCAAATGATCGGTTGAAAGCAGCAACCACCTGATTCGGCTCTGTCTCCTGTCTGTTCATTCCGAGCCAGACCAAGAGTGAGCGCGACTGAAGAAAGTCCACATGCCCCTGGATATCCTCCGACATTGGGAAGATGCAGCGCTCCAGGTCGGGGAGGGTGTGCAGTCCGAGGTCTTCCATGCTTTGCTTCCTTGCTAGTGTTTGGCCTCTCGTAGCAGGACTGCAATTGCGTCTGGCTTGGTCAGGGCACCTAGAGGAGATATGCCCCGAGTTGAGGCAGCGCCAGCACTTGGTGGGATCCCGACACTCAGCTCTCTGGTGATCTCTTGCAAGACAGTTGAAACACCTCCCCTTCATTTTGCTTAAATAGGCGGCCTGCCTTCTTGCACCATGGAGCCTCCCCGTGAGCATTGTGCCACTGTCTTTTTTTTTCGAATACGCAAGAGAGATGCACATCTTTGTATTAAAAGAAGAAAAAGCGGACCCTGTTACAGCAAGCCATCACATATAGGGTCCAGATATGATAGGCTCAATACACCGAACAAAAATATTACAATAGGTTCTCCGACCTAAACCTGGATTAGCTTCCTAACACCAGCTGCAAATTAAGGGCTTCGAGTTTTTTGACTCCAGAAAAGCACCATAACATGTATTCATCTGAGAAGGTTGTCATAACCTGCACCACTGTCTTCTCAAGCTGTATCATCCTTGCTCTGCGAACGACTTCCCTCCATCCATCGTCCGATGGAGGGAGCTTGGAGCCCCGTGCAGCTGGGGAAGTTCTTGAGCCCCCGCCCCTGAACGGGTCGCATCGTGTACGGGGCCTTCTGAAAATTGAGTGTCTCGGGCATCCTTGTGCAGGTGTCTATCTTCGATCCCCTTTCCCGGGATTCTTTGACGTAGTGCGAATCCCTGCAGCAGAGCATCCCTGTAAGGTTTCTCAGTATCACGGGATGTACCTTGGCTGTGTAGGAAGCGACAGGTCGCTGATGACAACGCTCCGGCCGGATTCGTTTCCACCGCAGCCTCATCCTTGCTTGTTGCTTCCAACAGCTTCCTCACGACTGATGCGAGTCTACCCCTCTGGTCGCGCCGCGCAGTCCCGTCCTTCGCTGGCGCAACAGCTACCGCCGAAGAGACTCGCGGATCTTGGTGCAGGGAGGTCGCGCGCTCCTTGCCGAGGTGAATCTCGGCCGGATCTGCTGACCAGCAGAGCTCAGAGGCTCTGCTAATTTCAAGTCCGGATTCAGATGATCTTCTTGCAGCGATTTTGTACACTCCAGATCTTGCCTTGCCCCGGCAAGGATCGGCGCGCTTTGCTGCTCCGCCATCAGCTCCAGGTCGTCATTCTCCTCCTCCGAGTCCCAGAGGACAAGCTCTTCAGGCTCTACAGCGGGATCCTCGAGGTCGAGGCTAGGTCAGCGCAGTGCCTCTCCTCAGTGGGTTTTGGGGTGGGAAGTGAGGGTGAGGTGGAACCGCACTGAATGAGGACGTTCAGCTGGGAGGGTACTGCGTGGGTGGCCTTCCCGCTCCCCTCTCCGGCGGCGAGGAGCGCGGTCGGCTCAGCAAGTCGCCTGTCCGCCCTTGCACATTTCAACTGGTTGAAAATGTGCAATGGAGTGCACTAGTTTCTTGTTGTGTTTCGGCCTTTACTCATAGTTCAGCAGGATAAGAGGTTGAAATGGAACCTGTAAGTCGCCTTTCCTTCTGGTTCTAAAGTGTAATCATTTTTCTTTACATATCGAAGTTTTTCTATTTATATAGGTACAAATGGGTTTATTAGCCCCAGCAGCACAGTACTGACTGGATCATCAGTTCATCACCAAATCGAATTGCATTATTACAACGACAATAACCAAGCTTTTGTC
This sequence comes from Tuctoria greenei, assembly GCA_036927565.1. Lineage (NCBI taxonomy): Eukaryota > Viridiplantae > Streptophyta > Magnoliopsida > Poales > Poaceae > Tuctoria > Tuctoria greenei. Next base: position 131,230,785 of record JAYESD010000007.1, on the reverse strand, counting down.
CCAAGCAAGTTGAGATCGGCTAGAAATGAAATCCAACAATTTGAAGAGAAGTAATAGAAAATAATATAAGAGTAAAAACAAATAAAATAAGATTTAGAATTTTATTTATTTTGGTGATGAAATAATAGAAAATAAGATAAGAGTAACAAATACGAATAAACTAAGATTCTAGCACATAAATTGTTAATTTCCATGCAGCCCTATCAGGAGCCAAATCTCTAGGTATGTCCCACTCTTTTAAGTCTTGCTTCATCGCCTCCTGCCATGTCAACCTTGGTCGACCTCTACACCTTCTAAATTTTTTTCTTCTCTTTATAATCCCACAGTTAACCGGTGCTTCTGGAGGTCTTCGCTGGATATGTCCAAACCACAATAGGAGATATTGGACTAGTTTCTCCTCAATCGGTGTCACTCCTACCCTATTATGTATCACCTCGTTCCTAATTTTATCTCTCCTAGTGTGACCGCACATCCACCGTAGCATGGACATATCTGCAACACTCATTTGTTGGACATGTTGCCTTTTAGTTTGCCAACATTCTGCTTCATATAGCATCGCAGATCTGACCATCGACCTATAGAATTCACTTTCAGTTTTTGGGACCTTATCACATAAGATTCCAGATGTTTGGCGCCACTTCATCGACCCGATCTTGATCATGTGGCAAATATCTTCGTCAATATCACCATTGCTTTGTTACTGAACCTAAATATCGAAATGTGTCCCTCCTAGGTACTATTTGTCCTTGTAGACTAACATTTCCCTCGTCACACTCGATGTCACTAAAGTTACATCTCATATATTCGATCTTGGTTCTACTAAGTCTAAACCCCTTAGACTCTAAGGGTTGCCTCCATAGCTCCAATTTTATATCGATGCCATCTCTACTTTTATCTACCAACACTACATCATCAGCAAAGAGCATAAACTAAGGGATATCCCCTTGTATGCCCTTCAACATCTCATCCACACTACAGGAAACGGGCAAACGTCTGTCGTTTAAAACAAGACCGTCGGGGCCATCACATTTATTTAATTACAAGCGTCGATTTTTCAGTCCCGACGGTTATAAAGTTAGGAGCGTCGGCTGGCCGGCGACTTTAATTAAATATGTCGATCTGAGCTGGAAAACTGACGAACATAACTTTATAGCCGTCGGCTAGGCGTAAAAAACCGACGGCTATAATAATGTTGTCGGTTTTCTTGGGGACACGGACGGTTTTATAGTGGGCCCGAATGCAGGTCGCAACGGGTGCTGCCGTTTGACAGTTATGGCCATCGGGTCCCGAGGAGGCACCGACGATTTTACGTTGGAGCCATTGGGGAAAGCCAACCTACGGCTATAAGTGGGTCTAGCTCACGTGAAAAGGTAAACCCTAACTCCCGCCCTCGCCCGCGCGCTCCTCACTCCCGCGATCCACACATCCGTCGCCGCCTCCGCCGCGTGCCGCGGCCCTCTGGCCCTCCGGCGCTGCCCGCCCCCCGGTGCCCGTCCCTCCGGCGCCCACCCTTCCTCTACCGCCCTCCGCTGCGCGCCGCCGCCCTCTACCCTCCGGCGTCGCCCGCCGTTCGACCCCTCTGGCTCCCGCCCCTCTGGCGCCCTCTCCCATGCACTGCTGCCCTCCGCAGTCAAGGTATAATCTAAGATATATTAGTTGCATTTCAATTTATTAGTTTAATTTTTAATGTATATTTCTAGCTATTAGTTGCATTTCTAGGTTTTAATTAGTTGAATTTCTAATGTATGCATGTTTCTAGTTACTAGTTGCATTTCTATAATTAAAATGTATGTTTGAAATGTATTTTAACATACATTTGTAGCTATTAGTTGCAAACCGAAAAGTTGAGTTAAAATGAATTTCTAATGTATGTTTGTTGGAAGAGTAACATATATAAATTTAATTAGCGATTTGGATGATGTCGTTATGTTCACTAGGTAATGTAAAGTGAGTCTCCGTGTTGTCATCCATAAAATAACGATACATCTTATATATAGTTATATGGTTTGTTTGTATTATCTATTAGATTTTTTACATTTTCTGCTTTGAAGGTATAAGCTAAAATGAGTGATGACCATAAAGCGATGTATGATTGTTGGAGTTCAAGTGGTGCGCACACTATGGAATGGGCTTGTATTGTGGATGTTTTCATCAACCAAACCTTTGCAAGTGATGCTCATCTTGCAAAGTGCCCGTGTAGCAAGTGTCAAAATCGTCGACATCTATATAAGGATGAAATTGAGTTGCACCTTTGCAAGCACGGTTTTATGCCTAACTACCTAGTATGGCACGAGCATGGGGAGATGGTTCATGAATATCAGTCGGACAGAAATGAGGATGATGATCGGATGGATGAGATGTTAGCGGACATTGGTAGAGAGTACGAAGAGGGGTCAACGCTGGAGGAGGTGAAGGAGTTTTACGACCTTCTTGCTGCCTCTGGTGAAAAAGTACATGAGAGCACCAATGTGACTGTTCTGCAGGCGGTGACACGACTTATGGCATTGAAGTCCAAGTTCAATTTGCAAACAATTGCTATAATGGTATCTTGAAGCTAACTGGTGATCTCCTTCCATCTGGGCATAAGATGCTGGAAGACATATACCACTCTAAGAAGTTTTTGAGTGATCTGGGCATGAACTATAAGAAGATTGATGCAGGCGATAATAATTGCATGTTGTTTTGGAAGGAACACATGAACAATACCCATTGTATGCATTGCAATGCATCTAGACATGTCAAGGTTCTGAACGATGATGGAGAGGAAACAACAACAAAAGCACCGATTAAACAACTTCGTTACATGCCTGTCACAACAAGGCTAAAACGGTTGTTCTTGTCCCAAGAAACAACAAAACAGATGAGGTGGCATTTTGAAGGGATATACGAGAGCGATGAAAAAGATATTATGACACATCCTTCTGATGGTGCGGCATGACAAACTCTATACCGTTTTGATCCAGAGTTTGCAAGAGATCCCAGAAATATTCGTCTTGGATTGTCAACATATGGTTTTACTCCTTTCAGCACCAGTAGCAGTCCATACTCTTGTTGGCCTGTATTTATAATGCCATACAATCTTCCTCCCAACATGTGCATGAAATAAGGATACATATTTCTTATGGATATCATTCCAGGCCCTAAGCATCCTGGGAAGAAAATCAATGTGTTTATGCATTCGTTGATTGAAGAGCTGAAAGAGCTATGGCATGGTGTAAAGGCATATGACAATCATCTCAAATGTGAATTTACCTTGCGTGCCACATATTTATGGTCGATCCATGATTTGTTGGCATATGGAATTTGGGCTGGTTGGTGTGTTCACGGACAATTGTGCTGTCCCATATGTGTGGATGACACCGTGCTATCATGTTAAAGTATAGAAAAAAGTCAGCTTCTTTGATTGTCATCGACGATTCCTTCCTTCAAACCATCCTTTCAGGAGTGATAAGCAATCATTTCGGAAAGGCAAAATGGTTAGGAAAGGTCTGTCTCGTCGATTGACAAGTGAACAAAAAATGGCATGGCATGCAAAGTTAAATCAGTCCGCTAAAGGTGGTTTTGAAGGGTATGGTACAAAACACAACTAGACTCATATTTCTTTTCTTTGGGATCTAACGTATGCGAAGGCGTTGATTTTACCGCACAACATAGATTTGATGCACCAGGAGCATAATGTGGTTGAAAGCGTCATAAGCATGTGTTTTAATTTCACCGGTCAAACCAAAGATAATATGAATGCAAGGAATGAATTAGCTGATATTTGCGATCGTCCTGGGCTTGAGATTATAACTAATGCAAGTGGAAATTATAGTAGGCCACGAGCTCCTTACTGTGTCAAGCCAGAAGAAAGGAGGCAAATACTTACTTGGTTGAAGACATTGAAGTTTTCAGACCGCTATGCAGCTAACATAAAACAATGTGTTAACCTTAGTACCGGTAAACTAAATGGGTTGAAGAGTCATGATTACCATATTATGATGGAGAGACTTGTGCCCGTATTGTTCCATGGCTACTTCAAACCTGATTTGTGGAAGATATTTTCTAAACTTAATTACTTTTATAGGCAGATATTTGCTAAAGAAATGTCGAAGAAGATGATGCGACAATGGGAGAAAGAAATCATTGTTCTTGTATGTAAGATGGAAAAAGTCTTTCCACCTTGTTTTATGAATGTTATGCAACTTTTGCTGGTGTATTTACCTTATGAAGCGTTGGTAGCGGGTCCTACACAGTTCAGGTGGATGTATAGTAAATAAAGAGAATTGAAAAACTTAGAACTACAGTACGCAACAAGGCAAGAGTTGAGGGGTGTATTGCAGAGACATTTGCAGGTAAAGAGATTACAAGTTTTTCTATGAAATATTTCTCACGTGCCAACTATGTGAATGCATCTAAGACATGATATCATGATGTAGAAGAGCAACATATGACTGAGCTTAAGATTTTTAATTGGAAGGGTAAAGGTGTTGGAGCTGCCAATTCTCATCATATTTCAGAGCAAGAGAGGAACTACACCATACTTGACATGTTTTTCAACGTAGAGGAAGTGTTACCATATTTTGAAATATTTGACAAGTTGTATTGGACATCTTCTCGAAGACCTACACAAAGTCAATTGGATAAGATGCGTCGGGATGGCATAAATAGTGGGCTAAGCTTTGTGGCATGGTTCCATGAACATGTAATGTTTCTATCCGTCTTTTGTCTTCAATCATAGTTCACATGCTTGTCTTAAGATGCTAACTTTGTCTATTTATGTAGTGTATGCAAGATCGCAACATCTCAGATGACTTGCGATAGATTTCGCATGGTCAATTGAAAGAAAGCCAATTTAACCAATATGATATCAACAGATATTGTTTTCATACGACAAGTTTAGAACAAACCACCCACTTGCAGCCACATCAAACAGTGGAGTAATGATAACAACAGTAGAGGTAGTGGAGAAGTCAATTCTTACTACGGTGTTCTTCAAAATATAATCGAGTACACATTTGGTGGTCCGAAAGAACTGAAGCTTGTGATTTTCAAATGTCAATGGTTTGATTCAACATCGGACACTCGAGTCGATGATTTTGGAGTGGTCAAGGTTAACCACATCTCGCGGTACACAGCTCATAACAACAATGTTGTATGGAACAAGTGTACTATTTAAGTTACCCTCATCCAAGTTTCAAAATTGGTGGGTTGTATACAAAGTTAATCCTGAAATGGACCATCATCGTTATGGTGGATAGATAGAGAATCAGAAAGAGGATGATGGTGGTGTCTATCAAGATGAAGTCGAGGAAGTAGAATATTTTAGGATATATTGCAGGACAAGACTAGCAGAGATAGCTAGTGGTACCTTTTAGTTAATGTCTGAAGAACATACTGGCATTTCGAGAAAACGTATTCGACAGTCACAAAGGATTATTGAAAAGCAGAAAAGGATTATTGAGGATCAAGAAGAATTTGGTCAAGACAGTGAAGGAGAAGAGTTTGAAGAAGAGATAGAAGAACAAGAGATACGTGAACATCTTCAAGCACGTGTGGCAGAAGCAGATTCTGCTGCTGATGATTTTTTATTCTTATTGTACGCATTCTGTTAGATTTTGATTCTTATTGTATGCATTATGTTAGATTTTGACTCTTATTGTAAGCATTTTGAGTACCTTTTATTATTTATCATTTGTTTTGCATAACTAATCATTATTTTGAAATTTATGCAGATGTTCAAGCATATCAAACTTGGCAGGAAAAAGCGCAATGGTAGTTCGAACCACACTAGTACTTCGGAGCACATAGGTTTGTTTTAGGTACTTGTTTATTTTTAAATACATATTAGTATTATAATTAACTATCTAATATTTGTTACATGTTTATTTTCATTTGCAGGTTACAAGCGTAAGTGTGGATAGGCAGAGGCAACTCATGCGGTGTGTTGCAGAGTCTGAGCCCTCATGACAGCAAGAGCCCTCACAAGAGCCAGTGCCGAGTCTGGCTCAGGACTTGCACGAGGAGGAGATAGATAATGTGAGACAGTTGTCAAAGCAAGGAGGAGACTGATGTTTGGACACGAGAGACCGTACGATTACGGTGGTCTTTGGGTGGTCCTCATCTGAGGGTGGTGATGAGGGGGTTGATGAGGGCAGCGATGACGAAGAGAGCGATGATCCCGCGCGAGATAGGAGGTTGGCAAGACTTGCGGAGCTAGCTAAGGCACGTCAGCCGCCCGCTCGATGCCCTTTCAGGTACTATTTGAATTAATTGATAAGCCATATTTTATCTTTGTTTTATTGTTAACTAATTAACTAATATTGTTTGAACAGGCTACGAAGGCACCTTTTATGTACTCCAGGCAAAAGCTTGGATGATCGGATAGTTATAAAGCTGAAGGGTACTAGGTGTTGGGTCGAGGTTAATTGGAGTCACAGGGGGCATCGACGAGTAATTAACACAGAGTTGGGAAACACCATCCGGTTTTCTTTCCTGGGATGGTTGTGTTGGACGGTCGAAGAATTGTCACGCATAGTTGGGATCACTATGCACTAAAAGAGTTTGCCCCTACGGGTACTTGTCAGAATAGAGTTTGGGATATATTTTGAGTAAGTGTATCCATAGTCCTTCAATTATATTACATCTTGTTCTGATTGACATAAATTGTTGTTTGTATTGCAGGGTGTGTTTCTTTTGCAGGAAGGCGAGAGTGAAGCATATGCAAGAGCGGTTTTCCATGAGTCAGCAAAAAGGCGCAAAAAGGACTCCTTCTCCGATGCTTGGATCAAAGCTTTGATTGTGTACTACAAGACTAAGTTGTTGACACGCATATCAAAAAATTAAGCAGCCAAATTACATCTAACTAAGGAGGAGTACTTGAATAGCAACGTGGATTGGATATGTGTGAATCTTGAAGCTTGGGAACGGTTAAGTGAGTATTGGGCATCGGATGACTTCAAGTTAGTTTCAGATAGAAACCGAAAAAACCAGACGAGCAAGCCTGGAAAGCATTACTATGGGCCGGATGGACATGTTGAATGTGGCCTATAGGGGGGGGTGAATAGGCCTTTTTGAAATTTGGTTGGAACCTGCAACACTTAACAAACTGATCAAATCCGAGATATCGGACTAGTCCGGTATAGTGTAGACTAGTCCGGTGCGTGCGGACTAAATTGATCAAATTTGATCAATGATCTCAATACAAACACAGTACGCAGCGGAATATAATATATAACTTGCAAGCATTGAGTCAACGCAACCATGTATAATGCAAGCCAATTCTTGTTTCAAAGTTTTAACGTAGGTTATCCAAGATTGACAAAACCCTAGAATACAATATGAAAATTAAGAACAAGTTTGACACAAGATTTTATCACGTGGTTTGGTTCCCACAGAGGCAACCTACATCCACGTTGAGGAGCCCACGAAAGGACTGGGTCTTCACTGAACCTAACCTCGTCGAATTGCCACAAAGGCCAATTCTTCTTCCACTATCACATAGGGGCAAATCACCAAGTTCAAGGGGCCTTCTCACAAGTTGAGAGCTCCCCAAGATTACAATTCAAACATCACCAAGAACACACTCGTAAGATCAATAATGAAACCACAGGAGTGTGTTAGAGATCAAACCCAAGAGCTCAAAAGTGTAGAATCGTGTCTCTCCTTTGATCCAAAGTGAATCCTCAAGGGATTGATCTTTCTTGCATTGGATTGCGTGGAGAGATGTGTTTTCTAGGCTCTTGGAGGGTGTGACGGCGCAGGGGGTCGAGAGAGCACATAGTTGGGCTATGCACATCTATTTATATTAGGGTTTTCAAAAGTTACTGTTAGGGTTTCAAGGGTCCGGACTAGTCGGTGGTGGATTTCGGACTAGTCTGGTGTGCGGTGTGCAGGAAACCCTAAGTGTCCAGAAATATCGGACTTGTCCGACTTGGAGCAGACATGTCCGATTTTAGTCAGAAAGGTTTTCGGACTTGTCCGTCCTAATATCGGACTTGTCCGGTGTGGTGATGCCCTTAGTGAATATAGGACAAGTCCGCACTGGGAGGACTTGTCCGATTTTAGTCAAAGGCATTATTGGACTAGTCCGGACATTATCGAACTAGTCCGGTGCGGACAAGTCCGCTTTGGCTGAACTTGTCCGAACCTGTCCAAAAAGGATACCGGACTAGTCCATTTTTCCTGTGAAGTGTGAAGTGTGTGAGGATTTCTTTTGTGCTTGATCTCTTGGGATGTGATACACCAACACACTCCCTACACAATGATGTATTCTATTTAGCTCTTGAGCTCTTTTCCGAATTGATCTTCATTCTCCTTTCTTTTTGGTACTTTCTTCTTTCTTTCATTAAAATCTGCGTTCATCTCAATAATGTGGTTAGGATCTCATTTGTTTGTCATAAATCAACCAAAACCATAACGGATGCCTAGATGCATTTTCACATGTGCGGATGGAACAAAGAATGGTATGAATTCTTAAAATCATACTTAGATTGCTTCAAATAATTGTATTGATTAAACTTCAAATTTTGTTATTGGAGCATGCTGAAACTGGTATCGCTCCTAGATTTTTTGAGGTTTACCTTAAGGGGCATAGAGGTCCAGACCCAAATAACTTGGAGCAATTGTGTGATGAGGCAGCAACGCAAAAAGTGGTAAGTATGATTTATCCAAGTCATTTTACCTTTTATTACATCTACTCATGAACTCATTGTATCCTCGCACGCGAAATATGTTGAGTGCTTCAGGAAAAATCATGGAGATGAGGCGGATTTTGTAAGAGCGCCGTTGGATGTTGGTGCGGCGTACAAAGCCGGTGGAGGTGTACTGCATGGGAGGTATGTGTAAAGAGAATGATGTTTCTAAGTTAATGAATGTCGATTCATCGCACTTGTATCTTTTGTAGACTTGGGTTGGGCGACGGGTATGTGGAGTGTGAGTCCTATGTTAGGTAGGCCTGCAAATGGGCCGTATGTGTCTAAGGGCCGAAAGGGCTTCCTATCAGTTGGGCTGAATGGATTAGGATCAGTATGGACTTTGAAAACAAAAGGATTGGATCGGGCCGGATCGTGTTTAAAAGGGATAGGATTTTAGTTACAGCCCGTTTAATAGAAAAGGGCCGAGCCCGTGGATCTCAATCCATTGTCGATAGCACTAGGGTTACGAATGAACCCGTGGATCCTTTGGTCCTTCCCGCAAGACGCACTTCTCAGCTCGTCTCCACCCTCCGGCGTCCAAGCAAGAAAGGCGGCGTGCCGGCGTTGACCTCTCCCCCCCCCCCCCCCAGATCTTCCCGCAGCCGCTGATCTCGTCTCGACAAGAAAGAAAGGCGACGTGCCTCCAGATCTCATCGCCGCAGATATTCCTTGCCTCCAGATCTCGACGAGCGGCGGCCGCCACTCGGTGGCGGTATCGTGGCTCTCGTACAGCAGCCAGCAGAGGCATCCTCGTGGCAGACTTCTTCTACAGTGCCAGGTGTTGTACCCCCCTCTCGATCTCTGTTCTTGATTAGTTAAATTTATGGTTCAGTAGATCAACTGGACTGCTGTGCTGCTAGACTGATTAGTTCAGTAGATCAACTAGTTCAGTAGACTGAGTGGTTCAATAAATCTATACGCTGCTAGGTATTGTACTTGTACCCCCCTCTCGATCCTTGATTCTTTGTTCTTGATTTGTGAATATTTATGGTTCAGTAGAGTTCGCGAATCTTTAGATCAACTAGACTGCTGTGCTGCATCGATGCCTTGAAAAATAACAATATGAACACCAAACTAAATGCCTTCAAAATATATCATGTAAACTGGCAGCGTCTTTCTTGTACTTGCACATCTCGAATTTGGGTAATAAAAACCAACAATTGCAAGTAATATGTTTAATCCTAACTGTGAAACATGAAAACATCATCTGGGAACCATTACTTTTTCATTAAACAGTATGACACTTTCAGCCTATAGTAGATTTACAGTAGTATACAGAGTATAAACTTCAGGTCGTCCATCTCTATCGTTCATGCAGTTGGCATGCATGATGTATTGTTGTTTATGTACATTGTTAATTTGCCCGTAACTAAACTACAATAATGAAGTTGGATTTACCCGTAACTAAACTACAAGGTTAATTTGCTGTAGCTTGGTCAACAACAATTCTCCCGAGTTCACCATTACTTTGCTAGTTCACTTGGTTTTTATACATCATTTGTTTGCTAGTTCCTGTCTGAATCAGAGTTGTATTCATGTGACTATTGTTTGCACTGGCTGTATTCACATGACTATTGTTTTATTTATATTTATATCCTTGATTTTTAGTATTGTTTTGGTATTTACATTTATAGGTGCTTTCACATAAAACATTCAGTTTGAAATATATTCTATGGAGAGGGTTATTTCAGTGTTTGAGGGAGTAGCTGATAGTCGTGAGACAGCAGACCAGTCAAGTCGCTCTTCTAAAAAAAGAGCTTATGTTTGGAAATTCTTTGAAACTGAATTAGTTGATGGCAAAACTAAAGCAATATGCAATTATTGCAAGATGCATTTGTCTAATGAATCTGGAAAGGGAACAAGTCACTTAAATAGGCATATTGCACAACATTGTCTAGAAATTCCACTAGAGGACAGGACAAAATTCTTGAAAACTTTGAAGCAGAAGTCTGGTGAGGGAGAGGAGGTCATCTTTGATCCTGATGTTTGTCTCTCATTAATTGCCAAGTTTTTTATTAGTGCCGAGATTGCTTTTAGAAAAGCTGATGACCCATATTGGAAAAAGTTGATGAACTATTGTGACCCATCTTTTAGACCAGTTGGTAGACAAGGTGTGCGAGATGATATACTTTCAGTCTATGGGGATGAGAGGCGTCAATTGCTTGATGTAATTGCAAAGTTCGATTCCCATGTTAGTTTAACAGCTGATCTGTGGACTTCTAATCAGAATCTAGGGTACCTATGTGTTACAGCACACTTTATAGATGGGGAATATATTCTGTGGAAGAAAATACTTATATTCAAGCAAATTTCATTTGCACACACATCATATGATGTTCAAGATGGCATCACACCTTGTTTGATGGAGTGGGGTCTAACTGATAAAGTGTTCACACTCACACTAGACAATGCGACTGTGAATGATAGGGCAGCTAGAGACATTCATGATGCCTTAGGTGGTGAGATGTTTCTCAAAGCTGAACATCTCCATGTGCGGTGTGCAGCACATGTTCTTAATATCATGGTTCAACAAGGTGTCAAGATCATCCCTCATGCAATATCAAGAGTGCGAGATATCATTAAAGTTGTGACATCTACACCTTCTCGCATGCAGATTTTCAATTCCATCATAGACAAATTAGACCTCAAAACTAAGGCAGGGATGACTATGGATGTTCCGCATCGTTGGAATGCGACATACGATATGTTGCATGAGGCCCTTGAGTATAAAGTAGCTCTAAATAGATATGCTAATGAGCAGTTACATGTTGCTCCAACGGAGCAAGAGTGGAGTAAAGTTGAAGCTCTTCATAATTTTCTTCAAGCATTCAGTGATGCAACTAAAGTCTTCTCTGCTCATAGTCATCCCACGTCACATTTGTTTTTGAGGATGGTTTTAGCAATCAGAGATATATTGCTAGATGAATCATGGAACTCGGATGAGCTTTTAAATGAAATGGCTAATGCAATGTATGTCAAGTTTGAAAAATATTGGGCTCGGCCTAATTTAGTTCTACTACTAGCTGTTGTGTTTGATCCTACCTTTAAAATGGCATTTCTTAGGTTCTATTTTCACACTATTAATGAAAATGTTGAAGACAGTTTGAAGGCTCTAAAATCAACTATTAACAAATTTTATGAGGAATATGAGAAGGTTATGAGGAGGGACAATATGCATTTGAATACTCCATTTGATCAAAATATGACTGCCAGTGGTTCTGGTTCTGTTCTGTTGAGAGGTCCACTTTTAGGTAAAAGGCTAGTCGAGTAAGCTTTTGCTCAGTTTGCATCGGAAAGACTTGATTCTGGATCCCAACGATCAGATCTAGACAAGTATCTTGAGGATCCTAGAGTACAAATCTGTGGAGAAGAGAACTTTGATATCTTGGCATGGTGGAAAAAGAATTCAGATGTATATTCAATCATGTCTAAAATGGCTAGAGAATTTTTGGGCATTCCTGTTAGCACGGTGTCCTTAGAATCTGCATTTAGTAGTGCTGGAAGGATTCTTGGAAAAGAGAGAACATCACTTGCTCCAAAACTCTTGAAGCTTTGATTTGCTCTAAAGATTGGTTCATAGGATTTAGTCCTGAGGATGAAGGTAATTTAAGTAGTAAATTAATTTTGATATATTTGTAGTGTTGTATTTTCAGTCTGAACTTTATTTTAATACCATTTCGACTCATGTGCAGGTCAAGCTCTGGAGGGAAGGCGTATCTTTGATGAGGACGAAGATAAAGACACATATTGGTATCATTCAAGTTATTTTTTTGTGTTTTCTCAACTTTAATATGGGATCCACTTTATTTTATTGCACATGTAACTGCAGGAATTATTCTTGAAGAAGTTTGCAGATAATGCTTACTCGAATGCCCTGAAGGATCGTAAGTCTCCTATGCTGTTGTATGCCAGGATCAGATACGATCCATTTTTTAAAAAGGCCGGATCGGATAGGATAATTAAATCATCCATATCCTTTGTCTACATTATCTAGCAACTGCGACAGAGTAAATTAATTTAGTGCTGAATCCCCACTAAGTTTTTTTTCTTTTCAAAATGTTTAATAGTGAATGAGGCTTGTCAGTCTCTGACTTGACATGTCCTTTACCCTCAGCCCTCACCACAATTCCTTAGGGTGACAAGAGGAAGCAATCCTGTCTGTCAGACCAACATTTCCTGCCTATCATTAATCAAACTGTGTAACTATGCGTTTATAAATGTAGATGGATTAATAGATGTGAGACAGGGTTGCTTCGACCCTTTACATATCATGAATGGGGAATGATCTAAAAATTTGTTTGAATCTTTCTTATCTACTTGCCCCCTCAGAATTACAGAACAGACTTGGGATCGAAATCTTGTTTAGGTGCATATATGATGTTACAATATGATTTCTTGCATCTTATGGTAATTTACTTCAAACCAGCATTTGAGTTGGCCATGAATGATACCCGAGCTTGTGTATATTAGGAGAATGTTTCTAGTAAGGACAATTTCCTCTTCTATTTAATAATATTCTGTAATTTTCAAACAACATCTGAATTGATGTTATTTGACTATATTTTTGCTGCATTTAATGATTTAAGCTTGTTTCTTCTTTCCAGTGCCAAAATGGCCATGAAGCATGCTTTTCCTGTTGGTCAAGGCTCAGCAATAAGTGTCACATTTGTTGTCATGAAGGTATTTTTGTACGGAATATTGCACTGGAGAAGATTGCGGAATCAATCAAGTCCTGCTCATATGCTAATTGGGGTTCACTACAGAAAAGCGATCATTTGCGACGGCCAGCCGTCGCAAATAGCTTAAATTGCGACGGCCCGCCTCTGGCCGTCGCAAATAAGATGGCCGTCGCGAATAAGAGGTTATTTGCGACGGCTTTCGGACTGGCCGTCGCAAATAAGTGGTTATTTGCGACGGCCAACCCTAGGACCGTCGCAAATAACGGAGCCGTCGCAAATAAACCCTTATTTGCGATGGCCGGTCAAACGGCCGTCGCAAATAGGATTTAATTGCGACAGCCGTAAGTCGAGGCCGTCGCAATTAATCCGGCCGTCGCAAATTAGGGCTTATATCGGGACGCTCCACCCCGACTCTTCATTTTCCTCATAACACCCCGCCGCCGCACCCCCGCCCCCGCCGCCGCGCCCCCGCCACCCTGCCGCGCCCCCGCCGCCGCGCCCCCGGCTCCGCCGCCGGCCCGCCGCCCTCGGCCCCGCCTCCGCGCCCGCCTCCGCGCCCGCCGCCCTCGGCCCCGCCTCCGCGCCCGCCTCTGCGCCCGCCGCCCTCGGCCCCCACCGTCGTCGCCTGCCTCCGCCTCCGGCCCGCCTGCCTCCGCCTCCGGCCCATCGCGCCACCGGCGTCGCCGCCGCCGGCCCGGACCGCTGCGCCCCCGACCGGACCGCCGCGCCCCCGACCTTGAGGTCAGGGCTACTCCCCCCTGTTTTAGGGTTTTTTTCAGATGTAGCTAGCAATTTTGTTAAGAGGTAGTACCAATTAGCTATAGTAGCTTAGAATAGCTTGTATAGTTTATTTAAGGATTGAATCACTTAATTATAGAAGATGTAATAAAAAGGGCATTTGCTAGTGCAGTTTTATGCATACGGCGAAAGAACTTGAGTGTGTGTATGTATGGGAACGATGCCATGTAATAGGCCGTCGCAAACTAAGTCTAATATCGGGACCCTCCGGCCCCGACTCTTCATTTACAATTCCCCACCGCCGCCGCGCCCCGACACCGCCGCCCCCAGCGCGCCCACCGCCCCTGGCCCCCCGCCGCCCCTGCGCCCCCGGCCCCGCCGCACCTTCGCCATCGGCCCGCCGCGCCCCGACCCCGCCGCCCCCAGCGCGCCCACCGCCCCCAGCCCCCCGCCGCCCCTGCGCCCCCGGCCCGCCGGCCCCGCCGCTAGCCGCTAGCCGCGCCCCCGAGCCGTCGCAATTTAACTGGCCGTCGCAAATAATTGCCTTCATATGGATTGTTCAATCTTCGAATGATTGTTGATCGAATGAGTAGAAATTGTTGCTCGATCTTGATGTTAATTATGCTTAGTTGTTAATGATGTTGGTTATGCAAATTTGTTGATAATGTTATTGATTATGTAGATGTTAAGCATGCTTATGTTTTGCTTTAGTATTCTTAATGTTTATGTTCATTGCTGCTTATCGTTATTGAATTAAGTTATTAAATGTTCAAATTTTGATTAATTGTTATATTTCTTTTAGCATGTTTAATATTCTTTATATATATAAATATATAAATATAAATGTGTATATATATATATATACATAAGCGGGTTAAAACGATAATGTATCAGAAGAAATATCAAAAGAGAGAGGAGATATTCTACGCCATATCGCCTGCGGCGAGCATGACAGCGGCGAGACCGAAGCCGATGGCGGTGGTCTTGGTAGCGGCAGAGGATCCTCCGGAAGGCGTGGACGGCAACGGAGGAGAGGCTCCGGGAGCGAGGGCTGGTGGCCGTACAGGTACCCACCGATCTGATCACCGGGGAGGAACCTCTTGGAGGCGACCCAGTTGGCGTAGTTGGTCTGCAGGTCCCAGGAGCCGCTCGGCTCGCCACGACTGCAACTGCAAGAAGTCCCACGACCATGAAGGCCACGACGCCATGCCGAACACAATTATCGTGAACAGCCCTGACTATGAAACTTTCAACTCTGACCCACTTTTCTCCTCACTCTCGTTCTCTTTCCTCATTCGTAAATGATTTATAAATGCATGAGCAACGTAACCTATAGCAATTGATTACCCGTTTCGGATCGGCACGTCTCACATGCCATTGGCATGTGAGATGTGCAGGTTCGGAATTGTCCCTTTTTGGACAGCCTCGGAGTGACCGAGGGGGCGTGGCTTGTGACGAGACGCGGGTCCGGATTTGGACGAGATTTCGGTGGCGTAACCCTGTTGTTCTCTGCTGCACTATTTTTGGGCGTGCAGTGGAGAACAGCGGGGTTATGCTGCCAAAATTTCGTTCGAATCCGGATCACGCGTCTTGTCATGAGCACGCTCCGCTCGGTCACTCTTGGGTGGGTTTAGGATCTATCTGCCTAGGTTGTAGGGCCGTGACATAACACAACAATACATTAACGACAATTTCTTTCGCATTAAACTACAGAGTCAAACATGGGTGAAGACCGCAGTTGGATGTATACTGGCTGGAAGAGCAGAAATGGTGGTCACTCCGATGAGTGGTTTATCAAGTTAGATCAATTTTTGGATCGAGCATTTTCGTTGTCAACGGAAGATATGGTGCGGTGCCCATGTACAAAATGTCGGAACACTATGTTTTTGAGAAGATTGGAGCTTTCGTTTCACTTATGTCGAAACGGTTTCACTCCACAATATGAAGTGTGGACCTTCCACGGCGAGACTAATTCTCGAGTCATAGCCGAAGTGGACGAGGATGATGATATAACAGAGGTTGATAGGATGGATGAGATGTTAGAAGCTCTTGAAGTGGAGGATCCTCTTACAAATGAGGCAGAGAAGTTCTTCGAGGAGCTGAAGAAATCACAAGAGTCGTTGCATGAACACACGGCTGTGACCGTACTTGCTTTCTTGACCAGATTTATGGCAATTAAGTCCAAGTACTTTTTTCCATCAACTCCTACAATGATCTCATGAAATTGATCTGCGATATCCTTCCACAACCTCACAAAGCGCCACCAGATATGTATCAGTCAAAGATCAAGATATCTGGTCTCGGTATGAAGTATGAGAAAATTGATGTGTGCCCAGACAACTGCATGCTATTCTGGAAAGAGCACGCCAATGAGAAGATGTGCTTGAAATGTGGTAAATCGAGGTATGTCGAAGTTGTTAATGACGATGGCGATAATGTGATGACAGATGTCGCATATAAGCAGCTTCGTTACTTGCCTGTGACACCTCGGTTGAAGCGGATGTTTCTTTCAAAAAGAACCGCAAGACACATGAGATGGCACAAAGAAGGTAAACGTGAGAACAAAGAATTCTTGACGCATCCGTCCGACGGTGATGCATGGAAGGCGCTAGACCGTTTCGATCCAGACTTTTATCGTGATGCGAGGAATGTTCGCATCGGATTAGCGACAGACGCATTCTCACCGTTCAGTACGAATGCCACGCCATACTCATGTTGGCCTGTCTTTGTCATTCCGTACAACCTGCTACCTGCTTTTTGTACGAGGAACGAGTTCATGTTTCTCAGCCTCATTGTACCTGGACCTGATCATCCCGGGTCACGTCTCAACGTGATGTTAAAACCGCTGATCGAAGAATTGAAAGTCTTGTGGACAGGAGTCGAAGCGTATGACAGTTACAAGAAGCAGAAATTCAACCTTCGAGCTGCTTATTTGTGGTCCGTCCATGATTTGCCGGCATACGGCATGTTTTCCGGATGGAGCACTCACGGTCATCTGACGTGTCCGATATGTGCTTCAGACACGGATTGCTTTCGACTAACTCATGGAGGCAAAATATCTTACTTCGATTGTCACAGACGTTGGCTGCCCTCGAATCATATATTTAGGCAGCAGAGGCATGTCTTTCGAAAGAACACTGTTGTCACTAAAGGACCACCGAAGCGTCTCAACGGGTCAGAAATTTCTGATATGTTGGACAAACTGGTGCCTGATGAAGGTCGTCCTGGATATTTCGTAGGTTATGGAGAGGAACACAATTGGACTCACATATGTGGACTTTGGGAGCTACCATATGTGAAGTCGTTGATTCTAATGCACAACATTGATGTCATGCATCAGGAGCGTAATATGAGCGAAAGTATCATAAGCACATGCATGGATATGCCTGGCAAAACGAAAGACAATTACAAAGCTAGACTAGATTTGGCAGACATTTGTCACCGTCCAACTCTTGAAATCTCTGAAAGTGGTGGAAAGCCACGTGCTTCTTTCTGTCTTCGATCGAAAGAAAAGAAAGAAGTTATGAAATGGATGAAAACTTTGAAATTCCCAGATGGTTACGCAGCTAGCCTGAAACGAGCCGTAAATGTTAACACAGGAAACCTCACTGGGTTGAAGAGTCATGATTATCACATTATAATGGAAAGACTCCTACCTGTTATGTTCCGAGGCTATCTAGATGATGCGGTGTGGAAGGTTTTAGCCGAGCTCAGCTATTTTTATAGACAACTTTGTGCTAAAGAAATCAAGATCGGTATGATGGATAAGTAAGAGAAGGAGGTACCCATACTTTTATGTAAGATGGAAAAAAATTTTCCACCGGGTTTCTTCAATCCAATGCAACATCTGCTTATCCATCTTCCATTCGAAGCTAAAGTTGGCGGTCCTGTGCAATATAGGTGGATGTATCACATTAAAAGAGCGCTACGATATCTGAAACCAATGGTTGGCAACAGGGCAAGGGTGGAAGGGTGCATCGCTGAAGCATATGCTCTTAAGGAAGTTGGATACTTTTCAAGTATCTACTTTGCGGAAGAAAACAATATCAATACTTCGGCGATGCGGTACAATGTGGACGAAACACCCCCCCTAAGCGACCTTTCCATTTTTCAAACGAGAGGTGCCACCGTTGGTAGCTACACGACCTACGAGCTATACGAACAGGAAAGGACTGTTGCTTTACTCTACATGTACGCGAATATAGAAGGCATGCAGGAATACTTCGAGTAAGTGTTTCTCCTATGTTTATGTTAATCTACATATTTTGCTACACATGTACTCTAAAAGATGTTTTTTCATGTTCAGCGAGTTCCACAGACAATATTGGCCACATAGGCATCAACCTACGGCCAAACAAGTAGAAGCGATGCGAAAGGAAGGAATAAATGGGGGGCAGAGTTTTCTATCTTGGTTTCGAGAATATGTAATATTCTCTCGTCTTCTATGTATTATAAATTACTATTATTAAAGAAGTATTATGTAATATTCTCTTGTCTTTTATAACAGTGTCGGACTCACAATGTCCATGAAGATTTGCGGCAGCTATCTTATGGATTGGTGAATGTTAGAAGCTATGGTCGATATGACGTAAATGGCTTCCGATTCCGTACAAATCATTTTGAAGCTCATCATCCTCTTGTGGCAACATCAAATTCCGGTGTTGTGACGAGAGCAATGGACACTCAAGGGAATTTAACCGATTATTATGGTATCATTAACAAAATCCTTGAATTTACTTTTACCGGAAATAAGACCCTTCGAGTTGTCTTCTTTGACTGTGACTGGTTTGATCGTACTCATGGAACTCGAGAAAACCAATTTGGAATGGTGGAAGTGAAACATAAGGACCGACTACGAGGTTACGATACATTTGTTCTTGCGCATCAAGTTGAACAAGTGTATTATCTACCTTATCCATGCACGAAGCTCAGTGCTTGGTGGGTGGTATATAAGGTGAATCCTCGTGAGCGGCTATATACTCTGGGGATGATGGTTACCATGATAGCGAAGACGTTGAAGAAGTGTACCAAGAAGAAGAGTTGCCAGACACTTTTATCGTCGAGCTTGGTGCAGGACTCGATCAATTAGTTGGAGATGTTGAAGACGTTGAAGATGTAGAGGCAGATGATACGCGAAAACGAAAATTAGAACAGGCCACGATGGAAGATCGTTGGGCTGGTTTAAGGAGTAGGGCACAGGCACATGACAATGATGTTGATGAATTTTGAAAGTGACTACAAGTAATGTTTTCTTGAAGATAGTAACATGAATTTTATATATTTTATTTGCATATTTACTAATTATCTAATTATAATAGGATGGCGTCAAAGAAGGGTAAGAAGGTGCCGCCGACGAGGGGGTTCTACCCCTCTAGACCTGAGGACGCTTTCGTTGGTGCCTCGTCGACTGGCAGCAGACGCTCTCAGCTGCTGGGGCACGTTCACACCAGCTCTAGAGCTTCGTCACAGGTAAATGTCACTCGTTTTTGACAAATTCTTTAAATTCAAATTCACATTAAACTTACTTATGAATCATTTGAATGTTGTAGTCCTCACCGGCTGACTCAGAGGCTGCGGCGCCTTCGGTGAGCCAGCCCTCGGCGAGGCAGCCCTCGGCCAGCCAGCCCTCGGCGAGGCAGCCCTCGGCGAGTCATCCCTCGGCGAGCCAGCCCTCGGCCAGCCAGCCCTCGGCTGACGATGAGTTTGTTCCTGAGGCCTTTGACTCGGCTGGTGAGGAGCCGTCTGGGTCACTTGACGTGGCGCCCCAGCAGACGCGGAGGACGAGGAGGACTCACTTTGTCAGTCCTCCCGCGGCCCCTTCACAGAGGACTGTGATTCGTCCAGTCGGAGACAGGTAATAAAAATTATAGTTTTCAATTTTAGTTTCTTTTGATTACTTAAGTAATGAATGAATGAATAAATATCTTACAGGGCTTGGGACGACTTGTCTTTCACCGGTGAGAAACACCAAAGACCGGTGAACGGTGTCCTCGGGTCTATAGTGCGTTTGCACTATCCCGGGGTCATCGACGGGGTGCCTGCTCTTTCGTGGGAGGACTACGCACGCGTCCATCACCAGGAGCACGGCAACCTTCAGGAGGCCGTATGGGCCGATTTTATGGTAAGTATGTTAAAAAAGTTTCTAAGTTACAACTCTTAAACTCTTTTAGTGAACATCTCTTCAATATATTCTTTATCGCAGGCAAGATATACTTTAGAGGACCCGAACGACCGTCGCATGTTTGAGGATGCGAGGCGAGTGTTTCACTTCAACGCTGCCAAGGCACTTCGACAAGATTTGTCGAACGCCCGTGTTCAAATCATTAATGAGCACTTGAAGGCGAACCAGCAGCACGTGTTACACTTCCGACAAGAGAGCGAGAGGCACCTGACGGAGGAGGAGTACGCGCAGGTACGTGGAGTGTAGTAAGTATTTTTTTCTGATAATGTCCTCGATGGTACTTTTAACGACTTCGAACTATGTGCAGGGCCACGTGAGCTGGTTGCAGGGTCGGACCGATGCATTTCGGGCCCTTTGTTGCTACTGGGCTAGCGACGAGTTTAAAGCTAAGTCTGAGAAGGCTCGAGACTGCAGAGGGGTGGAGGGGAAGAGCAGGCACGGGCAAGATAACCACTTGCGTTTATCTAAATGCATGGTAAGTGTGTGTAACTTATGTTTATATATTAATAATATATTGTTCGTACTAACAATATTGACAGGAGCGCGAGACGGGGGTGCCGCCCACCCCTGCTGAGGTTTGGAAGAGAGGTCACAGGGACCCTTCTCAGCCGACGGGGTGCAGTCAGGCTGCAGCTGAGCGTTTGGTAAGTTTAGAAATCATTCATATTAAATATAACTATATAGATTGTTGAACTTACACGATTTTATTGTTTTGCAGGCTAAGTACGGGGAGGAGGCTAGGAAGATACACGGCGAGGATTTCGATTGGGAACGTCAACCGATCGATCCTCAAGCCGCGTATGCAACCGGTGGTTGAAAAGCACACGGAAGGTGAGTTTGCAAGTCATTTTATCGTTTTCAATTCAAAGTATTCAAGATATTTTAATTTCATATTACCGACTCTCTTTTTTATAGGCTCGCCATATTCGACGGAGTTGTCGACTCGAGGGCGGGTAGACCTGCGAGAGGCAGCTCCACGCAGGCTTCAGGTACGGGAGGTCGCCACGTGTCGCAGAGGGACATTGAGATGCAGTCCCTCCGAGAAACTGTAGAAGAAAATGAAAGGCGACATGAGGAGGAAAGGAGGGCGATGGAGGCCACGATCCAAACCCAGGCAGCAGCGTTGGCGCAGATGCGGGAAGCAATGGAGGTAACAATCTAAAAATTAAAATTCTCATTAATTCAGCTTAAATGACTTACTAATAGGTAGCATTTAATGTTTGCAATGACAGGCCATCGCTCGGGTGCAGGATCTGGGAATCCAGCTACCGGTACTACCACCGGTCCTCCCAGGCGATCCTTCTTCAGCGGGTCAGGTAAGTCTCTATGTAATCCTTCTTCTCCAGCGTAATAAGATTGAGATAGATGAAAGAGAGAGATAGTTAGATAGAAGAAAATGATTGAGATAGAAGAAAGAAAGAGGTAGAAGAAAGGGAGACAGAAGAAAGAGTGAAAGATAGATAGAGTAGGATGGGAATGAAGAGAGAGTAAGATGTAGATGGAGATAGAGAGAGGGGAAGATAGAGGGAGGGAGATGTAGATGGAGATAGAGGCAGGAACATAGAGGGAAAAGGATAGCAATAGAGAGATAGAGTGAGCAAGAAAGATAGAGTGAGAGACAAAGAGAGAAATGAAAAGAGAGAGGAAGAGAGGGTGATCTAGATGAAGATAGAGGGAGAGGGAGGGAGAGAGATGTTGATGCATTTATATTCTAACTCTAAGTTTTATTAATTGCAGGGATCCGCGACGGCTGCACAAACGCCGTCGCCTTCGCTACCGCCGCCTGGATTGAGGCGCGACGACGACGACTTCGACTTTGGAGGTGGCTTCGGAGGTTAGATGGGCGAGTGAGCCCTTTTATTTACTTTGTTGATGACGATGTGAGATGTATCGGAATTTTAGTTTGTGATTGTGATGATCTTTGTGTATGCTGTGTATATATTGTGTATATTATGTATATTGTGTTTGTTGTGAATCTGGCCATCAAGCCAGTTAGTGTTTTCTGTTTTTTAAAAAAATAAAAAACCTTATTTGCGACGGCTTTTTATACAGTACTGTCGCAAATAAGAGTACAAGCCGTCGCAATTAAACCACAGTTATTTGCGACGGCCTGGCCGTCGCAAATAAGCATTAATTGCGACGGCCTGGCCGTCGCAAATAGAGTCGTGGGTCCCGGAGGAGGACACGTGGGCCCTGTCCTCTGAACTTATTTGCGACGGTCAGGCCGTCGCAAATAAGCTTTAATTGCGACGGCTGGGCCGTCGCAAATAAGTTCGCGGGGCCCACCAGCCCGCAGCAACAACTTGCGACGGCCTCTCCTAGCCGTCGCAAATAAGTTTATTTGCGACGGTGGCCGTCGCAAATAAGCTTATTTGCGACGCCATATTTGCGACGGCCGAAAGCCGTCGCAAATAAAGAAAGCCATCGCAAATAGCTTATTTGCGACGGCATCTGGCTTATTTGCGACGGCCCCGGCTGTCGCAAATCGTCGGGATTCCTGTAGTGGTTGTAGTGAGTTTGTTAGCTATCCGCTTACAAATGCCCATGAAGAATCTTGCCTTTTTGCTCCTTCAAAGTGTCCTATCCCTGGAGTGTGCCCTCAACTTTTAAATAGTGATGTAAGTTTGACTGCTTTTCTTCTGTATTCTTTAATTTATTCACTAGTGTGATGCTCAAACATGGCATGTTATGACTTTGAATGGGAGTTCTAATGAAAATTACTTCATCCCTTTCAGTTTAT
Organism: Tuctoria greenei; assembly: GCA_036927565.1. Classification (NCBI taxonomy): domain Eukaryota; kingdom Viridiplantae; phylum Streptophyta; class Magnoliopsida; order Poales; family Poaceae; genus Tuctoria; species Tuctoria greenei. The sequence goes on along the minus strand of JAYESD010000007.1, from coordinate 131,207,772 downwards.
AATTCCTTAGATATTACTGTCTTACCTTTTTGCATGTGTAACATATCATGTACTGGAAATTATCAATCAGTTTATTTTTTTCTTGTTCACTTAATCCTTGTTCACTGGTATTACTATGAGAACAGTACATTTGCAGATGTCATGTTGAGAGTTTTTAATGTTGTGAAGATGCTTCTGTTGCTGTTGCGATTTGCGAAGATGCTTTTGTTGCTGCTGTTTCTGGTATTTCTTTCATTTAGTGATGGTGCTGTCCCTATATGTTTCATTTAGTAAAATAGTTTCATCGTAACTATTTCCGATTAAGAGTTATTTGATAGAAAGTGGAGGTCTAGCCTTTTTGACATGGTGCCGGCAGCTTATGCATGGGCAATTGTTCCATCTTGAATCTCTTTAGGTAGCTTTTGCTTTGTGCATTTTGTATTATTGGAAGCTAAATGGTGTTCAGTTTGTTACAGTCGATTGTTCTTTCACCCCTTCATGGAAATCAAGAATCTGAAGTGCAAGTACTAAATCCACTAACACTATCACCACCGAGTAAGGAGGACGTGGAATCCATGGAGTCAGAAATTTGCTGCGGTTGCAGAGAGTTTCAGCTTCTATTTTCATGCAATAGTATTTGCAGTGGAGCTTTCTCACTATTCATGCATGATTACCTTCAGCACACCAACTGGAGTTAGTTGCTGGCAAAATAAGCCTTGCCTCTTTGTTTAAAAGTTTTAAATGTGCTTTGTAGCTTGTATTATATACTGTAATTTATGAAATGTATGGATGTATATGTTGTTTGTCTATCAGGCATGCTATCAGACTATGTTAACAAAGTCATTTATCTTACTGATGATATTCATATTTGTAATGTTGTAGACTTTTTGTAAGAAGTATTAATCAGTTTGCTAGCGGTAGACTATTGTTCTATGTGCAACGTTAAGCATTGGTGGACTTCCTCTTTTTCTGTGCAAAGCCCTGGCTTCCTATTTTTTTGTGAAGAGCCTGCGGAGTTGGGCTGCCACAATACTAAGGAAGCACGATCCGTGGGCTGACTCGTTGGTCTATATCAGGGCCGGTCCAGTTATTTTAAAAGGGCCAGGGTAGGATTGGGCTTATTTTGTAAAAGGGCTGGGCTGGATAGGACATAATAGGTTGAATTTGGGTTGGATTAGGATCGGGCCCATGGAAAGGAAAAAAGGCTGGGTTCGGATTTGGGCCGAGCCTTGGCCCGTTGTCAGGCCTAATGTTAGGCGGTGGCACACCAGTGATAGTTCTAGTAGGTTCCAGTCTACTACGGAGACGGATGCATTAAGAGAAGAACTGAGACGTACTCATGAAGAGATGTACACGCAAAAGCAACAACAACAGCAACAGCAGCAGAACAGAGATGCAGATGCAGATGCATCAACAAATACAGCAACAGGTGCAACACCAGATGCAGTATCTGTATATGGCACAGGTATCGTAACAATTGAGCTATTTATTCAATTTTAAAATGTTTCACTTAAGATCTCACAAATAATTTACTTGATGTAGTTTTTGGGTCACGATAGCACCGGTTCTCTATTCAGCACACCACAACCACCTCAATTTCACATGATGTTGCAGATATATTTGTTGTTTTATTCAAGTTATAATACTCTTTACTATGTGTTAAATTAACTTAACTGAATATCTTTACTTGATGTAGTTCTTCCCTCAAGGTGATATGTCTGGTCCAATGTAGCCAAGACAACATATTGGCTCTTCGTCACAGGTATGACCACGTGTCATATTACATTGAGTTATAATACAAAATTCTAACCATACGTGTAATAGGGTTCTGAGAGTGGTTAATCATTTGTTCCACAACCTCAGAGATTTATGTCATTGTTGGCTCCTGGATTGCAGCCATATCCAGGTGTTCTACCACAGATGCCCTTTATTTTAGGACAAACTAACCCATCAACAACTCCAGCCGCAACGGTATGACTTCTAAATCATTATTTCCCATAAAAACATAGGTTAATTTGAATAATACTTAGCGACTTTGAGTCATATTAACATATTTGTGAGTTTTGTAACAAATAAGTCAATTAGCACATTTTAGAGAGATTAATACACTCGAATTATAAGTATAAATGCAAAGTGTAACTTGTATTTGATTCTTGCAGGGTTCCGATCATCTGGAAGGTTGTGATGATTTTCTGAATTTGAACGAGGGAGGAGCGAGTGGCGGAGGTTCCAATAACAATGCGTGAATGTTGTCTTCATTGCCACATTGTGAACTTTATGTGAACATGTGACTTTTGTTTTCATTCCCATTTTGTGTTGAACATGATATTTTGTGATGAACTGATGGTGCTCGTTTATATACATATGTTTGAACTTGTGATGTGCTATTTATATATGTGTGAAATGTTGAACTGTGTTGTATATATTGTGCTATAAATATTGATGATCTTTTGTGATGTTGTGAACTCGTGAACTGTTTAGTCACTAGAGCTATGGCTCCGGCTTGGAGGCTGCCCACTCGGGCGGGGAGGAAAATAGGCAGTTATGTAGGCATTAGTTTGGTGTTGGGCCGACGGTCTTAAGAGGCTTAAAGGTGTCAGCTAGGGCCCACAACCGACGTTCTTATCCACCTTAAAAGCGTCGGTTGACAGCCTTGCCGACGTTCTTATCTGCCTTAAAGGCATCATCTTTGACCCGAGGGCGACATTCTTACGCTCTATAAACGCATCGGGTGTGCCACCGACGTTTTAGATATTAAATGCGTCGGTGCTGCAAACCAACGGCATTGAGCCATAAAGGCATCAGCCCTGATGTACATACCAGTTAAAAACATCAAATCTATGTCGTCGGCTATGAGTACCGACGTATATACCTTAAATGCGTCTGTTTCTTTAGGTTACCGATGCCTATGCGGCTGACAACCTTTTGCCCTATTTCTGTAGTGCCATCCCTAAGGAAAAGATGTATGGGCTTAAGGCTAATCCTTGGTGTAGCCCTACTGTGATAGGAAAAGTAACAGTCTCACTATTACTTACACGCACACTTGTCACCACATTATCGTACATATCTTTGATAAGGATAACGTACTTTGTTGGTACTTTGTGTTTCTCTAGCGCCCACCACAAGACCGGCCTTGGTACCTTATCATATGCCTTCTCCAAGTCAATGAACACCATATGTAGATCCTTCTTTTGCTCCCTATATCTCTCCACAATCTGACAGAGTAGGAAGATCACCTCCATAGTGAACCTTCTAGGCATGAAACCAAACTGGTTTTTAGTAACATTAGTCACTTTCCTGAAGCGGTGTTCAATCACCCTCTCTTAGAGCTTCATAGTATGACTCATGAGCTTAATTCCTCGGTAATTAGTACAAGTTTGAACATCTCCTTTATTTTTAAAGAAAGTTACAAAAATACTTTTCCTCCACTCTTCAGGCATTTTGTTTAGCTGAAAAATGTTGTTGAATAGTTTAGTGAGCCATACTATTGCCACATCCTCCAGATATCTCCACACCTCAAATGGGGAACCATCGGGACCGAGGGCTTTTCCCCCTTTCATCCTTTTTAAGGCCTCCCTAGCCTCGGACTCTTGTATCTTCTGCACAAATCCTCTGTTGGTGTCATCAAATGAGTCATCCAACTCGAACCTAATGCTCTCATTCTCGTCATTGAATAGTCCATTGAAGTAGTCTCGTCATCTATTCCTAATCTCTTCATCCTTCATTAGAATCTGATCTACCACATCCTTAATGCATTTTACTTGATTGAGATCCCTCACCTTCCTCTCGCGAAGTTTCGCCATCTTGTATATGTCCTTCTCGACTTCCTTTGTTCCTAGTCTATCATATAGTGCATCATAGGTCTGCCCCCTTGCTTTACACACAACACGGCTTGCATTCTTCTTAGCCTCTTTATACTTCGCAATGTTGCTTGCGCTACTCTCACAATGCCAACTCTTATAAGTCTCCTTCTTCTTGAGACACCATTTTGTTCTTGTGGTGTTAAAACCGTCTTGAGACACACGCGCATAGAAGCAAAAGTCGGCTACCACAAGTTTATGTTGTGGTACAACACACTCTCCAGGGATCACCTTATAATCTAAGCATGCTCCCTCTCCCTTCTCCTGGTGAGAATATAGTCAATTTGGCTAGAACGTTGGACACTAGTAATGGTCACTAAGTGAGATAACCTCTTCTTAAACAGGGTGTAGCTACCAACGGGTCATAGGCTACGGCAAAGTCTAGGATGTCCTTACCCTCCTGGTTTCTATCGCCATACCAAAAACATCTGTGTACCTCCTCAAAACCAATGTTTGTTGTACCTACATGGCCATTGAGATCTCCTATGAAGAGTTTTCCGGCTATCGGTACACTAGTAACCATATCCTCCAAGTCCTCCCAAAATTATCTCTTAGTGCTCATGTTGAGCCCGACTTGTGGGCTATAAACACTAAGTACATTCGATATAAGGTCCCCCACAACTACCTTGACTAGGATGATCCTATCCCCTCGTCTATGGACATCCACTATTCCATCCTTGAGGCTCTATCTATTAGGATGCCTACACCATTTCTAGTTCCGGTCGAGCTAGAGTACCAAAGCTTGAAACCGGTATTCTCGACCTCTCTCACCTTTTGACCCGCCATCTAGTCTCTTGTACGCAAAGGATATTTACACGTCTCCTAATCGCAGTGTCTACTAACTCTCGTAGCTTTCTCGTCAAGGATCCTACATTCCAACTATCTACCTGAAATCTAGTTTCCTTCGCTAGCTTCCTTACCCTTTGCATTCGTCAAGTAAGATGCAAAGACCCTTGCTCACTTATCACTACATCTGGGCGATGATGTAGCACGCTACTAAGGTGGTGGCGATCCGGCCCTTGCCCATTTAACACCACATCCGGGTTACGATGTGGCGCGCCACTAAGGTGGTGGCGACCCGGCCCTTGCCCACAGTTAACATCATACCTGAGTTCCGATATGGTGCATCGCTAAGAGGGTTACTCCCCAACAAATAGTTAGTGGGTTTCATTTCCATGAGAATGGCTAAGTATAGTTGTTGGCTCACAAAGCCTATCACAACCCCTCCTCCTTTATCCGGGCTTGGGACCGGCTATGTCATTACAACATAGGCGGAGTTAATTCGGATTGCTTTATTGCATCCACTACTTATGATGAAAATCCTTAAGCCTTTGGTTGCTTTGCATTTGATTAGAAAGGTCATTTTCTTCTTGTTATTACGGGTTTGAATCAGAATGCCATCTGCAGCAGAAAAATACAAAAGTTGTCCATGCTGATAACGAAGATTCTATATTTCCAGCCATGTGCTCTGACGTAAAGTTTTGGTCTGGCATCAGGGTGCAGAAAAGCCAGCACAACTTCTCGATGCGGAGATGAAGATGATTGACTGCCATCTGTGTGAGAACCTACCAGATGTTCACCGTGATGAACACAATGGCGAACAGAGAGGAACGCGCACTAACACGGAGTAAAAACTGGAGCTCTGTGTTGTGCTGCTCTGAATCGCAGCTTTGTAATTTTTATTAAAGACTAATATATAGAGTACATAGCAGAATGTGGTCTGTTACAACCGCCCGAGGCAGCACACAACCCACTCTCCTATGATCTTAAAAACTCGCTCGTATGCGTACCATGTACACCACAAACTCGACTGACGCGCTGCACCACTTGTTGAGCTCTGACAAAACTGAAGAACCCAAAATGCAGACTTGTGGAAATAACAGAAAACAATAACTGTGCTTCAGACTTGCTCCAACATTCCCTTCTCCCCCCTCTTGGGCACTCAATCATCCCGTTCGAAGGACCTTCAGACCAATCCTTCTACAGAGGCCTTGAAAACTTGATCCTGCCAAGTGCTTTTGTCAGTATATCAACTAACTGATCTCCTTCCCACAAACTGTGCCTCTATTTTCCTTCAGTTGCATATTCTCTAATAAGACGGAACCTTGTGTCGATATGACGGCTCTTATCATTTAACACAGGATTTTTCACCAGAGATATTGCGGATTTGTTGTCCATATTCAGTTTAGGCTTCAACACCTTTGTCCCCAAGATTTCACATAACAGCCTTGATAGCCAAACAGCCTGAGAGGCAGCTGAAGCAGCAGCTACATATTCTGCCTCACAGCTTGAAAGTGTCACAATCTTTTGCTTGGTAGATTGTCACCCAATTGGACTTTCTTCAAGAAAGAAAATGGTCCCACTTGTACTCTTCCTCTCGTCAACATATCCAGGGAAATCGCTGTTACTGAACCCGATCAGAGACGGCTGCATTTCTTTTCCTCTTGGATAAAACAGACCTTAGTTGAGCGTGCCTGCAACGTACCTCGAAATGTGTTTCACGGCCTGCAGATGATCCAAGTGTGGCTTCTCCATGAACCTACTGACATAACCAACAGAGTACGCCAAATCTGGGCATGTGTTGACTAGATACCTCGGGCTTCCTACCAAACTTCTATATTTAGTAGTATTCCCAAGAGGTGAATCACTCTCCTTGCTTAGTTTCGGTCTTGGCTCCATTGGAACCTCGCAGGGATTACAGTCCAGTAGTCCTGCCTATCATTATCTTCTTGGCATAATTTCCTTGGCTCAAAAAGAACCCCTCCGGTTTCTGCTTTACCTCAATACCCAGATAATAGTGCAGGTGTCCCAGATCACTCATTTTGAATAGCCTCGTCATATCTTGCTTAAACTGTTTTATCTCTTCTCTGCAATTTCCAGTGACCTCCAAGTCATCAACATACACAACAATGATCAGTCTCCTCTGATCATTTCCTCTGCAATACATGACATGGTCTGATGAGCATTTCTGAAAACCCAGCTTTGTCAGACTTTCATCAAGTTTCTGGTACCATGCTCGAGGGGCATGGTGCAGTCCATAAAGTGCTTTGTGCAGTTTCAAAACTTGGTGTTCATTCCCTATTATGACAAAACATGTTGGCTGTTCTACAAAAGACTCCTCAGTCAAGTCCCCATTCAAAAAAATGACTTCACTTCTAAATGATGTACCTCCCAACCTTGAATGATCAGTTAGTGCCAATACAAATCTCACAGCCTCCAATCTTGCCACTGGTGCAAAGACCTCAAAATCGATTCCATACTTCTGTGCATATCCTTTAACTTCCAGCCTAACCTTGTGCCTTGTCACTCTGCCTGTTGGACAGTAGCTGCGGCCTCACTCGTCTGTTACGCCACGGCCACACGCTGTGCGCATGCATGCGTTCAGGCGCACGAAATGCGCGCATGCACGGCGGCGGGTGAATGTTGCGCACGTCTCCATTTGCGTCTATCGCCGCTCGTCCGCATCACCACCTATATGTATTTGCTTCACCGATCAATGCAAGTCGATGATTATTCTCCCACATGGTATCAGCTTAGCACTAGATCCTCTACCCATTTCCGCACTTCTCATGGCTGACATCCCGACGTCTTCTATGTCCGGCTCCTCTGCCTCCACTAAATCAAACCCATTTGTTGATTCCTCCATGCCCACACCCATCGCCGCCGCAGCCATGCAGCATGTGAACATCTGTTCGCATGTCCCAATCGTCCACGACTACGGCGAGCCAAACTTCTCTATATGGAGCGCATTCTTCGACACCGCATTTCGGAAATTCAGACTGATCGACCACATTGACGGCACCATCGATGCACAATACATATGGCACAATGCCGATTGGCTCCAATTCGACCATTGCATTGTGTCGTGGCTCTACAACTCGATCACTCCAACCTCATGAAGATGGTGCAAGTGCCGTGTCTGACGGCCTATCTCCTATGGTCGGCCATACGGGGGCTCTTCCTCGACAACTTGAATCAACACACGTCTATGCCCTCCAAGAGTTCCATGGGCTATATCAAGGCGAGCTCAACATCTCGGCTTATTTTAGCCGTCTCAAAGAGCTTCTCGATCTCCTTCGTGACGTTGGCCTCCGACTCTTCAATGGTCATCAACGCACTCTGCGGGCTGTCATCCAAGTTCAATCACGACATCACCGTGTTCACGGCTTCGAAGCCCCTGTGGACGTTCCTCTTCGTCCGCGACTACCCCCTCCAGGACAAAAATCGCCAGGTGCATACTGCCAAGATGGAGGCGAATACTACCCTCCTAGCCACTGGCAAGTCGACTGCCACCTCGACACCGTCGTTGCCAGCCACCTCAGGACCCTCTTCCTCGACACAACAAAGGAAGGGCAACAAAGATAAACTGTCGCCGTTGATGCAGTTAGAACAGCGGCTGCAACTCCAACCCGTCAGTGACGGGTGCAAACAACAGCGTCGCTGGCTCCGGCAACAATGGCAACGCTGCACGGCCTCCCTTGAATGTCACTTACAACCCTTGGATGAGCGTTGTCCAGGCATGGCAGATGCCACTCTGGCGCCCGTCCAGTTCGGGTCTGCTGGGTCCGCATCTAGGCCTACTACCGCATTAGGCTCTCCAGGACACAACCTTGCTGACCTTCCCTGACATGAACATGTCGGCTCAACTGCAGTAAACTGTGGCGTCTGCTGGGCTGCTCACTGCTCACAACGGGATGACTCCTCCAAGTCAATACTCAGGGAATGATTGGGTATTCAACACTGGTGCGAGCTTGCACATGGTCAACAACCCCGGTATCCTCTCTTCCACATGTTCCCCTCGACACTCTTTCACGATCATTGTTGGAAACAGTGCATCTTTGTCCGTCCAGTGAGTCGGACATGCTACTATTCCCACATCTAGGACGACTTTGCACCTTCGCAATGTCCTGTTCGCGCACTTAGTCAAAAATTTAATCTCTGTTCGCGCACTCACGTGTGATAACAATGTTGCTGTATTTTATGACCCTGTTGGTTTTTCTATCAAGGATCTACATTCGGGGATGACTCGACTCCGATGTGATTCCACTGGCGATCTCTACTCCTTCCACCAGCCATATAATAAGATCGAGTGTCATCAGTCACATGGTGGCAACGCTGAAGTCTCTGATCTGGCATGCACGTCTGGGGCACCCCATCCATGGTCAACTTCAGTGCGTGCTCTCCACCTTCGAGTTTCGTTGTAAAAAGGCTGACAATCACATATGTGCCGTCTGTCAACTTGGCAAACACGTGCGATTGCCCTTTACAGCATCTAGTAGCATGCCCAATTTCCCGTTTCATTTGTTACATTGTGATGTCTGGACATCACTTGTTCCAAGCAACTCTGGCTCTAAATTTTACCTTGTCGTTCTCTATGATTTTTCGCCCTTTGCATGGACTTTCCTGCTGCATCACAATCTGACATTCTACCCACTCTAATCACTTTCCATGCTTTCGTGGAAACACAATTTCGCCAACCCATATCATCCATCCAAACAGACAACGGTAAAGAATTTGACAATAATGCAGCTCGTCAATTTTTTTGCTAACCATGGCATCCTGTTGCGCCTCACATGTCCATACATCTCTCAGCAAAATGGTCATGCGAGGTGCATCCTCCGTACTCTCAATGATAGCATGCGTACGATGCTTCTGCATGTCAGTGTCCCTCCCACTACTACAAAAAACATTTTCGCAGATGCCTTCTATATTTTTAACAGGCGGTTTGTAAAAAATTACTCATGTGATGTAAAATGCATTAAAACCCTCCTTTGACAATAACATATCACAGGCGGTTTGTAATTAAAAACCGTCTGTGAAAAAATATAGATTATCATAGGCGGTCGGTGGTACAAACCGCCTGTGATAATGGACAATATCACAGGTGGTTGTATGGTAAGGAACGCCTGCCAAAATACACTCACATCGTCCGTGATCCAAGCTTTCACTTCTCCACCAATTAGCCCTCTTCACATAGATCCACTCACCCGTATCCCTCTTCAATAATGTGCCACCCACCTGTCTAATGCGCCACCCACCTGTCTCCCTCTTCAATAATACGACACCCACCCGTCTCCTTGGGCTTCAAAAATCCCCAATCTGCACTGTGAATGAGATGCTCCCCAATCCTCAAAAGTTGAACCTCCCCAAGCTTTCTTTCCTCAAGTGCATCCTGCACCTGCAGATCCCGCTATCCGTGCCGAAGTGCTTGCGCATCTCACGGCTCCCGCTGCTGCTCCTCTTCCTGGTCCTGCAGCCGCAGATCCCGCCGCTGCTGCTCCATTGGCCGTGACCGCCACTCGTGGTCGTGGAGAACGCCGACATGTTCCGGCCGGCAAGGTTCGCGCCGGAGGGCTACCGCTTCGACTTCTACTTTGACTTCGGGGACAGCTGCTTCGACTTCGAGGGTGGCTACTTCGAGTTCGCGCACTGATTCAACTGGGCAGTCCCCGACGGATGAAGCCATCGGAGCTGAGGAACGCGACTTCGGGTGATGGCCGCGCGACGAGCAGTATGTTGATGCTCCTGAGGCCACTGTGCGGATGTGACCCTCGGGCTCCCATGATGTGTTTCTCGGGCTCATGGTTCCCATGTTGTGTTCCCGTGATGTGTTCTCGAGAAACTCTCGCAAGTTTCTCTAGCTCCCACTACGTAAGAAAGGTTCATTCGAGACGTGCCTGAATGAAGAAGCGAGACGAACAAACGGTGTGTCACGGTCGTTACATATCGCATTACGTTGTCATCAGAGACGAGCGGCGGACACATCGTTAATCATACTAAGTGCGAGACAAGCTCAAAGAAAGCACGTCTCTTTTCATTGATTCATAATAGATGGGCTTTACGAGGTCATTGGAGACGAGCAAGGTGTGTGTCGCCCATCACCGTACATGAGAGACACGCTCTAATACAGCGCGTCGCGGATATGTTGACTGATCGGAGACGGTCTTTATAATAGCCCATCACACATTTGTTGATTGACCTGAGATGTGCTATAAGAAAGCGTGTCTCCTTTATTTAGGTAATCCAAGACATCCCCTGTTACAACGTGTTGCAAATTGTTTACACGCAAGTTCAATGCGGCACCAACAGGAGACACTCCCTGCTAGACGCACATCTCCTATTAGGTGCCCCCACCCCTGATTATCCTTGTTCCTGGCTGCATCCTGGAGCTAGCCAGGATTTGGCAGCCGCATTGCCTGTGTCAGCAACATACACATATAGAATTATATGTATAGCCAAATATCTCCTGTTCATCCAACTTAACATGTAACTAATCAAATATTAACACATACTAACAAAGTGTACACACATTGACCAATCAAAGATTAACTAAGTGTAAATCATGGTTACTAAGTATTTACACATAATTCCGCTATTCATCCAGCTTAACATGTAACTAATTTACATAAAGAATATATGTCACCTAATCCTCTATTGGGTAATGAAATTTTCCCTTTGAATTAATGATTTCAGAAATGATAAACCTGCATAGGACGTCTCTAATTTGCTCAAGGCTACGACCTTCAGCGTCCTGAAGGCGGGTCCGTAGTCCTGCCACACGATAAAATGAGATTTAGCAAAAGATTAGTAATAAAGTAAAATAAATGCACTTACACATACAATTCAATTAGGTTGCTCTCCATATAAAGCCATGTGTAGGCAAACGTGGAAGCAACATGTGTTGTCTGGAGCTTGTTGTGGGACGTTGAATGCAGTATGATGTGTAAGCTGTCGGCGTTTTACTTTTTACTTGTTCAAAAGCCCTAAACAAAAACATTCACAGTTAATGTAAAATTATCGTGCAAGGAAATTAAATTGAATAAAGAACTTACTCGTCAATATCAGAAGAGATATCATTCCATGACTGGGTCTTTCGCTCGCCAGTTTTTTCATCTATCGGCCTTGAGGAGTCAAAGTACCAGACCTGGTCGTACCGTGTAGATATTGCTATGGTTACCCAATGGTTATCCAGGTTGAAAGGTATGACTAGGAGGTCCTTATCACTGTACTGTTTCATTACCCTCACAAAATATTGAACAACATCTTTTCTGCCGCTCGATGTTTGAATATAAGTCCTTGCTGGTACTTGCGGGTCAAGATATGTAGCAGACGCATTTCGCATGTTATGATGAGCATGTTGTTGCTGGTGCCTACGTGCAAAATGCCAAATTTGTCACATATAACACTTGTATTGAGTATGTATTGAAGAACCTAGTTTTTGAGGAGACTTATAATGTGAAGCAGCATATTAGGGAGACATCCAATGTGTCGAGACTGAAAAGGTCGTAGAGATCAGACCATGAGATGACAAAAGCGCCATCATCTGAGAAAGTGTTTATTCTTCAATGCCACTAGTATGATATCACATTTTTTGTAATTTTCCATGTAGTATTGATGAAGGTGAACACAAGTGTCAGTACCCGACATACCGGGTACCCTTGCGCACAAGCTAGAGCCACCTAGGTACCCCGCCTCCCACCAGGAGCAGGGTCTGAGGACGCCACGTGTTCAGGAGACCCGGACCCATCAGCCTCAGATGGGTGGTCTAGGCTACCCGCAATAGACTCTAAAGGCAAAGCTCAGCTCCCCCTCGGAGACGAGCTCCCAAGCAGCCACGTGTCCAACAGGTAAGGGTCCCTCCTCCTCGTGAGACAGGACTCCTGAGCTGCCATGTGGTCGAGACATCAGACGGGCCACCTCCGTGTAGGCGGGCTCCGGGGCTGCCACATGTCCCACAAGACGGGACCTGACCTTCCCTGCGGAGGTGAGCTCCCGAGCCGGCACGTGGTCCGTGAGACGGGACCTGGCCTGCTTCCGCAGAGATGAGCTCCCGAGCTGTCACGTAGTCCAGCCACTTGCTACTGACGGAGAGTTGCGGGAGTTAAGAGGGTGGTGCGCCTTGTCCCTATCAGGTACCGCTATGACAAATCGCATCGTAGTGGAGACAACGCAGGCCTATGCCACTCCGCCAAGTGGGTAGCTTACGGCGACAGAGACAGTTGGACAGGACATCCCCTGCCCATGTCAGCAGCGACGTGTGGGCTACTGATGACTCAGGCAGCAAGACAACGAGTCTTCAAAGCCGCAGTTAGATGAAGCTTATGCGAGAAGCCTTAGATCTTTAGGATGAGACCACCTGTCGGGCCCCGGACCCTACATGTAAGGCGTTCGACCGTGGCTATAAAAGGCCCAGACTGCCACCGTTACCAGACAGATCCAAAAAATATCCCCAGACCACACACGCATACACACACACTAAGCAATACCATCCACTGTGGAGTAGGGTGTTACGCTCCTTGCAGCTCGAACCACGTAAAAACCACCGTCTCATACTCTCTCATCCGCTAGAACACTTGATTGAGGCCTAAGACCTACCGAACAAGAACCTCTGCGGGCTGCTCCTTAGTAAATCCGAGGGAAGTGTCACATTAATACATTGACAACAAGGTTTACCAACTTATTTGAGTGTGATCGCAATTAACATCGGCTTTCCCTTTTCATACTGCTAGTTTGCATGTGTCATATCTTTCAGTGCCCTTGGATTAGGTTCCGACTCTATCATTGGTTTCTTCCAACCTTCCTTCAATGATAATAGTTGTTGCGGCAGACTCTTGTTCTTGGCATGTACATTCTTCGCCAGCTTTGCCGGCGGCTGATTAGGTGTAGGGTGCAGCGCACTTCAAGTGCGAGGTGGAGACTGACACGGCTGCTCTTCAAGTGGAGTCTTCTGCGACAACTCTACAGTTGGAGACAGATGCGGCTTCTGTATAACTAGAAGCAATTGCTCTCCAATTGGAGACTTCTGCTACTTCTCTATAACTGGAGGCAACGATAGCTCTGGTGTAAGGATCGAATGCCCAAGAGGGGGGGTGAATTGGGCTTCTTTTCAAAAATTAAGGCAATAAAACTTAATTACTAAAAGCCCAATTCCCTAAGCAAACAACCTATGCATTCAAGTGAATAGTAACTTTGCGATATATGAAATGCATAAGTGTAAGGGGGAGGAAGAGAATGCAAACTCCCGAGGAGACACGAGGATTTATCCCGTGGTTCGGCAAGATCGTCAAGATCTTCCTACGTCCACGTTGTGGCACCCACCAAAGGGTATAGCCACACCCAAGTCACGGAGACTAGGGATCTTCACTATTCTTCTCCGTTTGCCAACCTCGGCAAGGTGGAGCTCAAGCCTTGTACAACTTGGATCCTCCGTACTTCCACAATCGTCTTGGCAAGCTCCGGAAGTCACTATCAGTTACAATCACCAAGGGACACTCCCTTACAGCTCTCACTACACTAGAGATTCCAATCACCAAGAATGGAGGCACACAAGCACTATCTCTAGCTAGTTCTAGCCTATCTCTTGGTGTGTAAGTGGTATAGATGATCTAAAAGTGATGGCTCAACGTCTTGAATGATTGAGGATGTGTAGAGTATGTCTGGTAGTCAAGACTTCTCGAATAGACTGGTTGAAGGGGTATAAATAGCCAGCCTCCACGAAATAGCCATTGGAAAAGTAGGCTGACATCACTGTTCTGCGAACACCGGATGATCCGATGTTCTCCCTTCAGTTATCATCGGTCAAACTCACTTTAGCTGATGTCATTGTGTCAGATATGACCGTTGTTAGACCGATGTTGCACTTGTCTTCTCATCGGATTATCAGGTGGAACTTCCTCCAGAATTGGTTCAAACTTGATGTTTACTGGAGTGATTGACTGATGTGTTCAAAGGTTGTACATCGGATGATCCAGTGCTACACTTGGTCCAAGAATATTGCTTACTGTATTGATGGACCGATGTAACATTGCCCTTAACATCGGATGATCCGGTGAGTACTTTGTTCTGAGGTCTTCTTCTGCTGAATCAACTCGACCGATGTGTTGTTCTCTGGAAACATCGGTTGATCCGGTGAGTTGATTTTGTTTGCTTCGAGTTGTTTTAAGTGATTCTTTTGTATTTTGCTTGATTGACCTCTTAGACATTTGTTGGAAATATACTTCTAATGATTTTCAAGCATTGAGTGTTGTCAATTATGGTTGAATGACTTTGACATATGGGCTTTTACTTCTAGTCTTCATAACATTGATTGATCTCATAAAATGATTGTTTAGGAGTCTCCAATGATCAGTAGTTGATGTTCATATTCATATAAATTTCATTTGATTGAGTGATATGGGAGATCTTGCATCCACAAATTCATTAGTAAAATCCAAAGGTTGTCATTAATCACCGAAACCGTACCTCATGGGGGCCTAGATGCTTTCAATCTCCCCCTTTTTGGTGATTGATGAAAACACAACAAGTGAAGCATAATAGTAATGAATTTGATAATAGGATACTCAAGAGGATATGCAATGAGTACAAGGTTATCACACTTAAAACTTGAAGGCTCAAAAATGATCAATAACTCGAAAGCTCAATTGATGAATAACTCAAGAGAATAAGTGGTCATAAGATATAAATAGACACCAATAAGCTCAATCGATCAATAACTTAAGAGTACTCAATGAACAACAAAAGATTAGCAAAAACACCAAATTACAAAAGATATAGATAAACTCCCCCTACAGCTAGGACACTTCCCCTGAGGCTAAGCTATCCTCCCCGTGACTCTTCTCTAACTCTTCTCCCCCTTTGGCATCAAGACACCAAAAAGGAATCCGAGTACCTAAGAACCCTGAGTGCTCGGAGCGATGACGAACTGGTCACCGTCGGGGGTGCTGTCGTCGGAGCTGCTACCTGCTGCTGCGGCTGAGGCTGGAGTAGAAGTGGAGGGAGCTGTAGGAGCCGTAGGAGCCGCTGTCGGTGCCTGCTGAGTCGGAGCTGCTGGCAACGGGGCACTGATAATAGATGCCAGCGTCTGCTGGAACAACGTCGTAGCCGGCAGCAGAGAGTGGATCGGTGCTCCTGGAGCAAGCAGTGGAGACATGCTGATCGTCGGGATCGGCGTAGTCGGCACTGGAGCTGCAGCTGGAGCAAGGACAGGCGGGGGTGGAGCAAAGCCTGGCAGCTGCGACGGCAGGGCAATCCCGGTCTGGGTGTAGAGGTTGGTGATCAACCCCAAGATGCCCATCATCGCCTGCTGCGTCTGCTGCTGCTGGTGGAGGGAGTGCTGGTGCATCTGGTCTATCAGCCCCGTCAGCCGTTCAGTGTCCTCTCGCCTCTCGCAGGCGATCTGTCGCTGCATCTCCTGCTGCTGCTTGAGCTCTAAGAGATGCGCGACCTGCTCAACTCGGGCCTGCTCAGCTGCAAGCCGGTCCAGGTGCTGCTGCTCAACCATCTGCTGGAGGATGGAGGTGAGCTCGGACGGCTGAGAGACCTGTGCCTCTGACATGAGAGGTGGAGTAGGAGGTGGCACAGTTGAGCCTCCAGCCTCTGCATCGTGCTGCCTGGGTGAGGGATGAGGTGGGAAGTACTCCTCAACGCTGTCATCTGTGTTGCTCTCGGACCATATATGCTGAAGGTCCTCACCCTGAGCCTCTGCCTGTTCCAGTCTCTCATCTTCCTTCTCCAGATCTGACCAATCCTCCTCGAATAGCCGAGCACGAACCTGACACTTGACTCGATGGCCAAGGCGGCAGTCTCCAGAAGCTGGAGCATGGTAGTGGCTGAACCGTGTGAAACTCTCGTCAGTGAGACTGTCACGCACGGCGGACCCCTCAGGAGCAACCATGTAGAGCAAGTAGCTGATCCAGTGTCCAAACACAAGTTGCCTCATCATGCCAACTCCATCAGTGATCACGTCCTCCATCTCACATATGAGGATGTCCACAATATCGAACTCCATCCCGTTCATGATGTAGAACAGGAGGGTCTGCTGCAGGCTGGTGAACCCCTCTAGGTATCCGGACCTCGGCAAAAGTGTGCGGCGCAAGGCAAGGTGTATTGTGCGCGCAGCTGGTGTCAGCAGTGCCGGTACCCTTGGCTAGTCTTGAGAGAAAGACGATGCAAACAGGGAGCATATCTCCTCCAGTGGTGGTGCCACTCCTCCAGTAAGCGGCCTCCTCGGCGGGTCTGCCTGTCCATACACTCTCTCGTGCAGGCGGGTGTTGTGGAGATCCACTCCTAGCAGCTGTGCCAAAGTCTGTCTCGTCAAATGATGGTACTGGCCCATGAACATGAAGTCTATAGATCTGCGGCCCTCAGAGACGTAGAGGGTAGTGTAGAATACGCGGACCCAATCCTCCATGTAGGCACTCCTCTCGTAGGACATCAGCTCCACCAGCCCTCTATACCTCCCAAAGTAGGGGCGTATCTCCGTCTCGGCTGCCAGTGCAAGCTGATCCCAGTATAGAAAGTTGTGTTGGAAGAGCTTATGGCCCCGACATCTGTACGTCTCGTACAGCGATGCCTGAGTCAAGGTCCAAAACCGGCTGTCCACAAGTGACTCTCTGGGACGAGGGAACCACTCCTCAAGTAGAATGTTCCATCTGAGCTTCCTGAGCTGCTTGGCCTTCATCTTTCTGTAGTCTGTCAGCCGGACACCCTCACCAACCCGGACGTTGGTGTCCATCTCATAGACGGCTCTCTGGGCCGCCCTGTCCTCTCGAAGATCGGCAGCAGATGGTCTCGAACGTGGTACTGCCGCGGGATGACCCCCACGGGTCCTGGCTGAGTGCCGGCGAACAAGCGGCACTTCCGACTCTTCTTCTTCCTCGGACTCATCTGTCACAGGAGGCTGCCTCGAACGAGCCTCGCGGATCCTCAATGATCCTCCTCGGCCACGCTCTCGCTCCTCGGCGACGCGAGCAGCCATCAAAGCCTTCTTTTCCTCCTTCAACAGCTTTTTCTTCTTTGCAGCCGGCTCCGCAATGGCCTTGCCCTTTCCCTTCTTGTCACGAGCCATTGTGATGAGGCAAGTGACAATGCGTGTGAATGAAGTCGACGATGTCAAGCGTACGGAACGGCGACACGAGGATCGTCACGGCCGGAAACCCTAGCGGCGTAGTGGCAGCCGTAGAGGGAGGCACCACAGCGACCCAGAGGGCGGTGGTGCGGCTGTGCTTGGGGCGGCGGCGGTGGTGCACGGGAGGCGGCGGTGGTGGCGCTTTGGTGGAGCGGCTGCGGCGGTGGAGGGTAGCAGCGGTGGTGGCGCTGGAGGAAGCGGCGGCGGCGCAGCTGCGGTGGTGCGACAGCGGCCGGAGACGGTGGCGGTCGGAGGGCGACGGTGGCCGGAGGACAGCGGCGGCGGCAGGGCGAGCGGAGCAACGGCGGCAGAGGTGAGCGAGCGTCGGGGTCGGGGACAGAGAAAGGAGGGAGGCGAAAGGGGCGTTTAAAAGGTGGGTCCCAAACCCTAGCTTAAAATCTAACACCGGATGGACCGACGTTAAAAGATAGGAGCATCGGTCAAATGGCACGGTAAGGGTATTCAAGTAGGTACCGTTGACACCGGATGGACCGACGTGGAAGGGAATAGCATCGGTGGATTTCAGCACAGTTCCAGAAATGTGAACATCGGATGCACCGATGTTTCTCAGAATAAACTCGTCGGTTGATTTGTGTTACTGACTGAGCTGACCCTTGGCTTTTGAACACAAAGTGATCCGATGGTGGTCTAGCCAAAGGATCGGATAATCCGATGACTACAAAACAGCAACATCCCATATATGTCCTTTGACCAAACACACAAACAATGAGAAACACATGTCTCAGGACTTTTTGGGCAACCCCTTACCCCTAAAAAATGCTAATTTGCCAATAACTTGGCTAAGCCTTAAAGCGAATAGAACACCAAAGAAAATAGGGAGGAAATTATCCAAATAAAATGTAAGGCCCATGCTTTGTGAGCTAGAGGATGAAGCCTTCTATCTCTTAAAAGCATGTTCCTTTAGGCATTAAGGCACCTAACATTTTGTTCTTTCCACCCCATATGAGTTGAGATATTGCATTTCAAACAAGTCTCTTTCTCATAAGGTGGGTTCCCCTTTGTGACAATCTACCGTATGCAATGCCAAACAATTTACAATGCAAGAAGTTTAAATATGAGTGCAAGTCTATATGGCAGGCATCATGCAAGACATAAAGTAAATCTATCTTGCCAAGTTTGAGCCTTTCAAAGGCTTCTTCAGGGAGAGCCACTCTCCAAGCCTTGGGGAAACCCAAAAGAACCTCCATCCCAAGCTAACCCTTGCTCACCCCTATCCTTTGAAAGTTAGACAAGACCTATATGAGATGCATTCTTACATGATTATGGCAACTTACATGACGTTCGATGCATCTAGCACATTTAACTCACTTCTTAGCCTAGAAAAAGTTTTCTCATCAAGTGGTTTAGTGAAGATATCCGCCAATTGTTCTTCGGACCTAACACCTCACAATGAGATGTCTCCCTTAGCTTCATGGTCCCTCAAGAAATGGTGGCGAATATCAATGTGTTTAGTGCGGGAGTGTTGAACGGGGTTTTTTAGCTATCTTAACCGCACTTTCATTGTCACAAAGGAGAGGCACGCAACCAAGTTTAATACCAAAGTCCAAAAGGGTTTGCTTCATATAAAGAATTTAGGCACAACATGCACCGGCCGCGATATATTCCGCTTCCGCCGTGGACAAGGCGATGGAATTTTGCTTCTTGCTAGACCAAGATACTAGGGAACGCCCAAGCAAGTGGCACCCACCGGAGGTACTCTTGCGGTCCACACGGCATCCGGCAAAGTCCGAATCCGAGTAACCTAAGATATGGAATTTTGCACCTTTAGGGTACCACAAGCCCACACTAGGGGTATGCTTAAAATACCTAAGTATCCTAAAAACCACCTTCCGATGCGATTCTTTAGGTGCCGCTTGAAAGCAAGCACACAAGCATAAACTAAACATGATATCGGGCCTAGATGCGGTAAGATAAAGCAATGAACCAATCATAGAACGGTAGTTATATTGATCAATAGGTTTACCATCCTTATCCGCGTCGAGATGACAATTTGTTGCCATTGGAGTGCTTCTTGAGCTACAATCTCCCATCTCAAATTTCTTCAAGAGGTCCTTGGTATACTTCTCTTGATAGACGAAGGTCCCCTCTTGAAGTTGCCTGATTTGAAAACCAAGAAAGAAGTTGAGCTCTCCAATCATTGACATCTCGAATTCCCTAGACATCATTTTGCCAAACTCATGGCTAAAGCTTCGTTAGTTGAACCAAAAATAATATCATCAACATAAATTTGGCAAATAAATAATTCTCCGTTGATGTCTTTGGTGAAGAGTGTAGTGTCCACCCTCCCGATCTTGAATCCTTGCATGATCAAGAAATCTCGTAGTCGTTCATACCATGCCCTGGGTGCTTGCTTGAGCCCGTAGAGCGCCTTGTGCAACCTATACACATGATTAGGATTCCTCGGATCTTCAAACCCAGGAGGTTGTTCAACATAAACAAGCTCGTTAATGTAACCATTAAGAAAGGCACTTTTCACATCCATTTGATAAAGTCTAATATTATGATGTGATGCAAAGGCAAGAAGTATACGGATGGCTTCTTGCCGGGCGACCGGGGAAAATGTCTCCCCAAAGTCTAGTCCTTCAACTTGCGAGAACCCCTTGGCCACAAGTCTTGCCTTGTTACGGACCACAACGCCATTCTCGTCTTGTTTGTTGCGGTACACCCACTTTGTTCCGATGACGTTCTTGTCCTTGGGTTGCTCCTCCAGCACCCAAAATTCATTGCGGATGAAGTTGTTGAGTTCTTCTTGCATGGCCATCACCCAATTTGGATCTTGGAGTGCTTCCTCAATGTGAGTGGGTTCTACACATGAAACAAACGAGTAGTGCTCACAAAACGAAGCGAAATGGCGAGAACGTGTACTTACACCCCTTGACGGACTTCCAATGATTTGGTCCATCGGATGTGCCTTGGAGATGCGTCCATGCCTCATAAGTGGTTGTGAAGCACTTGACGATGGTGATGCGTGTTGCTCTTCTTGTGGTTGGACTTGATCATGGAATTCTTCTTCTTCTTGATGTTGTGTGGCTTGTGATTCTTGAGTCGGCAATGAATCATCCTTCTCTTCTTCATCAACTTGAGGCACCATAGAAGTGTTGATGTTGGAACTTGAAGCTCCCCCTTGATCACGGCTCTCCTCAACTTTAGGCTTGATGTCTCCAATGGTCATGTTCTTCATAGCCTCTCGTAGGGGCTCATCATCTATTTCATCATGACCAAAACTCTCCTCTTGGGAGCCATTAGTTTCATCAAACTCAACATCACAACTTTCCTCAACTAAACCGGAGGTTTGGTTGAATACTCGATATGCTTTTGAGTTTGATGCATAACCAAGAAATATACCAACATCACATCTTCTTTCAAACTTACCGAGCCTTTTCTTGCGGTAGATGTAGCACTTGCACCCAAAAACTCGAAAGTAGGAGATGTTGGGCTTTCTCCCAATGAGAAGTTCGTACGGGGTCTTTTGAATTAGTCTATGTAGGTAGACCCTATTTGCGGCATGGCACGCCGTGTTGATTGCTTCGGCCCAAAACTTCTCCGATGTGCCATAGTCATCAAGCATTGCTTGCGTAAGAGTGATGAGAGTCTTGTTCTTTCTTTCAACAACACCGTTTTGTTGAGGAGTGTATGTGGCCGAAAACTCATGCTTCACGCCTTCACGGTCACACCACTCCCCAATGTTGTAGTTCTTGAATTCGGTGCCGTTTTCACCCCGGACCTTGATGATGGGAAGTTGAAATTCCCTTTGAGCACGGTTGGCGAAGGTCTTGAACACTTCCGGAGTTTCACTCTTGTCACCTAGAAACAAAGTCCAAGTATAGCGAGAGTAGTCATCAACTATAACAAGACAATAGAGGTTACCGCCAAGACTTTGATATGTGGACGGTCCGAAGAGGTCCATGTGGAGTAGCTCAAGTGGCTTGGAGGTTGACACCATTGTCTTCATTGGGTGGTGTGAAGCAACTTGCTTCCCGGCTTGACAAGCGCTATATAGCTTGTTCTTCTCAAATGTGACATCCTTCACGCCGGCCACCATTCCAAGCTTGAATGACTTCTTGAGCTTGCTCATCCCTATGTGCGCTATGCGTCGATGCCATAGCCAACCAAAACTTGTCTTAGTGAAAAGACAAGTGGTAAAGCTAGCATCCTTGTTGGAGAAGTCTAATAGGTAGAGATGTCCATGCCGAAATCCTTTGAAGACTAGTTCTTGGCTTGTTTCACTACTCACAAAACAATCATTTTTGCTAAAGGTGCACGTTAGTCCAAGATCACATAATTGTGCAATAGAAAGTAAATTAAAACTAAGTGACTTAACATACAGTACATTGGAAATAGATAAATCATTTGAAATAACAATTTTACCTAACCCAATTACCTTGCCCTTAGAGTTATCACCAAAGGTGACTTGTTCATGATTGTCGGGGTTTTCTATGGTGGTGAACATACCATCATTGTCGGTCATTGTTGAGTGCACCCGCTATCGAGTACCCAATGCTTTCCTCCGGCTTTGTAGTTCACCTACACACATTAATTCAATTTCTAACTTTAGGCACCCAAGCCAACTTAGGTCCTTGTATGTGTGATACAAGTGTCTTTGGGACCCAAAGTTGCTAGGGGAGCTTCCCCTTCATGCCCTTCATGTCTTTGCCAATGAACCTTGCCTTCACCTTGCCATCTACTTTACTCAAGAGATAATAACGACCATTGAAAGTAGATTTGTAATTAATGGGCAATTTTGGAGAAGGCCGGTTAGGAAGAGGACACTCCCTTTTTTGGTGACCGGTGACCTCACAATGTTGGCAATAAGAACCAACTTCCTTGATGAAGCTTGTTCTAAGCTCCGGTGAGGGCACCTTTCCTTTGTTAGGCACCAGGAAGGATCCAAGTCCTCTCTTGTTGAAGGCCTTTGCTTGTTGGAAGAGGATTTCCTTGTGCTTGACTTCTCCTTTTGATAGTCTAGCCACACTAGTGCGGAGACTCTCAATTTCTTCCAACAAGTCCTTCTCCCTAGCATTTTCTTTCAAAGGCAAATACTTGTGCAAGACATTAGTGGCATGCGAATTAATAGATACCTTATCATTAAGAGTTTGTTTATTCATATTTTTTAACTCTTGATCAAGCACTTCATAAGCAAGGTTAAGTGTTTGATGTTCTTGTATTAACTCATTGTGCTTTCCCAAGAGTGCTTGGTGGGCTAAGTCAAGCTCATGATGATCTAGCTTGATTTTAGCCTTATCCGTTTCAATTTGCTTGACATGGGATTTGAGCGTGTCATGCTCTTTAAGTATGCTTTCATACTTGTCAAGCAAATCGAGGTTAGAACTCTCAAGCTTGGCACGAGTTTCTTCAAGAGCATTAACCTTACTCTTTTCCCTCTTAATGATAGTACGATATTCATTTATTAATGAAGTTAAATCATCGGGGGAAAGCTCACCATCGCTAGAGTCATCACATACCTTGGTGTTACCTTTCGCCATGAGGCACATGGGTGGTGGATGAAGAGGTGAGTCATCATTGTTGGCAATGGCAAGGCCGGCCAAACTTTCTTCTTCCACTTCACTCTCTTCATCACTTGATTCTTCGTCGGTGACCCATTCATTTGCCTCACACAAGAACACCTTTTGTGGATCATTTCTCTTCTTTGGGAAGAGTTTTGCCTTCTTGCCCTTGTCATGTTTCCTCTTCCCAAAGGATCTTGGTTTGGGTTTGACCTCTTCTTCATCATCTTCACTATCTTCAAGCTTGCGATGCTTGCTCTTGTGGTTCTCTCTTCTTTTGTCCGGTTTTGGACAATCATAGGAGATGTGGCCTTGATCACCACAATTATAGTAAGTCTTATGATCATCTCTCCATGGTAGAAACACATTCTTCTTGGGATCAAAGGTGTATCCCTTCTTAGTAATCTTGGAGTTCAAGCGTGAGAACTTTCTCATCATCAATGCAAGCTCATCATCGTCATCTTCACTTGATGCTTGCTCTTCTTCACTTGAGCTAGGCTCAACCACCTTCATTTTATTGAGACTTGTCTTCTTGGTGGAGGCCTTTAGAGCAATTGTCTTTGAAGATGATTGCTCCATCATCCCAAGTACACTCATCTCATAAGCGTGAATCTCTCCAATAAGTTCCAAAACTTCAATGTGATCAAGAGATTCTTTTTGAAGCATGGAGTTAATGATGTTGTACTTTGGCTTGGGAAGGAGCATAAGAATCTTGCGGTTGATGAGTCCCTTGCCAAAAGAAGCAATGTCAAGAGCATTAATTTCTTCAATAAGCACATTCAAGCGTGAGAACATTTCATTGACATTTTCATGAGATAGCATTTTAAATTCATCATATTTGGCTTTAAGCATGTGATATTTTAGTTCTTTAACACGAGAAGAACCCTCATGAATTTCTATCAAGGAAGCCAAAATTTCACATGCCTTTTCTTTGCTAGCAATCCTAGCAAACACATCTTGACTAATGCATTCATAAATTGCATTCCTAGCTTTGGCATCCCATTTAATTTGATCACCAACATAATTGTGCTCACCAAACCCCTCGTGGGTCGCTTCCCATACTCATGGAGCAATAGCCTCTAGATAAGCGCACATGCGTGCTTTCCAATAGGCAAAGTTCTTGCCCTCGAAGATAGGAACCGAACCCCCAATATTGGCCATTTTAGCTCTCTAGCGGTGAAGCTAGAATGATCCTATGAGCAACCTTGCTCTGATACCAATTGTAAGGATTGAATGCCCAAGAGGGGGGTGAATTGGGCTTCTTTTCAAAAATTAAGGCAATAAAACTTAATTACTAAAAGCCCAATTCCCTAAGCAAACAACCTATGCATTCAAGTGAATAGTAACTTTGTGATATACGAAATGCATAAGTGTAAGGGAGAGGAAGAGAATGCAAACTCCCGAGGAGACACGAGGATTTATCCCGTGGTTCGGAAAGATCGTCAAGATCTTCCTACGTCCATGTTGTGGCAACCACCAAAGGGTATAGCCACACCCAAGTCACCGAGACTAGGGATCTTCACTATTCTTCTCCGTTTGCCAACCTCGGCAAGCTGGAGCTCAAGCCTTGTACAACTTAGATCCTCCGGGCTTCCACAATCGTCTTGGCAAGCTCCGGAAGTCACTCTCAGTTACAATCACCAAGGGAAACTCCCTTACAGCTCTCAATACACTAGAGATTCCAATCACCAAGAATTGAGGCACACAAGCACTATCTCTAGCTAGTTCTAGCCTATTTCTTGGTGTGTAAGTGGTATAGATGATCTAAAAGTGATGGCTCAACGTCTTGAATGCTTGAGGATGTGTAGAGTATGTCTGGTAGTCAAGACTTCTCGAATAGACTGGTTGAAGGGGTATAAATAGCCAGCCTCCACGAAATAGCCGTTGGAAAAGTAGGCTGACATCACTGTTCTGCAAACACCAGATGATCCGATGTTCTCCCTTCAGTTATCATCGGTCAAATTCACTTTAGCTGATTTCACTGTGTCAGATATGACCGTTGTTAGACCGATGTTGCACTTGTCTTCTCATCGGATTATCCGGTGGCACTTCCTCCAGAATTGGTTCAAACTTGATGCTTACTGGAGTGATTGACCGATGTGTTCAAAGGTTGTACATCAGATGATCCGGTGCTACACTTGGTCCAAGGATATTGCTTACTGTACTGATGGACCGATGTAACATTGCCCTTAGCATCGGATGATCCAGTGAGTACTTTGTTCTGAGGTCTTCTTCTTCCGCTGAATCAACTCGACCGATGTGTTGTTCTCTGGAAACATCGGTTGATCCGGTGAGTTGATTTTGTTTGCTTCAAGTTGTTCTAAGTGATTCTTTTGTATTTTGCTCGATTGACCTCTTAAACATTTGTTGGAAATATACTTCTGATGATTTTCAAGCATTGAGTGTTGTCAATTATGGTTGAATGACTTTGACATATGAGCTTTTACTTCTAGTCTTCATAACATTGATTGATCTCATAAAATGATTGTTTAGGAGTCTCCAATGATCAGTAGTTGATGTTCATATTCATATAGATTTCATTTGATTGAGTGATATGGGGGACCTTGCATCCACAAATTCATTAGTAAAATCCAAAGGTTGTCATTAATCACCGAAACCGTACCACATGGGGGCCTAGATGCTTTCATCTGGAATTGGAGACAGATCCATCTGTTATGGATTTGGATGAAGAAGAAGACGTGCCTCAGGAGACATTGAAGTGGTTGATGCGGAAGCTGCTGCTGCTGGTTCAACAACAATAAGGCCTTGTCTCCACTGAACCCTTCTGGAACTGCATCCCGCATAGTCAGCGTCGTATCGTCTGGTGGCACTTCGAGCTCCAGGTTTTTCGTATTTTCATGCACCATGTCCATATTGACCACATCATAGGATGTTGTGTCCACCTGGATGTTGTCAAGCATGGTCTGATCAGGATACACTAGCCCTCTCCTAACCTCCATTCGAGTGATTCCTCCGACCATTAGCAGAAGGCTGCATGTTGTTTGCTGAGCCAAGTTATCTATCATGTCCGGCTCAACCGAAGGTCCAGACGCAGGTGCTTGAAGATCCTCCTGTGGTTGTCCACCCTCAGCTGTTGTAGAAGCAAAGCTGCTCCTACGCTCCTCATCATTGAAAAACGCATTAGGGATTGCTATACCTGCTCCCTCCAGCATTTGCTTCATGTCCCCTAGGAGCTCCCTTCTCAGGTGTGTTTTCAGCTCCTCGACATCAACCTTTTGATGTCTAGGCTGTTTTCCGCTTCCGATAAGTAGTTTTGTGTTTCGGAAAACCCTCCCTCCAGGTCAACTTACTAGAAACACCACGAACACGACCTCGTTGCTCCGGTCTTTGCAATGCCTTGGTGAGGGCATTATTTTCCCTCTCACCATTTGACTCTTCGATGCTCAGGTTCCAGACTCTTTGAGTGAGGTGTAAGGTGTTTGGGCTTTAGAACGTGATACTGCCTGACTTAGACAATTGTGAACGAGCACGCATAAATGGTTTCAGCCGTCCACTAAAACTATCATATGGATTCGCAACACCTAGCTCTGCTAATGTTTCATCCTGTTGTTCTCAAATCCCTTTTTTACTGGCATAACTGGTGTTGCTGAGGTGGTGGTCAAGCTTGTTCTGCGATCAGGGCCACTTCATATGTTCACTGCTCTTGGCAAATTCCTGTGATTCACACTTTTCTACAAATCTCATCAAATCCTCTTCTGACACATGTTGATACTGACGGAAGGGGGTTTAACAATTCTTCCAAAACTTGCGAAGCTTAGTTTTGTAGGTCCTCCATGAATGAGAGATCATCTTCATAGCTAGCTTCTCCCCCTTCTGTTTCTTATGTTATGAATATTGAAGATATGGTTGGATAGAGCTTTTGAAGAGTTCATCCTTTTCATTTTCAGTCAAAAGATCGAATCTCAGCATGTTTAGCGGCACCCTTTTTCCGAGCAGCTAGACCACAAATTCTAGACAATCTTGTAGTTACATCATGGTCCAGAGGTACGCCTTCATCATTGGACTCATCAACAACCACAACGTCTGTCGGCCACGTCGTCCGCGACCTTTTCTTTCTTGTGTTACCAGAGGCAGATGCATCCTCTTCATGTGTCTGCTGCTGAGTCTGCTGCTAAGCCTTCTCTTCAATATGTTGCTGATGGTCCGATTGAGACATCTTCAAATTCATAAAAAAACACTGAAATTCTATAAAGCATTATAAAATTTCAGTCACATTCACACAAACGGTCACATAAGGGAGCAAATGCTATCATGGCATTTGTATCTTAATAATAAAAAGATCTATGTGCCAAGTATAAGGACAATCCAAACCAAGCAATCATTAAATAAATCAATAAACATTGATTGGTACTTAGCCAAAGTATAATACTCTGAGCGTAGGACTCCGGAAATATACTAAACATTGACCGGTGAACAACCAAAGTGCGGACCATTTTGACTCCAACCAAAGCGTAATACTCTAAGCGTAGTACTCCAAAAATATACTAAACAATGACCGGTAAACCAGCAAAGCGCGGACCATTTCAATGCCAACCAAAGCGCGAACAAACCTTATTAGGGTAGTGCTGAGCTGGTCGACGAGGAGTCGAGGGTCGACGGTGGCAACACGACAATGATCAAGAGGGCAATGTCAAGGCGGTGACGAGCTCCGGGGAAGCGAACCGATGCGGCGGCATGCTCTGGGGAAGGGGACGATGCGGAGGCAATTTCTAGGGCGAAAAGTAATCATCGCGCGCAAAAAGTTAAAAGTTTTGCTAAGTGTTGCGAAGAGAGCGTGCGAGAGATCTAAAAGTACCTTAGGGCAGTGCCAAGGCGGCGACGAGCTCTGGGGAAGAGGACCGACGCGGCGGCGTGCTCCAGGGAAGGGGACGACGCGACGATGGTTTCTAGTGCGAGAAGTGGTCAGCGCGCGCGAAAAGTGAAAGTTTGTGCTAAGTGTTGCGAAGAGAGCGTGCAAGAGAGCTAAAAGTACCTTAGGGCCACTATTGCAGACGTGCCTCAGAAGAGCCACCACTAAGCGCGTCTCACTTTTGGAACATGAAAATCCAGTGGATGGTTTCGAAGGCTGGAAGAGTGAAGAAAGGTTCTTTACCCCCGGAGACCGGCTTTCGTGAAAGCACCTTTGGGTGATGGTTTCTCGATCCTCTCTCTCACTTGAAGGCCTATTCTCCTGAATAAAGACAAAAGGGATTCCACGGCTCAATGGACTTTTAAGTCCATAAAGGACCTCACTCGATCAGAAAAGAAAAGTCCATTTTCAATCAACTGATGAATGTCGTCAATCCACTTTCAATCAATCGACGAGTGATCCCTCGCGGCTTCTTGTATACCCAAAACTCTAGTATCTACTCACCTACAATGCTTCCCGCCTCGGGTGAACAGTGCTTCATTGAAGGACAAGCCCCGTCGACTATTTGGGAAAAAGGAGGAAAATCACTCTGATCACAGATTTCGGAGAAATAAGTGGCTCACGAGGAATGGAGAGACAGATTCTCTATTTGATCTCGAAGTCCTCATTTAACACTTCTTTCAGTCGGATCACTTGTCGGAAAAATATAATGCCCTATTTAATAAGTTGCTCCTATTTTGGTATTTCATGCATCCATTTCCACCAACATGTTAGAAGGAGCAAAATCAATAGGTGTCGGAGCTGCTACAATTGCTTTACCCGGAGCTGCTCTCGGTATTGGAAATGTCCTCAGTTCTTCGATTCATTCCGTGGCGCGAAATCCTTCATTGGCTAAACAATCATTTGATTATGCCATTTTGGGCTTTGCTCTCACCGAAGCTATTGCATCGTTTGCCTCAATGATGGCCTTCCTGATCTCATTCATTTTCCGATCCCCTAATGAATGCGCGTTAGCGCAACGGCTTTCGCGCTAGTTGCTCAAAAATCGTATTAAAATCAAGCAAGAAAAAGGTTCTGGTAGGCTGCGGGCGGGGGACTGGAAATCCTCTTTTTTGCCCATTGGACTCTAAATCCAAACGTATACAATTTCAACCCATTGAAATTACACTATCCATATAGGCCCGGAAATAGGGCTAAATAACGGAGAGCACTGAAGACGAATGAGAGGTTCACCACCACATCATTGCAAGGGGAGCTCGCTCGTTTTGCAGATTGGTCTGACTCGTAATTCACTTTTGACTTCGTGTTCGATAGCTGCTCAGAGGATCAAAGAAAAGGTAATATCCTCGGGTAAGGCAAAGCACATTCAAAGACTGCCTTTTGATTCGTATCCTCGGAAAATAATGAGCTAGCCAAGAGAAATGTGGAGAGGCCAAAAGGGAAAGCATTGAGTAGGCCGGAATGAAGATACCAAGTACTTTCACCACAGATTTTCTTTGCTGTTTATTTCTTTGTTACTAAGGGACTATAGACTAGTATGTCGTAAAAAAAGGACTAATAAAAATTTCCTGAGGTAAGGGGAAAAGATTTCATTCATGAGAGATTGAAAGGTAGTGACAGATCTTTTGACTCTTCAATTGCAGCGACAATATACTCATACTTCTCGGGCAACAAACAACGTATTCTAACCCAACACCAACAAATGATTTGTCATTGTCTCTAACTCACTGAATGAATTCGTTTTTTATTTTTAAATGAGAACCAGAGAGTTCACTAGCGCAGTCAAAGGAGTTGAATTTCTCGTAAAAGCGCATCTCCTTTCTTTTGATTTAATGTGCATCCGTTGCCATAATGCCATTCGGGCACATAATTTGAAGCGCACCGACCTCATTGTCTATGACATGTGGGACCGTGCCAAAACTTAATATGCAAAAGCCAATTTCCGTGTGAACCTTGATGATTGCCAGATTAAATTTTGTTTAATTTGACATCTTGAAGGCCCACATGAAACTTGTTACAAACGTAGCAACGCCAGGCCTTATATGCTCGTTGCAACGTGCTCAGAGTTCTGAGGTGGGACAAAGAGCTAAAAGTACCAAGAGATCGAAGCATCTAAATCGGAGATGCGCTTTTTGAGAACTCGTCTCACATTATATTGCCTGAGAGACGCGCCTTTCTGAGGCGCGTCTTGCATCACTTTCGTATCCCATTTTTCAGGGCAGTGCAAGTGCTATATTCAGTAGTGCTTTCTTAAGAAACAGGACACACGACATGATTACTTCTCCATAAGAAACAGAGCACATATGACAAATGAAAGCAGAATTTTCACTCAAATGGCAATATTTTCACACATTTGAGCATATATCACACAAATATCCAAATGGAAGTCAATTTTTCACTCAATGGACTATATTTACACACAATCAATTTGGTACTTTACGTTGCGGTCTTGGTTTTTTGAAATTCTTGACTTTTTCATGGTGAACATTCTGCAAGTAAAGAAGTTCGTTGGCCGATGGTATTCTTAGCTTGATCATCGAGGTGACAAAAGGAGGAATTTCATCAAATTGGTCAAAATCTTCCTCATCAGCGGCATTCACCACTCCGACGATTTGTCATTTTCCATGTATAACTGCCTTAAGTTTTTTATTTGTTGTGTCTGGAACATAGAACACTTGAGCAACGTGTTTTGCTAACCCGAAAGTCTCCCACTTATATCCTTGATGGCTAAGATCAATGCTAGTGAAAATCGTACTTGTCTTGTACATTACCTTTGATTCCATCAACCTAGTCGCAACAAAAAAGAGTGATCTTGAATCCTTGAAAGTCGAGCTCTTAGATCTCTTGTATTTGACCTAGTCGCAACACCTTTCTTCGATGTCCAGTAACCTTCATATGCACTACCCTTGATTCAATCATCCTGCACGACCTCCTGAGCCGCTCAACCACAATTCCTCCTGAACTTGGTTGTTGGAACCTCATCTCCTACCTGAGACTAGTCCAAAGGATCCTGTCACCAGCTATGCCTTGAACTCAAGCAACACATGCACATGAACAAACAACCAATCCGTACAAGCCCAAGTCTCCAACTTGACTCAAGTTAGTTCCGAACACAACACCTTACGTGAGCACCTCACATAAGCATGTTGCAAAACCACAGTAAAACGATATCAGTCATATCAATCAAAACGCACAAAAAAATGAATCCTAAGCAACCTTTCCAATAGTGTAAAGCAAGTTCAAATAATTTCGAAATAAAAGTAGGAACATTGCAATCAAGCTCCAAACCTTGCGAAAGCTAACCGGAGCTTGAGCTGGAGCTTACCAAAGCTAGTACAACCTAGCACCAGAGCCTACCAAAGCTAGTCGGAACTAGTCAACCCAAAAGCCGGAGCTAGAAAAACATGTCGGAGCTAACCAACATAAGTCGGACCTAGCAAAACATATCGGAGCTTAACAAAGACATGCCGGAGCTAAAGACAAAGCTCATCGGAGCTTCCCCAAAACATGTTGGACCTTGACAAAGCAAGTCGGACCTACTGTCGGACCTTGCAGAAGCTCGGACCTCGAGTCGAACCTTGATAAAGAATGTTTTAGCAGTACTTCAGAACTTTTATCATCAAATCCAATGTATTTAGTACAAGCCAATGTATTCATCACACATAGATCTCACAATCTCCCCCTTGATGAATGCATTGGCAACACCACTTAAAATCGGAACATTGGCTTATTCACATTAAAAATTTTGAAAACAATTTCTCCCCCTTTGGCAACACCACATAAACAATTTTTTATTTTTGAGAAAAATCATGCCAAAAACAATTGTGAATATGTGCAATGTGTAAAAGAGAAATTCAAATGTATTAAATGTGAAAAACAATGTGTAATCGATTTTCCCCCTTGCATACTTCTATTAAAAATTCACCACATATTCTCCCTCCCCTTTGACAATGTATTCAGCAAGGTTGAAAAGAGAAATTGCAAATGTTATGAGCATATTATAACATATAAACAAAGCTCATGCAAGTCATACTATCAAGTAACTTACGCTATGACAACAATGAGATACATAAAGTAGTGTAAGACATGCTAGAGATCAAATGTAATTTTCAATTTAAGCATGTCATGATCTCATAAACTTAACTATTTCAAAACCTGAAAACATAACACTTGTTGCTGCAAAATTTTTAAACACAAATTTTGGTCACATGAAATTTGCAAAAGATTATATGCGCATCTACCTTGTTCTAACCAACCAAGCCAAGCCTACATCATTTGACAATCAGAAGCTTAAGGACACAGTTTTAGTCATACACAACTTCTTCCAAATTCATATCTAAGTGCAATGATAAGCCATCTCAAAAGAAGAAGTGCGATGCATGCATATTCTCTTGATCTTTTCTCAATTTATATTTGTTCATAAAACTCAACATGTGAGTGGATTACTTCATTAATTCATTATGATTGAAAGCACTTGTGATCATGCAACAAGTTCAAAACAGCAAGAAAGTTCGATCATGACCAGATTTAGTGTAAGTAATTATTCCAATTACTAGTCATGGCAAAAACTACAAAATGTATAATATGAGTAATGTAGTAAGAACTTTTAGCATGTAAAAGGAATCACAAAGTCATATATGTATGAAATACTATGCTCATATTATTTTAAGTTCAGATTCACACTTAGACTTCCCATGTTTCAAAACTCCCCATCAATTTAAGCCATGAAGATGCATAACCCCTATTTCACTATGAATGTAACTAAAATGAGTGAAATCCAAAGGTTTTGTGAAAATTTCAGCCAATTTTTGTTTGGTATCTACATGGTGAAGCACAATATTTCCTTTTCAACATTATCACAGAGAAAGTGATACCTAGTATCAATGTGCTTAGTTCTAGGATGTTGCACGGGTTTTTTAGCAATGCAAACGGCACTAGTGTTATCACAAAATAATTGAACACTATCTAGATCAACCCCATAGTCCTTAAGTGTTTGAACAATCAAAAGAATTTGAGAGCAAGCACTAGCAGCAGCTACATATTCAGATTCGGTTGTGGATTGTGCAACTGAGTTTTAATTTTAGAGGACCAAGCAACAAGTGAATTACCAAGAAAATGACATGCACCCGAAGTAATTTCCCTATCAATCCTACAACCTCCGAAATCAGCATCAAAAAAAGCTATCAAGTAAAAGGTTGAGGAAGAAGGAAGAAAAATGCCAAATTCTTGAGTTCCATGTAAGTACCTGAGAATACGTTTGACGGATTGACGATGTGAAGCTCGTGAGGAGGCTTGAAATCGCGCACAAAGACATACGCTGAATTGTATGTCCGGTCTTGATGACATAAGGTACAAAAGTGATCCGATCATGCTTCTATATTCTTTTTGATCAACAGGTTCACCATCTTCATCAAGTTCAAGTGTTGATGTTGTTCCCATTGGTGTCCGAAGAGGCTTTCTTTTGTCCATGTTGAAGCGCTTGAGAAGGTACCTTGTATACTTCATTTGATGCACAAAGGTACCTTCCTTGGTTCGCTCAATTTGCAGCCCCAAAAAGTAAGTGAGTTCACCAATCATACTCATTTCAAATTCTGAACTCATCATTGCTGAAAACTTGGACACAAGGTCATGAGAAGCACAACCAAAGATAATATCATCCACATACACTTGAACGAATAATGAGTCATTGCCATGCTTAAGGACAAAAAGAGTTTTATCAACCTTGCCCATGGTAAACCCCTTTTCAAGTAAGAATGTTTTTAACCTATCATACCATGCTCTAGGGGCTTGTTTGAGACGGTACAAGGCTTTGGATAGTTTGTAAACATGATTTGGAAAATTTGGATTTTCAAAACCCGGTGGTTGTTTGACATAAACCTCCTCATCTATGTAGCCATTAAGAAAAGAACTTTTAACATCCATTTGATATAGCATGAAACCCTTAGATACAACAAAAGCTAACAAAATTCTTCTAGCTTCTAATCTAGCAACAGGAGCAAAAGTTTCATCAAAATCTGCACCTTCACTTTGTGTGAAACCTTGAGCAACCAACATAGCCTTATTCCTAACCATAACCCCATCCTCACTTTGTTTATTTTTAAACACCTATTTAGTTCCAATTAAAGTGTGATCTTGAGGTGGAGGTACAAGTTTCCAAACATTATTTCTATCAAAATTTTGTAACTCTTCTTGCATGGCAATAATCCAAGATTCATTAGTGAGTGCGTTTGATATATCTTTGAGTTCAAAAGAAGCAACAAAAGCACAATGAGCATGAGAGTTTGGATCACAAAACCTGGACCATGTGACTCATTCGTGCAAGCTTCCAATTATCTATTGTGGGGGATGATTCTTGTAAATCCGTAGGAACAAATGTCTCACAAGCTTCTTCTTCATTAGGTTCATCGCAGATTGATGAGCTTGTGGCTTGTGGACGATCAGGACCAGCAGATATAGTAGTCGGAGCTTGTTCAAAGTCTAGAGCTGGACACGTGTTAGCTTCAGAACTATCAGGCAATATCACCGACATTTCTTCTTCTTCGAAAATACCCTCCCTTGAGGATATGGATCGGGACCTACAATGTTTGAGCTAGTACCTGGGCTAGCTTCATCAAAAGACACCTCACAAGTCTCCATAATTTTGTTAGTGTCAATTAAAAGCACACGGTAGCCTCTAGTATGAGATGGATAACCAAGAAACACACCATCAATGGATCTAGGTTCAAATTTATCAAGATTACCATGTGTCTTAACAAAGCATTTGCAACCAAAGACCCGAAAGTGTGTAACACTAGGCCTATGTACAAATCGGAGCTCATATGGTGTTTTACCTAGCTTAGCGCGCAAGAAACACGATTTGAGACAAAACAAGCGGTTGCAATCGCATCAGTCCAAAATTTCCTATGAGTTTGATATTCATCAAGCATAGTCCTAGCCATCTCAACTAAGGTTCTATTCTTTCTCTCTACAGAACCAATTTGTTGAGGTACATATGGTGAAGAAAATTGATGATCTATTCCATGTTCAGCACAAAAGTTATCAAAAGATTGATTTTTAAATTCGGTTCCATTATTACTTCTAATATAATTGCTTTTAAATATCCTGGGTGGTCAATTGATAATCTAAGAAATAAAGTTCAAAAGTGACTAATAGCTTCATTCTTATGTTCCATAAAATAAACCCAAGAGTATCTAGAATAATCATCAACAATCACAAGAACATACTATTTACCTCCAAAGGATTGAACATGTGAAGGTCCTACGGTGTGAAGGTGCAAAAATTGACCCTGTTCAGTTGACATGATCTTTGTGAGAGAAGTATGTGAACCTGCAACCATCTTAGAATGTCTACAAGAAGAGCACAAAATTTATTTGTCCCCTTTAAGCTTAGGCAGCCCACGTATGCGATCAAGAGCACTAACACACGTTAGATGATCAAAGCCTACGTGACCAAGTCTACGATGCCAAAAATATAAGTCCTTTGAGTCATTAGCAACTAGACACCTATGATTATAGGAAGACATATCAAAATAAGCTTTAAAAACTCTTCCAAACTGTGACATGTTAAAAATAAGCTCACTATTTGAATTTACAACTTTGCAGCAATTTTTAGTGAAAATAATTTCCAGATTTTCATCTAGCAGTTGTGAAATAGAAAGCAAGTTGTATTTCAAATTTTTAAAAAGTACACATCCTTCAGAGTGGAGTGATCATTTACTCTAACCGAACCCTTAGCAATTATAATAGTTGAAGAATTATTGGCAAAAGTAACATTCTCTACACGTGACACAAAAGAGAGAGAGGAGAACCATTCTTTGTTTCTGGTCATGTGGCGTGAGCAACCTGAATCCATAATCCAAATGTTCTCCTTCCTCAAACGTGTAACCTACATAGAAGCACAATACGTTGATGACTCAATATTGAGGTTAGTCAAAAGGCATTTAGGAATCCAGTACTGAGTCACACGACATCCATTAGGAACAACACACGAAAGTTGTGACAAAACAACAGGTTTATGAGTCAAAGATTGAGGTTTTCTATTCTTAACCACTGATTTAAAAGTTGTTACACATTTAGCACGAAAACCAGTAGCTTTGGAGGTGAACGCAGAAGTTTCAGAAGAAACAGCTGAAGCTCCGGATGCAAAAACTAAAGTTCCAGAGGGAACAGCAGAAGCTCCGGGAGCTCTAAGAGCTATTGGAACTACCAATGTTGCCTTTGTAGATTTCTTAGCAGAACGTTCGGAGGCTACCTTTTCAAATTTCTGACTCATTAAAGCAGGTTCCAGGTTTCTAATTTTGGGTTTATTAAGCATGGCAGATTTAGCATGAAAATTATGAGATCTACCAGACATTTTATCCCTTTTAATCTGTTTAGCTAGTCTATAACAAAAGTCTACGAGATGACCATCTTTATCACGGTAAGTACAATGAAGTTAAATTTTGTAATCATGTCTAGATGAGTTAGAAAGTGTGAGACCTATGTGTGCTGAATACATTGGCTTGTACTGAATACATTGGCTTTGATGATAAAAGTTATGAAATTCTGCTAAAACACCATTTTAGCAAAGTCCGACTCTAGCTCTGAGCTTCTGTAAGGTCCGACAATAGGTCTGGCTTGCTTTGTCAAGGTTCGACATGTTTGTGGGTAGCTCCGGTGAGCTTTGTCTTTAGCTCCGACATGTCTTTGATAGCTCCGGCATGTCTTTGTTAAGCTCCGATATGTTTTGCTAGGTACGACTTATGTTGGTTAGCTCCGACATGTTTTTCTAGCTCCAACTTTTGGGTTGACTAGTTCCGACTAGTTTTGGTTAGCTCTGTCGCTAGGTACGACTAGCTTTGGTAAGCTCTAGTGCTAGGTGCTGCTAGCTTTGGTAAGCTCCGGCTCAAGGTCCAGTTAGTTTTGGCGAGGTCCGGAGCTAGTTTGCGATGGTTCTGCTTTTACTTTGAATTAATTCGTACTTTCTTTACATCTATGAAATGTTTTCTTAGTATTATTTTACAAAGTTTTTGGTGTGTTTTGATGGTTATGGTTGATATCATTTTGCTATGGTTTGCAACATGCATATGTGAGGTGCTCATGTAAGATGTTGTAGTTTTGGGACTAACGAGAGTCAAGTCGAGGACTTGTGCTCGAAAGTATTGGTTGTTTATTCATGTGCAGGTGTTGCTTGAGTTCAAGACATGGCTGGTGATGGGATCCATTGAACTAGTCTTAGGGAGAAGATGAGGTTCAACAACCGAGTTCGGGAGGAATTGTGGTTGAGTTGATCAGGAGGTCGCGCAACATGTATGAATCAAGAATAGTGCATATGATGGTATCGTGGACGTTATTGGAAGATGTTTGCATGTGTGCAAAGAGTGCATGGACGTAGCTGCATGGTTCCGAGGCGCGATGAAGATTTGTGGACATAAAGAATTGGTCGGAAAGGTTCAACCGACTAGGTTATGGACTCAGGCTGCGGCTAAGTTGTGTTTGACTCAAATAGGGAAAGTTTTAAGTTGGTTATGTTAGGATTTCGTGGGGACACGAATTAGGGTTTTTTAGGAATCTGGGATATGTTCCTAAGGTGTTTGGAAGTCTTAAGATTGCTTCTATCTGCGTATAGAAGAGTTCTAAGCAGTTATGGAAAGTTTTGATTCGTGATCTGAGTAGGATTAGAGTCCTAGTTTGAGTTCAGTTGGCCTCCGGGCTGGTTATATAAGCAAGGGAGGCCAGAGCTCATGAGAGACAACTATGGGGTTGTTCCTCTTGTGTTCTATTGAATAAAGATCATAGTTTAAAGGAACTTTTGTGCCTTGTTCGTCCTACTTGTTTCAGACAAGTTTTTCTCGTCGAGTTTCTGCACAACACTACCTTTCTTCGGTAGTTTTATCATAACTCGAGTTTTACAGATCCAATTGACGTGATTCCTTTTGTGTTGTCTTCATAACTTAATTTTCTATCATATGTCAAAATTTCACGGTCATTGGATTTGTGGTTTCTGATCTACACGAGTTTCTTTGTAGTGCTCCAAAACTATTTTTTCTCGGGTAGGACAGATTGACCTTTGTTTGATCTTTCAATCGTAACTTGAGTTTCTCTCGACGGATTTTCGTGATTCTTGTTGTGACATCTTCATAACTTGATTCTTAACAATCTATACTGGTTTTGTCACAATTGATCACATCTATATTAGTCGCACACACATAATTTCTTAACAGATTGATTTTCTATCGAAGGGGTTGGGTTTTAATTGTTTCCACTGCATAAGATTTTTAAATCTACCATTCACCCCCTCTGGTAGCTTTTCACATGCTCTTCGATCCTACAATTGGTGTCAGAGCCATGTTACTCTAATATTTGTGATTTGCACGTGTTTTTGACCAATCATCATGGAGAAATACTCCGCCAAACCTTGTGTGTTTGTTGGTATTGATTTTCAGGTTTGGAAGGCACGCATGGAGTCTTTCATCCAGGCGCAAGGCTTTGCAATATGGGAAAAGTTATACAAGCCTTACAAAGTGCCGTCAAATGATCAAGTTACAGCTACAAATATGAGAGATGTCGACAACAACAATAAGGCGCGAAACCTGATCATACAAGGATTAACTCAAAGCGACTTCGACCGTGTTGCACACCTCCGATCTGCATACGATGTGTGGAAAGCACTTTGTGACTACCACGAAGGATCCAACACAACCAAGGAGGTAAAGCAAGACATGTTCAAGAAAGAATACATGCGCTTCGAGATGCAACCCGATGAGTCTATTGATGATCTCTTTGCTCGCTTTAATAAAATTCTCAGTAACTTGCGTAGTGTCAATGTTAATTTTTCATATACTGAAAATGCTAGGCAATTGTTAAGTGCATTAGACATGTCAATTTGGGAGATGAAAGTTACATCCATTCATGAATCTACTGTAATGAGTACACTTACTTTAGATGTGCTATATTCCAAATTGAAAACTCATGAAATTGACATAATATCACGTAAGAACCCCAACAAGTCTATTGCCTTTGTTTCTCAACGTGACATGCCTAGCTCCGGTCAATTTTCATCTTGTGGCACACTTGCTTTGTTGTCCTCTCTGACCCTTGAACAGATTGAGGAGTTTCCAGAGGAGGAGCTAGCACTTCTCTCTACTAGGTTCTCAAAATCATTGCAAAATGTGAGAACTAGAAGGAGAGGAAGCTCCAGACCTAAACGATGCTTCGAATGTGGTAAGACATGACACCATCGTACAGATTGTCCTATTCTTTCAGGTTCTACTTCCCGAGAAGAAAAACAATCAAGAACGAAGCACCCCTCAACAAATGATAAGAAGAAGGAGAACAAGGGCTTTACAAGTCGCCAACTGGTGAACAGTTTTATCTCCGCACTCGAGGAACTTGGCTCTAGCGACGTGGACATTGGAAGTGACGAAGATGAAGATGATTTGGCAAATTTGTGCTTCATGACGGGCAAGTCAAGATCAAATATGGAGGAGGCTAAACACAACAGCGACAATGAAGTGGTTACACGCTTGAGGAAGGAGAACATTTGGATTGTGGATTCAGGTTGCTCACGCCACATGACCGGTAACAAAGAATGGTTCTCCTCCCTCTCTTTTGTGTCATGTGTAGAGAATGTTACTTTTGCCGATAATTCTTCAACTCCTATAATTGCTAAGGGTTCAGTTAGAGTAAATGATCACTACACTTTGAAGGATCTGGCACTTGTTAAAAATTGTAATACAACTTGCTTTCTGTTTCACAACTTCTAGATGAAAATTTGGAAATTATTTTCACTAAAAATTGCTGCAAAGTTGTAAATTCAAACAGTGAACTTATTTTTAACATGTAACGGTTTGGAAGAGGTTTTAAAGTTGATTTTGATATGTCTTCCTCTAAGCATAGGTGTCTAGTTGCTAATGATTCCAAAGACTTATATTTTTGGCATCGTAGACTTGGTCATGTAGGCTTTGATCATCTAACGCATGTTAGTGCTCTTAATCGCATACGTGGGCTGCCTAAGCTTAAAGGGGACAAATCAGTTGTGTGCTCTTCATGTACACATGCTAAGATGGTTGCAGGTTCACATACTCCTCTCACAATGATCATGATAACTGAATCGGGTCAACTTTTGCACCTTGACAATGTTGGACCTTCACGTGTTCAATCCTTCAGAGGTAAATGGTATGTTCTTGTGATTGTTGATGATGATTCTAGATACTCTTGGGTTTACTTTATGACATCTAAGAGTGAAGCTTTTAGTCACTTTAGAACTTTATTTCTTAGATTTTCAATTGATCACCCAAAATCTATAATAGCAATTAGAAGTGATAACGGTACCGAATTTAAAAATCAATATTTTGATCACTTTTGTGCTGAAAATGGAATAGATCATCAATTTTCTTCACCATATGCACCTCAACAAAACATAGAAAGGAAGAATAGAACCTTAGTTGAGATGGCTAGGACTATGTTTGATGAATATCAAACTCCTAGGAAATTTTGGGCTGATGCGATTGCAACCGCTTGTTATGTCTCAAATCGTGTTTTCTTGCGCGCTAAGCTAGGTAAAACACCATATGAGCTCTGGTTTGAACATAGGCCTAGTGTTACACACTTTCGGGTCTTTGGTTGCAAATTCTTTGTTAAGAAACATGGTAATCTTGATAAATTTGAACCTAGATCCATTGATGGCATGTTTCTTGGTTATCCATCTCATACTCGAGGCTACCGTGTGCTTTTACTTGACATTATAAATTGTGGAGACTTGTGAGGTGTCTTTTGATGAAGCTAGCCTAGGTACTAGTTCAAACATTGCTGGTCCAGATCCATATCCGCAGGGGGAGAGCATTTTCATTGAAGATGAAGAAGAGGTGGAGCTACTGCCCAAAAATTCAGTAGCTAATGACATTGTTCCAGCTCCTAGTTTTAATTCACAGCCAGCACCGACAACCACCATTGCTGGTCCGGATCCTCCTCAAGTCACAAGCTCATCGATTTGTAATGAACATGAAGAAGAAGAAGCTTGTGAAGTGTTGTCTCCGCTTCGGGTTCTCAAAAGTCATCCTCCACAACAAATTATTGGAAGCTTGCACGAACGAGTCACACGGTCCAGGTTTTGTGTCCAAACTCTCATGCTCATTCTGATTTTGTTGCTTCTTTTGAACCCAAAGATATACCACACGCACTCACTAATGAATTTTGGATTATTGCCATGCAAGAAGAGTTAGAAAACTTTGAAAGAAATAATTTTTGGAAACTTGTAACTCCACCTCAAAGTCAAACTTTAATTAGAACTAAATGGGTGTTTAAAAATAAACAAAGTGAGGATGGGGTTGTGGTTAGGAATAAGGCTAGGTTGGTTGCTCAAGGTTTCACTCAAGTTGAAGGTCTAGATTTTGATGAAACTTTTGCTCCTGCTGCTGGATTAGAAGCCATAAGAATTTTGTTAGCTTGTGCTGCATCTAAAGATTTTAAGCTATATCAAATGGATTTTAAAAGTGCTTTTCTTAATGTCTACATAGATGACGAGGTTTATGTCAAACAACCACCGGGTTTTGAAAATCCAAATTTTCCAAATCATGTTTACAAACTGTCCAAAGCCTTGTACGGTCTCAAACAAGCCCCTAGAGCATGGTATGATAGGTTAAAAACATTCTTACTTGAAAAAGGGTTTACCATGGGCAAGGTTGATACAACTCTTTTTGTCCTTAAGCATGGCAATGACTCATTATTTGTTCAAGTGTATGTGGATGATATTATCTTTGGTTGTCCTTCTCATGATCTTGTGTCCAAGTTTTCAGATATGATGAGTTCAGATTTTGAGATGAGTATGATGGGAGAACTCACGTACTTTTTGGGGCTGCAAATCAAGCAAACCAGGAAGGGTACCTTTGTGCATCAAACGAAATATACAAAAGACCTCCTAAGGCACTTCAACATGGACAAAAGCAAGCCTCTTCGAACACCAATGGGAACAGCAACAACATTTGAACTTGATGAAGATGGTGAACCCATGGATAAAAAAAAATATAGAAGCATGATCGGATCACTTTTGTACCTCACGGCATCAAGACCGGGCATACAATTCAGCGTATGTCTTTGTGCACGTTTTCAAGCCTCCTCACATGCTTCACATCGTCAAGCCGTCAAAAGGAATCTCAGGTACTTACATGGAACTTCAAAATTTGGCATTTTTCTTTCTTTTTCCTCAACCATTACATTGAAAGCTTTTTCCGATGCTGATTTTGGGGTTGTAGGATTGATAGGAAAAGTACTCCGGGTGCTTGTCATTTTTTTTGGTAATTCACTTGTTGCATGGTCCTCTATAAAACAAAGTTCAGTTGCACAATCTGCCGCTGAATCTGAATATGTTGCTGGTGCTAGCGCTTGTTCACAAATTCTTTGGATTGTTCAAACACTTAAGGCCTATGAGATTGATCTAGATAGTGTTCCACTATTTTGTGACAACACTAGTGCTATTTGCATTTCTAAAAATCCCGTGCAACATTCTAGAACTAAGCACATTGATATTAGGTATCACTTTCTCTGTGATAATGTTGAAAAAGGAAACATTGTGCTTCACCATGTAGATACCGAACAACAATTGGCTGACATTTTTACAAAACCATTGGATTTCACTCATTTTTGTTATATTCGTAGTGAAATAGGCGTTATGCATCCTCATGCTTAAATTGAGGGGGAGTTTTGAAACTTGGGAAATCTATGTGTGAATCTGAACTAAAATAATATGAGCATAGTATTTCATACATATATGACTTTGTGATTCCTTTTACATGCTGAAATTTCTTACTACATGACTCATGTTATACATTTTGTAGTTTTTGCCATCACTAGTAATTGGAATAATTACTTACACTAAATCTGGTCATGATCGAACTTTTTTGCTGTTTTGAACTTCTTGCATGTTCACAAGTACTTTTAATCATAAAGAATAATCAAGTAATCAACTCACATGTTGAGTTTTTATGATCAAATGAAAAATAGAGAAAAGATCAAGAGAATATGCATGCGTCACACTTCTTCTTTTGAGATAGCTTATCATTGCACTTAGATATGAACTTGAAAGGAGTTGTGTATGACTAAAACCATGTCCTTAAGCTTCTGATTGTCAAATGATGTAGGCTTGGCTTGGTTGGTTAGAAAAAGGCAGATGCACATATAATCTCTTGCAAATATCATATGATCTAAATTTGTGCTTTGAAAAATAATAAAATGCAGCAACTAGTGTCATGCTTTCATGTTTTGAAATAGTTAAGTTTGTGAGATCATGACTTGCTTAAATTGAAAATTACATTTGATCTCTCGCATGGCTTACACTAGTTTATGTATCTCATTGATGTGATAGTGTCAGTTACTTGATAGTATGACTTGGATGAGCTTTGTTTATATGTATATTTTATAATATGCTCATAACAATTGAAATTTCTCTTTTGAACCTTGCTGAATACATTCTCAAAGGGGGGAGATAATATGTGAATTTTTAAAGATAAGTATGCAAGGGGGAGACATTGATTACAC
This sequence comes from Tuctoria greenei, assembly GCA_036927565.1. Lineage (NCBI taxonomy): Eukaryota > Viridiplantae > Streptophyta > Magnoliopsida > Poales > Poaceae > Tuctoria > Tuctoria greenei. Next base: position 131,164,120 of record JAYESD010000007.1, on the reverse strand, counting down.
ATTGCACATATTCACAATTGTTTTGGCATGTTTCTTCTCAGAGGAAAAATTTCTTTTTCTTCTCATTTTATTTCTGTTTTACAAAGGGGGAGAAATTGATTCCAAAACTTTTAATGTGAATAAGCCAATGTTCGGTTTTTAAGTAATGTTGCCAATGCATTCATCAAGGGGGAGATTGTGAGACCTATGTATGTTGAATACATTGGCTTGTACTGAATACATTGGCTTTGATGATAAAAGTTCTGAAATTCTGCTAAAACACCTATTTAGCAAAGTCCGACTCTAGCTCTGAGCTTCTACAAGGTCCAACAATAGGTCCGACTTGCTTTGTCAAGGTTCGACATGTTTTTGGATAGCTCCGGTGAGCTTTGTCTTTAGCTTCGAAATGTCTTTGATAGCTCCGACATGTCTTTGTTAAACTCCGATATGTTTTGCTAGGTCCGTCTTATGTTGGTTAGCTTCGACATATTTTTCTAGCTCTGACTTTTGGGTTGACTAGTTCCGACTAATTTTGGTTAGCTCTGGCGCTAGGTACGACTAGCTTTGGTAAGCTCCGAGTGCTAGGTCCTGCTAGCTTTGGTAAGCTCCAGCTCAAGTTCCGGTTAGTTTTGGTACGGTCCAGAGCTAGTTTGCGATGGTTCTACTTTTACTCTAAATTGATTCGAACTTGCTTTACATCTATGGAAAGTTTGCTCAATATTCTTTTACTAAGTTTTTGGTTTGTTTTGGTGGTTATGGTTGATATCATTTTGCTATGGTTTGTAACATGCTTATGTGAGGTGCTTATGTAAGATGTTGTAGTTTCAAAACTAACGAGAGTCAAGTCGAGGACTTGTGCTCAGAAGTATTGGTTGTTTATTCATGTACAGGTGTTGCTTGAGTTCAAGACATGGCTGGTGAGGGGTCCATTGAACTAGTCTTATGGAGAAGATGAGGTTCAACAACCAAGTTCGGGAGGAATTGTGGTTGAGTTGATCGTGAGGTCGCACAACATGTATGAATCAAGAACAGTGCATACGAAGGCATTGTGGACGTCGCTGGAAGATGTTTGCACGTGTGCAAGGAGTGCATGGACGAGGCTGCATGGTTCCGAGGCGTGATGAAGATATGTGGATGTAAAGAATTGGTCGGAAAGGTCCAACCAACTAGGTTATAGACTCAGGCTGCGGCTGAGTCGTGTTTGTCTCAAATATGGAAAGTTTTGAGTTGGTTATGTTAGGATTTCATGTGGGACACGAATTTGGGTTGTTTTAGGAATGTGGGATACGTTCCTAAGGTGTTTGGAAGTCTTAATATTGCTTGTATATGCGTATAGAAGAGTCCTAAGCAGTTATGAAAAGTTTCGATTCGTGGTTTTAGTAGGATTGGAGTCCTAGTTTGAGTTGAGTTGGCCTCCGGGCTGGTTATATAAGCAAGAGAGGCCAGAGCTCGTGAGAGACGACTTTGAGGCTGTTCCTATTGTGCTCTATTGAATAAAGATCATAGTTTAAAGGAACTTTTATGCCTTGTTCGTCCGACTTGTTTCAGACAAGTTTTTCTCGTCGAGTTTCTGCACAACACTATCTTTCTTCGGTGGTTTTATCATAACTCGAGTTTTACAGATCTAGCTGACATGATCCCTTTTGGGTTGTCTTCACAACTTAATTTTCTATCATCTATCAAAATTTCACAATCATTGGATTTGTGGTTTCTGATCTACACGAGTTTGTTTGTAGTGTTCCAAAACTGTTTTTTTTTCTCGGGTAGGACAGATTGACCTTTGTTCGATCTTTCGATCGTAACTTGAGTTTCTCTCGATGGATTTTTGTGATTATTGTTGTGACATCTTCATAACTTGATTCTTAACAATCTATACTGGTTTCGTCACAATTGATCACATCTAGATTAGTCGCACACACACAATTTCTTAACAGATTGATTTTCTATTGAAGGGGTTGGGTTTTATATGTTTTTGCTGCGTAAGATTTTCCAATCTACCATTCAACCCCCCCCTCTGGTAGCTTTTCACGTGCTCTTCGATCCTACAGAAAACACTCTCGCAGACTTAAAAATCACATCCTTTCGTTTAGGGACAATTTTGATTAAACCTCTTCCAACTGATTTAACAACGTGAGGTGGATGTGTTTTAGAATAAGCATGGGAATCAAAACCTAAATCAGTTTTGTCTTTGCAAGGGTTAGAAGAATTCAACAGCAGGTCTAGATTCTTATTCCCATTACTAAACCGCTCTAGTGTATTCATGTCATCAAGTTTACCTTTAAGTTTGCGGTTAGAACAATTTTTAACTTCATGTGCTTGTAAAACATTGTTCAAAATGGAAATTTCGTTCATTGCATCTTTTAGTTTTTTATCAAGCTTATCACATGTAGAACAATGCAAATCATTTGTAGAACAAGAAGTACTTTTTAAATTTTTACATTAAAATTAGACACTTTTTGTTCTTTTCAATTTCTTCATCAAGTCTATCTAGAGTGAAGGAGTGTGCACTCCTTAGTGTGGATAATTGTTCATAGATTAAATCACATGAGGGACATGAATCATCACTAGGAATCAAGGTTTTTAAACGGTTGATTTCAGATTCTAGTGATTCATTTTAGCAGTATTATCCTTAAGCTTTTTTGTCCTTTTTCTTGACAATAATAGTTGCACGGGAAATTGAATCACACATTTCATTACAGGTAGAACATACCTCATCGTCGTCACTGTTGTGTTCTGCATCCTCCTGACTTGATCTTGATCTTGTTTTGCCCGCCATGAAGCATAAGTTGGCCAGATCGTCATCATCTTGATCACTTTCAATGTTTATATCACTTGAACCGAGCTCCTGAAGTGCAGTGATGAAGCTGTTTATCATCTTGCGTCCTATGGAACCGTTCTTTTTCTTGTTGGAGTTTCCAGATGTGGTCTTGACCTTGTTCTGTTTTTCTTCACAGGTAGTAGGACCTGAAAGGTTAGGGCATTCTGTACGAAAGTGTCCTGTCTTACCACATTCAAAACAGCGTTGAGGTATGGAGCCTCTTCTCCTTCTAGTTGTTACATTTTGCAATGCTTTTGCGAATCTAGTAGAGATGAGTGCTAACTCCTCATCTGGAAATTCCTCGATCTGCTCTAGATTTAGTGAATACAACAAAGCAAGAGTATTGCAAGATGATGATTGGCCGGAGCTAGGCATATCACATTGTGAGACATGCAATAGACTTCTTTGGGTTCTTACGTGATAAGATGTCAATTTCATGAGTTTTTAGTTTAGAATAAAGCGATCTAATGTAAGAGAGATCACGACAGTTGATTCAAGAATAGATGTTACTTTCATCTCCACGATTGACATGTCTAATGCACTAAGGAGTTCCGTAGCATTCTCAGCATCAGAAAAATTTATGTTGACACTACATAGATTACTGAGAATTTTATTAAATCAGGCAAAAAGTTGATCGATGGACTCACCAGCTTGCATCTCGAAGCGCATGTATTCCTTTTTGAATATATCTTGTTTTACCTCCTTAATTGTGTTGGAGCCTTCGTGAAAGTGCATCTAGGAATCCCTTGTGGGTTTTGGATGATTTATGACAAGCAAATGAGATCCTAACCTATTTGTTGAGATGAGCACAGGTTCTAATAGCAAAATAAGCAAAGTGCCAAAAAGAAGGGAGAATGAGGAGCAAAGTGGAAATGAGCTCAAGGAAGAAGAATAGTAGATCATTGTGTATGGAGTGTGTTAAAGAAACACACCCCAAGAGCTCAATCACAATTAAACACACACATTGCACAAAGTTATACAGGACCGAACTAGTCCGACTGACACCGGACTAGTCCGATATCCTCTCTGCACAAAATCGGACAAGTCTGATATCCATCGGACTAATCCGATATCTCTCTTACTAGAATCATACTAGTCCTCCCCAGTGCAGACTAGTCCTGAAAACACTTCACAAGTCACACAAAACCGGACAAGTCCGATCACCACCGGACTAGTCCGATATTCATTCTGATCTAAATCGGACAAGTGTGATATTAGCACGGACTAGTCCGAAAATCTCTCTGACCTAAATCGGACAAGTCCTCCAAGTGCGGACTTCTCCCCATAACCACTTGGGGTTTCACTGCACGAACAAGTCCGATGTCCATCGGACTAGTCCGAAGATTTCTAGAAGCGAAATCGGACAAGTCCGCTCCTAGCCGGACTAGTCCGATATTTCGAGACACTTAGGGTTTGCTACACACAGCACACCGGACTAGTCCAGTGTCCACCACGGACTAGTCCGATCTTTCTAAACCCTAACGGTTGCTTTTAGAAACCCCATATAAATAGAGGTGCACGGCCCAACTTTAAACTCTCTCGAACCCTAGCGCCATCACACCTCCCAAGAGCCTCAAAAACCACATCTCTCCACGAAATTAAGTGCAACAAAGATCAATCCTTTGAGGATTCACTCTAGATCATTGGAGAGACACGTTCAACACTCATTGAGCTCTTGGTTTGATTCTCTAACACACTCCTGTGATTTCATTGTAATCTTTTGAGTGTGTTCTTGGTGGTATTTCGTGTTGTAATCTAGGGGAGCCCTCAACGTGTGAGAAGGCCCCTTTTGAATTCGGTTATTCACCCCTTTGTGATAAGTGGAAGAGGATTGACCTTCGTGGCGATCCGACGAGGGTAGGGTTGGAGAAGACCCGGTCCATATGTGGACTCCTCAATGTGGACGTAGGTTTCCTCTGTGGGAGCCGAACCACGGGATAAATCCTTGTGTCTTGCTTGGTGTTTATCTTTCTTATTCATCACAACAATCTAGGGTTTCAATCATTATTGCATACTTTACATTGAATCATTAAATATAAGATTTAATTGTGATATACCCTAGTCTATAATCTTGCAACACTTCATTTGACTGTATATTTCCGTTGCATACATCGAAGAATCAAATTAATCAATCTAACATTATCATCCTAGTCGGTACACATCGGACTAGTCCGCACTTTAGAGGACTAGTCCGATATCTCTAGTTTTGAACTGGTTATTAAGTGTTGCAGGTTTCGACAAATTTCAAAAATGCATATTCAACCCCCCCTCTAGGCCACATTCAATTGGTATCAGAGCGGGTTCTTCAAGAAAGAGTCTAATCGCTCGAAGAAGATCATGTCGGACATGAAGGACATCCACAAGAGCAACAACCAAGAAAAGGTTGATGATGAAAAGAACCTCAAGGTGGAGAAACTCCTCGAAGCCATTCAAGACTTCGAGGACGACGATGAGGAGACGCTAGAACTAAAGGCGCTCCTAGGAAAGAAGACACTTTCCAAAGGAAAAGTGAAGATCGAAGAAAAGAAGAAGGGGAGTAGTCACACCGACTACTCCCGATATCCTTTTAACTATGATCGTCTAAATTCCAACAATAATCATTACTTGTCTATCCCACTTGGAAAAGCCCCACACTTCGATGGTAGTATTTACTCAATGTGGAGGCAAAATATGAAAATACATCTAATTTCCCTCAATCCAAGTTTATGGCATATTGTGTGCACATGGATAGATATCCCGGACGACGACGAAGAGCTCACACCAAGTCAAGAGCAGGCAATTCACCGAAATGCTCAAGCCGCGGCCGTAATTACCCCTTCACTCAGTCGGAACGAGTTCACCAAGGTGGATGGACTGGATATTGCGAAGGAGATATGGGACACACTACAAACTGCACATGAAGGTGACTGACATGTGCGTGAAGCAAAGATCGAAATGATCAAAGGCGAATTAGGAAGATTCGCAATTGAAGAAGACGAGTCACCTCAAGATATGTACAACCGGTTAAAGACGCTCGTCAATAAGGTTCGATCATATGGAAGCAAGAAGTGGAATGACCACGAGGTGGTGAAGCTCATCCTTAGAGCTTTCATGCCTCGCAACGTCACCCTATGCTCAATGATTAGAGAAAGCCCCGGATACAAGAAAATGACTCTGGATGAATTTCTTGGAAAAATCATTAATTTTGAGATGATGAAAAAACAAGCAAAACATGTCAAAGAAATTGCCGACCTCACCTCGGCAAAGAAGAAAGGGGTTACTTTGAAGTCCACCCTCAAGCCCCTATCTAGAGAAGCTAGAGAAGCATAACTAGAAGAAGACAGTGACGACGAGAGCAGTGAATTAGATGAAGAAGACATAATATTGTTCATAAAGAAATTCAAGAGAATAATGAAGAAGAGACAAGGCGCTAAATCAAGCGAAGGAAGTACAAGGAAAAAACAAAGTCAAAGTTGAGGCGGGCATGCTATAATTGTGGTGAGTATAGCCACTTTAAAGTTGATTGCCCATATGAAGAGAACAAGAAAAAGACCAAAGAAGCGAAGCCTCAACCCAAGAAATTCTTCAAGAAGAAGAAACAAGCCGAATAAGCGCACATAGGGAAAGAGTGGGACTCAAATGATGAGTCCTCATCATCCGAAGAAGAAGAGATGGCTAGCATAGTCATCGAGAAGACATCCAAGAAGTCTACTCTCTTCCCTAAACTCGGCACATGGAAGGGAGATGGCACTTGCCTCATGGCAAAGGAAGGTAAATGCAAGGTAACCATTAAACCCCCTTCCGTGCATTCCTATTCTAGTGATGATGAAATCAATAGTGATAATGAGGATATGCTTATTGGACTAGATAGGAAAACAGTCACAAAAATGAAATTTTGCTTGACCAACTTGTTGAGAAGGAAAGATTAATACATCGTCAACAAGACATGATCATCTCCCAAAAGGAGGAATATGTAGAACTTGACAAGCTTCTAGAACTTAAAAAGGAACGAAGCAAATCACTAGAGCTTGAGTTAGCTTCAAGCAAGGAAACTTGCTTGGAGTTAACCGACTCAAATGCTACAATAAGGACCAACTTCCTGACCTGATCAAGGTTAACAAGATCCTTGAAGTGCAAGTTGAGTCACTCAAGCAAGGTGAACCTTCATCCTCTTCAAGTTCACCTTCTCAACTCACTATAATTGAGGTTGCTTCTACTTGTACATGCAATAAAATTGACATCAGTTTGAAAGACAAGCCAACCTCTACAAAGAATAAGCATCCTACCCAAAGTGTCATATTTGACAAGGAGAAGATCAAATATGCACGCAGTGCATACTTGGTCCAAAGACCTCCAAATGTCAAATATGGCATTGGTTATTCTTATGGTGAAAAGCAACATGCTAAAAGCCATAAGAATAACAAGGAGAGAATTGCCTTTGTAAAGGGAAGACCCTCTCAAACCGAAAATGTTCGGACTAGTCCGGTCGGGTTCCGGACAAGTCCGGTCCTCCAGAGAAGTCCGACCTCCCAGACTAGTCTTGTATATAAACAACAACAGTTATTGTTTAGAACTTTTGATGCCTCGTATGTCTTAATGAGAAATAATTATGGAAAGGTTTATACTCATTATGTTGGGCCACGCCATAGGAACACCAAGTCTCATGTGTGGGTGCCCAAATGTCTTGTAACTAACCTCCAAGGACCCAAGCATGCTTGGGTACCTAAAACAAAAGCATAATCTGTTTTTGCAGGCTTATTCCTCCAGTGGATCTAAATTGGTGCTAGACAGTGGCTGCACCAACCATATGACCGGGGAAAGAAGAATGTTCGTTGAAGAGGAAAATGAGGATCCAAACTAGGGCATCTACTTTGGATAATCGTCAAGGAAAGGTGCTCGGTACCGGTAAAATTGCAATATCTTCTAAACACACACTTTCTCATGTTTTACATGTTGAATCCTTAGATTATAACCTACTGTCCATATCTCAATTATGTGACAAAGGTTATAATTACTTATTCACTAACGAGGGTGTGACCGTCTCTAGAAGGAGTGATGGTTCCATTGCATTCAAGGTATGTTAAAGGGAAAGCTTTATCTTGTTGACTTCAACAAGGACAAAGCCGAACTTGACACATGCTTGATTGCAAAGACCAACATGGGTAGGCTGTGGCATAGACGGCTAGTGCATGTTGGTATGAGGAACCTTCAAAAACTCCTCAGGGGCGATCACATCCAAGGTTTAAAGGATGTTGTGTTTGAGAAAGACAGGCCTTATAGCACGTGCCAAGCCGGGAAGTAAGTTGGAGTACCTCACCCCGCCAAGAACATCATGATTACAACAAGACCGCTCGAGCTACTTCACATGGACTTATTTGGTCCAATTGCCTACATAAGCATCGGCGGTAATAAATATGGTTTAGTAGTTGTTGATGATTTTTCTCGCTTCACTTGGGTTTTCTTTTTGCATGATAAGTCGGAAACACAAGGAATACTCAAGAAGTTCTTCAAGCGAGCTCAAAATGAATTCTCATTGACAATCAAGAACATTCGAAGCAACAACGACACGGAGTTCAAGAACACACAAGTGGAGGACTACCTTGACGAAGAAGGCATAAAGCACGAGTTTTCAGCTCCGTACTCCCCACAACAAAATGGAGTTGCCGAAAGAAAGAACCGAGCACTCATAGAGATGGCAAGAACAATGCTCGATGAGTACACTACCTCAGGTCGATTTTGGGCGGAAGCGATTAACACCACTTGCCATGCCGTAAATCGACTTTATCTTCATCGACTACTCAAGAAGACATCCTATGAGCTACTCACCGGTAACAAACCTAATATTTCATATTTTCGAGTCTTCGGTTCTCCATGTTATATTTTAAACAAGAAACCCAGGACTTCAAAGTTCGATTTGAAGTCCAATGAAGGTTTCTTGCTTGGTTATGATTCAAACACTTACGTCTGTCGTGTTTTCAACAAGACCTCTGGATTTGTTGAAGTAGCACGTGACGTAGTGTTTGATGAAACTAATGGCTCCCAAAAGGAGCAAGTTGATCCATGTGTGCTAGATAAAGAAGAAGCTCCTTGTCAAGCATTGAAAAGAATGGCCTTAGGTGAAGTTCGACCACAAGAGTCACCTCTACACGTGTATGAGGAAGATGAACCACAAGAGGAGGTCAATGATCAAGGGGGAGCTTCCACACAAGATCAACCACAAGAATACGAGGATAATAAACAAGTCAATGAAGGCAACCATTTAGGGGGAGAAGAAGATGATCATGAAGATACAACGCCTCAAGTGCCACACCCAAGAGTACACCAATGCATCCAAAGGGATCACCCAATCGACAATATCATCTGTGACATCCAAAAGGTAGTAACCACTAGATCTCGCATAGCTAACTTTTGTGAACACTACTCGTTTGTATCCTTCTTGGAACTATGCAGGGTTGAGGATGCATTGAAGGACCCGGACTGGGTGGTGGCAATGCAAGAAGAATTGAACAACTTCAAGCGGAACGAGCTGTGGGAACTCGTGGCAAGACCCAAAGCGAACATTGTCGGCACCAAGTGGGTCTTCCGCAACAAATAAGATGAACACGGGGTGGTGACAAGGAACAAGGCACGACTTGTGGCCAAAGGTATTCACAAGCCAAAGGTTTGGATTTTGATGAGACCTTTGCTCCCGTAGCTAGACTTGAATCCATTAGAATATTACTTGCATATGCTACTCACCATGATTTTAAGCTGTATCAAATGGATGTGAAAAGCGCCTTCCTCAATGGACCAATCAAGGAGGAGGTGTATGTGGAGCAACCCCCCGGGTTTGAAGACGAAGAGTTCCCCGACCACATGTTCAAATTGCGTAAGGCTCTCTACGCCCTCAAACAAGCTCCTAGAGCTTGGTATGAGTGTCTTAGAGATTTCTTAATTGAAAATGGCTTTAAGATTGGCAAAGTAGATTATACACTATTTACAAAGAATTTTGACAATGATCTTTTTATTTGTCAAATTTACGTTGATGATATAATCTTTGGGTCAACTAATCAATCTTTCTGTGAGGAATTTAGTAAAATCATGACAGATAGGTTTGAAATGTCAATGATGGGAGAACTAAAGTACTTCTTGGGATTCCAAGTGCGGCAACAAAAGGAAGGGACGTTCATAAGCCAAATGAAGTACACGCAAGATATACTCAAGAAGTTTGGTATGGACAAGGCGAAGCCTATAATGACTCCCATGGCAAAAAATGGCCACTTGGATCTCAATGAAGATGGACCTAGCATCGACCAAAAGGTATATCGCACCATGATTGGATCTCTACTATATTTATGTGCATCTAGGCCAGATATTATGTTGAGTGTATGTTTGTGTGCAAGATTTCAAGCCAATCCTAAGGAGTGTCACTTGACAGACGTAAAAAGGATCTTGAGATATTTAGTTCATACAACCAATCATGGTCTTTGGTACCCAAAAGGCTCAAAATTCAATCTCATTGGTTACTCCAATGCAGATTATGCCGGATGCAAGGTAGATAGAAAGAGTACCTCCAGCACATGCCAATTCCTAGGTAGATCCCTAGTTTCTTGGTCCTCCAAGAAACAAAATTCCATTGCCCTATCCACAGCCGAAGCGGAGTATGTTGCAACCGGGAGTTGTTGTGCACACCTTCTTTGGATGCGACAAACTCTAAGGGATTACGGTTACAATATGAACAGTATTCCACTCCTTTGTGATAATGAGAGTGCCATTAAAATTACCCATAATCCCGTTGAGCACTCTAGAACCAAACACATAGACATAAGGCATCACTTCTTGAGAGACCACTCCATGAAAGGAGATATAGCCATTTCCCATGTCAACACCCAAAAGCAATTGGCCGACATATTCACCAAGCCACTTGATGAAAAACGCTTTTGTGAACTCCGAAATGAACTAAATATCCTTAATGCTCGTAGTGTGGCTTGAAATGTTGCATACCTGTATGAATTCTTCAAAATATGTTGATTGGATTGTGAAAATCATCTCTCTCAACTTTCTTTCGAAAACTATGTTAATTATTAGATCTTGGTTAATTATGATCATTGCTTGATTGTTGTATGCTTACTGATCGTATTCATCAAGAGTATCTGATTTGATTTGCCTCCCTATTTTCTAAATATGTACCTTCAAATATATATATGAATGGGCTAAGCAATTCTTGCCTTGTGACCACGGACTAGTCCGTGGTTACCCGGACTAGTCCGCCCATGCAGACTAGGCCGCGGAGTGTCGGTTAGGCCGGACTAGTCCGGTAGATAACGGACTAGTCCGATATAGCCCCTGGAAAAGTTTGGACTAGTCCGATCATCTTCGGACTTGTCTGATTTTTCATGTCCTTAACCCTAGCCGCCCCCAAACCCTAATTTCTTCACCTCCACTCTTGCCTCACGCGTTCTCTCTCTTCCACTCAAGCTCCCAAGGCAATTTTGCATCCCCTCCACCAAAAAGCTCCGCATTTGGGTGGAGATCAAGCATCCTTGCTCGAAGATTGAAGTTCTTGGACAAGTCCGGACTTCAACACCTCCCTCTTCGAGAATCAATTGATTTCTTCGGTAATTTTCACCCTAACCCTAGAAATCCCAAATTTCTTCATTGTTAATCAAATAGCCTAGCATATTTCACTATATACATGCCTCCTTGATGTACGTTTATGTAAGCCAGTTCTGCATTAGGAATGAACATTTGTCCAGTCGGTTAGGTTTTTGAGGATGAATGTCGGACTAGTCCGGTCCATGCACGGACAAGTCCGGTCCCCCGGAGTAGTCTGTGCCTATACACCGGACAAGTCCGATTTTTTTAAACTCAAAATCTAACATTTCAATTCCTCAATGAAATTCCTTGCTATCCTTTCACACCTATGCCTTGTACCATTCATTCTCATTCATGCCACTCATTCTCAGGTCATGTCGAGCTCGAACAATAAAGTTTCTGACTTTGAGGCCGAGATGGACCACGAGGTGGCACCTCGGACCTCGATGAGTCTTGGCAAGAAGCACCAAGAGAGACCTTCCGAGTCAGCTCCATCTCCTCCACAGGCTCGGAGGAAAGTTCTAGCGAAGAAGTCGGCCTTAAAAGTGCCAGCTTCTAGGGCTACCACCGGTGGTGGCCCTAGCTCGGCAAGTGCCCGCCTAGCCAAAGGCAAGGGCAAAGGGATAGCAACGGGTCCAGTTGGCCCGTTGAAGCTGCATGCTCCGAGGGAAGGGGTCCGTGACCCCACTGAAGAGAAGTTCAATGGGAAAGGCAGTGATTCGGCAGCAAAGTTCAGAAGCATTGTTTGGTATGGCCGACCAAAGCAAGCTGCCGATGGAAGTTTTTGGTGCAACTTCCATGCAAATTTCTACAAATCTGTGTATCTCCCAATGAAGACACCTGTTGTGGGTAGTCGATGGATTGATTGGGCACACTTTGAGAAGAAGGACTGCTCCCCGTTTACTGAAGTGGTGGAATCTATTGAGAGGCAAGGCCTGAAGGATCTCTTTGCCTTCAGGAACAACTGGAATGATGAGGTCATAGCACAATTCTTTGCAACATGCCATTTCTCAAGTGAAGATGAGGAAAGTGTTACTTGGATGACTCATGGATCTAAGTACAGTATCACTCAAGAAGATTTTGTGAGTCTGCTTCATCTTGACACCTACGGACGTGACAACTTAATCATCCATAACATAGGTGTCATTGAGAAGGATAAGATGTAGTTCCTATTTGAGCCAAACTCCAAGTTCAACCCTCCATCCACAAAGAACATGAAGCCGTTCTTTGTGGTGCTCAATAGAGTCTTGAGGAAGACCATCGCTCCCAAGGATGGAGATGCCGGGAGTGTGCAGGGTTATCTCTGGACATTGATGAGAGTGATAAGCAAGGACCGCCAGTTTGATGTGGCAGACTACATCTGGAATGACATGGTCAACATATCCTGCACACCCAACAGGTCTTGTGGGTATGCCCCATATCTTATGTTTGTGATCGAGAAGGTGACCGGGATTGAATTCGTCCAGGATGTGGAGCATCTACCCTTGAGGTCTCATATGCCTCAGAAGCCAAGTGTCCAGTCTGCTCCCTCGCCGGCCTCCAGTCCTGAGGCACTGGTAATAAGGACTAAAGATGCAAGAGCTGCCCCTGCCAGTAGGGCAGCCCCTCAAAGGGGATCAGCCAGTGGGATCTTCAAATACATGGCTGCCATCTTCGCTTCTTGCAAAAAGGCCGAAGTGAAGGCCCATAAGATCAACAAGAGAAGAAAGGAAGATATGAAGTATGTGAAGGCAAATGTGAAGCAAATTTGCCAGAAACTGGAGATCAAACCCATTGGGTCTCCGCTAATCTCTGAAGATTCAGACTCAGACTTCACCGAGCTCGGGCCCTTGACCCCCTCCGAGCTTGCCTACTTTGGCATTGGGGGTTTGAGTGGCTCCGCACCTCCTCCTCCTCCTCATCAGGCTGAAGATGAAGATGACGAAGACGACGATGAGAGGACTGACAGCGAAGAGTGAAGACCTTAGGACCCTCCTCTCCTTCTTTTTGGTGTCTTGATGCCAAAGGGGGAGAGATTGAGGGGGAGTCTTAGCCTTAGCTGTAGGATGCAAGGAGAGAGCTCTCTTTTATGCTTTTTGACTATTTTGTGGGTTGTAAAGCTTTAACTATGTTCTTAGTTAATTATGGTTCTGTGATGCAATGTTATGATCTTTTGAGAAGTATTTGTTGAGTTATGTGATTTTGCTCCTAGAATGACATATATACTTGGTTTTGGTTGATTAATGTCAATTATGTCATTATCATTGTTTCAATATACTTAGTTATGCATCCCACCATAAAGAATGCACATATGGATTATGTTTTCACTGCTTGATGTATTTTAGACTCATATGTGCATACTTTATGAAAATCTCAATTTTTATCATATTTTGTGAAATCTCAATTGGTTGTCATCAATCACCAAAAAGTGAGAGATTGAAAGTACATCTAGGAATCCCTTGTGGGTTTTGGATGATTTATGACAAGCAAATGAGATCCTAACCTATTTGTTGAGATGAGCACAGGTTCCAATAGCAAAATAAGCAAAGTGCCAAAAGAAGGGAGAATGAGGAGCAAAGTGGAAATGAGCTCAAGGAAGAAGAATAGTAGATCATTGTGTATGGAGTGTGTTAAGGAAACACACCCCAAGAGCTCAGTCACAATTAAACACACACATTGCACAAAGTTATATAGGACCAGACTTGTCTGACTGACACCGGACTAGTCCGATATCCTCTCTGCACAAAATTGGACAAGTTCGATATCCGTCGGACTAGTCCGATATCTCTCTGACTAGAATCGGACTAGTCCTCCCCAGTGCAGACTAGTCCTCAAAACACTTCACAAGTCACACAAAATCGGACAAGTCCGATCACCATCGAACTAGTTCAATATTCATTCTGATCTAAATCCGACAAGTCCGATATTAGCACAGACTAGTCCGAAAATCTCTCTGACCTAAATCGGACAAGTCCTCCAAGTGCGGACTTGTACCAATAACCACTTAGGGTTTCACTGCACGGACAAGTCCGATGTCCATCAGACTACTCCAAAGATTTCTAGAAGCAAAATCAGACAAGTCCGCTCCTAGCCGGACTAGTCCGATATTTCGGGACAATTAGGGTTTGCTACACACAGCACACCGTACTAGTCCGGTGTCCACCACGGACTAGTCCGATCTTTCTAAACCCTAACGGTCACTTTTAGAAACCCCATATAAATAGAGGTGCACGGCCCAACTTTAAACTCTCTCGAACCCTAGCGCCGTCACACCTCCCAAGAGCCTCAAAAACCACATCTCTCCACAAAATTAAGTGCAACAAAGATCAAGCCTTTGAGGATTCACTCTATATCATTGGAGAGACACGTTCAACACTTATTAAGCTCTTGGTTTGATTCTCTAACACACTCCTGTGATTTCATTGTAATCTTTTGAGTGTGTTCTTGGTGGTATTTCGTGTTGTAATCTAGGGGAGCCCTCAACGTGTGAGAAAGCCCCTTTTGAATTCGGTTATTCACCCCTTTGTGATAACTGGAAGAGAATTGGCCTTCGTGACAATCCGACAAGGGTAGGGTTGGAGAAGACCCGGTCCTTTTGTGGACTCCTCAACGTGGACGTAGGTTGCCTCTGTGGGAGCCGAACCACGGGATAAATCCTTATGTCTTGCTTGGTGTTTATCTTTCTTATTCATCATAACAAACTATGGTTTCAATCATTATTGCATACTTTATGTTGAATCATTAAATATAAGATTGAATTGTGATATATATACCCTAGTCCATAATCTTGCAACACTTCATTTGACTGTATATTTCTGCTGTATACATCGAAGAATCAAATTAATCAATCAAACTTTATCAACCTAGTCAGTACACACCGGACTAGTTCGCACTTTACTAGACTAGTCTAATATCTCTGGTTTTGAAATGGTTGTTAAGTGTTGCAGGTTTCGACAAATTTCAAAAAGGCCTATTCACCCCTGCCCTCTAGGCCACATTCACTTCGTGATAATCACATAGAGCTCTCCAAACATCGTATGTTGATCGGAGGTGCGCTGCACGATCAAAGTCGCTTTGAGTGAGTCCATGAATGATCAAGTTGCGAGCTTTGTTGTTGTTGTCAACATCCCGCAGATTCGTAGCCATAACTTGATCGTTTTGTGGCACTTCATAAGGCTTGTATACCTTTTCCCATATCGCGAAGCCTTGTGCCTGGATGAAGGCCTACATGCATGCCTTCTAAAGCTAAAAATCAATACCACTAAACACACAAGGTTGGGCATAATATTTCTCCATGATGATTAGTAAAAAACATGTGCAAATCACAAATATTAGAGCAACCTGGCTCTGATACCAATTGTAGGATCGAAGATCACGTTTAAAGCTACCCAAGCGGGGGTGAATGGTAGATTAAAACTTTTTAGCGGAAGCAACGAAACACCCATCGGCAGAAAAACCAACCTGTCAAAGAAACAGTGTGTGCAACTAATCTAAATGTGTTCAACTATGACAAAAGTAGTATATCTTATATAGAATCAATTCACGAAGTTGATACAACAAGAATCACTCAAATCCGTCAAGAAAAACTCAAGTTATGATCAAAAGATCGAACAAAGGTCAATCTGTCCTACCTGTAGGATCGAAGAGCACGTGAAAAGCTACCAGAGGGGGGTGAATGGTAGATTTAAAAATCTTACGCAGCGGAAACAATTAAACCTCAACCCCTTCGGCAGAAAAACGATATGTTAAAGAAATCATATGTGAGACTAATCTAAACGTGTTTCACCGTGACAAAAGTGATAGATATCAGAGAGAATAAAGTTACTAATACAACACAAAAAGAATCACTCAAATCCGTCGAGAAAAACTCAAGTTATGATCGAAAGATCAAACAAAGTTCAATCTGCCCTACCCGAGAAAAAAACAGTTGTGGAACGCTGCAAAGAAACTCGTGTAGATCATAGACCACAAATCCAATGACTGTGAAATTTTTACATATGATAGATAATCAAGTTGTGAAGACAACTGAAAAAGAATAACGTCAATTGGATCTGTAAAACTCGAGTTATGATAAAACCACCAACGAAAGGTAGTGTTGTCCAGAAACTCGACGAGTAAAACTTGTCTGGAACAAGTTGGACAAACAAGGCACAAAAGTTCCTTCAAACTACGAATTTTATTCAATAGAACAAAAGAGGAACAGCCCCAAAGTTGTGCACCATGAGCTCTGGGCTCCCTTGCTTATATAACCAGCTCGAAAGCCAACTCAACTCAAATCAGGAACCTAATCCTACTCTGTTCACGAATCATAACTTTCCATAACTGCTTAGGATTCTTCTATACGCAGATAGAAGCAATCTTAAGACTTCCAAACACCTTAGGAACGTATCCCACATTCCTAAACAACTCAAATTCGTGACCCACACGAAAACCTATCATAACCAACTCAAATCTTTCCATATTTGAGTCAAACCCGACTCAGCCGTAGCCTAAGTCCATAACCTAGTCAGTTGGACCTTTCCCACCAACTCTTTACGTCCACATCTCTTCATCACGTCTCGGAACCATGTAGCCACGTCCATGCACTCCTTGCACACGTGCAAACATCTTCCAATGACGTCCATGATACCTTCACAAGCATTGTTCTTGATTCAATCATGCTGCGCAACCTCCTGATCAGCTCAACCACAATTCCTCCTGAATTTGGTTGTTGGAACCTCATCTCCTCCCTGAGACTAGTCCAATGGATCCCATCACCAGCCATGTCTTGAACTCAAGCAACACCTGCACATGAATAAACAACCAATCTATACGAGCCCAAGTCCTCAACTTGACTCAAGTTAGTTCCAAACACAACACCTTATGTGAGAACCTCACATAATCATGTTGCAAAACCACAGTAACACGATATCATCCATGTCAACCAAAAATGCACCAAAGACTTAGCAAATGAATACTAAGCAATCTTTTTAGAGATATAAAGCAAGTACGAAACATTGCAAATGAAAAAAAGAAGCATTGCGGTCAAGTTCCGGACCTTGCCAGAGCAACCCGGACCTTGAGCCAGAGCTAACAAAAGCTAGTAGAACCTAGCACCAGAACTTACCAAAACTAGTATAACCAAGCTCCCGCCGGAGCTTACAAAACTAGTCGGAACTAGTAAACCCAAAAGCTGGAGCTAGAAAAAACAACTCAGACCTTAGCAAAAACACGCCGGAGCTATCAAAGACATGTCGGAGCTAAAGTCAAAACTCACCGGAGCTAACCAAAACTAGTCGGACCTTAATAAAAAGGTTTTTTGGTGATATTCAAAACTTTTATCGTCAAAGCAAGTGTATTCACTACAAGCCAATGTATTCAGCACACATAGGTCTTACAATCTCCCCCTTGATGAATGCATTGGCAACACCATTAAAAATCCGAACATTGGCTTATTCACATAAAAGTTTTGAAGGCAATTTCTCCCCCTTTGTAAATCAAAAGTAAAATGAGAAGAAAATCCAAATATTATCCAAATATTATCCCATAGTATCTCTCCCCCTTTATTATCTCTCCTTATGCACATATTCTCTTTCTCTTCATGCTTATCTCTCCCCCTTTCACAATGTATTCAGCAACTCATGAGCATATAAACAAATTATCTCTCCCCCTTTAGTTGTTATGAGTACATTATAACATATACATATAAACAAAGCTCATCCAAGTCATACTATCAAGTACCTTACATTATCACATCAATGAAATACATAAAGTAGTGTAAGCCATGCTAGAGATCAAATGTAATTTTCAATTTAAGTAAGTCATGATCTCACAAACTTAACTATTTCCAAACCTGAAATCATGACACTAGTTGCTGCATTTTATTATTTTTCAAAGCATAAATTTAGATCATATGATATTTGCAAGAGATTATATGTGCATCTGCCTTATTCTAACCAACCAAGCCAAGCCTATGTCATTTGACAATCAGAAGCTTAAGGACATGGTTTTAGTCATACACAACTTCTTCCAAGTTCATATCTAAGTGCAATGATAAGCCATCTAAGAACAAGAAGTGCGATGCATGCATATTCTCTTGATCTTTTCTCAATTTATATTTGTTCATAAAAACTTAACATGTGAGTTGATTACTTGATTAATTCTTAATGATTAAAAGCACTCGTGAACATGTAACAAGTTCAAAACAGCATGAAAGTTCGACCATGACCAATTTTAGTGTAAGTAATTATTCCAATTACTAGACATGGCAAAAACTACAAAATGTATAACACTAGTAATGTAGTAAGAACTTTTAGCATGTAAAAGGAATCACAAAGTCATATATGTATGAAATACTATGCTCATATTATTTTAGTTTCAGATTCACACATAGACGTCCCAAGTTTCAAAACTCCCCCTCAATTTAAGCCATGAGGATGCATAACCCCTATTTCACTACGAATGTAACAAAAACAAGTGAAATCCAAAGGTTTAGTAAAAATGTCAGCCAATTGTTGTTTGGTATCTACATGGTGAAGCACAATATTTCCTTTTTTCAACATTATCTCGGAGAAAGTGATATCTAATATCAATGTGCTTAGTTCTAAAATGTTGCACGGGGTTTTTAGCAATGCAAATGGCACTAGTGTTATCACAGAACAGTGGAACACTATCTAGATCAACCCCATAGTCCTTAAGTGTTTGAACAATCCAAAGAATTTGTGAGCAAGCACTAGCAGCAGCTACATATTCAGATTCGGCTGTGGATTGTGAAACTGAATTTTGTTTTCTAGAGGACCACGCAACAAGAGAATTACCAAGAAAATGACAAGCACTGGAAGTAGTTTTCCTATCAATCCTACAACCCCCAAAATCAGCATCCGAAAAAGCTTTCAAAGTAACGGTTGAGGAAGAAGGAAGAAAAATTCCGAATTCTTGAGTTCTATGTAAGTACCTGAGAATCCTTTTGATGGCTTGACGATGTGAAGCACATGGGGAGGCTTGAAACCGTGCACAAAGGCATACGTTGAATTGTATGTCTGGTCTTGATGCCGTGAGGTACAAAAGTGATCCGATCATGCTTCTATATTCTTTTTGATCCACGGGTTCACCATCTTAATCAAGTCCAAGTGTTGTTGCTGTTCCCATTGGTGTCCGAAGAGGCTTGCTTTTGTCCATGTTGAAGCGCCTTAGGAGGTCTTTTGTATACTTCGTT
The DNA here is from genome assembly GCA_036927565.1 of Tuctoria greenei. NCBI lineage: Eukaryota > Viridiplantae > Streptophyta > Magnoliopsida > Poales > Poaceae > Tuctoria > Tuctoria greenei. Next base: position 131,144,597 of record JAYESD010000007.1, on the reverse strand, counting down.
TGATGCACAAAGGTACCCTCCTTGGTTTGATTGATTTGCAGCCCCAAAAAGTAAGTGAGTTCACCCATCATACTCATTTGAAATTCGGTACTCATCATTGCTGAAAACATGGACACAAGATCATGAGAAGGACAACCAAAGATAATATCATCCACATACACTTGAACGAATAATGAGTCATTGCCATGCTTAAGCACTGTTCGAATAGCGCACTAAATTACTCTGTTATGCTTCCTTAGCCAATCCATTCCAAGTATGTTGTCCAAGCCTTGCGAATTCAGGACTATGAGGTTGGCAACAAATTATACCCCCCTTATAGGAATACATACTTTTGGACATACTATATTTGTCCACATCTCCCCTCCAAGAGACTTAACCAACAGAGTATACATCAGGTATGATATAGGCATGCTATGCTTTGCAACACACTTTGATGAGATGAATGAATGGGATGCTCCTTAATCAAACAATATAGTAGTGGGGTTGGAGTTTGCGAGAAACATACCAATCACAACATCTTCAGCTTGCTGGGCCTCTTCTGCAGATACATGGTTCACATTGCCACGAGCGAAATTCCACGGCCCTCGGTTGCCTTGAGTTGTTCCTCCGTTTGGCGTAGGATTCTGCCTTGGAACATTGTTCATCTGTCCTTGACTATGCTTTGGGCATTGATTAGCAAAACGTCCTACTTGACCACAATTATAGCAAGTCTTTCCACTTGTGGCGCCAACAAAGTTAGGGCGAGGCTAGTTTTGAGCATAGGTAGGCATATTTGGGCGTGGTGTAGGCTGCATAGGTAAGCGAGGTGCTTGCATGGGTGGGCGTTGCTGCATAGGCTGTTGCGGTCACGGTGGATAAGCATGGCGGTATGCAGCAGCAGATGGGTTGTCATAGGGTGCGGCAGGCGGTGCATAGTAAGGATGGACATTGCTTCCTTGTGGTTGTCCCTGGTATGGCATCTTCCTCTTTTGGTCTAGCTCCATCTCATGAATCTTGTTCTCAACCACAATGGCCTTGTCAACAAGCTTCTGAAAGTTTCCATAGTTAGCAATGAGCAATTGAACTTGAATTTCATTGTTGAGACCCCTCATGAACAGATATTGCTTCCAGCTATCAGTGCTGATGTCCTCTAGAGCATATCTAGATAGTTGAGTGAATTTATTGAGATATTCACTCACACTCATCCTTCCTTGCTTGAGATTTTCAAATTTCTGTCTTCTCAGTATCATGACTACCTCTGGTACATAGTGAGAACATAACTTCTCCTTGAATTCAGCCCAAGTGATTCTCTCTTGATTTTCATAGGCATTGCATAGAGATTCCCACCAGTCTGCAACAGATCCCATTAGCTGGTGTGAGTCAAAAAGAACCTTCTCTCTGTCAGTGCACTGGACAATAGCAAGTTTCTTCTCTACGGACTTCAGTCAATCATCAGCCTCCATTGGATTTGTGGCTTGAGCAAAGGTAGGCGGTCTGGTCCTCATAAAATCTCCCAAATGATTGTGGTGTGGTGGGGGCGGTGTGGTGGTGCCATGTGGGGCTGATTGTTGTTGCCAGCCTACAGCTGTCCCATAGTCTGTATCATGGTTTGCATGAGCTGGTTCTACATAGCCAATAGCTGCTCAAGATTGATAGCTCCCTTGGCAGGTCCCTGGTTGTTCTCAGGTGCTTCATTGCTCTCCTCCTCACCATTTGCATTCCTCTGGTTACGAGTCCACGAGACCTATTGGTGAAAGAATTGTAGAGATGGAAGAATTTAGAATTTGGAAAGAAACGCCCCAACTGTATGCATCAAGGTATATGTAACTAACAATTCTCTTATTAATACTATAAACCCTATTAGAGGATGTGGACAAGGATCCCATAACTCTCTACTGTGTGCAGATGTGGACAAAACGCTTAACGTATCACAACTCGCACCAAGCACACAAGCGCAAACACACACCAGGAAAATTTAGAACACTGCACTAAATACGACTAAGGCAATCTAAATGCTTTTTTAACTTCTAGACAGGAGATTTAAACTAAATTATGTGAACTGTGGCTATCCTAGCCGTGAGGCGGCGAAGGTGGCGGCAGCGGTGAGGCATACATGGGTGCGCGCCAAGGTGAGTTGGTTGTCCATGTAGGCACCGAAGAAGTTGCTACACCATTGACCTCCACAGTGGCATCGACTTCCTCTTGCTTCTCCATGACGAACAGTCTCTTAAGGAGGTAACGGACCTCTTCCATTGCACCAGCATAGCGATTTCCTAGATTCACCAATACTTCATGAGATGTATCAATAGCACGAGAACTGACTTGAGATCCATCTCACGGCCTTAAGATTTCCCTTGTTCCCTTCTTGAGTTGCATGTGCGGCGCAAAGCTAGTACCTCCAACTTTCTGCCGATAGACATGGCACAACCTAGTGAGTGCATCCCAATAAACATCATCAATAGCTTGCTCCCTAGTGGCTCTCCGTGTGGATGCAAAGTGTCGTGTGACCACCTCATCTCTGGCAAGAACAGTGACTTGAGCCCTCCATTTATCACGTCCATGGTGAGGAATCCTCGTGACATAGTACTACGGGTGCATATTGCATAAATCAAGGAACTCCTTCAATTGCTTAGCTGCAAGTCCTCCATCAGTGCCATCGGAAAAGGATTCTTGGGCATCACAGTAAACTATGCATTTATCCTCCTTCTTAGCTTCACATGGCTGTGATGTATTCCCTTGATCTTCAAGTACCTCCTCTCGCAATTCCTCCTCATATTGGGCATCATCATCACTCTCCTAATGTGTATCATCCTCCTCTTCTTTGCTATCGTAGCATTCCACCATCTCAGGGTCTTCCTCTTCCTCATCATCATCATAGGACTCCACCATCTCAGGATCTTCCTCCGTCGTGTTGGAGTGTTAATGCTCAACTTCGTTTGCGGGAGAACTCACTTCTTCTTCCTCTTCGACTGGTTCCATTCCCAGCTCCTTGTGAGGCCTAAACTTGCTTCCAAGGGGTGGCAAACGAGCTCTCTTGCAGGCTGTCATTTTGGTGTGAGCCATCTATAAGAAAACAAAACAAAAATAGAGGAAAACACAAATATCAATTCTGAAATTGCAGCAGCCATAAATCAAGATGGGAAGATGTGCATTTGCTCAGAAAGATGGAGAAATAGCAAAAATTGCAGCAGCAGCAAAAATGCAAATTTTCCTACTTTATATAGCTAGTGGAAGGCAAAATAGTGCAAAATAGGCAAATTTTGAATAGGAAAGAAGTCCTAAGTGATTTGTGGTGTCCATTCTACCTAGACATGCGTCCTACAGTCAAACACGGCTCTGATACCAATTGGTGACACCCAGTTCTGAAAATAAACCAAGCGTAATGCATATGTGTGGCTAGGATATTTAACACACATACACAAGTGATTCACAAATGATAAATAGATATAGCCATGTCTCAAATAATAATACTAATAATAGTACCTTATTACAAATGAAATAGTCTCGAATACAAACTCTAAACAACTGCAGCGGAAAAGCTAAACACTAATGACTTCAAACTCCACAGGCAAGCTTGACGGCAAAACAGGCGCCCAGAACTGCTCAATGACCTCCTGATACTCCACCTAGTCGCCTGCGTCTGGATTTGGTGGGGAATAGCAAGGGTGAGCACATGTCGTAGTCAGCAAGTGTGGGAAAGTATTACATGTAGCTTAAGCAAGGAATAGTAAAGAACAATGGCTAATTGCATAAAAGTACGTTCAAAATAGTTGAAAATACGATAATATGATCATTAAGTGTGGTCCTTCCCAAATAACCCATATGACATCAATTTTAGCTTAGATAACCAATTCCAACAATAATAAATCATAATCAACTCATAACTGCTCATTTATCTCAAATTCATCGATTCCATATACCAAAGCCAATTAATTAACCAATACCAATTCCCAATTCACTTCCACCTATCAAACCATATTCAAGTCCAAATTCTAATCATGTGAGGGTCCAGGTTGCTCATGACCGTGAGCACGGCTATCATGATAGTTTTAGAAACACTCTAAAGAGGTTGTACCACTTTACCTACAAGTTCGTGATTTCATCATCTTTAGATGACTATGGGATCTCAATTATGCCGTCTCACACTTTCTTAGGTGTGTGACTAAGAGATCACAAAATAGCCTTTACAAAGTGAATACTATCCTACTTAGAACACACTAAGGATTCACCCATTGCGATGTCTCCAACTGAGCACATCCAACCAAGGGCCCCCTCTTGAGCCGTTCGGATCTCAGGGTAGTCCCACCAATCTCTACAAACCCATTCGACTACCCCTTCCTCGAGCATTCTTAATGGTCCAAATAGTACTGGCGAAACACTAATTAGTCAGCTAAGCCGCACCCATATTTAGCCCCGTGGTGGCACTGTAAATCCTGTATGGTCACTCCACGAACCGGTCCTTAGATCTAAAGCAACCAAAACTGCTAAAACAGTCCAACCAATTCCACGTAACTGACTTGCTTAGATCCCTAGGTACCATGTTGCTAAAGGGTCATTATTATCAAATTCTCATCATTCACATGTTCAATATTTCATAATTAAGTAGTATGAGTGTTTCCCAAACCCAATTGAGTAATGCGAAGCAAAAAGTGTAAAATACCCTTTCTGACTATCTACATTGTGTTCAAGCGACCAGGGTGGTCATACGGAACTAGTAAACTCCTACAATTGTGTTTCCCATCAACTTTGACACAAGAATGGAATTTTGTAAACAAAAGCTTTAAAAGAGGATCAATATGGTCAAGGGCACTTGCCATGCTCCTGAGCTTGATTTGGATCAAAGATTTTAAAACTCTGGTTTTGCAGGTCTTCGAAAGCACTATCTACGGCAATTTCGTCTATTCCGAGCGACAAACATGCAAAACACACAACTCAATCAAATAATGCTCATATAGTACTAAATATGCCATGATATGCATGATTAATACAACTGTGAAGTAAAACTTGTTAATGAGTTGCTATTAATGCTTACTAACTAGTTACAATAGTTTCTAACAAGTTTGAACAAGTTTGTAATTGATTTGAAATTAATTCATCACATTCCAGATTTAGAAACCGAACTAGTCCGGTTTCAGGGGCCGCACTAGTTTGCCCTATGCAGAACTAAAAGTTAGGGTTTTCTTGATCTGCGAGAATTGGGGTTGAATTTGCAAGAAAACTTGGATGTAGAGGTTATTCCACGTGTTTAGAGTTCCAAAGGTCAAGAATTGGACGTGAGATTTGAATCTTGGCGATTAGGGTTGATGAAGATACGTTGATGAAGATTTTGGATGAAGAACGTCAATTCGTCAAAAAGTCGATGAAGATTGATCTTGATTGGTCCTTCCTCGTGTTTCTCTCCTCCTCCTTGCTTCCGGACTTGATCCTGATGACGGCACAATGCAAAAGTGGCAGCAAGGGGTTTTCAATTGGGGTGGAGAGGTGTGGGGCTTTCAGTTGTTTATATGGCGGCGGAGAGTTAGGGTTTTTGGGTGAATTCCAAGTAGAGTTTGGTGGGGGACACGTAGGGGCCGTGGTAGGGTCCACTTGGGCTCCTCTGAGATCGGGCACGAAGTTCTTGAGGGCCCAAATTATGCAATTACGCAAAAACAAATCATGGAGAATTAATGTAATCTGAGTTGATTGCCGAAGGCCGGACTAGTCCGCAGTACGGACCGGACTAGTCTGTTTGGCAACAGAGAAAAATCGGGCAAGTCCAAGGGATCTTCAGGGACTCAACCAGACTAGTCCGCACATTTTGCTGGACAAGTCTGAACTCTGAAGAACTGAATTTTCTGAATGACAACGGGGACACCAGACTAGTACGGGGTTATGTCGTGACAAGTCCGTGCTTCTGAAGAAAGCTGAATTTTTTGGACAGAGGATAGGGATACCGGACTAGCCTGGTTTCAGAGGCTGGACAAGTCCGCGCCCTGACACACTAAAATTTCTAGTTTAGCCCTAAATTCATTTTAATCTTGTTCCTTTTTACATGGCTTGATGTTAAACACATATGAAGACGTATGCAATGCGTTATGCATGAAAATGAGGGTGTTACATTGGCCAAACCAAATATAAGAAGCATCATGCAATAGACTACGCTAGCAAGACTCTAACAGGAGCTCAGCTTAACTATGCCACAATTGAAAAGGAGCTCCTAGCAGAGTTGTCTTTGCTATCAATAAGTTCATATCATACTTGGTTGGCGCAAAAGTCATAGTCTACACAGACTATGCTTCTTTGAAATAGTTGCTCACCAGATAGATGTTAAACCTAGGCTAATCTGATGGATTCTCCTACTCCAAGAGTTTGACCTGGAGATAAGGGATAAATAGGGAGTAGAGAATTTTGTCGCTGATCACCTCTCACGTATGGAAATCCCAAATACACTGGACATACACATCAATGATTTATTACGTGATGACATGTTGCTCAAGGTGACCGACTCTAACCCTTTGTATGCAGACATCGTAAACTTCATGGTTACGGGGTACGTACCACCAGGGCAGGATAAGAAAAAGCTCATTTTTAAGAGTCGACATCACTGTTGACAGCTACTAAGAAACATTAACAAATCATCCCCAGCAACAGCGCCAAAATTGCTTGTTGACATTTCTTACGTCACATATCATCTCTCGAAAGAGATGAGGTCCGCAAACGCACGGAAACTATCATGTATCATTTCACCCAAGACTATTCCCAATGGTATTGTATTTATCCCAAAGGAAGGCAATGGAGTAAAGTAAACACTACTCTCATGATCAAGCTATGAGATACTAATCAATTACTAAGACAGGGGTAAGTCGATAATATATGGGTAGTGTGACACACACCTAAGCAATCTATTCTACATGATAGATGAGTCCTAATGGAGGTTAGACTAATAGTTGGGGAGCTTCACCTACAATGCTTCTAATATACATATAAATAGCCTAGGTTTACTTATGCTAAGTTGTTCAACACATCGGACACAGGTTTACCCATAGCAATACTAGGACGACTCCTGCCAAGAGCATGTGGCGTAGATGAACATGGGGGATTACAAAGGACAGGTAGGGTTGTCACCACCTACTACCTACCTCTTCATTCTGTGGGTCTACGAGACATCCAATGCTACATAACTATCCTAGCACCATGCTAGCATATTAAGTAAATACCTTAAGGGACGTGACACAAGCCATCCCGAGGCAATGAACTAAGTCCTTGTTGAACCAATATTTTTTTTGAAGCTCAAAACTGCAAGGGAATCCCTCGCAGCATATATATTATAAAAAGTGCAGAAAATAAGTTACAGCTAAAGTAGCCACCGTACATAAGAAATCAAGAGTTGAGACAATTTCCTGAGAGAGGAAATTACCCTACAAGTTTGCTGTAAATAGTTCAACCCAATTGTTGTCTAATTCTTTGAATCTGATGATGTGTGATGTAAGCGAATTAGTGAAGCAGTCCTTCCATCTGAGAATAGTCGGCGATGTATTCCTGAATATCTTAGTGTTCCTCTGCTTCCAAATTTCCCACACTGCAGTTGCAAATATTTCCATAAAGCACGGTTCTGTCCAATGTTGTTGCGCCATAGCAATTGTGTCAAAGAAATCTAGATTGTTCTCCCGTTGAACGGCCAGTGTATCCCACCATGCCACCCTAAAGGGGCACAAGAAGAAGAGGTCATATGTGCATTCTTCTGTGTGAGTGTTACAAAGGACACACGAATAGTCATCACCTTCAATGGTTAGGTGTTTCCATTTCGAAAGATTTCTTGAGTTTAGCCGATCCCTGAACATTAGCCATACAAATATCTTGATTTTCTTGAGAACCTTTGATTTCCAGATCCAGCCAAACGGATTTGGCGGCATAAGGTTGCTGTAGAAGGATAGGTAGCATTTTTGTGAGCAATACATGGTCATACCAATGCCTTTCCAGATATCGTTGACTTGTCCCCTGTTATGCACTTCATGTAGTAATGTTTGTAACAGTTGTAGTTCCAAGGTTGCTTCAGTCGAAAGAGGTATAAAGAAGTTTTATTGTAGTTCTTCCTGTATGTCCAGCTGAGCAAGAGAGCTATTGGGGTTCTTGTGAGACCTATGTGTGCTGAATACACTAGCTTTGATAATATAAGTTTTGAATGCTGTCATAACATCTTTTTAGCAAGGTCCGACTCTAGCTCCGAGTTTCTGCAAGGTCTGACAATAGGTCCGACTTTCTTTGTCTAGATCTGACATGTTTTTGAGTAGCTCTGGTGAGCTTTGTCTTTAGCTCTGGCATGTATTTGATAGCTCCGGCATGTCTTTGATAGCTCTGGCATGTTTGTGTTAAGCTCCGATGTGTTTTGCTAGGTCCGGCTTATGTTGGTTAGCTCCGACTTGTTTTTCTAGCTCCGGCACTAGGTCTGACTAGCTTTGGTTAGCTCCGGCACTAGGACCGACTAGCTTTGGTAAGCTCTGGCGCTAGGTTGTACTAGCTTTGGTAAGCTCCAGCTCAAGCTCCGGTTAGCTTTGGCAAGGTTCGGAGCTTGATCGTAATGTTCCAAATTTTCATGTGAAATGTTTCGAACATGCTTTATACTCTTGGAAAGTTTGCTTAGTATTCTTTTACTAAGTTTTTGGTGTGTTTTTTTTGATATGGATGATATCGTTTTGCTATGCTTTGCAACATGCTTATGTGAGGTGCTCACGTAAGGTGTTGTGTTCGGAACTGACTTGAGTCAAGTCACGGACTTGGGTTCGTATAGATTGGTTGTTTGTTCATGTGCATGTGTTGCTTGAGTTCAAGTAATGGCTGGTGATAGGATCCTTTGGACTAGTCTCAGGGAGGAGATGAGGTTCCAACAACCAAATTCAGGAGGAATTGTGGTTGAGCGGGTCAGGAGGTCGCGTAGGATGATTGAATCAAGGGCAGTGCATATGAAGGTTACTGGACGTTGAAGGAAGGTGTTCGCACGTATGCATGCGGTGCATGACATGGCAACATGGTTCCGAATATGGTTTATGGATGGGAAGATCTGGTTGGAAGGATCAGATCATATCGGTTGATGACTTTGGCTGCGGCGGAGTCAGTTATGGCTCGGTATGAAAAGTATCGAGTTGGTTATGATAGGATTTCGTGTGGGTCAGAATTTGAGTTGTTTTAGGAATGTGGGATACGTTCCTAAGGTGTTTGGAAGTCTTAAGATTGCTTCTATCTGCGTATAGAAGAGTCCTAAGCAGTTATGGAAAGTTTTGATTCATGATTTGAGTAGGATTAAAGTCCTAGTTGAGATTGGGTTGGCCTAAGGGCTGGCTATATAAGCAAGGGAGGCCAGAGCTTATGGAGACGACATTGGGGCTGTTCCTCTTGTTTTCTATTGAATAAAATTTGTAGTTTGAAGGAACTTTTGTGCCTTGTTCGTCCGACTTGTTCCAGACAAGTTTTACTCGTCAAGTTTCTGGACAGCACTACCTTTCGTCGGTGGTTTTATCATAACTCGTGTTTTACAGATCCAATTGACGTAATTATTGTTTAGTTGTCTTCAAAACTTGATTATATATCATCTATCGAAATTTCACCGTCATTGGATTTGTGGTTTCCGATCTACATGAGTTTCTTTGCAGTTCTAGAACTGTTTTTATCGGGTAGGACAGATTGACCTTTGTTCGATCTTTTGATCATAACTTGAGTTTCTCTCGACGGATTTAAGTGATTCTTGTTGTATTGTCTTCATGACTTGATTCTCTCTGATATATATCACTTTTTTCACGGTGAAACACGTTTAGATTAGTCTCACACACAATTTCTTAACAGATCATTTTTCTGCCAAAGGGGTTGGGATTTAATTGTTTTCGATGCGTAAGATTTTATAAATCTACCATTCACCCCCCCTCTGGTAGCTTTTCACGTGCTCTTCGATCATAAAATTGGTATCAGAGCCACGGTGCTCTAATAATTGTTATTTGCACGTGTTTTTGACTAAATCATCATGGAGAAATACTCCGCCAAACCTTGTGTGTTTGCTCGTATTGATTTTCAGGTTTGGAAGACACGCATGGAGGCTTTCATTCAGGCCCAAGGCTTCGCCATATGGAAAAGGTGTACAAGCCTTATGATGTGCCGTCAAATGATCAAGTTACGGCTACTAACCTATGGGATGTCGACAACAACAACAAAGTCTGGAACTTGATCATCCAAGGACTCACTCAAAGCGACTTCGACCGCATTGCACACCTTCGATCGGCATATGATGTATGGAGAGTGCTTTGTGACTATCACAAAGGATCCAACACGATCAAGGAGGTGATACAAGATATGTTCGAAAAGGAATATATGCGTTTCGAGATGCAACCCGGTGAGTCTATCGATGACCTTTTTGCTCGCTTCAATAGAATTCTCAGCAATCTGCATAGTGTCAATGTTAACTTTTCTGATGCTGAAAATTATAGGCAAGTTCTTAGTGCATTAGACATGTCAATCTGAGAGATCAAAGTTACACCTATTTGTGAATCTACTGTCATGAGTACACTTACTTTAGATGTGCTTTACTCTAAACTCAAAACTCATGAAATTGACATCTTATCACGAAAGAACCCAAATAAGTCTATTGCATTTGTCTCACAACGTGATATGCCTAGCTCCGGCCAATCATCATCTTGCAATACTCTTGCTTTGTTGTCCTCACTAACCCTGGAGCAGATCGAGGAATTTCCAGAGGAGGAGCTAGCACTTCTCTCTACTAGGTTCTCAAAAGCATAGCAAAATGTGAGAACTAGAAGGAGAGGAAGCTCCAGACCAAAACGATGCTTTGAATGTTGTAATACGGGACACTTTCGTACAGAATGCCCTAACCTTTCAGGTTCTACTTCTCAAGAAGAAAAACAATCAAGGACGAAGCACTCCTCAACAAATGATAAGAAGAAGAAGGGCTTTACAGGTCGCCAACTGGTGAACAGTTTTATCTCCGCACTCCAGGAACTTGGCTCAAGCGACGTATTGGAAGTGACGAAGATGAAGATGATTTGGCCAACTTATGCTTCATGGCGGGCAAAACAAGATCAAGATCAAGTCAGGAGAATGGAGAACACAACAGTGACGATGATGAAGAGGTTACATGCTTGAGGAAGGAGAACATTTGGATTGTGGATTCAGGTTTCTTACGCCACATGACCGGTAACAAATAATGGTTCTCCTCCCTCTCTTTTGTGTCACGTAGAGAATGTTACTTTTGCTGATAATTCTTTAACTCCTATAATTGCTAAGGGTTCGGTTAGAGTAAATGATCACTACACTTTGAAGGATGTGGCACTTGTCAAAAATTGAAAATATAACTTGCTTTCTGTTTCACAATTGCTAGATGAAAATCTGGAAATTATTTTCAATAAAAACTGCTGCAAGGTTGTAGGTTCAAATAGTGAGCTTATTTTTAACATGTCTTGATTTGGAAGAGTTTTTAAAGCTGATTTTGATATGTCTTCCTCTAAGCATAGGTGTCTAGTTGCTAATGATTCCAAAGATTAATATTTTTGGCATCGAAGACTTGGTCACGTAGGCTTTGATCATCTCACGCATGTTAGTGCTCTTGATCGCATACGTGGGATGCCTAAGCTTAAAGGGGACAAAGAAATTGTGTTCTCTTCTTGTAGACATGCTAAGATGGTTGCAGGTTCACATACTCCTATCACAATGATCATGACAACTGAACCGGGTCAACTTTTGCACCTTGACACCGTAGGACCTTCACGTGTTCAATCCTTCGGAGGTAAATGGTATGTTCTTGTGTTTGTTGATGATTTTTCTAAATACTCTTGGGTTTACTTTATGGCATCTAAGAATGAAGCTTTTATTCACTTTAGAAATTTATTTCTTAGATTATCAATTGATCACCCAGGATCTTTAAAAGCAATTAGAAGTGATAACGGAACTGAATTTAAAAATCAATCTGTTGATCACTTTTGTGCTGAAAATGGAATAGATCATAAGTTTTCTTCCCCACATGTACCTCAACAAAATGGTGTTGTAGAAAGAAAGAACAGAACTTTAGTTGAGATGGCTAGGACTATGCTTGATGAATATCAAACTCCTAGGAAATTTTGGGCTGATGCGATTGCAACCACTTGTTATGTCTCAAATCGTGTTTTCTTGCACTCTAAGCTAGGTAAAACCCCATATGAGCTACGGTTTGGACATAGGCCTAGTGTTACGCACTTTCGGGTCTTTGGTTGCAAATGCGTTGTTAAGAAACATGGTAATCTTGATAAATTTGAACCTAGATCCATTGATGGCATGTTTCTTGGTTATTCATCTCATACTAGAGGCTACCGTGTGCTTTTACTTGACACTAACAAAATTGTGGAGACTTGTGAAGTGTCTTTTGATGCAGCTAGCCCAGGTACTAGCTCAAACATTACAGGTTCAGATCCATATCCGCAGGGGGAGAGCATTTTCGTTGAAGATGAGGAAGAGGTGGAACTGCTGCCCGAAAATTTAGCAGCTAATGACATTGTTCGAGCTCCTGATTTTGATTCATAGCCAGCATCGACAACCACCATTGCTGGTCCAGATCCTCCTCAAGTCACAAGCTCATTGATATGTGATGAACATGAACAAGAAGAAGCTTGTGAAGTGACCACTCCCTTCTGGGTTCTCAAAATTCATCCTCCACACAGATTATTGTTAGCTTGCACGAATGAGTTACACGGTCCAGATTTTGCGATCCAAACTCTCATGCTCATTCTGCTTTTGTTGCTTCTTTTGAACTCAAAGATATATCACACGCACTCACTAATGAATCTTGGATTATTGCCATGCAAGAAGAGTTAGAAAATTTTGAAAGAAATAATGTTTGGAAACTTGTACCTCCACCTCAAGGTCACACTGTAATTGGAGCTGAATGGGTGTTTAAAAATAAACAAAGTGAGGATGGGGTTGTGGTTAGGAATAAGGCTAGGTTGGTTGCTCAAGGTTTCACTCAAGTTGAAGGTCTAGATTTTGATGAAACTTTTGCTCCTGTTGCTAGATTAGAAGCCATAAGAATTTTGTTAGCTTTTGCTGCATCTAATGGTTTTAAGCTATATCAAATGGATGTTAAAAGTGCTTTTCTTAATGGCTACATAGATGAGGAGGTTTATGTCAAACAACCACCGGGTTTTGAAAATTCAGATTTTCCTAATCATGTTTACAAACTATCCAAAGCCTTGTACGGTCTCAAACAAGCCCCTAGAGCATGGTATGATAGGTTAAGAACATTCTTACTTGAAAAGGGGTTTACCATGGGCAAGGTTGATAAAACTCTTTTTGTTCTTAAGCATGACAATGACTCATTATTCGTTCAAGTGTATGTGGATGATATTATCTTTGGTTGTGCTTCTCATGATCTTGTGTCCAAGTTTTCAGCTATGATGAGTTCAGAATTTGAGATGAGTATGATGGGAGAACTCACGGACTTTTTGGGGCTGCAAATCAGGCAAACCAAGAAGGGTACCTTTGTGCATCAAACGAAGTATACAAAAGACCTCCTAAGGCGCTTCAACATGGACAAAAGCAAGCCTCTTCGGACACCAATGGGAACAACTACAACACTTGAACTTGATGAACATGGTGAACCCGTGGATCTAAAAGAATGTAAAAGCATGATCGGATCACTTTTGTACCTCACGACATCAAGACCGAACATACAATTCAGCGTATGTCTTTGTTCACGGTTTCAAGCCTCCCCACGTGCTTCACATCATCAAGCTGTCAAAAGGATTCTCAGGTACTTACATGGAACTCAAGAATTTGGCATTTTTCTTCCTTCTTCCTCAACCGTTACTTTGAAAGCTTTTTCTGATGCTGATTTTGGAGGTTGTAGGATTGATAGGAAAAAATACTTCCGGTGCTTGTCATTTTCTTGGTAATTCACTTGTTGCTTGGTCCTCTAGAAAACAAAATTCAGTTGTACAATCCACAGCTGAATCTGAATATGTAGCTGCTGCTAGTGCTTGATCTCAAATTCTTTGGATTGTTCAAACACTTAAGGACTATGAGGTTAATCTAGATAGTGTTCCACTGTTTTGTGATATCACTAGTTCCATTTGCATTGCTAAAAACCCTGTGCAACATTCTAGAATTAAGCACATTGATATTAGGTATCACTTTCTCCGTGATAATGTTGAAAAAGGAAACATTGTGCTTCACCATGAAGATATCGAACAACAATTGGCTGCCATTTTTACAAAACCTTTGGATTTCACTCATTTTGTTTCATTCGTAGTGAAATAGGGGTTATGCATCCTCATGGCTTAAATTGAGGGGGGTTTTCTAACTTGAGAAGCCTATGTGTGAATCTAAAATTAAAATAATATGAGCATAGTATTTCATACATATATGACTTTGTGATTCCATTTACATGTTGAATGTTCTTACTACATTACTCGTGTTATACATTTTGTAGTTTTTTCCATGTCTAGTAATTGGAATAATTACTTACACTAAATCTGGTCATGGTCGAACTTTCTTGCTATTTTGAACTTGTTGCATGCTCACAAGTGTTTACCGTAAAGAATTAATCAAGTAATCAACTCAAATGTTGAGTTTTTGTGAACAAATATAAGTTGGGAAAAGATCAAGAGAATATGCATGCATCACACTTCTTCTTTTGAGATTGCTTATCATTGCACTTAAATATGAACTTGGAAGAAGTTGTGTATTACTAAAACCATGTCCTTTAAGCTTCTGATTGTCAAATGACATAGGCTTAGCTTGGTTGGTTAGAATAAGGAAGATGCACATATAATTTCTTGCAAATATCATATGATCTAAATTTGTGCTTTGAAAAATAATAATATGCAGCAACAAGTGTCATGCTTTCAGGTATTGAAATAGTTAAGTTTGTGAGATCATGACTTGCTTAAATTGAAAATTATATTTGATCTCTAGCATGGCTTACACTACTTTATGTATCTCATTGTTGTGATAGTGTAAGTTACTTGATAGTATGACTTGGATGAGCTTTGTTTTATATGTATATGTTATAATATGCTCATAACAATTAAAATTTCTCTTTTGAACCTTGTTGAATACATTGTAAAGGGGGGAGAGATAATATGGTGAATTATGCAAAGGGGGGGATATGTATAGGGGGAGAAAGTTATTTCTATCTCATTTGATTTTCAAAAAGGGAAAATTGTTCTCAAAACTTTTCATGCCAATGATCGGATTTTAAATGTGGTGTTGCCAATGCATTCATCAAGCGGGAGATTGTGAGACCTATGTGTGCTAAATACATTGGCTTTGACAATAAAAGTTTTGAATGCTGCCATAACATCTTTTTAGCAAGGTCCAACTCTAGCTCCGAGTTTCTGCAAGGTCCGACAATAGGTCTGACTTTCTTTGTCTAGATCCGACATGTTTTTGAGTAGCTCCGGTGAGATTTGTCTTTAGCTCCGGCATGTCTTTGATAGCTCCGGCATGTCTTTGATAGCTCCAGCATGTCTGTGTTAAGCTCCGATGTGTTTTGCTAGGTCCGGCTTATCTTGGTTAGCTCCGACATGTTTTTCTAGCTTCGGCGCTAGGTCCGACTAGCTTTAGTTAGCTCCAGCACTAGGACCGACTAGCTTTGGTAAGCTCCAGCGCTAGGTTGCACTAGCTTTGGTAAGCTCCAACTCAAGCTCCAGTTAGCTTTGGCAAGGTTCGGAGCTTGATCGTAATGTTCCAAATTTTCATGTGAAATGTTTCGAACATGATTTATACTCTTGGAAAATTTGCTTAGTATTATTTTACTAAGTTTTTGGTGCATTTTGGTTGATATGGATGATATCGTTTTGCTATACTTTGCAACATGCTTATGTGAGGTGCTCACGTAAGGTGTTGTGTTCGAAACTGACTTGAGTCAAGTTGTGGACTTGGGCTCGTACGGATTGGTTGTTTGTTCATGTGCAGGTGTTGCTTGAGTTCAAGTCATGGCTGGTGACAGGATCCTTTGGACTAGTCTCAGGGATGAGATGAGGTTCCAACAACCAAATTCGGGAGGAATTGTGGTTGAGCGGGTCAGGAGGTCGCGCAGGATGATTGAATCAAGGGTAGTGCATATGAAGGTTACTGGACGTCGAAGGAAGGTGTTCGCACGTATGCATGCGGTGCATGACGTAGCAACATGGTTCCGAAGATGGTTTATGGATGGGAAGATCTGGTTGGAAGGATCAGATCGTATCGGTTGATGACTTTGGCTGCGGTGGAGTTGGTTATGACTCGGTATGGAAAGTATTGAGTTGGTTATGATAGGATTTTGTGTGGGTCACGAATTTGAGTTGTTTTGGGAATGTGGGATGCGTTCCTAAGGTATTTGGGAGTCTTAATATTGCTTCTATCTGCGTATAGAAGAGTCCTAAGCAGTTATGGAAAGTTTCAATTCATGATTTGAGTAGGATTAGAGTCCTAGTTGAGATTGGGTTGGCCTAAGGGCTGGTTATATAAGAAAGGGAGGCCAGAGCTCGTGGAGATGACATTTGGGCTGTTCCTCTTGTGTTCTATTTAATAAAATTCATACTTTGAAGGAACTTTTGTGCCTTGTTCATCTGACTTGTTCCAGACAAGTTTTACTCAATGAGTTTCTGGACAGCACTATCTTTCGTTGGTGGTTTTATCATAACTCGAGTTTTGCAGATCCAACTGACGTGATTAGTTTTGGGTTGTCTTCACAACTTGATTATCTATCATCTGTCAAAATTTCACGGTCATTGGATATGTGGTTTCTGATCTATACGAGTTTCTTTGCAGCGTTCTAGAACTGTTTTTCTTGGGTAGGACAGATTGACCTTTGTTCGATCTTTTGATCATAACTTGAGTTTCTCTCGACGGATTTGAGTGATTCTTGTTGTGTTGTCTTTGTGACTTGATTCTCTCTGATATATATCACTTTTTTCATGGTGAAACACATTTAGATTAGTCTCACACACGATTTTTTAACAGATCATTTTTCTGCAAAAGTGGTTGGGACTTAATTGTTTCTGCTGCGTGAGATCTTTTAAATCTACCATTCACCCCCCCCCCCTCTAGTAGATTTTCACGTGCTCTTCGATCCTACAGTTCTTAGCAAAGAAAAAAAATCTAGGTAGATCCCTTTTAAGCAAGTGTCCCTCCCATTCGTCATGCCATAGTTGGATAGTGTCACCCCTCCCCATAGTTACGGACACCTGTTTCCTGAAGTCCCCGCACACGTTTAATACATCCCTCCACCAAAAGGATCCTTTGACGACTGTGCAATAAGGAAGTTTCCTAGAAGAGTAGTATGCATGAATCACCAGTTGTACCCATGGAACATCTTGCTTGTTGTATAGTTTGAACAAAAATTTACCCAACAATGCTATGTTCATCCTTTTGAGGCATTTGAGGCCTAGACCGCCTTTTGCCAGCGGAGCTGTCACCTTGTCCCAAGCTACCAGTGGTTTACCTTTTCCTGCTATATCTGATCCCCTCCATAGGCATAATTTACGTGATTTGTCGATAGCCTGTAGTACTCTACCATTTAGCCTTAGTTTACACATTGCATATATCGGGATTGACGATATAATGCCGTTGGCCAACGTGCATCTCCCCCCATTGATAGCCATGTTGCTGCCGATGTTATTTTCCTTTCCACCTTGGTGACCAGTTCTGAAAAATTCGTTGCCTTTGGCCGTGTCAACCCCATAGGTAATCCAGATATATAAATGGGAAAATCCCTTGTTGGCATCCTAATGTTTGTGCCATGATGCTTGCTTGTTCGTCATCTAGGTTTACTGGCATGATACTGGACTTTCCCCAATTGACTTTTAGTCTTGTTGCTCCTGCTATGGCTTGAAGCAGGTTTTTGAGGAAGAACAATTCACGCTGTGAGGCTTTTAGTACCAATAGAGTGTCATCCGCATATTGAATAATCGGAAATTTGATGTGTCCTGGTTGTGGAATGGGTGTAGTCAGTAGTCCTAGATCTGCAGCACGATTGATTGTAATTTGGAGGAATTCTGCTCCCAGAACAAATAGTAGAGGTGAAAGCGGGTTGCCTTGTCTTACACCCCGTTTGCATTGAAAATTCTTTCCCAGAACTCCATTCAGTAGAACCGCCGAAGTTAAAGCGGATAAAATGTCATGAACCCATTTAGACCATTGTTCTGGAAAACCCATGGTGCGTAGTATTAGCAACAGGAAGTTGTGTTCTACCATGTCAAATGCTTTTTTGAAATCCAGTTTTAAAATGACTATGCTTCTGCGAGATTTTTTGCACTGATAAATGTACTCATAAGCCCAAGCCATACAATCTGGTATCGTCCTTTTCCTTATGAAGCTGTATTGATTTTTGTGAATCAATTCTATAATAACTCTTTGCAGCCGTATGGATAGCACTTTAGTAATTAGCTTAACAGGGGAATTTAATAGGGAAATTGGTCTGTAGTACCGCACCGCAGTTGGGTTCCCTACTTTTGGAAGCAGCATGATGTAAGAGTTGTTAAGAGGTGCTAAGCTTACTGTGTTGTTGCAGAAGTCCGCAAATAGTGTGTAAATATCAGCTTTAATGATGTGCTAACAGGTCTTGTAGAACCTTGTGTTGAACCCGTCGGGACCTGGTGACTTGTCCGATGGCATTTCCTTAACCGCCCGGTCAGTTTCCTCCATACTGATCTGATCACACAGGTGATCCAGATTATGGTGTTGCTGTATCAAAGCCCATAACTGTGGCCAGGGGAGAATTTGTTGAGATTGTCCCAATCGTTGACTGAATTCATCCCACAGAAGGCTTGCTTTAGCATTATGATCCAGTAGATCCGCCCCAGCATTGTTGTGAATGATTGTTATCGTGTTCCTTCTGTACGTGTCGGTTGCAGCGGCCAAGAAAAATTTAGTTGGTTCATCACCCAATTTTGTCCATCGTGTTGTGTACCTTTGTCTCCAATACTCATTCTTATTTTGCAAGAGCTTGAAGATATGTGATTTGATCAACTCTTTGAAGATCTTTTCCTGATTGAATAAGCCTCGCTGTTCTTCCAATTTGTCTATCACCAATACTATTTCATTGCATTTACAGATTAGTTTTGAGATGCTCCCGATGTTTCTACTCCACTTTTCAAGCGGTACCTCAGTCGTTAAAACTTTGTTGAGAGTTGTCTTGCACTGTTCATTTCAGGTACCTGATGTTCCCCTGAGTGTTGTAAAATTCCCAAGAAGTTCGGGTGTTGTATCCAGTAATTTTTGAATCTGAAGCATTGAGCTCTGGGAATATTCATGCCAATCTGTGTGAGGCAAGGGATATGATCAGATGTGTCTGTTGGCAATGGTAACATAATGGAATTTGGGTAATTTAACAGTCCATTGTGGAGAAGTGAAGCACCAGTCCATTGCTCCAATAGTGGAATGTCTTGCATGTTACTCCATGTATAGTTCCTTCCTTTTAAAGGGATCTCAGTTAATCCAAGATGTTGAATGATATTGTTAAAGGTTTGCATATCCCCAAAATTTGCACCCGCCCTGTTCCTGTCTTCTGTACTTTTGTAGTAGTTGAAGTCCCCTATTATCATCGATAGATCTTCTGGTTGTATGTCCAGATCCCTGTTATCTGTTGAACCAATATTGAGACATAGCATAAGTTGTTTTCATATTAACATGATCATATCATAACTATTTAGACTATAGTGGGGGTTTATAGTGTTTATGGTGATAGTATAATGACATTAAGGCATGATCATAAAGACTATTCCTACCACATACATGGAATCCACAATCAAAAAAGGAACGCTTCATCCAAGTATATGAATAAAAGAAGACTAAAGATAATATCTTTATTATGCATAAATTCACAAATATAAAAAAAAGATACATGAGTTATACCTTTCGCAACTTGGACTTGGGACTAGAGGCTCTCCTCTCTATTGCCTAACTCCACTAAGGACTATGAGAACTAGTGTATACAATAGAATGATGCTCAAGTGGTGTGTGTTGAATTGAGGGGTGAGTGGTCCTATTTATAGCTGGAGAAGGGTCGGTTCCTGCCACCAAAAGCGCGCAAATCAGTCTTCATCGTTATCAAGGCACCACAGGGAGTCGACACGTGGAAGTTTACCGTGTTTGGCGCCAAGACCTAGTCGGCCGACTAGGGGGGTCGACCAACCTGGTCTTGTCTCCTTTTGCGGTGTGCTTCCTCCAGGTCACTTCTAGGTGGGCCCCATTGATTGTTATGGGTGATACATCGTTGGATGGCCTGGGATACTTCTGTTTGTGGGCCGTTTGATCCATGTGATGCCACGTGTCGACGCTTGATTGGTTGGGATGATAATTTATAGGATCCATCCCCTTGTTTCACCTCAATTCTGTATAAAATAGCTGCATGCACTAATTTATTCAAGGACAAGTGGAAATAAGTTAAATAGAAAGGTGATGTGTGCATGAAATGATATTTTCTTCACATAATTGAGTTATATTGACGGGTGAAATTCGTATTAATAGCCGTCAACAAACTCCCCCAAGCTTATCATTTGCTCGTCCTGAGCAAAGTCAAGACTTTAAGTTGATGATCGGGAGTTGCTACAGTGTTCTACTTTTAAAAAGTACCATGTGCACAACAAAATATTCTACCTAGTATTGCAAAATTGGCACGGTACTTCCCCCATATTAAGTCATTATGGGGCTTATGCCATAACCTATTCATTGGTGGTTGAAAGATAGAACTGCAAATAGAGCACACAGACCCTAGAAATCAAGTTACACTCAAATTCTGGAGAGTTCAATTTAGATTATAAGTACCTCAATTTGATTCATTCAGTCTCTCCTTTATGTGTAGTGGAAATATGTCCTCACCAAGGCATTTTGCCTAAATTCATCCTACCACTAAATAAGGCTTGTATGTAGAGCTTGGTAGGGAATATAGTAGGCATATTTGCAACACACAATTTGCTAAGTCAAAAGAGCAAGCCTTAGAAGAAATCAATTCAGAACTATTTGATTCAAGACTTATGCATGTGTGATGGACTGGAGTGGATGTGGATATTGAGATGAGTCCTATATATGTAGACTCTCTTATTTTGAAGGGATGAAACATAGCTACGTTTCCTCCTTTTTGTCTTTTTTTTTCTCATGCTTATGATGTAAGCACGCATTTCTTTTTTCTTCTTTTTTTTGTAGCCATGTCTTCTACTCCCTTTTGTGCAATAAACATGGAGAGAGTACTAAGCATGAAGGGTATGTAGTTTCTCTTTTTATTGTGGGATGATGGTATGATGTGATTTTGCTTACTTCTAGTGTAGAAGTATAACATGTGCAAGTGAAGTCTTAAATTCAAAAAGTAATGAATGAAATCTCACTTAGGTCTATAATAGTAGTTCAATGTGAAGACAAATAGCATATGCATAAGGTCTATCAATGTAATGTATCATATGGCCTTGGTAGGTATTTCCAATAATATGAGAGTAACTTAAATCTTTTTAGAATTTCTCCGGAAATCTAAGTTTCACTTTCAAACTAGGAATAGCAGCCTTATCACTTTATCATATCACACAATAACTTAGAATTGGATTAAGCTTTTGCTACCCACAATTTCGAAATCAAGAAAAAAGTAATTCTAGCCAATGAAAGCAATATTTTGTGAACTAGGGACTTAGGAAAATTAAAACAGAGCAACTATTCATCATTTCATCTATGTGAATTCCAAGTCACATCTTTTATTCTATTTTGAAAGCAAATCTACTCTACTTTTTTTAAATTTTTTTTATATTCAAGGTGGATGATGGGTGAATGGAAAATAAATATGCAAGAGGTGTGATACAAGTTACCTCAAGTGGAGGTCCTCCCCCAAGCTTGTTCTTGTTCGAGGTTTGCGATAGGGGCTGAAACCCTAACAACGGATGTAGGCCATGAGGTTGACCCAACCTTGCTGCTACATGGATTTAACATTGGAGGGTTAAGTATCGATGTTGAGTTGCCTTCGTGGGTTCCACGAGTGTGGTCGAGGAGCGTGTTGTCGATGTCGCTCATCCACACCTTAAGGTTTCCATAGGTTGGATGTACCTTGTTATTCCTTGTCTAAGGTAATGATAACCCTTGGCTACAAAGGATGACGTGCACTCAACATGCGTTTAGTATGTTCTATCATTATTTGGCTAAGGTGTAACATACCTTCTTGCTATAAAGAAATAAATTGCACCCCTCATGCATTGGGTGTGATCCGTCATTCCTTGGCTAATGTAATGACACCCTTTAGCCACAAAGGAGTGACATGTAACCAACATGTGTTGAATAGGATCCGTTATTCCTTGGCTAAGGTACAACATACATATAATCACAAAGAGATGACGTGTACTCAACATGGGTTGAGTGTGATCCGTTGTTTCTTAGCTAAGGTGTAAAACACCTTCTAGCCACATAGGAACAACTTGCACCCAATATACATAGGTTGTGATCTTGTCATTCCATGGTTAAGGTACATCATACCTTTTAGCCACAAAGGAATAACTTACACACGATGATGGTGGCAATTCCCTTGAGCTTGAATGAGTACTTAGAATAGTTGAGAGCATAATGCTCTCACATATTCGTAGCAGCCCATTGGTTGCTCACGGAGGGTTTCCATGTCAAATCTCCAACCTCATATAGTTATTGTTGACCTTCGGGCTTGATTTCCGATAGGTAGCAACCATACTAATTTACTCCTTGGCCAAGAGATATTGAAATGGAATCCTCTTAGGATTTCCAACAATCAGATCTTTGAATGCCTGCATAGATATATTACTCTTGCAAACTTCCTCTCTATGATACAAACAGATGGTTAGCTCCCGATGCTTGTACAAATGAATTTTAAGGTTAGGTAACCGAATTTCCATTTGTACGTACGGGGAAGATAAAAATAAAAGATGCATTGGGTCCAAATTCAAGTGTATCCATGAACATTGTATGAATCATTGATAGGAGTGGGGCTTTATGGATAAATCAATTTGCACATTTTCTAAAGCTCCTACTCGCAACAATGCAAGTGATATAAATACACTATATGGATCCCTTCACCTTGTAAGTTTTCTAACCATCATAGTTTTTTACACAAGAGCAAATGTTATCATTTGGATCATGGCAAACAAGATTCTCAATTTTATCCTCCTGAACATTCTTAATTTCTTGTCTAGGAATTTGAAATTTAGTGATCCATGCATGAATGAGTGTCAAATCAAAATTATGTACATCACTATTCCTAGGTTGCTACATACCAATTCAACCATTAAGTAATTCCATAAGCATTACCTAGGCAAAAAATGTATAAGTCAATTTTATCAATGCTTATGAAATTCTAGGTACTTGTTTAAATTTATTCCTATCTAAGGTGACATTAATTTTTGAAGAATCAAAAAGGGCAATGCCAATACTAACTCTCGTGAGGATGCATAAGAATTGAATGATAAGAAGGTGTAAACCTTTCTTGCCAATGTAAGCAAAAACCATTCAATCCTAATGTAATTCCAACGATGGAAAATTTTGATTTGTACCTCAATTGAAGAGAATCTGGGTTGAAGGTTGTTATGTGAGAAACTCACAACTATGAATTTTGGTGTAGCCTTCATGTTCAATGTCTTCTGTCATGTTGACGTTGGAGTTGAATGAGTTTCATCTTGCTCCTCCATTGGGTCACCATCTTGAGCATTCCTCCACCATGAACTCAAAATAATATTGATGGAGGAACATGCAATGATAAGTCCTTACAACCTTTTTACAAATTTTGTCCTAGCTGCACTAAAATCAAGAACAAACAAAACAACTCAAAAATGGGTTATGTTAGCTTAAAAGCATGTTGTACCCTTGGTCAAATTATTTTGCCCAACTTGAAACAACTTGCAAATGCAATGAATATTAAGGAAAATATTTTTGGTTTGAATTAGGAAGATAATTCAAGTGGTTACTCCCAAGGTTCATATCCAAATAAATTTATTTCCTAATTGAAAATTTTAGTTTTATGACGGTTGGAAATTTTACTTTCCAGCACGCAGGTGTGAAAATTTAAACATGCTAAATGCAAGTGCAAAATTTGATGGGAAATTCAAACATGCAATTGAGAAAACAAATATGAGATAACTACCAATTAACCAATTGGGAAGGACTCACCAATTTTTTTTGAAGTCTAATGAGTGGGACTTACCTTCGTCCTGTTTGGTTTGATGATTTGTTGTCCAATCCCATAATTGAAGATGTGGAAAACTTCTCTTGATTGACATTCCAAATCTCATTTGGCATGTCAGTTGAACATGTGAACCATATGATGGTCCTAGCCTCTCTGTCATGTTGATGAAAACTTGTTGATGTAGTGACAGCTTATCCCTCTTGAAGATATCTTTTAAAAGCATGGTGAGGCTTGTCCTTTTTTAGGAGTGTCACTTTGACAATCTTTATATCCCTTAAGGTTAACCCATACTTTGATCATGGATCAAAATCTTCCTTGGACATGATGACATGTGGACTCCACAATCAAACAAGAAATATTTCATCCACAATGTCACCTGCCCTAGGTTGCATGGGCTTGGTCGAAGGGTAGGAATCCCAACAAGTGATTGTGGGATATCTTGGATCTTGAATTATTTTTAAGTTTCTTGTCCTTGACCAAGAGCTTCATGTTATCTTTATTTCTTGCTTGGCCATGGACAAGATACTTCAAGGTAGGCTAGTTGAACTTAAATCCATTGAAATCCTCATAGCCTCCTTGATTACAAGGGTGATATTAGTTCCACCCTTGACCTACTTGTTGGTGATAGCCATTGGATTTGATTTTGAAAGTAGAATCCTCATGGGTCTTAGAGATATGATTCCCAAAATGGCCAATTTTGACATGGATTTTCACAAATCATGTGAATATCCACAGCTTGGATCATCCAAACACTTGTCCTTTGGCTTGGTCTTCACGATGCATCAATAGGAGTTGTAGTTCCTTAGCTAGCATCTCCACCTTGTTAAGTGGTGTGCATGCCAAGCTAAAAGAAGTAGAGCACTCTTCAATCCAGCCCTTGAGTAGAGACCATTTTCTCATCCATGATGAATGAGAATAGGACTCCTTCAGCTCCAGCATGAATGTGGTCATGGATTGGTGAGGCCAACCCACGACATGAGTTTTGGATGAAGAGCCAACTATCCACCCCATGGTGGAGGCAAACCAAGAAGAACTCTTGGAGACTCCCCCAAGCTTGGGGATTGGCTCCTACTGGAAGTTGAAATTCTTCCACTAAAGGCAATTGTGTTGCCTAGCAGACATTTGTTGAGGTATGCCTTGAATCATCTTCCAGTTGAGTACTAGCATCCTCGATTGGCCATCCCATGAAATGGGTTAGCCAACACTACCCCGTTTTTACACAAAAGGAGAAAACAAACAAGGGTAATCCTATATAATAACTATTAGTACCTATAGATTAATCATAAGTGATATCTATCCTTCACTTCCTTTGCCTTCCTCAGCAACTTCGCCAGAAATGCTTGTTGAAGTTTCTTACTTTACAGATCATCTCTCAAAAGACATGAGGTCCGTAATCGCAGGGAAACTGTCATGTAGCATTTCAACAAATAGTATTCCCAAGGGTATCATATTTATCCCAAAGGAAGGCAATGGAGTAAAGTAAACACTACTCTCATGATCAAGCTATGGGATACTAATCAATTATTAAGACAGGGGTAAGTTGATAATATATGGGTAGTGTGACACAAACCTAAGCAATCTATTCTAAAGGGTAGATGAGTCCTAATGGAGGTTAGACTAAGAGTTGGGGAGTTGCTCCTACAATACTTCTAATATACATATACATAGACTAGGTTAGATACTAATGAGAATGTCAATGGTGAATACTTATGTTAAGTTGTTCAATACATCGGGCACGGGTTTACCCCTAGCAATACAAGGATGACTCCCGCCAAGAGCTTGTGGCATAGCCGAACATGGAGGATTACAATGGACAGATAGGGTTGTCACCACCTACTACCTTCCTCTTCAATCCGCGGGTATGTAGGATCGAAGAGCACGTGAAAATCTACCAGAGGGGGGTGAATGGTAGATTAAAACTTTTTCAGTGGAAGCAATAAAACCCCTCAGTAGAAAAACGATCTGTTAAAGAAATTGTGTGTGAGACTAATATAAACGTGTTTCACTGTGACAAAAGTGATAGATATCAAAGATAATCAAGTCACGAAGATGACACAACAAGAATCACTCAAATCCGTCGAGAGAAACTCACGTTACGATCGAAAGATCGAACAAAGGTCAATCTGTCCTACCCGAGAAAAAACAGTTCTGGAACACCACATAGAAACTCGTGTAGATAAGAAACAACAAATCCAATGACTGTGAAATTATCACAGATGATAGAAAAACAAGTTGTTAAGACAACCCAAGAAAAAATCACGTCAATTGGATCTGTAAATCTCGAGTTATGATAAAAACACTGAAGAAAGGTAGTGTTGTTCAGAAACTCAACGAGAAAAACTTGTCTGAAACAAGTCGGACGAACAAAACACAAAAGTTCCTTTAAACTACAATATTTATTAAATATAACACAAGAGGAATATCCCCAAAAGTCGTCTCTCATGAGCTCTGGCCTCCCTTTCTTATATAACCAGCTCGGAGGCCACCTCAACTCAAACTAGGACTCTAATCCTACTCAAATCATGAATTGAAACTTTCCATAACTGCTTAGGATTCTTCTATACGCAGATAGAAGCAATCCTAAGACTTAAAAACACCTTAGGAACATATCCCACATTCCTAAAACAACCCAAGTTCGTGACCCACACGAAATCCTATCATAACCAACGCAAATCTTTCCATATTTGAGTCAAACCCGACTCAGCCGCAGCCTGAGTTCATAACCTAGTCGGTTGGACCTTTCCGACCAATTCTTTACGTCCAAATCTCTTCATAACACCTTGGAACCATGCAGCCACTTCCATGCACTCCTTGCACACGTGCAAACATCTTCCAACGACGTCCATGATACCTTCATATGCATTGTTCTTGATTCATACATGCTGCGGGACCTCCCGATCAACTCAACCACAATTCCTCCCGAACTTGGTTGTTGAGCCTCATATTCTCCCTAGGACTAGTTCAATGGATCCCGTCACCAGCCATGTCTTGAACTCAAGCAACACCTGCACATGAATAAACAACCGATACTTCCGAGCACAAGTCCTCGACTTGACTCTCGTTAGTTCCAATAACCACAACACCTTACGTGAGCACCTCACATTAGCATGTTGCAAACCATAGAAAAATGATATCAACCATAACCAAAACAGACCAAAAACAGATTAAAAAAACTAAGAAAACTTTCCATAATCCAAAAAACAAGTTCGAAACATTACAAATTAAAAGCAGAACCACTGCGATCAAGCTCCAAACCTTGCGAAAGCTAACCGGAACTCAAACAACACTTGCAAATGAATAAACAATCAATACTTCCGAGCACAAGTCCTCGACTTGACTCTCGTTAGTTCCGAAACCACAACACCTTACGTGAGCACATCACGTAAGCATGTTACAAACCACAACAAAATAATATCAGTCATAACCACCAAAACACACCAAAACTTAGTAAAAGATTACTAAGCAAACATTCCATCAAGGTAAAGCAAATATGAATCATTGCAAGTTAAAAGCAGAACCACTGCGATCAAGCTCCGAACCTTGCGAAAGCTAACCGGACCTTAAACCGAAGCTTACCAAAGCTACCAGGACCTAGTGCTGGAGCTTATCAAAGCTAGACGGACCTAGCGCGGGGCTAACCAAAGATAGTCAGACCTAGTGCCGGAGCTAACCAAAGCTAGTTGGACCTAGCACCGGAGCTAACCAAAGCTAGTCGGACCTTGCCGGAGCTACCCAAAACAAGTCGGACCTATCGTTGGACCTTGCTGGAGCTCAAACCTAGATGAAAAAGGTGTTTTGGAAGTATTCAAAACTTTTATCGACATAGCCAATGTATTCAACACAGATAAGTCTCACAATCTACCCCTTGATGAATGCATTGGCAACACCACTTAAAATCCGAACATTGGCTTATTCAAATTAAATGTTTTGAAAACAATATCTCCCCTTTTGTAAATCAGAAATAAAATGAGAAGAAAAACAAATTCTCCCCCTGAGAAGAATCGTGCCAAAACAATATTGTGAATATGTTCAATGTGTAATCAATTTATCCCCCTTGAATACTTATCTTTAAACATTCCCATATTATCTCTACCCCTTTTACAATGTATTCAGCAAGGTTCAAAAGAGAAATTTCAAATGTTATGAGCATATTATAACATATACATCTAAAACAAAGCTCATCCAAGTCATACTATCAAGTAACTTACACTATCACATCAATGAAATACATAAAGTAGTGGAAGCCATGCTAGAGATCAAGTGTAATTTTTAATTTAAGCAAGACATGATCTCACAAACATAACTATTTGAAGACCTGAAAGCATGAAACTTGTTGCTGCATTTTATTATTTTTGAAAGCACAAATTTAGATCATATGATATTTGCAAGAGATTATATGTGCATCTGCCTTATTCTAACCAACCAAGCCAAGCCTATGTCATTTGACAATTAAAAGCTTAAGGACATGGTTTTAGTCATACACAACTCCTTTCAAGTTCATATCTAAGTGCAATGATAAGCCATCTCAAAAAAAAAAGTGTGATGCATGCATATTCTCTTGATCTTTTCTCAATTTATATTTGTTCATGAAAATTCAACATGTGAATTGATTACTTGATTAATTCTTTATGATTAAAAGCACTTGTGAGCATGCAACAAGTTCAAAACAGCAAGAAAGTTTGACCATGACCAGATTTATTGTAAGTAATTATTCCAATTACTAGACATGGCAAAAACTACAAAATGTATAACATGAGTAATGTAGTAAGAACTTTCAGCATGTAAAAGGAATTACAAGGTCATATATGTATGAAATACTATGCTCATATTATTTTAAGTTCAGATTCACACATAGACTTCCCAAGTTTCAAAACTCCCCCTCAATTTAAGCCATGAGGATGCATAACCCCTATTTCACTACGAATGTAGCAAAAACGAGTGAAATCCAAAGGTTTTGTTAAAATGTCAGCCAATTGTTGTTCGATATCTACATGGTGAAGCACAAGGTTCGATATCTACATGGTGAAGCATAAAGTGATACCTAATGCCAATGTGCTTTGTTCTTGGATGTTGCACGGGGTTTTTAGCAATGCAAATAGCACTAGTGTTATCACAAAATAATGGAACACTATCTAGATCAACCCCATAGTCCTTAAGTGTTTGAACAATCCAAAGAATTTGTGAGAAAGCGCTAGCAGCAGCTACATATTCTGATTCGGCTGTGGATTGTGCAACTGAGTTTTGTTTTCTAGAGGACCAAGCAACAAGTAAATTACCAAGAAAATGACAAGAACCGGAAGTACTATTCCTATCAATCCTACAACCCCCAAAATCAGCATCGGAAAAGGCTTTCAAAGTAACGGTCGAGGAAGAAGGAAGAAAAATGCCAAATTATTGAGTTCCATGTAAGTACCTGAGAATCATTTTGATGGCTTGACGATGTGAAGCACGTGTGGAAGCTTGAAACCATGCACAAAGACATACGCTGAATTGTGTGTCTAGTCTTGTCATCGTGAGGTACAAAAGTGATCCGATCATGCTTCTGTATTCTTTTTGATCCATGTGATCACCATCTTCATCAAGTTCATGTGTTATTGTTGTTCCCATTGGTGTCTGAAGAGGCTTTCTTTTGTCCATGTTGAAGTGCCTTAGGAGGTCTTTTGTATACTTCTTTTGATGCACAAAGGTACCCTCCTTGGTTTGCTTGATTTGCAGCCCCAAAAAGTATGTGCGTTCTCGCATCACACTCATCTCAAATTCTGAACTCATCATAGCTGAAAACTTGGACACAAGATCATGAGAAGCACAACAGAAGATAATATCATCCACATACACTTGAACGAATAATGAGTCATTGCCATGCTTAGGCACAAAAAGATTTTTATCAACCTTGACCATGGTAAACCCGTTTTCAAGTAAGAATGTTTTTGACCTATCATACCATGCTCTAGGGGCTTGTTTGAGACCGTACAAGGCTTTGGACAGTTTGTAAACATGATTAGGAAAATTTGAATTTTCAAAACCCGGTGGTTGTTTGACATAAACCTCCTCATCTATGTAGCCATTAAGAAAAACACTTTTAACATCCATTTGATATATCTTAAAACCTTTAGATGTAGCAAAAGCTAACAAAATTCTTATGGCTTCTAATCTAGCAACAGGAGCAAAAGTTTCATCAAAATCTAGACCTTCAACTTGAGTGAAACCTTGAGCAACCAACCTAGCCTTATTCCTAACCACAACCCCATCCTCACTTTGTTTGTTTTTAGACACCCATTTAGTTCCAGTTAAAGTGTGTAATCCAAGATTCATTTATGAGTGCGTGTGATATATCTTTGGGTTCAAAAGAAGCAACAAATGCAGAATGAGCATGAGAGCTTGGATCGCAAAACCTGTACTGTGTGACTCGTTCGTGCAAGTTTCCAATAATTTGTTGTGGAGGATGACTTTTGAGAATCTAGAGGGGAGTAGACACTTCACAAGCTTCTTCTTCTTCATGTTCATCACAAATCAATGATCTTGTGACTTGAGGAGGATCTGGACTAGCAATGGTGGCCGTCGGTGCTGGTTGTGAATTAAAATCAGGAGCTGGAACAATGTCATTAGCTGCTGAATTTTCGGGCAGCAGCACCACTTCTTCCTCTTCATCAATGAAAATACTCTCCCCTGGGGATATGGATCCAGACCTGCAATGTTTGAGCTAGTACCTGGGCTAGCTTCATCAAAAGACACTTCACAAGTCTCCACAATTTTATTAGTGTCAAGTAAAAGCACACGGTAGCCTCTAGTATGAGATGGATAACTATGAAACATGCCATCAATGGATCTAGGTTCAGATTTATCAAGATTACCATGTTTCTTAACAAAGAATTTGCATTCAAAGATTCGAAAGTGTGCAACACTAGGCCTATGTCCAAACTGGAACTCATATTATGGGGTTTTACCTAGCTTAGCATGCAAGAAAACATGATTTGAGACACAACAAGCGGTTGCAATTGCATCAGCCCAAAATTTCCTAGGAGTTTGATATTCATCAAGCATAGTCCTAGCCATCTCAACTAAGGTTCTGTTCTTTCATTCTACAACACCGTTTTGTTGAGGTACATATGGTGAAGAAAATTGATGATCTATTCCATTTTCAGCACAAAAGTGATTAAAAGAATGATTTCTAAATTTAGTTCTGTTATCACTTCTAATTGCTTTTAAAGATCCTGGGTGATCAATTGATAATCTAAGAAATAAAGTTCTAAAGTGACTAAAATCTTCATTCTTAGATGCCATAAAGTAAACCAAAGAGTATCTAGAATAATCATCAACAATCACAAGAACAAACCATTTACCTCTGAAGGGTTGAACACGTGAAGGTCCTACGGTGTCAAGGTGCAAAAGTTGACACGGTTCAGTTGTCATGATCATTGTGAGAGGAGTATGTGAACATGCAACCATCTTAGCATGTCTACAAGAAGAGCACACAATTTCTTTATCCCCTTTAGCTTAGGCATCCCACGTATGCGATCAAGACCACTAACACATGTTAGATGATCAAAGCCTACGTGACCAAGTCTACGATGCCAAAAATATAAGTCCTTTGAATCATTAGCAACTAGACACCTATGCTTAGAGGAAGACATATCAAAATCAGCTTTAAAAACACTTCCAAACTGAGACATGTTAAATGTAAGCTCACTATTTGAACCTACAACTTTGCAGAAGTTTTTATTGAAAAGAATTTCCAGATTTTCATCTAGCAATTGTGAAACAGAAAGCAAGTTGTATTTCAAATTTTTGACAAGTGCCACATCCTTCAAAGTGTAGTGATCATTTACTCTAACCGAACCCTTAACAATTATAGGAGTTGAAAATTTATCGGCAAAAGTAACATTCCCTACACGTGACACAAAAGAGAGGGAGGAGAACCAATCTTTGTTACCGGTCATGTGGTGTGAGCAACCTGAATCCACAATCCAAATGTTCTCCTTCATCAATCGTGTGACCTACATAGAAGCACAATACGTCGATGACTCAATACTGAGGTTAGTCAAAAGGCATTTAGGAATCCAGTACTGAGTCACACGACATGCAGCAGGAAAAACACGCGAAAGCTGAGATAAAACAGCAGGTTTATGAGTCAAAGTTTGAGATTTTTTGTTCTTAACTACTAACCTATAAGGTGTTACTTGTGTAGCACAAAAATCAGTAGCTCTGGAGGCAAAAACAGAAGGTTTGGAGGTAAACTTTGACTCATAACAGCACGTTGCATGTTCCTGACATTCGGTTTAGTATGTGCATCAAATTTTGAATGAAAGTTATGAGATCTAGCAATCATTATTTCTTTTTTCTGTTTTTTGCTAGTCTATAACAAAATCTATGACCTGACCAACTCTAACACAGTAGGTACAATGAAATTTAACTTTGTGTTCATGTTTAGATGAGCAAGCAACATTTTATTTGAAACCGAATGAGATTTGAAAATCACTTCTTTTTGTTTAGGAACTGTTTGAATTAAACCACTTCCCAATAACTTTACAATTTTAGGTGGATGTACCTTAGCTTGAGCATGAGAATCAAAACCTAAAATAGATTTATCATTACATGACTTAGAGGAATTCAGCAGCAAGTTCAGGTTTTTATTCCCATTATAAAATTGCTCTAGTGTACTATTCATGTCATCAAGTTTATTGGACAGATCAAGGCAATTTTCACATGAAGTTTATCCTTTTAATTTGTAATTAGAACAATTTTTAACTTCATGAGCACGTAAAGCATTGTTCAATATCGAAATTTAATTCATAGCATCTTGTAGTTTCTTGTCAAGATCATCACAAGTAGAACAATGCAAATCAATTGTATAAAAACTAGCATTTTTCAAGTTTTTAACATTAAGTGTAGCAAGCTCTCTATTCTTTTCAATTTCTAACTCAAGTTTATCAAGTGTGGAGGTGTGCGCCCTTCTTAATGACGACAATTGTTCATATACTAAATCACATGAGAGACATGCATCATCACTAGGAATCAAAGTTTTTAAACAGTTGATTTCAGATTCTAGTGATTCAATTTTAGCAGCACTATCCCTAAGCTTTTTGTCCTTTTTCTTAACTATAATAGTGGCACAAGAAATAGCATCACACATTTCTTCGCAAGTAGGACATACCTCTTCATTGTCGTTGTTGTATTTTGCATCCTCCATACTTGATCTTGATTTCCCTGCCATGAAGCACAAGGCCAAATCATCTTCTTCTTCGTCACTTCCAATGTCCACATCGCTTGAGCGAAGTTCTTGAAGTGCGGAGATAAAACTGCTCACCAATTGACATCCTGTAAAACCCATCCTTTTCTTCGTATCTTTTGCAGAGGAGTGCTTCGTCCTTGTTTGCTTTTCATCCCGGTAAGTAGGACCTGAAAGGTTAGGGCAATCTGAATGAAAATATTCTGTGTTACCACATTCAAAGAATCTAGAGGTCCGGAGCTTTCTCTTCTTCTAGTTCTCACATTTTGTAATGCTTTTGAGAACCGAGTAGATATGAGTGCTAGCTCCTCCTCTGGAAACTCCTCAATCTGTTCAAAGGGTTAGAGAGGACAACAAAGCAAGTGTACCACAAGATGAAGATTGGTCGGAGCTAGGCATATCACATTGAGAAACAAATGCAAGAGACTTGTTGGGGTTCTTACGTGAGATTATGTCAATTTCATGAATTTTCAATTTAGAATATAAAACATCCAAAGTAAGTGTACTCATGACATTAGATTCACGAATAGATGTAACTTTCATCTCCCAAATTGACATGTCTAATGTACTTAGTAATTGCCTAGCATTTTCAGCATCTGAAAAATTAATATTGACATTACGCAAGTTGCTGATA
The DNA here is from genome assembly GCA_036927565.1 of Tuctoria greenei. Taxonomy (NCBI): domain Eukaryota; kingdom Viridiplantae; phylum Streptophyta; class Magnoliopsida; order Poales; family Poaceae; genus Tuctoria; species Tuctoria greenei. Next base: position 131,110,646 of record JAYESD010000007.1, on the reverse strand, counting down.
ATGTTATTAAAGTGAGCAAATAAATCGTCGATGGACTCACCTGGTTGCATCTCAAAGCGTATGTATTCTTTCTTGAACATGACTTGCCTTACCTCCTCGATAGTGTTAGATCCTTCATGGTAGTCACAAAGTGCTTTTCACACATCGTATGCAGATCGGAGGTGTGCAACACGGTCGAAGTCACTTTGAGTTAATCCTTGTATGATCAAGTTCCGAACCTTGTTGTTGTTGTTGACATCTCTCAGATTTGTAGCTGTAACTTGATCGTTTGACGGCACTTCGTAAGGCTTGTACACCTTCTCCCATATTGCAAAGCCTTGTGCCTGGATGAAAGCCTCCATGCAAGCCTTCCAAACCTGAAAATCAATACTAGCAAACACACAAGGTTTGGCGAAGTATTTCTCCATGATGATTAGTCAAAAACACGTGCAAATTACAAAGATCAGAGCACTGTGGCTCTGATACCAATTGTAGGATCAAAGAGCATGTGGAAAGCTACCAGAGGAGGGTGAATGGTAGATTAAAACTTTTTCAGCGGAAGCAATGAAAACCCCTCGGCAGAAAAATGATCTATTAAAAAAATTGTGTGTGAGAGTAATCTAAACGTGTTTCACCATGACAAAAGAGATAGATATCGGAGAGAATCAAGTCACGAAGACGACACAACAAGAATCACTCAAATCCTTTGAGAGAAACTCAAGTTACGATCGAAAGATCGAACAAAGGTCAATCTGTCCTACTCGAGAAAAATAGTTTTGGAACACTACAAAGAAACTCGTGTAGATAAGAAACCACAAATTCAATGACCGTGAAATTTTCACAGATGATAGAAAAACAAGTTGTGAAGACAACCCAATAAAAAATCATGTGAATTGGATCTGTAAATCTCGAGTTATGATAAAAACACCGAAGAAAGGTAGTGTTGTTCAAAAACTCAACGAGAAAAACTTGTCTGAAACAAGTCGGATAAACAAGGCACAAAAGTTCCATTAAACTATGATATTTATTCAATAAAACGCAAGAGGAACAGCCCCAAATGTCGTCTGTCACGAGCTCTGGCCTCCCTTTCTTATATAACCAGCCTGGAGGCCAACTCAACTCAAACTAGGACCCTAATCCTACTCAAATCACGAATCGAAACTTTCCATAACTTCTTAGTACTCCTCTATATGCAGATAGAAGCAATCTTAAGACTTCAAAACACCTTAGGAACATATCCCACATTCCTAAAACAACCCAAGTTCGTGACCCACACGAAATCCTATCATAACCAACTCAAATCTTTCCATATTTGAGTCAAACAAGACTCAGCCGCAACCTGAGTTCATAACCTAGTCGGTTGGACCTTTCTGACCAATTCTTTATGTACAAATCTCTTCATCACGCCTTGGAACCATGCAACCATGTCCACGCACTCCTTGCACACGTGCAACATCTTCCAACGACGTCCACGATACCTTCATATGCATTGTTCTTGATTCATACATGTTGTGCGACCTCCCGATCAACTCAACCACAATTCCTCCCGAACTTGGTTGTTGAACCTCATATTCTACCTAATACTAGTTCAATGGATCCTGTCACCAGCCATGTCTTGAACTCAAGCAACACCTGCACATGAATAAACAACCAATACTTCTGAGCACAAGTCCTCGACTTGACTCTCGTTAGTTACGAAACCACAACACCTTGTAGGATCGAAGAGCACATGAAAAGCTACCAGAGAGGGGGTGAATGGTAGATTTAAAAAATCTTACGCAGCGGAAACAATTAAATCCAAACCCCTTCGGCAGAAAAATGATCTGTTAAACAAATCGTGTGTGAAACTAATAAAATGTGTTTCACCATGACAAAAGTGATATATATAAGAGAGAATCAAGTCACGAAGAAAACACAAGAAGAACTACTCAAATCCTTTGAGAGAAACTCAAGTTATGATCGAAAGATCAAACAAAGGTCAATCTGTCCTACCCGAGAAAAACATTTTTGGAACGCTGCAAAGAAACTCGTGTAGATCAGAAACCACAAATCCAATGACCGTGAAATTTTGTCAGATGATAGATAATCAAGTTGTGAAGACAATCCAAAAATAATCACATCAATTAGATCTGTAAAACTCGAGTTATGATAAAATCACCGACGAAAGGTAGTGCTGTCCAGAAACTCGACGAGTAAAACTTGTCTGGAACAAGTCGGACGAACAAGGCACAAAAGTTCCTTCAAACTACGAATTTTATTCAATAGAACACAAGAGAAACAGCCCCAAAGTCGTCTCCCACGAGGTCTGACCTCCCTTGCTTATATAACCAGCTCGAAAGCCAACTCAACTCAAACGAGGACTCTAATCCTACTCCATTCACGAATCAAAACTTTCCATAACTGCTTAAGACTCTTCTATACGCAGATAGAATCAATCTTAAGACTTCCAAACACCTTAGGAACGTATCCTGCATTCCTATAACAACTCAAATTCGTGACCCACACGAAATCCTATCATAACCAACTCGATACTTTCCATACCAAGCCATAACTGACTCCGCCGCAGCCAAAGTCATCAACCGATACGATCCAATCCTTCCAACCAGATCTTCCCATCCATAAACCATCTTCAGAACCATGTTGCCATGTCATGCACCGCATGCATACGTGCAAACACCTTCCTTCGACGTCCAGTAACCTTCATATGCACTGCCCTTGATTCAATCATCCTGCGCGACCTCCTGACCCGCTCAACCACAATTCCTCCTGAATTTGGTTGTTGGAACCTCATCTCCTCCCTGAGACTAGTCCAAAGGATCCTGTAAATAGCCATGACTTGAACTCAAGCAACACCTGCACATGAATAAACAACCAATCCGTACGAGCCCAAGTCCGCGACTTGACTTAAGTTAGTTCCAAACACAACACCTTACGTGAGCACCTCACATAAGCATGTTGCAAAGCACAGCAAAACGATATCAGCCATATAAACCAAAACACACCAAAAACTTAGTAAAAGAATACTAAGCAACCTTTCCATAAGTGTAAATCAATTTCAAAACATTTCACATAAAAATTTGGAACATTACGATCAAGCTCCGAACCTTGACAAAGCTAACCAGAACTTGAGCCGGAGCTTACCAAAGCTAGTACAACCTTGCGCCGGAGCTTACCAAAGCTAGTACAACCTAGTGCCGGAGCTTACCAAAGCTAGTACAACCTAGCGCCGGAGCTTACCAAAACTAGTCGGAACTAGTCATCCCAAAAGTCGGAGCTAGAAAAACATGTTGGAGCTAACCAACATAAGTCGGACCTAGCAAAACATATCGGAGTTTAACAAAGACATGCCAGAGCTATCAAAGACATGCCGGAGCTAAAACAAAGCTCACCGGAGCTACCCAAAAACACGTCGGACCTAGACAAAGAAAGTCGGACCTATTGTCGGACCTTGCAGAAGCACGAAGCTAGAGTCGGACCTTGCTAAAAGATGTTATGGCAGCATTCAAAACTTTTATTGTCAAAGCCAATGTATTCAGTACAAGCCAATGTATTCAACACACATAGGTCTCAGAATCTCACCCTTGATAAATGCATTGGCAACACCACTTAAGATCCGAACATTGGCTTATTCACATTAAAAGTTTTGTAAAATAGTTTCTCCCCCTTTGTAAAACAGGAATAAAATGAGAAAAAGAAATCCCCCCCCTGAGAAGAATCGTGCCAAAAACAATTGTGAATATGTGTAATGTGTAATCAATGTCTCCCCCTTGCATATTTGATTTTCTAAAAATTCGCATATTATCTCCCCCCCCTTTGACAATGTATTTAGCAAGGTTTATAAGACAAATTTTAATTGTTATGAGCATATTATAACATATACATATAAAACAAAGCTCATCCAAGTCATACTATCAAGTAACTTACACTATCACATCAATGAAATACATAAAGTAGTGTAAGACATGCTAGAGATCAAATGTAATTTCCAATTTAGCAAGTCATGATCTCACAAACTTAACCATTTCAAAACCTAAAAGTATGACACTTGGTGCTGCATTTTATTATTTTTCAAAGCACAAATTTAGATCATATGATATTTGCAAGAGATTATATGTGCATCTGCCTTATTCTAACCAACCAAGCCAAGTCTATGTCATTTGACAATCAGAAGCTCAAGAACATGGTTTTAGTCATACACAACTTCTTCCAAGTTCATATCTAAGTGCAATGATAAGCCATCTCAAAAGAAGAAGTGTGATGCATGCATATTCTCTTGATCTTTTCTCAACTTATATTTGTTCACAAAAACTCAACATGTGAGTTGATTGCTTGATTAATTCTTTATGATTAAAAGCACTTGTGAGCATGCAACAAGTTCAAAAAGAGCAAGAAAGTTCGACCATGACCACATTTAGTGTAAGTAATTATTCCAATTACTAGACATGGCAATAACTACAAAATGTATAACACGAGTAATGTAGTAAAACTTTCAGCATGTAAGAGGAATCATAAAGTCATATATGTATGAAATACTATGCTCATATTATTTTAATTTTAGATTCACACATAGACTTCTAAAGTTTCAAAACTCCCCCTCAATTTGAGCCATGAGGATGCATAACCCCTATTTCACTATGAATATAACAAAAACGAGTCAAATCCAAAGGTTTTGTAAAAATGTCAGCCAATTGTTGTTCGGTATCTACATGGTGAAGCACAATGTTTCCTTTTTCAACATTATCACGGAGAAAGTGATACCTAATGTCAATGTGCTTAGTTTGAGAATGTTGCACAGGGTTTTTAGCAATGCAAATAGCACTAGTGTTGTCACAAAACAGTGGAACACTATCTAGATCAACCCCATAGTCCTTAAGTGTTTGAACAATCAAAAGAATTTGTGAACAAGTGCTAGCAGCAGCTACAAATTCAGATTCGGCTGTGGATTGTGCAACTGAATTTTGTTTTCTAGAGGACCAAGCAATAAGTGAATTACCAGGAAAATGACAAGCACCGGAAGTACTTTTCCTATCAATCCTACAACCTCCAAAATCAGCATCGGAAAAGGCTTTCAAAGTAACAGTTGAGGAAGAAGGAAGAAAACTACCAAATTCTTGAGTTCCATGTAAGTACCTGAGAATCCTATTGACGGCTTGACAATGTGAAGCACGTGGGGAAGCTTGAAACTGTGCACAAAGACATACGCTGAATTGTATGTCCGGTCTTGATGTCGTGAGGTACAAAAGTGATTCGATTATGCTTCTATATTCTTTTTGATCCACGGGTTCACCATCTTCATCAAGTTCAAGTATTGTTGCTGTTCCTATTGGTGTCTGAAGAGACTTGCTTTTGTCCATGTTGAAGTGCCTTAGGAGGTCTTTTGTATACTTCGTTTGACGCACAAAGGTACCCTCCTTGGTTTGCTTGATTTGCAGCCCCAAAAAGTACATGAGTTCTCCCATCATACTCATCTCAAATTATGAACTCATCATAGCTGAAAACTTGGACACAAGATCATGAGAAGGACAACCAAAGAAAATATTATCCACATACACTTGAACGAATAATGAGTCATTGCCAATGCTTAAGCACAAAAAGAGTTTTATCAACCTTGCCCATGGTAAACCCCTTTTCAAGTAAGAATGTTTTTAACCTATCATACCATGGTCTAGGGGCTTGTTTGAGACCGTACAAGGCTTTAGACAGTTTGTAAACATGATTAGGAAAATCTGAATTTTCAAATCCCGGTGGCTGTTTGATATAAACCTCCTCATCTATGTAGCCATTAAGAAAAGCACTTTTAACATACATTTGATATAGCCTAAAACCTTTAGATGCTGCAAAAGCTAACAAAATTCTTACAACTTCTAATCTAGCAACAGGAGCAAAAGTTTCATCGAAATCTAGACCTTCAACTTGAGTGAAACCTTGAGCAACCAACCTAGCCTTATTCCTAACCACAACACCATCCTCACTTTGTTTATTTTTAAACACCCATTTAGTTCCAATTAAAGTGTGACCTTGAGGTGGAGGTACAAGTTTCCAAACATTATTTCTTTCAAAATTTTCTAACTCTTCTTGCATGGCAATAATCCAAGATTCATTAGTGAGTGCGTGTGATATAACTTTGTGTTCAAAAGAAGCAAAAAAAGTTGAATGAGCATGAGAGTTTGGATCGCAAAACCTGGACCGTGTGGAAGCTTCCAATAATCTGTTGGGGGGATGATCTTCGTAAAACCGTAGGGGAACAGAAGTCTCACAAGCTTCTTCTTCTTCTTCATGTTCATCACAAATCGATGAGCTTGTGACTTGAGGACGATTTGAATCAGCATTGATGGTTGTCGGTGCTGGTAGAGAATTAACATCCGGAGCTGAACCAAAGTCTTTAGCTGCTGAATTTTCGGGCGGCAGCTCCAATTCTTCCTCATCTTCAACGAAAATGCTCTCCCCCTGTGGATATGGATCTGGACCTGCAATGTTTGAGCTAGTACCTGGGCTAGCTTCATCAAAAGACACTTCACAAGTCTCCACAATTTTTTTAGTGTCAAGTAAAAACATACGGTAGCCTCTAGTATGAGATGGATAACCAAGAAACATGCCATCGATGGATCTAGGTTCAAATTTATCAAGATTACCATGTTTCTTAACAAAGAATTTGCAACCAAAAACCTGAAAGTGTGTAACACTAGGCCTATGTACAAACCGGAGCTCATATGGTGTTTTACCTAGCTTAGCGCGCAAGAAAACACGATTTGAGACATAACAAGCGGTTGCAATCGCATCAGCCCAAAATTTCCTAGGAGTTTGATATTCATCAAGCATAGTCCTAGCCATCTCAACTAAGGTTATGTTCTTTCTTTCTACAACAACATTTTGTTGAGGTGCATATGGTGATGAAAATTGATGATCTATTCCATTTTTAGCACAAAAGTGATCAAAAGATTGTTTTTTAAATTCAGTTTCGTTATCACTTCTAATTTCTTTTAAAGAACCTGGGTGATCAATTAATAATCTAAGACGTAAAGTTCTAAAGTGACTAAAAGCTTAATTCTTAGATGCCATAAAGTAAACCTAAGAGTATCTAGAATAATCATCAACAATCACAAGAATATACCATTTACCTCCGTAGGATTGAACACGTGAAGGTCCTACGTTTTCAAGGTGCAAAAGTTGACCCGGTTCAGTTGTCATAATTATTGTGGAAGGAGTATGTGAACTTGCAACCATCTTAGCATGTCTACAAGAAGAGCACACAATTTCTTTGTCCCCTTTAAGCTTAGGCAGCCCATGTATGCGATCAAGAGCACTAACACGCGTTAGGTGATCAAAGCCTACGTGACCAAGTCTACGATGCCAGAAATATAAGTCCTTTGAATCATTAGAAACTAGACACCTATGCTTATAGAAAGACATATCAAAATCAGCTTTAAAAACTCTTCCAAACTGAGACATGTTAAAAATAAGCTCACTATTTGAACCTACAACTTTGCAGCAGTTTTTATTGAAAATAATTTCCAGATTTTCATCTAGCAATTGTGAAACAGAAAGCAAGTTGTATTTCAAATTTTTTACAAGTGCCATATCCTTCAAAGTGTAGTGATCATTTACTCTAACCGAACCCTTAGCAATTATAGGAGTTGAAGAGTTATCGGCAAAAGTAACATTATCTACACGTGACACAAAAGAGACAGAGGAGAACCATTCTTTGTTACGGTCATGTGGCGTGAGCAACCTGAATCCACAATCCAAATGTTCTCCTTCCTCAAGCATGTAACCTACATAGAAGCACAATACTTCGACGACTCAATACTAGTGTCAGTCAAAAGGCATTTAGGTATCCAGTACTGAGTCACACGTCGTGCAGCAAGAAAAACACGAGAAAGCTGAGATAAAACAACAGGTTTATAAGTCAAAGTTTGAGGTTTTTTATTCTTAACTACTGAACTATAAGGTGTTACTTGTGTAGCACAAAAATCAGTAGCTCCGGAGGCAAAAACAGAAGGTCCGGAGGTAAACTTTGAATGTTGTTGACTCACAACAACAGGTTGCATGTTCCTGGCATTCGGTTTAATATGTGCAGCAAATTTTGCATGTAAGTTATGAGATCTAGCAATCATTCTTTCCCTTTTCTGTTGTTTATCTAGTCTATAACAAAAATCTATGACATCAGCATCTCTACCACAGTAGGTACAATGAAATTTAACTTTGTGTTCATGTCTAGATGAGCAAGCAATATTTTTATTTGAAACCTAATGAGACAACACTCTTGCATATTTGAAAACCACTTCTTTTTGTTTAGGAATTGTTTGAATCAAACCACTTCCTAATGACTTTACAATTTTAGGTGGATGTGCCTTAGCATGAGCATGAAAATCAAAACCTAAACCAGTTTTATCATTGCAAGACTTGGAAGAATTCAGCAGCATGTTTAGGTTCTTATTCCCATTACAAAACCGATCTAATGTCCTATGCATGTTATCAAATTTATCGGACAAATCCAGGCAATTTTCACATGAAGTTTTTCCTTTTAATTTGTAATTGGAATAATATTTAACTTCATGAGAATGTAAAGCATTATTCAATATTGAAATTTCATTCATAACATCTTTTAGTTTCTTTTCAAGATCATCACAACTAGAACAATGCAAATCAATTGTAGAACAAGAAGCATCTTTTAAGTTTCCAATGTCAAGTGCAACAAGCTTTTTGTTCTTTCAATTTCAAGTTCAAGTCTATCTAGAGTGGAGGAGTGTGCAGTTCTTAGTGTGAACAATTGTTCAAAGATTAAATCACATGAGGGACAATAATCATCACTAGGAATCAAGGTTTTCAAACGGTTGATTTCAGATTCTAGTGATTCAATTTCAGAAGCATTATCCCTAAGCTTTTTGTCCTTTTTCTTAACAATAATAGTTGCATGAGAAATTGCATCACACATTTCATTACAGGTAGAACATACCTCATCGTCATCACTGTTGTGTTCTGCATCCTCCTGACTTAATCTTGATCTTGTTTTGCCCGCCATGAAACATAAGTTGGCCAGATCGTCATCATCTTCATCACTTTCATAGTCTACATCGCTTGAACCGAGCTCTTGAAGTGCAGTGATGAAGATGTTAATCATCTTGCGTCCTATGATACCCTTCTTTTTCTTGTTGGGGTTTCCAGAGGTGGTGTTGACCTTGTTTTGTTTTTCTTCACGGGTAGTAGAACCTAAAAGGTTAGGGCATTCTGTACAAAAGTGTCCTGTCTTACCACATTCAAAACAACGTTGAGGTCCGGAGCTTCCTCTCCTAGTTCTCACATTTTGCAATGCTTTTGAAAACCTAGTAGAGATTAGTGCCAACTCCTCTTCTGGAAATTCCTTGATCTGCTCCAGGGTTAGTGAGGACAACAAAGAAAGAGTATTGCAAGATGATGATTGGCCGGAGCTAGGCATATCACGTTGTGAGACAAATGCAATAGACTTATTTGGGTTCTTACATGATAAGATGCCAATTTCATGAGTTTTGAGTTTAGAGTAAATCACATATAAAGTAAGTGTACTCATGACAGTAGATTCACGAATAGATGCAACTTTCATCTCCTAGATTGACATGTCTAATGCACTAAGAAGTTGCCTAGCATTTTCAGCAAAGAGATCACCGATGGACTCACTGGGTTGCATATCGAAGCACACATATTCTTTCTTGAACATGTCTTGCCTTACCTCCTTGGTCGTTTTGGATCCTTCTTTAGAGTCACAAAGTGCTCTCCATACATCGTATGCCGATCGGAGATGTGCAACGCGGTTGAAGTCGCTCTGAGTGAGTCCTTGGATGACCAAGTTTCGGGCTTTGTTGTTGTTGTCGACGTCTCATAGGTTTGTAGCCATAACTTTATTGTTTGGTGGTACTTCGTAAGGCTTATACACCTTCTCCAAAATTGCGAAGCCTTGCGCCTGGATGAAAGCCTCCATGTGTGCCTCCCAAACCTAAAAATCAATACCAGCAAACACACAAGATTTGGCGGAGTATTTCTCCATGATGATTAGTCAAAAACACGTGCAAATCACAATGATTGGAGCATCGTGGTTATGATACAAATTGTAGGATCGAAGAGCACATGAAAAGCTACCAGAGGGGGGGTGAATGGTAGATTTAAAAAATCTTACGCAGCGGAAACAATTAAATCTCAACCCCTTCGGTAGAAAAACAATCTGTTAAAGAAATCGTGTGTGAAACTAATCTAAATGTCTTTCACCGTGATAAAAGTGATATATATCAGAGAGAATAAAGTCACGAAGAAAACACAAGAAGAACCACTCAAATCTGTTGAGAGAAACTCAAGTTATGATCGAAAGATCGAACAAAGGTCAATCTGTCCTACCCGAGAAAAACAGTTCTGGAACACTGCAAAGAAACTCGTGTAGATCAGAAACCACATATCCAATGACCGTGAAATTTTGACAGATTATAGATAATCAAGTTGTGAAGACAACCCGAAAAGAATCACTTCAATTGGATCTGTAAAACTCGAGTTATGATAAAACCACCGACAAAAGGTAGTGCTGTCCAGAAACTCGACGAGTAAAACTTGTCTGGAACAAGTCAGATGAACAAGGCACAAAAGTTCCTTCAAACTACGAGTTTTATTCAATAGAACACAAGAGGAACAGCCCCAAAACCAGCTCAAAAGCCAACTCAACTCAAACGAGGACTCTAATCCTACTCGTTCACGAATCGAAACTTTCCATAACTCCTTAAGACTCTTCTATACGCAGATAGAAGAAATCTTAAGACTTCCAAACACCTTAGGAACGTATCCCACATTCCTAAAACAACTCAAATTCGTGACCCACATGAAATCCTATCATAACCAACTTGATACTTTCCATACCGAGCCATAACCGACTCTGTCACAGCCAAAGTCATCAATCGATACATTCCGATCCTTCCAACCAGATCTTCCCATCCATAAACCATCTTCAGAACCATGTTGCCACATCATGCACTGCATGCATATGTGCAAACACCTTCCTTCGACGTCCAGTAACCTTCATATGCACTGCCCTTGATTCAATCATTCAGCGCGACCTCCTGACCCGCTCAACCACAATTCCTCCTGAATTTGGTTGTTGGAACCTCATCTCCTCCCTGAGACTAGTCCAAAGGATCCTGTCACCAGCCATGAATTGAACTCAAGCAACACCTGCACATGAATAAACAACCAATCTGTACGAGCCCAAGTCCGCGACTTGACTCAAGTTAGTTCCGAACACAACGTCTTGCGTGGGCACCTCACATAAGCATGTTGCAAAGCATAGCAAAACGATATCAGCCATATCAACCAAAACACAACAAAAACTTAGTAAAAGAATACTAAGCAACATTTTCATAAGTGTAAAGCAAGTTCAAAACATTTCACATGAAAATTTGGAACATTACGATCAAGCTCCAGACCTTGCCAAAGCTAACTGGAACTTGAGCCAGAGCTTACCAAAGCTAGTACAACCTAGCGTCAGAGCTTATCAAAGCTAGTACAACGTAGTGCTGGAGCTTACCAAAGCTAGTACAACCTAGCGTCGAAGCTTACCAAAGCTAGTACAACCTAGCGTCGGAGCTTACCAAAACTAGTCGGAACTAGTCATCCCAAAAGTCGGAGCTAGAAAAACATTTCGGATCTAACCAACATAAGTTGGACCTAGCAAAACATATCGGAGTTTAACAAAGACATGCTGGAGCTATCAAAGACATGTCGGAGCTAAAGACAAAGCTCACCGGAGGTACCCAAAAACATGTCAGACCTAGACAAAGAAAGTCGGACCTATTGTCGGACCTTGCTAAAAGATGTTATGGCAGCATTCAAAACATTTATTGTCAAAGCCAATGTATTTAGTACAAGCCAATGTATTCAGCACACATAGGTCTCACACACCTTACGTGAGGACCTCACGTAAGCATGTTGCAAACCACAGCAAAATGATATCAGTCATAACCACCAAAACACACCAAAACATAGTAAAAGATTACTAAGAAAACATTCCATCAGGGTAAAGCAAATATGAATCATTGCAAGTTAAAAGCAGAACCACTAAGATCAAGCTCTGAACCTTGCCAAAGTTAACCGGACCTTGAACCAGAGCTTACCAAAGCTAGCAGGACCTAGCACTGGAGCTTATCAAAGCTAGTCGGACCTAGCGCCAAAGCTAACCAAAGCTAGTCGGACCTAGCACTGGAGCTAACCAAAGCTAGTCGGACCTTATGTCGGACCTTGCCGGAGCTACCCAAAACAAGCCAGACCTATCGTCGGACCTAGATGAAAAAGGAATTTTGGAAGTATTCAAAACTTTTATCGTCATAGCAAATGTATTCAGCTCACATAGGTCTCACAGGGTCTATGAGACATCTAACGCTACTTAACAATCCTAGCACCATGCTAGCATATAAAGTAAATATCTTAAGAGCCGTGGCACAAGCCATCCTGAGGCAATGAACTAAATCATCATTGAACCAATGTTGATACATAGCATTAGTTATTCATATTAACATGAACATATCATAACTACTTAGACTATAGTGGGGGTTTATAGTATTCATGATGATAGTATAATGACATTAAGGCATGATCATAAAGACTATTCCTACCACATACATGGAATCCACAATCAAACACGAAATGCTTCATCCAAGTATATGAATAAAAGAAGACTAAAGATAATATCTTTATTATGCATAAAGTCACAAATATAAGATAATATACATGAGCTATATCTTTCCCATCTTGGACTTGGGACTAGAGGCTCTCCTCTCTATAGCCTAACTCCACTAAGGACTAAGAGAACTAGTGTATACAATAGAATGGTTCTCAAGTGGTGTATGTTGATGTGAGGGGTGAGTGGTCCTATTTATAGCTAGAGAAGGGTCGGTTCCTGCCACCAAAAGCGTGCAAATCAGTCTTCATCGTTAACAGGGCACCACAAGGAGTCGACACGTGAATGTTGATCACGTTCGGCACCCAGATCTAGTCAGCTGACTAGGGGGGTCAGCCGACCTGGTCTTGGCTCCATTTGCGATGTGCTTCCTCCAGGTCACTTCTAGGTGGGTACCATTGACTAATATGGGTGATACACAATTGGATGGCCTTGGATACTTTTGTTTGTGGGCCATTTGATCCATGTGATGCCACGTGCCGACGCTTGATTGGCTGGGATGATAATTTATAGGATCCATCCCCTTGTTTCACCTCAATTATGTATAAAATATATGCATGCACTATTTTCTCCAAGGAAAAGTGGAAATATATTAAATAGAAAGGTGATGTGTGCAAGAAATGATATTTCCTTCACATAATTGAGTTATATTGATGGGTGAAATTCGTATATAACAGCCGTGAACAATCACCTGTGGGATGATCCATACCTCTATAGAGTATGTTTTGATGGGCTGCTTAGAAGGTGCGTCCCAACAGTCGAGGGCACCAAAATCATCGAAAGATGCTATGCGGCCCCCTATGGTGAGCACTATGGTGTTTATTGTACTCAGGCAAAGATCTAGCAAAGTGGGTTCTTCTGGCCTGCAATGTATGAGGATATCAGGGAATTCGTTCAAAGATGTCAAGAATGCCAAAAGCATGGAGGAATCACTGCTCGCAATGCGATACCCCTCACATACAATCTCCAAGTAGAATTATTTGATGTATGGGGGATCAACTTCATGGGACCTTTTCTAAAGTCCTATGATTGCGAGTATATTCTGGCGGCCGTAGATTATGCGTCTGAATGGGTAGAAGCATTACCATGCAAACATGTTGATGCCAAGACCGCTCGAAAAATGTTTCATGAAATTATTTTCCCACGGTTTGGAACTCCCTGAATGGTCATAAGTGATGGAGGGTCTAGTTTCATTTATAAGATCTTCCGAAGCTTTCTGAGGGAGCTTGGGGTTAGGCATAACATTGCTACTCCGTACAATCCCCAAAAGTGGTCGAGCAAAAACTTCAAACAAACAAATCATAAATATTCTGCAAAAGACCATCTTTGAGATGGAGAATGGGTGGAAGAACAAACTACCTGATGCACTTTGGGCATACCGTACCGCCTATAAGACACCCATTGGAATTTCACCTTTCCAAATTGTCTATGGGAAAACTTGTCATTTACCTATAGAACTGGAACATAGAGCGTATTGGGCTATCAAGAAGTGGAACGTGGATCTCCACGAAGCTGGAAAGTTGCGCAAGATGCAAATTTCTGAACTGGAAGAATGGAGGGATAAGGTGGACCATAGTGTCAAGATCTATAAAGAAAAAACTAAGAGGTGACACGATAAAAGTGTTACGCCTAAGGAGTTCAAGCCTGGAGATAAAGTCATACTTTTCAACTCTAGAGTCAAACTTTTTGTACATGGGAAACTAAAAAGCAAATGGGAAGTTCCCTATATGGTGGTAGACACTTCATCTCATGGAGCAATTACACTCCAAAATGATGAAGGTAATCCATTTAAAGCAAATGGGCACCGTCTCAAGATCTTTTTAGAGCCCGAAGAAAATTTGGACAAAGAGGAAGAAGTAGTCAATTTGATTGACTTTAATGTCTATCCTCAAAGTTTGGTTAAACTTTCCATGTCCAATAAAGCAACCTCCAACCTTCACCACTCCTTTCTAATTATCACACTACCCTCATTTGGCTAAGTAGGGGAGAAGTAAAATGTAGAATATCATAAATACTTTCCTACTTAGTAAAAGGCGCTTATTTTGATTCTATCATATGAAGTGCCTTTGTCAAATAAATTGTGACTCACCGGTGTAGATAAGGCCCGTAGAGCCTTTAACTTTTCCATGTTTTCATGTCAAATAAAGACAGGTATAAGAACAAGTGTGGAGAAGATCCCACAGGCCTCCCAAAGTGCAACATGCTCGGACCATCATGAAAGAACCATTCAGAGCATCGCATGAAGGATCACGAGAAGATCTGACCAAGCCATGATGGCTTGGCCCACCCTTCTTCATTAAGGCGATAGTTTGCGATCTCTCACCTCTTATCTTTCTATACCTGATTTTGAGTTAAATTTTATTATGCATGATAATATCATTAAAATCAACTCATTGGAAACTAAAATTTTCCAATTTCCTATATCATATTTTGCTAGACAATGGAATATGTGTATACCTCATTTCCACTACCATGTTCTTGAACAACATATTAATTTAGGAAAAACATGTCATCTAAGTATTTGATTGGTGTGGTATGGTAAATGAGGGAAACTTGGAAACTCTCCATGCTAGAATTGAATTTTGGTATTGAAATTCTTAAAGTCATTAGATTTTTGCCATCCTCTCTCATTAGAATTTAAATTCCCACAAAGGCCAAATGATAGAAATATTGAAAACCACATGCGTATGCCACTTTGCATTTTTCATTGAACTTTGTCAAACTCTTGACCCTTTTGAGTGACTTGCATGAAATCTTTGATTAGAAATGTCTTCTGCACTCCACCATGATCCATGATTTTCACACATCCACCATTAAAATATACTCCATGCAAATTCTGCAAAATCCTCTCTAATAAAAAGGAGTAGAAGGCTTGGCTATAAGAGCTCTCAAAAAGGAAGAAAAAAGAGAAAAGAGAGAGCCAATAAGTAGCCATGTTTATCATTGCACATGAAAAGAGTGATCAATTGGGAGTCATCATCACCATTCATCATCCACCATCCATAATAAGTTTCCAAGTTTATTTCAGTACGAGGAGTCCAGGTGAACTACATTCAAACTATTCCATCTCTCAAACACCAAAGATGATGTGGTAGCTACATATCAAAGGTTCTTGATCAAATGTATGTGTTGAAAAGTTCCATATACATATTTCATACTTGGAGCTGAAATATGTTATCACTCAGTTCTTCTTGCCTCCACTCTAGGACGATTAAAGGACTAAGTGTGGGGGAGTTTGTTGACCGTCCATAATTGCCAAATCCGACCATCAATTCCTTGCATAAAAAAATGGATTGGACAACCAACATAGTGGTAGGAGTTATGCAGGTAAAATTTGCCCATAATTAGAGGTACTTATAGGGACCAATCCAAGAAACACACCTTCTAACCAATCAGGCACAAGCACGAGGATTCTTGGGCCCACTCGGAGGATAAAACCAACTAAAAATCACCGAAATCACCAATACCCATTATGAGGGCCCACATAACAGTGCCACAGAGAAGTTCTGACGTGATTAGAGCCGTTGGCACTTCGGCCAAATCACTAGGTCACCCGACCTGGGTCAACCGCCACGTGTTGGCTCCTCATGGCTTGGAGATCACGATGGCGATTGATTCCCTCGCTTTTTCTGGCGCCAAACTGACCATTGAAATGTATAAATAGGGGGTAGGGGGCTCCCTCACTCCACACACCAAAAGCTTGAGTCTAGTACTCCACTACAAAGGCATAGCGCTACCTAAGTGTATAAAATAGGGAGAGAGTGAGAAAGAGGAGGAGGAGGAGGAGGCTCCTACTTGTCGACCTTCTTCCACTTAAGGATAGGGTTCGGGCTTATCGAACTCTCTTTACCCTTGTACCTCGGTAGTTCTTTCCATCTCAAGTAAGGTACATGATGTCCATTTGAGTTCATTTTTTTAATTAAAGCAAGTTAATTCCTTAGTTGCTTGTTCTTTCATTGCTCTATTCATTTACAGTCCCTAGTCTTTGCTAGAGAGGTTAGGGAAGTAATCGATAGCGTAGGTGTGGTGTCTAGGCTTGATGTTACCTTTGATTATCTCGTAGTCCACAAGTTGTAGAGGTAGGCGGTAGTTGGTAACAGCCCTATCCGTCTTTGTAATCCTCCATGTTCGGCTACGATGTAGGCTCTTGGTGGCAGTTTCCTGGTAGACACGGGTAAGCCCGTGCCCAATACAAGTTGCTTTGGATCGACTTGCTTTGAATTAGAACCCCTTCTCTTAGGAAATCCACTCTATCCCTTGCCTACCACCAAGCTTTGTGTCCTTGGGTGAACTAGTTAGAAGATTAGCACACACGTTCCTTGGATTCGATAACCATGGGAATACTCTTTAAGGGGAAGTGCTACAGCAGTTTCTCCGTGCGCTTGCCAATTTTCATCTGTGATGTACCAACCGTCAACACCCACTTAGTTTGATTTTCCCATTGCATATTTGATTTTTTTTAGTGAGATAGGAATCTTATATTCTCAACCATCATTTTTATTTTCTTTCTTTTCACAAAAAGAAAAAAAATTGGATTTGAAGAAGAGTTTTATTTGACAAGAACGATTTTTTCAGCCGCCTCTGTGGTTAATTCACCAATGTACTAATTTTATAAACGTTGGAGGACCAAATGCCAAAAGATAGACCAGGGGGCCCACCTGACAGGTCGGCCAACCCCCTGGTCGGCCGACTAGGAGATGGAGCCAATTTGGATCCCTCTTCTCCAACGGCTATATTTTTGAACTTGGTGACTATTGGGGGCTGAAGCACTATAAATGGTGGTCATGAGGAGCACCCCTCTTCACACTTCACCTCATTCTACACTTTCCCAAGTCACTCTTTGGCTCACATTGTTTTCTTGCTCTTCATTGAATCACTCTTGATCAAATCCAATCCAAAAAAAAATTGCTTTCATTTGCATTTGCATTTGCAATTTGCGCTCAAGTTCTTCAAGGGAAAATTTGTCAAGGGTTTTGTTTCACCAACATCACTTCTTTTTGAGTTTTTGCCTTGTTGTGTTCTCGCTCATTGTGGCCATGAAAGGAATGAAGAGGTTGTTCGGGAAGAAGAAGGAGGCTACAAGCTCAAGCCATGGTGGATACTCAAGTGCACACCTCTCCTTCGTTGCTACACCAAGTCCACAGAGGAGGAGTGTGTATGAAGACACCCCCATGGGTGAGAGAAGCAACCCACATCAACTTCTCCATGACAATGTCCTTGACATACAAAGTGAAGTTGAAGATCAAGCACGCAAGCTCCTCCAATATCATGAGTTTTATCACACTAAAGATTACGATCTGGATTTGATCTCCATAATAGGTATGGCTTCCGAATTCTCTTCCATTTGGCATGCATTAGGATGGGAAAATTTTGCTCACATAGAGGAGAAAGGTTCACACCTTCTCGTTATACAATTCATTGCACCCTCAAAATAGGATTTGATGGTATTACTTTTATATTATTTCAAAAAGAATACAACATCCTATAGAAAGAACTAATTGAAATTCTAGGCTTCCATAAACATTGTTTGCTAGATTTAGACACTTTGCCTAGATTAAATAAACAAAGTTTTTGGCAAGAATTGACTAGTAAGGTGACATGTAGGGCTCCTAGAAATAGCCACTTGCAAAATCCTACTTTACACTTCATGCATAGATGGGTGGCTATGACTATGTTTCTTAGAGGAGATGTTAGAGTAATTCATGATGATGAACTGATAATTTTGTTTGCCATGATTAAGAAATTAAAAGTTGCTCCAATTAAATTCATGATGACACAATGGTTAGATTATATTTCAAAGACAGGGCCAATTGACTGCACTTCATTATTATCTGCATTGCTACTAGGGTAGGATCATTAGAATATACTTCATTTTAGTACATTGAGACTGAACAAGAATTGATTAATCAAGATTATCTAGTGCAAGGACAGACCCTTAAGCTTGATCATACTGACTCTTTGGTATTTTTCTATCCCAACTTTGTCAATGAAATTCGGTTACCTAACCCGGATTCATTTGTACAAATACTGGAGACTAACCATTGATCTTCTTCCCATCGAGGAAGCTAGAAGAAGTAATGTCTATGGCAGGGTAACTAGGAGTCGTGCAAGGAGTGCAGCCATGGGCATGCCTCTGATGACCTCCTCAGTCTATGAGTACCAAGAGGAAGAGAATCCAATAGGTGATGCACCCAAATGGATTCAACCTCAACCGTATGAGGCCGAAGGGTCATCCTGGCACGAATGGCCATGTACCGGATGGGAGCCATCCCTATCCACTTCAAGCTTTAGCAGCTTACCTCCAACGTCAATGAGAGGATGTTGTTCCTTTTCAGCTAGAAGTCATCTTGACTATAGCTAAGGAATGATAGATCTCACTAGACATATGGGAGATCATGAAGTGAGGATGGGAGACATCTACAACACCCTCCAAGACCTTGTCCAAGGTACCCAAGATTGGCAACAACACAAGCACACTCAGTTCACAAACTTCAACTCCATGCTACAACAACACCAAGACAATCTCGCGGCATACTTCCATCATCAAGGGTTCAACCCTTATCACGGAGGTGGTTTAAGAACAAACTTCGGGGACGACCGCCACTTGAGGTAACTTGTATCACACCCATGGTATATTTATTTTCCATTCATCCATCATTCGCCTTGCATACAAAAATTAAAAAAAACTCAAAAGTAAGTAATGAAGATTTGCTTTCCATCAAATAAAGATATGCGGTAAGAATGGTTTAGAATTCTTATATATGAAATGATGAATAGTTGCTCTGTTTTATTTTTCCAAAATCCCTAGTTTACGACTTGCTATTCTCCAAATATTGCTTTCATTGGCTAAAATTAACTTTGCCTTAATTTAGAAATTGTGGGTATCAAAAGCTTAATCTAATTCCTTGATGTTGAGATTTGAAATAGTAATAGGGCTGCTATTTCTAGTTTGAAAGTGAAACTTAGATTTCCAGAGAAATTCTAAAAAGATTTAAGTTACCCCTTATTTGATTGGAAATACCTACCAAAGCCATATGATGTTTTACATTGATAAACCTTATTCATATGCTATTTGCTTTCACATTGAGCCTAGTCAAACTATTATAGTCCTATGTAAGAATTTATTCATTTTTATTGAATCCAATACTTCACTTGCACATGCTATACTTCTACACTAGAAGATAGCAAAATTCCATCATATCATCATTCCACAATAAAAAGAGAAACTCCATGCCTTTTATTCTTAGTACACTCTTTGAGTTTATCGCATAGAAAGGTAGTAGAAGACATGGCTACAAAAAAAATGCATGCTTACATTATAAGTATGAGAAAAAAAAAGAGAAAAGAAAGTAGCCATGTTTCATCCCTGCAATATAGAGAGTCCACATCAAAACAAGTCATCTCAACATCCACTTCCACTTCCATTCCATCACACATGCACAAGTCTTGAATCAAAAAGTTTTGAATTGATTTCTCCTAAGACTTAGCAATATTATGTATTGCAAATATGCTTACTCTCACTCCCTACCAAGCTCCACATATAAGCCTTATTTAGTGGTAGGATTAGTATAGGAAAATGCTTTGGTGAGGATATATTTCCACTACACAAAAAGAAGTGATTGAGAGAATCAAATTGAGGTACTTAATATCTGAATTGAAACTCCCCGGAATTTCAGTGGAACTCGATAACTAAGCTATGCTTGCTCCGTCTACTGTTCTATCTTTCAACTACCCATGAATATGAAAAAAAAACATAAGCCCCATAATGACTTAAAAAGGGTAAAGTACCATAGCCAATTTTTGCAATGCTAGGTAGAGTATTTTGTTGTGCACTTAGTACTTTTGAAAGGTAAAACATAGTAGCAACTCCTAATCATCAACCTAAAGTTTTGACATTGCATCGAGACGAGCAAAAGAAAAGCTTGGGGGAGTTTGTTGATAGCTGTTATATCCCAATTTCACCCATCAATATAACATAATTATGTGAAGGATATGTCATTTCATGGACACATCACCTTTCTACTTAACCTATTTTCACTTGTCTTTGGAAAAATAGTGCATGAATACTTTTTATGCAGGAAATGAGGTGAAAGATGGGGAGCAATCCTAAAAATTACCATCCTAGCCAATCAAGCAATGGCACGTGGCATCACATGGATCAAATAGCCCACAAACAGACGTATCCGAGGAGATCCAGCGGTGTATCACCCACATCAATCAAGGGGACCCACCAGTCAGTGACCTGGAGAAATCACACGAGGGCACTGACCTGGTCGGTCGAACCCCCTGTTCGGCCAACCTCTTCTTTGTGCCAAACCCGGTCTTCTTCATGTGTTGACTCCTTATGGTGTCCTGATAACAATAAAGGTTGATTTGCGTGCTAATTGTGGCGGAAACTGACCCTTCTCCAGCTATAAATAGGACCCCTACCCCTCACTTCAACACACACAACTTGAGCTTCATTCTATTGTATCCACTATTTTCCATAGTCTTAGAGGAGTTTAGGTTGTGGAGAGGAGAGTCTCTAGTCCCAAGTCCAAATTGGGAGAGGAGTAGAGGGAGTCTCTCTTCCCAATTCCAAATTGGGAAAGGTATGGCTCATGTATTCCTTCTTGCATTTGTGACTTTATTCATAATAAAGATGTTATCTTTAGTCTTCCATTATACGTATGATAGGATGAAGTGTTTCTTGTTTGATTGTGGAGTCCAAGTAGGTATAATGTTTATGATTGCATTATAATGATATCATCTTATCATCATAAACACTATAAACCCCCACTATAGTCTAACTAATTATGATATGATTATGTTAATATGAATAACTATAAACCCCCACTTTGTATCAGCATTGGTTTCAATGATGATTTAGTTCATTGCCTTAGGATGGCTTATGCCTAGGCTCTTAAGGTCTTTACTTAATATGCTAGCATGGTACTAAGCTAGTTAAGTAGCGTTGAATGTCTCGTAGACCCACGGATTGAAGAGGTAGGCAATAGCTGGTGACAGCCCTATCTATCTTTTGTAATCCTCCACGTTTGGCTATGCCATAGGCTCTTGGCGGGAAACGTCATAGTATTTCTAGGGGTAAACTTGTGCCCGATGTGTTGAACAACATAGTATAGGAATTCAACATTAACATGATTCATTATTAATTGACTTAGACTATGTAGATGTATAATAGATGCATTGTAGGAGTAGGTAACTATCTCTTATTCTAATCTCCCTCTAGGATCCATTTATCCCTCTTAGAGTATAATGCTCTTGTGTGTGTAACACTACCTCCAATTACTGATTATCCATCCTCACTAGAACCCTACCTAGACCATTCTACCCCTTCCATTTGATGATTGCTACACTTAAACCTAGCCATCCCTTGGGATAATATAAATGACACCCTTAGAATACTATTTTAAGGGAAATGCCACACCGATGGTTTTCGTGCGCTTGCGGAATTCATTCTGTGATCCTAAGGAACCATCAACAAGCATTTTTGGCAGACTAGATGGAGATGAATTGTTAGTGGTGCATAAGAAATATCAACAAGCATTATTGGCACACTAGTCGAAGATGAATTTTTAGTGGTGTGTAATAAATATCAACACTCCTCCATCTCCTCCACCACAGTCCTTGAGCTGCTTCTTCAAGTGCTTCAAGGCACTTTTCGCCTATTATCGAAAAGTGGAAGTTCGGACTCGTCGCATGGAGCTACACCAATAGAAGTATCTCAAGGCAGTGTGCAACAAGTTCGAGGTTCCATGTCTCCCGTTGTGGAGAGTGATGGAGAGTTGACTCCCTTTCTCGAGTTCACCGCCGATGAACTCACTCAATTCGAGGAAGATGGAACATCCAAGGCTGCAACCTCCAATGATGAAGAAGGCGATGAAGTAACGACCCGGAGGCCACTGAGAGTGACCAAGACCAGTAGAACGATGAGGAGGAGGAGTAGACTCTAGGACTCCCTTCCTCTTTTGCTTTTTGGTGTCTTGATGGCAAAGGGGGAGAGATTGAAGGGGGGTACCTCTCTTAGTGTTATCTCTTTTGTGATCCTATGGACTTGTATTATGTTTAAAAACTTGCATTTTGATTTTTGTTAAGGGTTGTAAGCATTATGTGATGTTTGCCTTGAACATAATTGTGATTTGATGCTTAAATTGCTTATCTCACATTGTATTCATTGCTTTATCAATGCCTTATCACAAATCATTGACACAACACGTAGGTACCCCACCATAACATGTGTATGTATGATAACTCTCTCAAATTTTTCATTTACGATGCATACATAGAGGGGAGTTACTCATACACACACTTGTTATGAAAACCAACTTATATTATTTTTGTTGTCATAAATCACCAAAAGGGGGGAGATTGGAAGTTCATCTAGGCACCCCCATGGGTTCTGGATGATTGATGAAAAAAATTAAGAGAATAATGAACCAAGTTCATCTTAAGCATAGGTGTGAAATTGAAATGGATGAAAATCTTCAAAAGGAAAAGGATGAAACGAGCGTCGAAGACTCAAGAGTAGAAACTAGGGTTTCTTATTAATTGAGTTTAGACTAGCCTATTGTGTGTGAGGGTGTGTGTATCAAGTGCATTGAGATCATTGAAGAGGGTTCAAAGTCTCAGTTCAGAGAAAACCTAAGTGAGAAGCCTTGTTGAGAGAAAATCTTTGTTGGCCATACTTGTCGAAGTTCCAGGCCGGACTAGTCCGGGTGTGTTGGCTTAGTTCGTTTTGGGATGGACTAAGAGATGTTGTGTGCGTTCGGAATTGTCTGTTTGAGGACGAACTAGACCATTCCACACTTGGTGAGAGATTCCAGCCTAGGTTTTGGGAGGCTGGACTTGTCTGCCACAAAGGTCAGACTAGTCCGGGCCTACCAGAGTAGTCTGTTTTCAGCCAGACTAAAGGGTAAAGTTGTAGTTCGGACTAGTCTGTTGTGAACCGGACTAGTTTGTGTCTATGCGAGATGGGGGCTTTCAAGGCTAAGTCATGGTGGCCGAACTTGCCTGACCCAGCAGGTGGGACTAGTCCGGTGCGGACAGTCTAGTCCATTTTTAGATGGACCAAGACATTCTGTTGGAGTTCAGACAAGTTTGTAGTTTGTAGGATCAAAGAGCACGTGAAAAGCTACCAGAGGGGGGTGAATGGTGGATTTAAAAAATCTTACGCAGCGGAAACAATTAAATCCCAACCCCTTTGGCAGAAAAACGATCTGTTAGAGAAATCGTGTGTGAAACTAATCTAAGCGTGTTTCACCGTGACAAAAGTGATATATCTCAGAGAGAATCAAGTCATGAAGAAAACAAAAAAAGAATCACTCAAATCCGTCGAGAGAAACTCAAGTTATGATCGAAAAATCGAACAAAGGTCAATCTGTCCTACCCGAGAAAAACAGTTTCGAAACGCTGCAAAGAAACTCGTGTATATCGGAAACCACGAATCCAATGACCATGAAATTTTGACATATGATAGATAATCAAGTTGTAAAGACAACCCAAAATTAATCACGTCAATTGGATCTATAAAACTCAAGTTATGATAAAACCACCTACGAAAGGTAGTGCTGTCCAGAAACTCGACGAGTAAAACTTGTCTGGAACAAATCGAACGAACAAGGCACAAAAGTTCCTTCAAACTACGAATTTTATTCAATAGAACATAAAAGGAACAGCCCCAAAGTCGTGCACCATGAGCTTTGGCCTCCCTTGCTTATATAACCAGCCCTTAGGCCAACCCAATCTCAACTAGGACTCCAATCCTACTCCGATCACGAATCGAAACTTTCCATAACTGCTTAGGACTCTGCTATATGCAGATAGAAGCAATCTTAAGACTTACAAACACCTTAGGAATGTATCCCACATTCCTAAAACAACTCAAATTCGTGACCCACACGAAATCCTATCATAACCAACTTGATACTTTCCATACCGAGCCATAACCGACTCTGTCGCAGCCAAAGTCATCAACCGATACGATCCGATCCTTCCAACCAGATATTCCCATCCATAAACCATCTTCAGAACCATGTTGCCACATCATGCACCGCATGCATACGTGCAAAAACCTTCCTTCAACGTCCAGTAACCTTCATATGCACTGCCCTTGATTCAATCATCCTGCGCGACCTCCTGACCCGCTCAACCACAATTCCTCCTGAATTTGGTTGTTGGAACCTCATCTCCTCCCTGAGACTAGTCCAAAGGATCCTGTCACCAGCCATGACTTGAACTCAAGCAACACCTGCACATGAATAAACAACCAATCCGTATGAGCCCAAGTCCGCGACTTGACTCAAGTTAGTTCCAAACACAACGCCTTACGTGAGCACCTCACATAAGCATGTTGCAAAACCACAGTAAAACGATATCATCCATATCAATCAAAACACACCAAAAACATAGAAAATGAAAAACATAGCAAATGAATACTAAGGAATCTTTCCAACAATGTAAAACATGGTTGAAACTTTGCAAATGGAAAGCAGAACATTGCGATCAAGCTCCGGTTCTTGCCAAAGCTAACCAGTTCTTAAGCCGAAGCTTACCAAAGCTAGTAGAACCTAGTGCTGGAGCTTACCAAAGCTAGTGGAACCAAGCACCCTCCGAAGCTTACAAAAACTAGCAGGGCTAGTCAACCCAAAAACCAGAGCTAGACAAAGCAACTCGGAGCTTAGCAACAACATGTCGGAGCTATCAAAAACATGCCGGAGCTAATGACAAAACTCACCGGAGCTAACCAAAAGCTAGTCGGACTTTGCCAGCAAATCAGACCTAGCATCGGACGTACCCGGAGCTGCCCAAAACAAACCGAACCTACCATTGGACCTTGTTGTAGCTCGGAGCTAGAGTTGGACCTTGATAAAAAGGTGTTTTAGCAGAATTCAAAACTTTTATTGTCAAAGCCAATGTATACAACACACATAGGTCTCACAATCTCCCCCTTGATGAATGCATTGGCAACACCATTTAAAATCCGAACATAGGCATAAAAAGTTTTGAGAACAATTTCCCCCTTTTTTAAAATCAAATTAGATAGAAATAAATTTCTCCCCTATACATATTTCTCCCCCTTGCATAATTCACCATATTATCTCCCCCCCCCTTTGACAATGTATTCAGCAAGGTTCAAAAGAGAAATTTTAATTGTTAAGAGCATATTATAACATATACATATAAAACAAAGCTCATCCAAGTCGTACTATCAAGTAAATTACACTATCACAACAATGAAATACATAAGGTAGTGTAAGCCATGCTAGAGATCAAATGTAATTTTCAATTTAAGCAAGTCATGATCTCACAAACTTAACTATTTCAATTCTTGAAAGCATGACACTTGTTGCTGCATTTTATTATTTTTCAAAGCACAAATTTAGATCATATGATATTTGCAAGAGATTATATGCGCATCTGCCTTATTCTAACCAACCAAGCCAAGCCTATGTCATTTGACAATCAAAAGCTTAAGGACGTGGTTTTAGTCATACACAACTTCTTCCAAGTTCATATCTAAGTGCAATGATAAGCCATCTCAAAAGAAGAAGTGCGATGCATGCATATTCTCTTTATATTTTCTAAATTTAAATTTGTTCATAAAAACTCAACATGTGAGTTGATTACTTGATTATTTCTTTATGATTAAAAGCACTTGTGAGCATGCAACAAGTTCAAAACAGCAAGAAAGTTCGACCATCACCAGATTTAGTGTATGTAATTATTCCAATTACTAGACATGGCAAAAACTACAAAATGTATAACACGAGTAATGTAGTAAGAACGTTCGGCATGTAAAAGGAATCACAAAGTCATATATGTATGAAATATTATGCTCATATTATTTTAAATTCAGATTCACACATAGACTTCTCAAGTTTGAAAACTCGCCCTCAATTTAAGCCATGGGGATGCATAACCCCTATTTCACTACGAATATAACAAAAACGAGTGAAGTCCAAAAGTTTTGTAAAAATGTCAGCCAATTGTTGTTCGGTTTCTACGTGGTGAAGCACAATGTTTCCTTTTTCAACATTATCACGGAGAAAGTGATACCTAATGTCAATGTGCTTAGTTCTAGAATGTTGCACGGGGTTTTTAGCAATGCAAATGGCACTAGTGTTATCACAAAAAAGTGGAACACTATCTAAATCAACCCCATAGTCCTTAAGTGTTTGAACAATCCAAAGAATTTGTGAACAAGCGCTAGCAGCAGCTACATATTCAGATTCGACGATGGATTGTGCAACTGAACTTTGTTTTCTAGAGGACCAAGCAACAAATGAATTACCAAGAAAATGACAAGCACCCGAAGTACTTTTCCTATCAATCCTACAACCCCCAAAATCAGCATCGGAAAAATCTTTAAAAGTAACGATTGAGGAAGAAGGAAGAAAAATGCCAGATTCTTGAGTTCCTTGTAAGTACCTGAGAATCCTTTTGACGGCTTGACGATGTGAAGCACGCGGGGAGGCTTGAAAATGTGCACAAAGACATATGCTGAATTGTATGTCTGGTCTTGATGTCGTGAGGTACAAAAGTGATCTGATCATGCTTCTATATTCTTTTTGATCCACGGGTTCACCATCTTCATCAAGTTCAAGTGTTGTTGCTGTTCCCATTGGTGTCCAAAGAGGCTTGCTTTTGTCCATGTTGAAGCACCTTAGGAGGTCTTTTGTATACTTCATTTGATGAACAAAGGTACCCTCCTTTGTTTGCTTGATTTGCAGCCCCAAAAAGTACGTGAGTTCTCCCATCATACTCATCTCAAATTTTGAACTCATCATAGCTGAAAACTTGGACACAAGATCATGAGAAGAACAACCAAAGATAATATCATCCACATACACTTGAACGAATAATGAGTCATTGCCATGCTTAAGCACAAAAGAGTTTTATCAACCTTGCCCATGGTAAACCCCTTTTCAAATAAGAATGTTTTTAACCTATCATACCATGCTCTAGGGGCTTGTTTGAGACCGTACAAGGCTTTGGACAGTTTGTAAACATGATTAGGAAAACCCGGTGGTTGTTTGACATAAACCTCCTCATCTATGTATCCATTAAGAAAAGCACTTTTAACATCCATTTGATATAGCTTAAAACCTTTAGATGCAGCAAAAGCTAACAAAATTCTTATGGCTTCTAATCTAGCAACAGGAGCAAAAGTTTCATCAAAATCTAAACCTTCAACTTGAGTGAAACCTTGAGCAACCAACCTAGCCTTATTCCTAACCACAACCCCATCCTCACTTTGTTTATTTTTAAACACCCATTTAGTTCCAATTAAAGTGTGACCTTGAGGTGGAGGTACAAGTTTCCAAACATTATTGCTTTCAAAATCTTCTAACTCTTCTTGCATGGCAATAATCCAAGATTCATCAGTGAGTGCGTGTGATATATCTTTGGGTTCAAAAGAAGCAACAAAAGCAAAATGAGCATGAGATTTTGGATCGCAAAACCTGGACCATGTAACTCGTTTGTGCAAGCTTCCAATAATCTGTTGCGGGGGATGATCTTTGTAAAACCGTAGGCGAACAAATGTCTCACAAGCTTCTTCTTCATTAGGGTCATTGCAGATTGATGAGCTTGTGGCTTGTGGATGATCAGGACAAGCAGAGGTGGTAGTCAGAGCTTATTCACAGTTCGGAGCTGGACACGTGTCAACTTCGGAACTACCAGGCAGTATCACCGGCTCTTCTTCATCTTTGAAAATACCCTCCCCCTGAGGATATGAATCTGGTCCTGCAATACCGGAGCTAGTACCTGGGCTAGCTTCATCAAAAGAAACTTCACAAGTCTCCACAATTTTGTTAGTGTCAAGTAAAATCACACGGTAGCCTCTAGTACGAGATGGATAACCAAGAAACATGCCATCAATGGATCTAGGTTCAAGTTTATCAAGATTACCATGTTTCTTAACAAAGCATTTGCATCCAAAGACCCGAAAGTGCGTAAAACTAGGCCTATGTCCAAACCGAAGATCATATGGTGTTTTACCTAGCTTAGCGTGCAAGAAAACACGATTTGAGACATAACAAGCGGTTGCAATAGCATCAGCCCAAAATTTCCTAGGAGTTTGATATTCGTCAAGCATAGTCCTAGCCATCTCAACTAAGGTTATGTTCTTTCTTTCTACAACACCATTTTGTTGAGGTACATATGGTGAAGAAAATTGATGATCTATTCCATTTTCAGCACAAAAGTGATCAAAAGATTGATTTTTAAATTCAGTTCCGTTATCACTTCTAATTGCTTTTAAAGATCCTGGGTGATCAATTGATAATCTAAGAAATAAAGTTCTAAAGTGACTAAAAGCTTCATTCTTAGACGCCATAAAGTAAACCCAAGAGTATATAGAATAATCATCAACAATAACAAGAACATACCATTTACCTCCGAAGGATTGAATACGTGAAGGTCCTACTGTGTCAAGGTGCAAAAGTTGACCCAGTTCAGTTGTCATGATCATTGTGAGAGGAGTATGTGAACCTGCAACCATCTTAGCGTGTCTACAAGAAGAGCACACAATTTCTTTGTCCCCTTTAAGCTTAGGCAGCCCACGTATGCGATCAAGAGCACTAACACGCGTTAGGTGATCAAAGCCTACGTGACCAAGTCTACGATGCCAAAAATATAAGTCCATTGAATCATTAGAAACTAGACACCTATGCTTAGAGGAAGACATATAAAAATCAGCTTTAAAAACTCTTCCAAAATGAGACATGTTAAACAAAATCTCACTATTTGAATCTACAACTTTGCAGCAATTTTTAGTGAAAGTTATTTCCAAATTCTCATCAAGCAATTGAGAAAAAGAAAGCAAGTTGTACTTCAAATTTTTAACAAGTGCCACATCTTTTAAAGTGTAGTGATTATTTACTCTAACCGAACCTTTATCAATAATAGGAGTTGAAGAATTATCGGCAAAAGTAACATTTTCTACACATGACACAAAGGAGAGGGAGGAGAACCATTCTCTGTTACCGGTCATGTGGTGTGAGCATCCTGAATCCACAATCCATATGTTCTCCTTCCTCAAGCGTGAAACCTACACAGAAGGACAGTTCGTCGTTGACTTAATACTGGGGTTAGTCAATAAGAATTTTGGAATCCAGTATTGAGTCATGCGACGTCCACTAGGAACAACACGCGAAAGCTGTGACAAAACAACAAGTTTATGGGTCAAAGGTTGAGGTTTTCTGTTCTTCACAATTGATTTAGAAGTTGTTACTTGTTTAGAGCGAAAACCAGTAGCACCGAAGGTAAGGACATTTGTTTTAAAAGAAACGGCTGAAGCTCCGGATGCACAAACCGAAGGCCCGAAAGCAAAAACTGAAGCTCCGGAGGGAACAACAGAAGGTCTGGGAGCTTTCGGAGCTATCGGTACTATCGGATCTGTCTTTGCAAGTCTCTTACCAGAGGGTCCGGAAGCTACTTTTCAAATTTCTAACTCGCTAAAACATGTTGCATGTTTCTAATTTTAGGTTTAGCATGAAAGTTATGAGATCTAGCAGATATTTTATCCTTTATAATTTGTTTAGCTAGTCTATAACAGAAATCTACGACATGACCATCTTTATCACAATAAGTACAATGAAATTTAATTTTGTAATCATGTCTAGATGAGCACCCAGCATTACAAACAGAATTAGAAAGCACTCCTGCAGATTCAAAGATCACATCCTTTTGTTTAGGGACAGTTTTGATTAAACCTCTTCCAAATGATTTTACAATTTGAGGTGGATGCGTTTTAGAATAAACATGAGAATCAAAACCTAAACCAGTTTTATCATTACAAGGTTTGGATGAACTCAGTAGCAAGTTTAGATTTTTGTTCCCAACAAAAAACTCCTCTAGCATCCTATTCATGTCATCAAGTTTCTTAGACAAATCTAAGCAGTTTTCACATGAAGCTTTTTCTTTTAATTTGCAATTAGAACAATATTTAACTTCATGAGCACGTAAAGCATTGTTCGGAATGGAAATTTCATTCATTGCATCTTTTAGTTTCTTATAAAGATTGTCACATGCAGAACAATGCAAATCATCTGTTGAACAGGAAGCATCTTTTAAGTTTTTATCATTAAGCGCAGCAAGCTCTCTGTTCTTTTCAATTTCTTCATCAAGTCTATCTAGAGTGGAGGAGTGTGCACTTCTTAATGTGGACAATTGTTCATAGATTAAGTCACGTGAGAGACATGCATCATCACTAGGAATCAAAGTTTTTAAATGGTTGATTTCAGATTCTAGTGATTCAATTTTAGCAGCATTATCCCTAAGATTTTTGTCTTTTTTCTTGACGATAATAGTTGCACGAGAAATAGCATCACACATTTCATTACAGGTAGAACATACCTCATCGTCGTCATTGTTGTGTTCTTCATCCTCCTCACTTGATCTTGATCTTCTTTTGCCCGCCATGAAGCATAAGGTGGCCAGATCGTCATCATCTTCATCACTTTCAAAGTCTACATCACTTGAACTGAGTTCTTGAAGTGCGGTGATGAAGATATTAATCATCTTGCGTCCTATGGTACCCTTCTTTTTCTTGTTGGGATTTCTAGAGGTGGTCTTGACCTTATTCTGTTTTTCTTCACGGGCAGTAGGACTTGAAAGGTTAGGGCATTCTGTATGAAAGTGTCTTATCTTACCACATTCAAAACAACATTGAGGTCCGGAGCTTTCTCTCCTTCTAGTTCTCACATTTTGCAATGCTTTTGAGAATCTAGTAGAGATGAGTGCTAACTCCTCTTCTGGAAATTCCTCGATCGGCTCCAGGGTTAGTGAGGACAACAAAGCAAGAGTATTGCAAGATGATGATTGGCCGGAGCTATGCATATCATGTTGAGAGACAAAAGTAGTAGACTTAATTGGGTTCTAATGTGATAAGATGTCCATTTCATGAGTTTTTAGTTTAGAATAAAGCACATCTAAAGTAAGGGTACTCATGGTAGTAGATTCAGAAATAGATGTAACTTTCATCTCCCAGATTGACATGTCTAATGCACTAAGAAGTTGCCTAGAATTTTCAGCACCAGAAAAATTAACATTGACACTACGTAAGTTGCTAAGAATTTTATTGAAGCGAGCAAAGAGGTCACCGATAGACTCACCGGGTTGCATCTCGAAACGCATATATTCCTTTTTGAACAATCCTGTTTTACCTCCTTGATCGTGTTGTATCCTTCGTGATAGTCACAAAGTACTCTTCACACATCATATGCCGATCGAATATGTGCAACACGATCGAAGTCGCTCCGAGTGAGTCCTTGGATGATTAAGTTTTGGGCTTTGTTGTTGTTGTCGACGTCCCGTAGGTTTGTAGCCGTAACTTGATCATTAGGTGGCACTTCGTAAGGCTTGTAGACCTTCTCCCATATTGCGAAGCCTTGTGCCTGGATGAAAGCCTCCATGCGTGCCTTCCAAACCTGAAAATCAATACCAGCAAACACACAAGGTTTGGCAGAGTATTTCTCTATGATGATTAGTCAAAAACACGTGCAAATCACAATGATTGGAGCATTGTGGCTCTGATACCAATTGTAGGATCAAAGAGCACGTGAAAAGCTATGAGAGGTGGGTGAATGGTAGATTTAAAAAATCTTACACAGCAGAAACAATTAAATCCCAACCCCTTTGGCAAAAAAACGATCTGTTAGAGAAATCATGTATGAAACTAATCTAAGCGTGTTTCACCATGAAAAAAGTGATAGATATCAGAGAGAATCAAGTCATGAAGAAAACACAAGAAGAATCACTCAAATCCGTCAAGAGAAACCCAAGTTATGATCGAAAGATCGAACAAAGGTCAATCTGTCCTATCCGAGAAAAACAATTCTGAAACGCTGCAAAGAAACTCGTGTATATCAGAAACCACAATTCCAATGACCATGAAATTTTGAAATATGATATATAATCAAGTTTTGAAGACAACCAAAAAAGAATCACATCAATTGGATCTATAAAACTCGAGTTATGATAAAACCACCTACGAAAGGTAGTGCTGTCCAGAAACTCAACGAGTAAAACATGTCTGGAACAAGTCGGACAAACAAGGCACAAAAGTTCCTTCAAACTACGAATTTTATTCAATAGAACACAAGAGGAACAGCCCCAAAGTCGTGAACCACGAGCTTTGGCCTCCCTTGCTTATATTACCAGCCCTTAGGCCAACCCAATCTCAACTAGGACTCCAATCCTACTCCGATCATGAATCGAAACTTTCCATAACTGCTTAGGACTCTTCTATACGCAGATAGAAGCAATCTTAAGACTTTCAAACATCTTAGAAACACATCCCATATTCCTAAAACACTCAACTTTTCGTGCGGCACACGAAAACTACCATAACCAACTCGATACTTTCCATACCGAGCCATAACTGACTCCGCCGCAGCCAAAGTCATCAACCGATACGATCCGATCCTTCTAACCAGATCTTTCCTTCCTTATCCCATCTTCAGAACCATGTTGCCACATCATTCACCGCATGCATACGTGCAAACACCTTCCTTCGACATCCAGTAACCTTCATATGCACTGCTCTTGATTCAATCATCCTGCGCGACCTCCTGACCCGCTCAACCACAATTCCTCCTGAATTTGGTTGTTGGAAACTCATATCCTCCCTGAGACTTGTCCAAAGGATCCTATCACCAGCCATGACTTGAACTCAAGCAACACCTGCACATGAATAAACAACCAATCCGTACGAGCCCAAGTCTGCGACTTGACTCAAGTCAGTTCCGAACACAACACCTTACGTGAGCACCTCACATAAGCATGTTGCAAAACCACAGTAAAACGATATCATCCATATCAACCAAAACACACCAAAAACTTAGCAAATGAATACTAAGCAATATTTTCAACAATGTAAAACAAGTTTGAAACTTTGCAAATGAAGCAGAACACTGCGGTCAAGCTTTGGTTCTTGCCAAAGCTAACCGGACCTTAAGTCGGAGCTTACCAAAGCTAGTATAACCTAGTGCCGGAGCTTACCAAAGCTAGTGGAACCAAGCACCCGCCGGAGCTTACAAAAACTAGAAGGGCTAGTCAACCCAAAAACCGGAGCTAGACAAAGCAACTCGGAGCTTAGCAAAAACATGTCGGAGCTAACAAAAACATGTCGGAGATAAAGATAAAACTCACCAGAGCTAACCAAAAGCTAGTCGGACTTTGCCAGCAAATCGTACCTAGCATCGGACGTACCCGGAGCTACCCAAAACAAACCGAACCTACCATCAGACCTCGTTGTAGCTCGGAGCTAGAGTCGGACCTTGCTAAAAAGATGTTTTAGCAGAATTCAAAACTTTTATTGTCAAAGCCAATATATTCAGCACACATAGATCTTACATAGTTGGCCGGACTAGTCCGTGTTGCCATGATCGTTTGAAATTCAAACGTTGGCAGGTACAGCACACTTTTGCATAGTGTGACGTTGAGTAGTCTCGTTGGACCGAACTAGTCTGGACCGCTGGCCTTGGTGGCAATGATTGGCTGTCGGGACTCCCATTATTTAATGCAATAATCTTGTTTTATTAAGTGATTTCAGATCATATTGCCTATTCAACCCCCCCTTTAGTCAACCTTCACTAACGAAGAGTCAGGGCGACTTGCAATGCGAATCCTCGGGTCGCCACAGGTCTTCATTGCAGTGTACGGAGCAGCGCAGCAGCGTGACGTGTTGCGGTAACACTCAGGCCGTTGCAAAGCCCTTATTGCAGCGTCAGTTATGATGTGTGGTGCGCAACTATCACCGCTCGCGCCTCTTCTGCTCCCTTGGTGGGGCTATAAAAGGCCATGTGCAGTTCCCCCATTCACCCTCGCCTTATCGTTTATTCTCTAAAGGTCTTCCCTCTTTCCTCTGCCTTCGCTCATCTTGTAGTCCTAAGTCGCCACTTGGCGGTGAGAGAGCGTGGTGGTCGGGACTCCGTTTACAGCATATGGGTGGCAGGGCCACGACCAATGAAACCTTGGAAGGAGGTTTGTAGGATGAGGAGCTATCTGGGAAGTTCGAAAAGGGGAGAAGCCTCTAGGAGGTTTGTAGTGGCGTGTGCAGACGAAAGTTCAAAGGGGAGGCTGATTTGGTCCAAATGCAGTGCGTGTATCCGCATGACCAAAGCCTTCTGATGTGACGTCAGGTCGATTGAGAAATATGTTGGCCGCTTGGGCTTCCCGACCCCTCTGAATAGGTTGTGGCATCCCAACCCTCTTCGACCACTCGTGAGGCGTCGTGGTCTTTTGCCTTGGTGATGAGAGGCCCTCTTACTAGGGAAGGGCAAGATGATTTCTGTATTTGGGGATTAGCGGCCATTCCATCTGCTGGGATATCTGCTCCTCCAAACTAAGGATGTTTTGGCTTTCGGTGGATCATTTCCCCAACGGAAGCCGATTATGCTTTGTTAGAAACCGCGGTCGTCTCCCCACTGAAGGGGAGAAAAAGCAAAACCGGCAGTCCTTCGAGGGATAGGATAGTCCTAGGCAAGAATTAAATCTGAGATGTAATCTTTTTCTTCTTCTTTATACTCGTCTGGGCCACGATGTATCATGAATCCTTTATGATGAATTGAAAATATTTATGTGACAACCAATTTTCCACCTTTTCGTCTTGTTTGAATCATGGTACTCAAAGCTTTAGCCATTCGTGAGTCGCGGTTCATATGACGCGGGTGGGGGGATGCTTGAGCGAGGGCAGTTTCCAAAGAGAAAGATCCAAGGCGAGGTCGGGCCTTCAATCGTGCACTAGTCCTCGAGCTCAGGTGTTCGCAACCATGGCTCGGGCCTCAGTCACGAGGGCTGACTGTTGTGTTGCTTGTTCTCTAGGTGTCGCGTCTACCGCAGTCAGTCATCGGCCGCTCTGCCGGTGCTGACGCGTCGTGCCTTGTCCTAGTGATGTGAGTGTCATAGGAGTCCTAATCGTCGATGCAGGGGAGCCGGGGCACCGGCTTGGAGTAGTTTTGCCGGGTGTGTTCTCCCATCCTCCAGACGATGTGGCGTCATTTGTGCTCGTCTCGATCGGGCCCGCGTTGCAGCCTAGAGGTCTTTTTTTCCCTTATGGGGCTCGGAGACCTCAGGAGACAAGGCACGATTGAGGTCGCACCAAACGGTGACTCCCGCCTCGAGTAACCTGCCTGGTGGTGGCGCTATCACTGTTGGGGCTCTGCCTCGACTGTATAGTTTGCACAACGGGGCCAGTTCGATCATGGAATCCATAGTGATGACCCCCTGGGTCCCGATATCCTCAGTTTCAGGTAGGTGTAGTTTGAGACCGCCATGTTTGGCATAGTAGGGTCATCCCATGATGATGTGGTTGGAGCCAGTGAGGTCAACGACCTCAAATGTAAGGATCTCAGTGCGGGAGTTCGTTTAGCCCCCGAACATGACTGAGTGGGTCGATGTGCCTGAGGTGTCTCGATCAAACCCCGAGCATGATCCCCTTGAAGGATCCCTCCGGGGACAGAGCTGAGAGCATGGGATCTTTATCATGTCCAGGGTGGCGACGTACAGGATGTTGAGGTTGCTCCCACCGTCCATTAGCACTCGGGTGAGGCATGCGGGTCCTATGAATGGATTGACCACTAGAGGATATCACCCTGGGTGCAGGATCGAATTGGGATTGCCCACTCTATCAAAAGTAACTGTTGTTTTGGACCATCATAGATAACTTGAGATACCTAGCTCAGCCGGCCCCGTACTTGAGAGAGCCTTCTCCTAACCGGGCATGTTTCCAAGCGTGGAGCCGTCTTCGAGGATCATGAAGCACCCTCCGTCCTCGTTACGAGTTGACTCTGCCAACTCAGGTCTTGGATGGCGGTCCTATTTATTCCGGCATAGGGGGTGTCGAGTTTGCACTTGAAGTAACACCGGAGGAGGATGCATTCCTTCAACGCATGGTCTGTCCGGTAGACGTGATGAGTGCAAGGTTACTCGAGCATCTTCTCAAAGTGGGTGGTCGATCATTCGGGCAGTCTCTGGCCTTTGCGTTGGTCATGGATCAAAGCTGCGCTTGGGGCTCACATTTGCGGACCACCTTAGTTGGGGTCGGTCTTCAGCCCCCTCTTCCTCTGATGAGCGACCGGACCCCTCCTGGTCCCGGGTCCTTCGGGTCTTGGCTTTGGCGCGCTAGTGCCGCTCCCCGCTGCTCCTTCGTCCGGGGCGGCGTGGGAGGAGACATTGAATAGTTTCTTTGCACACCTAGGCCTGACTCGAGCGAGCTTGGACATCAGTGTCTCGTGGGTCACCCCCGAGAGGAAGGCCTGAATGTTGTCTGTGTCCACAGCTTCTGTGAACTTGCTGCACTTCTCAAAGAAGTGTTGTATGTACCAGGTACAGGGTTTCGTTCGGCCTTCGCCGACATTCTTTGATCTTTTGGAAGTGGTCGGGATGCTCATACGTCCCCCATAAATCACCGTTGTTGAAGGTGGTCTTGAGAATGGCCCCGCTCAGTGCGGGGTTGGGGACTCGTTCCCCGTTGCCATTATGGCTGCTTCCATGACGGCGTCACAGCAGCTCGACGGGGAGTCATGCAAGACCCTCTCGAGCAATCTTTCGAACACCGACGGTCAGGCAAAGATCAGGAATCATGTCTCACGGGTGGGTCGGCAGAGAAGAGTGGTTGGATGACCCGATCCCATCGGTGACTCTCGTCGATTTAGGGCGCCTTTCCTCGATTGTCAGTGGTAGACGCTGATGTAGTGCTTGTGATGATGCCTTCCGCATGAACGCGGGCGGCATGGTCTGTCAGGGCATGTGGGTCCTGATGGGCCAGACCAAACCTGGTTTCGGCCAGTATGGGTGTGGCACGCTGTGAGGAGGATGCTACCACGGTGCGCTACCTTATTCGCTCGAAGCATGTGGCGTTGGTAGACCAGTGGTGGTGCTGTTTCGAGCAAGACGCGCGTAAAGACATGCCGCGTCCGAATCGGCGTGGTGATGGAGCTGGGTTTGAAGTGTGGTCTCGCCTAGTTTTGGCCGTGACTGCTCAGAATCATGCACGTCGCAACCTGGCTAGAAGTGGTTATCGGGATGGAACCACGTGCAGGTTCCTTTACAAGCTCCAGGTATCACGTCTTCTACTGCAAGGGCGCGATCTGTATGTATGCTCTTACGCCGCTGCAAGCATCAGTGGTGTTCCGGCCTACCTACTCAGAGCGCGGGGCATGGACGGTGCCAGTGGTGACGTCGGTTCAGGCGGAATGCATGTGAGGTCGCGTCGCGTCTGGATTGGCACGATGGCAGAATTTTGTCTGGAGTGTGGTCTCGCCAAGTTTTGGGTGCGTCTGCTCAGAATCGAGCGTGTCGCACCCTCGTTGGGAGTGGTTATATGGGACGGGACCATGTGCAGGTTCCCTTCTAAGCTCCTGGTGTCGTGTCTCCTGTTGTGGACATGTGATACATGAGCGTGCTCATACGCTGCTGCAAGTGTTCGCAAGGCGGCGTTTCCAGCAAAAAAGATCGCTTACCACAGTGCTAGAGTCGGGGATGAGGTAGAAGCCGGCAGTGTCCTCCAGTATCCCGAAAAAGGATGGTGATGCGTTGTCGTCCATTCCTCTGAAGGGCGCTTTTTGGGCATCGTCAGCGATGTCGATGCTGTTAAGCCCTCGAGGATTGCCGGCAATGCTCCATGGTGTCGATAAAGCCATATGAAGCTTATGAGAACGTGTAATAGGTTCTCCTTCCTTGCGCGCCAACTGTCGGTGTTTTGAAAACTGACTAGTACATTTGTATTGAATCACGTTCGTCTTCGTATGGCTAGCTGCAAAGAACAAGGGATTTGTCCTTGTTTGGGCGAAAAAGGCCCTACACACAGAGGGAGTCTTTTGTGATCTTTGTTAGCTCAAAAAGAGAACATATTACAAACGGGTTTAGCTTGAGTATATGAACTCTAAAAAAGTAAGAACAGCTACGAAAGTAAAGCGTACACATGAACGCGCACGAGCGTAAGAAAGTAATGCACGAACACAAGTGCGTCAAAGGAAAAGGGTGCAAGAGCACCAAAGAGAAAAGTGTGTAAGTAAATGTGTAAGCTAAAACGGAAAGTAAAATGTGTATAATAATCGTGAATATAGAGTGAATTCGCCCCCCTTGCTGAAGGCCTTGGAGGTCCTTTTATACGGGGGCGAGGCGGTTCTATCTATTCGGCATTCTTCATTATGAAGCCAGTTTTACATTGTTTGTTCTATGTATCTAGTCCGTCGGAAGCTTCAATCTTGGCTTCTTCGTGGTCTCCAAGGCACTAGGGTGAAGTTACCGCCCTTCTGACAACGTATGGAACAGATGTCAGGCTTATCCTGCAACGGATCACATCGCGGGTTCTTACTTCCTGCTGAAGTTACTTAGCTCAACGTACGTCATAAATGCCTCCAACTACCTGCATGACCCAGAGAGTAGATTCAGTCCATAGCCGCGTAGTGGTCACATGTCGCCGGATTCCGATTGTTTGCTCCTTCGGATATAGAACCCCGTCACGACTACAATGCAATCAGGATTATGATGCAATATTGCAATCTGGAGAGTCTCAACCATCATATCTTCATGTAACGGTTGTTACACCTTTTACACATAAATTCCTCCACTTGGATACAAAAGTATGTAGGAAACCCGTGTGCGGCCGAGCCGAGCAGAGCCCATCCCAGTCAAGTAGTACATTCTGCGTTCCTTCCGAGCAGTGTTTTGAATGGGCGCCTGGACGCCAAGGCGACCACCTAGGCACCTAGGCGTCCAGTCAGGCAGGCGGTGGCGCCGGTGCAAGTGACGACGGGCATGGGGCGGAGGCGGGCGGCAGGAAGGCGGTGGGCATTGGGCGGCAGGAGGCGGCGAGCATCGGGAGAGAGTCGGGCATCGATAGTTTTGGATGCAGGATGATGGGATGGGCTGGCCTCGATAGTTTCAGACGCAGGATGATGGGCTAGGCCAGACTCGATTTGAACCGTTATATTGGATTCAATGGTCCTCATTTCACATCAGTTTATATAAAAGTACCCTTTCACTAGACCTAACCTTAATTCATCTCCTCCTCAACTCTCTCTCTGGTCTCCACAAGTGGCGGTAACGAAAAGCCGTGGCTGCGACGGCGAAGGCTGCTGCAGCGGCGGCCAAGGCGGCATCAACAGCCAGGCACGGCAACGGCGACAGCAACGCGGCGGCGTCCGACGTTCACTGGCCAGGCGATGCGAAGCTTCCTGGCATCGGCCGGCTCCCTGCGTCGGCCGACCGGATATCTAGGTG
This sequence comes from Tuctoria greenei, assembly GCA_036927565.1. NCBI lineage: Eukaryota > Viridiplantae > Streptophyta > Magnoliopsida > Poales > Poaceae > Tuctoria > Tuctoria greenei. Next base: position 131,070,748 of record JAYESD010000007.1, on the reverse strand, counting down.
CCGCCTCAAAAACACTGCTTCCCAGGTTTCGTTTCATCGACAGTTCATCAGGTCCATCGCTCGCACCGCACGTCCGGCGGAGATCGTCAAACGTTCCGCCTTCCTTCCCGATCGAGGCGAACTTGCACGTTAACCACCAAAGGCCGCGCGCTCGAGCCGCACGTCGCACGTTCGGTAGATCCTCCACCTCACCTCGAAGCCCACGCAAACAAACGATCTCGAAGCACTTCACCCTTGCCTCAACAATCGTCCAGACCTCGTCCTCCTCGCCCGTGCGGACGGCCGCAGGCGTCGTCCTTTTTTTACCGGCTGTTCGCGTGGAACATTGATCTTCGTCCTCCCCTGTTCGTGTGTCAGGTGCGCCCGACTTCCTGAGTTCATTTTATTTCATGTGGTGGCAACGTCATCTTCATTCTGTGTATGCTTCATTTTTTTTGTTTAGTGCGGGTGCCAACACTGTTTGTGGATGCTGTGGCCTTGGTACATTGATGGATTATTGACGTCCCTAATCGCTGCATTCGGTATCGGTAGACTGGTATTCACGAGGATCACTGCCTGAAGGCTGCTGTGAGAACGAGAATCGACCGATGAGCCTCAACGGCGCTATCAGCCAACGGTGGACGACAATTGACGGCGGTGGCAGAACGAGCGTCGGACGCGCAGACGATCGGGGCAACCGGGCATGTTTCGCGCGAGCAAAGAATCAGCTGAGGACAGGCGCTCAAGCAGGCTCACAGGCGCAGGCGCAAGGAGGGGCGGTCGAGCAGGCCACGCTATTGGCGGATGCGGGGGAACGTGCGCCGTCGTCCGGGGCAAGGCGGACGAACGCGGAGCCGATAAGTTCTTTCGATCAGGAAGGAATGCGAAACGTACGGCTCGACTAAGATAGGCCCAGCTCGGTCGCCCAGGTTTCCTGCATATTTTTGTATCCAGGTAGAGGAGTTTATGCATATAAAAGATGTAACAACCGTTAGATGAAAATCTAATGGCTGAGAGTGTTATATTGCAGGATTGCACTACAATCATCCTGATTGCATTGTAGTAGTCGTCAATTCACTACTACAATAAGCCTCATCGCAGGCGGCTACAAATCTATTATCACAAACGGTTTTTAAAACCGACTGAAACGAAGAGTCTGTGATAATCCGCAATTTCACAGGCGGAGAAGTGATACCACCCGTGAAGAAACATTATCACAGGCAGTTTTTACTTATGCTAGCCGCCTGTGAAGGTAAATTATCATAGGCGGGTAGTGCAGCATATATATCCGCCTGTGATAATTGTCTTAGCACAGGCGGGTCTTGCAGCATAACTAACCGCCTGTGATAATGGTGTTATCACAGGCGGATATTTACCTACATCAAGCCGCATATGAAGACCTTTTATCACAGCCGGTTTCTACTTTAACTGTTACCGCCTGTGATAATTAGGTTATCACAGATGGTTCTTTACCTGTATCTAGCCGTCTGTGATAATTGATTTTCACAGGCATGCCTAGCAGTTGGTTGATAACCGTCTGTGATAAGGTATAACCTATGCATTACTACTGATGTTATTTCTAATTTCCAGGCCAATTCAATATAATCACAGAACAAACATCAACAATATCATCACAGAACAAAAGTCAACAATATTATCATCACAGAAGTCAATTTCACTAAAACAATATACATATGTACAAGTTACACATACAATTCATCTCATAGTTTACAAGTTTTCACTAAAAACTATTTCTATTGGCATAGTCGCAAAGTTCTGGCACATCAGCTGTTGCACCATTCTCATCAAAGAACTTCCCTGTTTTGTGCAAAATTTCGCGACGAATGAACTGACAGAGTTCAGAAGCAATCCTGTCGGCTCCTCCATCAGGAATACTTCTACAAACCGGCCATTCTCTGTTCAGATTCTTTATGTGCTGCAATATAACACATAACAAGGTTTAGAATGTGTTGATTTGAACAATCTCAAAGTATAGATCAAAGTGAGAGTGTACAGGAATTTAGTTGGTATTTTTGGAGCAGTTGTACTATGAGCAATTGAATTTTGAAGTTAGAATCAAAATATGAAAATAATGTTCTGGTAATATTGAACAGCAGAGAATATAAGTATTAAACTATGCTAGTTACAATGAAAATAAAACTCAAAAGTTAGAAAATAAGGTATCGACATTAAGGATAACTTACATCCTCACGATTCACTCTATATACGCCGGCGGTCCGAAGATGCTCGCATACATAATACCCGCATAAGATACTCCCAGCGGGCTGCTTCGGACAAACATAATACGTTTTAATGTCCAATGCATTCGTATTGGAAGGTCTCTCACCGGCAAGCTGTTCCGCGTAAAAGCGCCAAGCGCTGTAATACAAGAAATGTCATATAAAACTTGTCAACACATTCTAAATGTGTGTAAATTAAAATTATTTATAAACATACAGTTTCAAAATGGAAATGAAATCTTTGTAACGATCTGGTGGGAAATCGGTCGAGTCCAAGACTGTTGCCTTTCCCTGCGTTGGCTTGATGAAGATCATTATGTAGTGATCACTGCAAACACACAAACACACGTGTTAACAATTACCAATAACTGCTATTTCAATGTCATGTGTCGAACTTACTCGAAGTGGTACGGAGCCTTTACGGGTCCTTGCCGTCTCTGACAAAGTTAAACATTGCATGTCCTATGTAAGCTGCAACTTCTATCCTTTTATCCTTCTTAAGTTTTGCGATTGCTTTTTCAAAATCTTTTTTTTCATGTGCTTGAACTGTTATGAGTTTCCATCCGCCTTGACGTCGAATAGCGCCTTTGCAATCCTAGTAGGGTCAAGGATACCTGTCTTGCACACCAACTTTTCATTTTCCATCTATTGCATCCTATTGGAGAAGTCCAGAATTGTTATAATATCATGAAATGCGTATGCATGTAGTAAAAAAAGCAAATACGAAATATTAGAGCACTTACAAGCAACAGACGAGCATCAGGTTGATTTCGAGCATGCCCCGATGCAAAAGGGGACGCAGCTCTTCAAATAAAATGACTTGTCTATCTTCTCCAGTGCTCCAGAATGATTCTTTTGTAATACAAAATGTGACGCAATTAAGATCATATCTTGTGCTGGCAAGGATGTACCACTCATGCATTCTTCTAAGCGAGACGGGTTGTTTGCTAAGTTGTACGGATGTCATGAGCGGCTTCCTATTGTTAAATTTAGGAGGAACATCCTCAATCTTCTATATTGGAACTCTTGGTTTAACTAAAGTCGTCCGCCGATTATACATGACACTGTCTTCTTCCCACTCCTCGATATTTCCTAATTCTGGCTCATGAGAAGAACGAGATGCACTCGATTTTATAATATTTTCCTTCATAGTTTCCAAATACTTTGACACTTCTAATGGAAGTTTCTTATTTTCGTATGGTCTAACTTTGATAGGCAATAATGATCGAGGAGTAGTCGTCGGAAGTTGGACACTGGCTTGTTGAACCTATTGTTCAACTGATTGCTCTTTACTCCCAGCAGCTGGCTATAGTACTACTTCAAGCTGTTGCTCAACTGGTTGCTCTTTACTAGCAACAGCTTGCTCTGGTACTGCTTGAAGCTGTTGTCCAACTTGTTGCTCTTGGATATCTTTACTAGCAAGGTTACTATCATCCTTGCAGAGACATAGGGGGAGTAGATCTTCCTGGACTGGGAGTGGATCTTCATACACTTTCGCCTTAGAGGATGGGGTTGCAGTATTTGGAGATGTGACGGGGCTAGAAGTTGGCTCATCGTCCAACACAATATCGCGTCGGTGCTAAAGGATTAATCGGTTGACAGCCTGCCCCAGAGTTGCGATCCCCTCAGGTGTGACGTGGTCTATTTCATAATCTTCATAATCATTATCAATGATCTGAAGAACATGCACCACAGCATAATACAACAGAAGTGGATTCCCATTGAAGTCATGATAAGGCTTTGCCATAGCAGTGGAAACCTGTTTGGTTTTGTTCCCTACTCTGCCTATCAGGACAAGAAGACGACAAGATTTGTCATTAGCAATATCATCGATAGGGAACTTATGGGTTGACCCTGAGCCTGGCACAGAACCAATGCTGCTAGTGTAGGCAGTTGGAGATACTAATTGCTCCTTTTGCACCGGAACCATCACTGTACTCGGTGCCACTAATTGTCTCGATTGTCTCAGTTGTTCCATTATTTCTTGCATATTTTCTTTGAACTTTTGAGCAATCGTTTCATCAAGGGTTTTCTTAAACTTCTCACGTCTTCTATATGTGTCTTTATCTTTAGGGAAACCATCTAGCCAAGACATTTGAGAAGAGACCGCTCGAACCTGTCTGCTGTGTTCAGGGTTTCCTAAGATAGCTGTAAGTTGGTCATTCTCCCTCTTCGGCTTAAAGAGACCCTTCTGTTGCTTTTCAATTACTTCTTTCATTTTATCCTCTACTTCATTTAGAGAGTCGGGCTTTTCAAGTTTGCCCTCGTCGGTCAAACCTGACCAAGCAAAGACCCACCATTGAGTTCGCTCATTGCACCCTTCTAATGGGTGAGGATTGCCCTTACTAGTAATTTCGTCTAATATCTTATTCCATTTTTGGACTTTGGGGCCATATCCGGCAGACCCCAAGCGATGATGGTATTTGTTCTTTTTGCAAGCTCTGACCTAGTTGCACTTAGAGCTTTAGCATCAGGTGTGCTCTTTTGACGAACAAACTCTTGCCACTGAGCTTGTGTGATTTTTACCATCTTCCTCGGGCTAGGCACCTTATCGGCCTTAACATAAGCATTCATTTCACTCTTCTAGCCACGAAACTTCTTGCCGCAAGAGATCAATGTTGCTTTCTTTACTGCTTCTTCTGTGCCTTTCGGGAACTCGAATTGTTTCTTTACCCTTTCCCACAACTCATTCTTGGTCTGCTCAGGTAATTTCCTCCAATTCTCGGTTGTGATCGGCACAACCTCCCTAACAAGAAAATTGCATTCATTACGGTACTTGGTAACTGAATCCAGTGGTTCTTGGGGAAGCCCACCTGGACCGACCCTTGTTATGTACATGATGCGGTCCAATGGACCCTTATTGGGACCTCGTTTCCACTTGAGTGAAGCTGAGGATTCATCCATCGGAGAACCTTCTGCGGTTTTAGGAGCCGATGTAACCTCATTGTCTTCGCGATTAATCTAGGTAGAAAAAAATTATAAGATTTCGTATGCTTGACAACCAACATTAACTTGAACTGTTGAAGTTAAGATTCGTGATCCATACCTCGTCGGCAGGATCATATTCCGGGTCTAGATCCACTGAAGTCTTTTTAATTTTTATATTCGGAAAAGGACCCGATAGACTGTGATAGGAGCCTGAACTGCTGGAGTCAGTAAACTTCATATTGTCTTCTTTATTGTTACTACCAAGACCAGTCTTCTTAGGGCTTTCCATACTAGATCTAATAAGACAAAAAATCTGATAAATGGCATATTAACTCTACATGAAGTGTTGCATGAAGAAAAAGATGGAAGCATTCTAGGATTTGATAAGGCATTCTAGGGTTTAAGGCGACTGACCAAAAGGTTCCTATACATTACGAGGGTGACAAGCATGTTAAAGTTGCTCACCAGCAATGGCAATTTTATCTTCTTATTTTAAATAGACTAGCCTCGTTCAGAGTGGCGACCACGTTCTTGAGGTTTACTACGCGGCGCCTAGCTCCGGACCTATAACTGATAAAGCAAGAGACTGATAGCAGCAGCAGTAACTAGCAAGCTCACTTTACACCGACAACCCAAGGCATTCTTGTATCATAGAGATCGGCAGCATATGCTCAGACTCCATCGCCACACCTAGTGGTACCTAGATATGGGTGTGAGGATGCTCCTGGCATCGCAAATGAGTTGGCCAGCAACTTGTTTGGCTTCAGAGCTAAATATAGCATAACTTTGGTAGCACAGATTAGCTACAATTGCTCAAATGAAGCTGATGGAGCCACAAGTGCAGACATCTTTGGTAGCACAAATTAGCTACAATTGCTCAAATGAAGCTAACTTAGAGAAATAAAAGCAAACTTAGCCAAACTTTGTCTAGCATAGCTAACTCTAAGCAAAAGTAGCCAAATATAGCTAAATATAGCATAACTTAGTCAAAATTAGTCAAGTATAACTATATCTAATGTAACTTAGCCAAAATTAGCCAAATTTGCTCAACTTAACCAAATATAGCTAAATCTTGCCCCTAATAGAGAATTATGTGGCATATGCAAGGCCGATGACAGAAATAGGGAATATACTACTGTTACTAACTACCAATTTCAAAGTTTTGAACACACAGAACCAACTACCAATTTATCGTGATATAACCATCCACATAAATCTTGCCCCACCAAAACCTAATCAAAGATGCCACCGAATTTGACAGTTTTTTGAATTCCACCGAACCCTAACCAAGGATGCCTACCAGTTTCCAATTCCCGAACCCTAACCAAGGATATGCAAGGCGGCGGCGAGGGCGGTGAGGGAGGCGGCACGACGAAGGAAGATGGAAGGTCAAAGGGTTTAGGGTTTACCTTGAAGCTTGGCGGCGACGGCAATGGCTTCGCTCGACATACCTGGAAGTGACGAGGGCGAAGCTCGGCGGCGACGGCGGCGAACACTTGGCGGCAAACGAAATTTTGGCAACCTAACGGCGTCTAAGTGTTTCGCTCGGGTTAGGTTTTCCTAACGCTGCCGAGGGGTATATATAGACTCTCATTTTCTCAGGCGGATTTTAAGTACCGACCGCCTGAGAAGATGGTTACCTCAGGCGGGTTTTACTTACCAACCGCCTGAGAAGATAGGATTATCTCAGGCGGTTGGTAAGTAACACCCGCCTGAGATAAACTTCTTCTCAAGCCGTTATTAAGTACCAACCGCCTATGAAGATATTTACTTCTTCTTAATTAATATTCTTGATTAAATGTGGGTCCTTTAAAAAAAATTCCACTTTCTTGTAATATTATTGATAAGTAAAGGTTACCATTAAATTTCACTTCATAAATCCTTTGAAATTGGTCAGAACATAAAAAACATACAACAAATGCTATTTTTCATTTTTCTATCTTGATGAATATAATGCTTTTTTCATTTATTTTTCAGTGGACATTTTTACTCATCATACCAAGCTCTATGAATTTTTTCAGATTTTTTTAAATTTTTTGAATCAATGTGGGTTCATAATTTGATAAATGCCTCATATGTATATGAGCATTTAGTTAGAATGATGGATAATTTGAAGTTTGACATGTTGGAATGCTTTTAAAAAAATTAACAAAATTCATACATGTATAAATGATACAAATATGATCATACAAACAAATTTGAGTGAAGGATCTTTTTTTATGAGATACACAAATGTGAATAACATGTGAGTAGAAATTAATTTGATATTTACCAAAACATTACAATGTCAGCTATACAAGTTTTAAAATATTTTGCTCAGGTGGTAGATGTTAATTTTATACAAATTTAGAAGAAAGAATCATCGAATTTGGACACAATTTGCAGAATCTAAAAATGTTTGAGTATTTATATTGGAATCTAAATAAAAAAGAAGCAAGGGATAAGGAAACTGAAGAACAGTATCGGGCATTATCTCAGGCGGTTGGTAAGTAACACCCGCCTGAGATAAACTTCTTCTCAGACGGTTGGTAAGTAAAACCCGTTTGAGAAAAATTTAAACACCGCCTATGAAAAACGGACGCCTACATAAAGACTCCTCACCTACGGACATGTCGACGTCCGTACGCGACCTTTCTTTTCCCCGAGGCGCGACCTTTTAATGCACGGTAAACCAACAGCTCCACGTGGCCCTTATTAAAGACGTGCCATCACCCTTTAGTTCTCCACAAGCGCGTCAGTCACTTTGAATCCTTTTCTTCGTCTTCCTCCACTCCGACGACCCAACACAACTATGGCCGACCTTTCGCCGCCAAGCCCTCCGAGGGAGCCACCTTGAAAGAAACAATGTTGTAGCACCCCCGAGAGGATCAACACCCAGCAGTGCCTCCTCATGTCGCGAGAGGCGTACAACAATACGGCTCACGCCATGAGTGCCTTGGGGCTGGGTACCCTTCCACAGTATCCTGGAATGGGAACTACCGTCGACCACTACCTCTACGCCCTCACGGGGGTGGCTAATCGTCTCGACATTCTGTTCGCGACGATGGCCCAGGTTCTTGGCCCCGAGGGCCGCAGAATGCTGGTGGAGACGACGGCTAGCAACCTCGTTCTCAGGGTTGCACCGCCGGTGTAGCCGGTGCAGCCGGTGCAACTGGTCCTGTCTCCTATTGCACCGGCGCCAGAGTCGCCGCCGGAGGACAAGGAGGAGGAGGAGGAGGAAGAGGAGTAGGAGTAGGAGTAGGATTTAATTAGTTTTTCTTTGTTGTTTTTAGTTGCTTATTTTTTTGTAAATATTGTTAATGAATGAAATCTATCTTTGTTCATCTATGTGATTGAATATTACTTGTGTATCTTGTGTGTTCTTTTGTGAGATGTGTAATTGAATATTGTTAATGAATGAGTATCTTGTCTGTTCTTCAACTGTGTGAATGAATGAATGAATGTGTAGTGTGTTCATCGTGTTCCTCAGACTCGGGTATCATAAGGTAATTATCTCAGGCGGTTGTTAATTCAAACCCGCCATGAGAAGAAGATTATCTCAGGCGGTTGGTAAGTAATACCCGCCTGAGATAAACATCTTCTTAGGCGGTTATTAAGTACCAACCGCCTGTGAAGATATTTATTTCTTATTAATTAATATTCTTGATTAAATGTCGGTCCTTTAAAAAGGCAAAGTTCCACTTTATTGTAATATTATTGATAAGTAAAGGTTACCCTTAAATTTTACTTCATAGATCCTTTGAAATTGGTCAGAACATAAAAAACATACAACAAATACTATTTTTCATTTTTCTATCTTGATGAATATAATGCTTTTTTCATTTATTTTTTCAGTGGACATTTTTACTCATCATACCAACCTCTATGAATTTTTTTCAGATTTTTTTAAATTTTTTTGAATCAATGTGTGTTCATAATTTGACGAATGCCTCAGATGTATATGAGCATTTAGTTAGAATGATGGATAATTTGAAGTTTGACATGTTGGAATGCTTTTTAAAAAATTAACAAAATTCATACATGCATTTATAAATGATACAAATATGTTCATACAAACAAATTTGAGTGAATGATATTTTTTATGAGATACACAAATGTGAATAATATGTGCGTAGAAATTAATTTGATATTTACCAAAACATTACAGTGTCAGCTATACAAGTTATAAAATATTTTGTTCAGGTGGTAGATGTTAATTTTATACAAATGTAGAAGAAAGAATCATCGAATTTTGACACGATTTGCATAATCTAAACATGTTTGAGTATTTATATTGGAATCTAAATAAAAAGAAGCAAGGGATAAGGAAACTGAAGAACAGTATCGGACATTATCTCAGGCGGTTGGTAAGCAATACCCGCCTGAGATAAACATCTTCTCAGGCGGTTATTAAGTACCAATCGCCTGTGAAGATATTTACTTCTTCTTCTTAATTAATATTATTGATTAAATGTGGGTCCCTTAAAAAGGCAAAATTCCACTTTCTTGTAATATTATTGATAAGTAAAGGTTACCATTAAATTTCACTTCATAAATCCTTTGAAATTGGCCAGAACATAAAAAACATACAACAAATGCTATTTTTCATTTTTCTATCTTGATGAATATAATGCCTTTTTCATTTATTTTTTCAGTGGACATTTTTACTCATCATACCAACCTCTATGAAATTTTTTCAGATTTTTTTTAAATATTTTGAATCAATGTGTGTTCATAATTTGATGAATGTCTCATATTTATATGAGCATTTAGTTAGAATGATGGATAATTTGAAGTTTGACATGTTGGAATGCTTTTTAAAAAATTAACAAAATTCATACATGTATAAATGATACAAATATGTTCATACAAACAAATTTGAGTGAAGGATCTTTTTTATGAGATACACAAATGTGAATAATATGTGAGTAGAAATTAATTTGATATTTACCACAACATTACAATGTCAGCTATACAAGTTTTAAAATATTTTGTTTAGGTGGTAGATGTTAATTTTATACAAATGTAGAAGAAAGAATCATCGAATTTGGATACAATTTGCAGATTCTAAATATGTTTGAGTATTTATATTGGAATCTAAATAAAAAAGAAGCAAGGGATAAGGAAACTGAAGAACAGTATTGGGCATTATCTCAGGCGGTTGGTAAGTAATACCCGCCTGAGATAAACATCTTCTCAGGCGGTTATTAAGTACCAACCGCCTATTTTGACATCCGTGCGCGAACTTTTGTTTCCCCGAGGCATGACCTTTCAAATCGTGGTTAGTAGATATTTACTTCTTCTTAATTAGTATTCTTGATTAAATATCTTCTCAGGCGGTTGGTAAGTAAAACCCGCCTGAGATAAAGTTAAAACCCGTCCGTGAAAAACCGATGCCTATATAAGGACCCCTCACCACAGTCAAAACGCAACCCTGGAGAATTTATATCGATGCTGCAAGGCTGTTGAATTTCCCCTGCGCCGTGCCGCCGCTGCGCTGCCCAGCCCATACTGTCGCGCCGCCACTCAACCTCGTACCGCCACTTCTCCACCCAGCCGGCCCACCGTGCTGATGCCTCTGGAAGGTAAATGTAGTTTCCTTACTTTTTCTTTGTATATTTTAGTTAGCTGATAAGCTGTTAGTGTTGTGTGTTCTGGTATATGGATTCTATCCTTTTGCATGTGTAAGGACTGTATAGATTGTGTTCTGGTATATTGATGTATGGACTATATGGATTGTTTCCTTTTTGTGTGTTCTGCTAGTTTGGTCTTTTATATATTGATGTATGGTCTATATGTATTGTTTCCTTTTTGTGTGTTCTGCTAGTTTGGTCTTTTATATATTGATGTATGGACTATATTGTAACAATCTTATTGTAGTTTGTACCTATTATGTGACATGAATATGATGTTTAATTAACAGATGCTATTGTAATATATATAAGATGCATGAAGTTTACCCGAACATGTAATTGTAGTTTTATGTTGAAAGCATCTAGGCCCCTATGAGGTACGGTTTTGGTGATTAATGACAACCATTGGACTTTACTAATGAATTTTTGGATGCAAGGTCCCCATAATCACTCAATCAAATGAAATCTATATGTCATTGGAGACCCATATACAATCACTTTATGAGATCAAATCAATGATATGAAGACAAGAAGTGAAAGCTCTTATGTCAAAGTCATTCAACCACAATTGATGACACTTAATGCTTGACAACCATCAGAAGTACATTTCCAACAAAAGTCTAAGAGGTCAATCGAGCAAGACACAAAAGAATCACTTAGAAACAACTCTAAGCAAACAAAATCAACTCACCGGATCAACCGATTATTTCTGAGAACAACACATCGGTCGAGTTGGTTCAGCAGAAGAAGAAGACCTCAGAAAAAAGCAATCACCGGATCATCCGATGTTAAGGGCTCAGCTACATCGGTCCATCAGTACAGTTTGCAATATCATTGGACCAAGTGTAGCACCGGATCATCCGATGTACAAAAATACACACATCGGTCAATCACACCAGTAAGCATCAAGTTTGAGCCAATTCTGGAGGAAGAGCCACCAGATAATCCGATGAGAAGACAAGTGCAACATCGGTCTAACAACGTTCATATCTGACACAATGACATCAGCTAAAGTAAACTTGACCGATGATAACTAAAGGGGAGACATCGGATCATCCGATGTTCGCAGAAAAGTTCTATCAGCCTACTTTTCCAACGGCTATTTCGTGAAGGCTGGCTATAAATACCCCCTAAACTTGTCATTTCGACAAGTCTTGATCATCAGACATTCTCAACACATCCACAAGCATTCAAGACCAAGAGCCATCACTTCTACATCATTTTCGACCACCTACACACCAAGAGATAGGCTAGAGCTAGCTAGAGAGAGAGCTTGTGTGCCTCCATTCTGGGTGAGTGGAATCTCTAGGATAGTGAGAGCCTCAAGGGAGTGCCCCTTGGTGTTTGTAACTGTGAGAGACTTCCGGAACTTGCCAAGGCGTTTGTGGAAGCCCGGAGGGTCGAAGTTGTACAAGGCTTGAGCTCCACCTTGCCAAGGTTGGCAAACGGAGAAGAATAGTGGAGATCCCTTGTCTCGGTGACTTGGGTGTGGCTATACCCTTTGGTGGGTGCCACAACGTGGATGTAGGAAGATCTTGAAGATCTTGCCAAACCACGGGATAAATCCTCGTGTCTCCTCGGGAGTTTGCATCCTCTTCCTCTCCCTTACATTTATGCATTTTATATTCCGTGAAGTTGCTATTTACTTCAATGCATAGATAGTTTGCGTAGGTAATTGGACTTTTAGGAATTAAGTTTTATTTAGATTTTCGAAAAGAAGCCCAATTCACCCCCCCTCTTGGGCATTAGATCCTTACAATTGGTATCAGAGCAAGGTTGCTCATAGGATCATTCTAGCTTCAACGCTAGAGAGCTAAAATGGCCAAGGTTGGGGGTTCGGTTCCTATCTTCGAGGGCAAGAACTTTGCCTATTGGAAAGCACGCATGCGCGCTTATCTAGAGGCTATTGCTCCCGAAGTATGGGAAGTGACCCACGCGGGGTTTGGAGAGCACAACTGTGTTGGTGATCAAATTAAATGGGATGCTAAAGCTAGGAATTCAATCTATGAGTGTATTAGTCAAGATGTTTTTTCTAGGATTGCTAGCAAAGAAAAGGCATGTGAAATTTGGGCTTGCTTGATAGAAATTCTTGAGGGTTCTTCTCGTGTGAAGGAACTTAAATATCACATGCTTAAAGCAAAATATGATGAATTTAAGATGCTACCTCATGAAAATGTTAATGAGATGTTCTCTCGCTTGAATGTACTTATTGAAGAAATTAATGCTCTTGACATTGCTTCTCTTGGCAAGGGACTCATCAACCGCAAGATCCTCATGCTCCTTCCCAAGCCAAAGTACAACATCATCAACTTCATGCTCCAAAAAGAGTCTCTTGACCACATTGAAGTTTCAGAGCTCATTGGAGAAATTCACGCTCATGAGATGAGTGTACTTGGGATGATGGAGCAATCATCTTCAAAAACGATTGCTCTAAAGGCCTCCGCCAAGAAAACAAGCCTCAAGAAGAAGAAGGTGGTTGAGCCTAGCTCAAGTGAAGAGGAGCAAGCATCAAGTGAAGATGAAGATGATGAGCTTGCATTGATGATGAGGAAGTTCTCACACTTGAACTCCATGATTAACAAGAAGGGATACACCTTTGATCCCAAGAAGAAAGCGTTTCTACCAAGGAGAGATGATCACAAGACTTGCTACAATTGTGGTGATCAAGGCCACATCTCCTATGATTGTCCAAAAACGGACAAAAGAAGAGAGAACCACAAGAGCAAGCATCGCAAGCTTGAAGAAAGCGATGATGATGAAGAAGAGGTCAAACCCAAACCAAGAGCCTTTGGGAAGAAGAAACATGACAAGGGAAAGAAGGCAAGACTCTTCCCAAACAAGAGAAATGGCCCACAAAAGGTGTTCATGTGTGAGGCAAATGAATGGGTCACCGACGAAGAAACAAGTGATGAAGAGAGTGAAGTGGAAGAAGAAAGTTTGGCCGGCCTCGCCATTGCCAACAATGATGACTCACCTCTTCATCCACCGCCCATGTGCCTAATGGCGAAAGGTAACACCAAGGTATGTGATGACTCTAGCAATGATGAGCTTTCCCCCGATGATTTAACTTCTTTGATAAATGAATATCATGCTATCATTAAGAGGGAAAAGAGTAAGGTTAAAGCTCTTGAAGAAACTCATGCTAGACTTGAGAGTGCTAACCTCGATTTGCTTGACAAGTATGAAAGCATACTCAAAGAGCATGACGCGCTCAAATCTCATGTCAAGAAAATTGAGGAAGAAAAGGCTAAAATCAAGTTAGATAATCATGAGCTTAACTTAGCACACCAAACACTCTTGAAAGAGCACAACAAGTTAGTACAAGAACATCAAACACTTAACCTTGCTCATGACGTGCTTGATCAAGAGTTGAAAAATATAAAGAAGCAAACTCTTAATGATAGGATATCCATTACTTCTCATGTCACTAATGCCTTGAACAAGTCTTTGTCTTTGAAAGCAAACGCTAGGGAGAAGGACTTGTTGGAAGAAATTGAGAGTCTCCGCACTAGTGTGGCTAAATTTCCAAAAGGGGAAGTCAAACACAAGGAAATACTCTTCCAACAAGCAAAGGCCTTCAACAAGAGAGGACTTGGATCCTTCCCGGTGCCTAACAAAGGAAAGGTGCCCTCACCGGAGCTTAGAACAAGCTTCATCAAGGAAGTTGGTTCTTATTGCCAACATTGTGAGGTCACCAGTCACCACACAAGGGAGTGTCCTCTTCCTAACCGACCCTCTCCCAAATTGCCCATTAATTACAAATCTACTTTCAATGATCGTTATTATCTCTTGAGTAAAGTAGATGGCAAGGTGAAGGCTAGGTTCATTGGCAAGGACATGAAGGGCATGAAGGGGAAGCTCCCCAAGGAACTTTGGGTCCCAAAGACACTTGTATCACACATACAAGGACCTAAGTTGGCTTGGGTGCCTAAAGTTAAAAATTGAATTCATGTGTGTAGGTGAACTACAAAGCCAGAGGAAAGCATTGGGTACTCGATAGCGGGTGCACCCAACATATGACCGGTAATGATGGTATGTTCACCACCATAGAAAACCCCAACAATCATGAACATGTCACATTTGGTGATAACTCTAAGGGAAAGGTAATTGGGTTAGGTAAAATTGCTATTTCATATAATCTATCCATTTCCAATGTTTTGTATGTCAAGTCACTTAGTTTTAATTTACTTTCCATTGCACAACTATGTGATCTTGGACTAACATGCACATTTAGCAAAAATGATGTTGTTGTGAGTAGTGAAACAAGCCAAGACATAGTCTTCAAAGGATTTTGGCATGGACATCTCTAACTAGTAGACTTCTCCAACAAGAATGCTAGCTTGACCACTTGCCTTTTCACTAAGACAAGTTTGGGATGGCTATGGCACCGACGCATAACGCACATCGGGATGAGCAAACTCAAGAAGTCATTCAAGCTTGGGATGGTGACCGGCGTGAAGGATGTCACATTTGAGAAGAACAAGCTTTGTAGCGCTTGTCAAGTCGGGAAGCAAGTTGCTTCACACCACCCAATGAAGACAATGGTGTCAACCTCCAAGCCACTTGAGCTACTCCACATGGACCTCTTCGGACCGTCCACATATCAAAGCCTTGGCGGTAACCTCTATTGTCTTGTTATAGTTGATGACTACTCTCGCTATGCTTGGACTCTATTTCTAGGTGACAAGAGTGAAATTCTGGAAGTGTTCAAGACCTTCGCCAACCGTGCTCAAAGGGAATTTCAACTTCCCATCATCAACGTCCGGAGTGACAACAGCACCGAATTCAAAAACTACAACATTGGGGAGTGGTGTGACCGTGAAGGCATGAAACATGAGTTTTCGGCCACATACACTCCTCAACAAAACAGTGTCGTTGAAAGGAAGAACAAGACACTCATCACTCTTGCGAGAGCAATGCTTGATGACTAAGGCACGTCGGAGAAGTTTTGGGCCGAAGCAATCAACACGGCGTGCCATGACGCAAATAGGGTCTATCTCCATCGACTACTTCAAAAGACCCCGTACGAGCTTATCATTGGGAGAAAGCCCAACATCTCCTACTTTTGAGTCTTTGGATGCAAGTGCTACATCTACCGCAAGAAAAGGCTCGGTAAGTTTGAAAGAAGATGTGATGTTGGTATATTTCTTGGTTATGCATCAAACTCAAAAGCATGTCGAGTATTCAACCAAACCTCCGGTTTAGTTGAGGAAAGTTGTGATGTTGAGTTTGATGAATCTAATGGCTACCAAGAGGAGAGTTTTGGTCATGATGAAATAGATGATGAGCCTCTACGAGAAGCCATGAAGAACATGACCATTGGAGACATCAAGCCTGAGGTTGAGGAGAGCCATGATCAAGGGGGAGCTTCAAGTTCCAACATCAACACTTCAATGGCGCCTCAAGTTGACGAAGAAGAGAAGGATGATCCATTGCCGACTCAAGACTCACAAGCACAACAACATCAAGAAGAAGAAGAAGTCCATGTTCAAGTCCAACCACAAGAGGAGCAACACGCATCACCTTCGTCAAGTGCTTCACAACCACTTATGAGGCATGGACGCATCTCCAAGGCGCATCCGATGGACCAAATCATTGGAAGTCCGTCAAAGGGTGTAAGTACATGTTCTCGCCATTTCGCTTCATTTTGTGAGCACTACTCGTTTGTTTCATGTGTAGAACCCACTCATATTGAGGAAGCACTCCAAGACCCAAATTGGGTGATGGCCATGCAAGAAGAACTCAACAACTTCATCCGCAATGAAGTTTGGGTGTTGGAGGAGCGACCCAAGGACAAGAACGTCATCGGAACAAAGTGGGTGTACCGCAACAAACAAGACGAGATTGGCGTTGTGGTCCGCAACAAGGCAGGACTTGTGGCCAAAGGGTTCTCGCAAGTTGAAGGACTAGACTTTGGGGAGACATTTGCCCCGGTCGCCCGGCTAGAAGACATCCGTATACTTCTTTCCTTTGCATCACATCATAGTATTAGACTTTATCAAATGGATGTGAAAAGTGCCTTTCCTAATGGTTACATTAACGAGCTTGTTTATGTTGAACAACCTCCTGGGTTTGAAGATCCGAGGAATCCTAATCATGTGTATAGGTTGCACAAGGCGCTCTACGGGCTCAAGCAAACACCTAGGGCGTGGTATGAACGACTACGGGATTTCTTGATCATGCAAGGATTCAAGATCGGGAGGGTGGACACCACACTCTTCACCAAAGACATCAACGGAGATTTGTTCATTTGTCAAATTTATGTTGATGATATTATTTTTGGTTCAACTAACGAAGCTCTTAGCCATGAGTTTGGCAAAATGATGTCTAGGGAATTTGAGATGTCGATGATTGGAGAGCTCAACTTCTTCCTTGGATTTCAAATCAAGCAACTTCAAGAGGGGACCTTCGTCTATCAAGAGAAGTACACCAAGGACCTCTTGAAGAAATTTGAGATGGGAGGTTGTAGCTCAAGGAGCACTCCAATGGCAACAAATTGTCAACTCGACGCGGATAAGGACGGTAAACCTATTGACCAATCTAACTACCATTCTATGATTGGCTCATTGCTTTATCTTATCGCAGCTAGGCCTGGTATCATGTTTAGTGTATGCTTGTGTGCTCGCTTTCAAGCGGCACCTAAAGAATCGCATAGGAAGGCGGTCTTTAGGATACTTAGGTATCTTAAGCATACCCCTAGTATGGGTTTGTGGTACCCTAAAGGTGCAAAATTCCACCTCTTGGGATACTCGGATTCAGACTTTGCCGGATGCCGCGTGGATCGCAAGAGTACCTCCGGTGGTTGCCACTTGCTTGGGCGTTCCCTAGTATCTTGGTCTAGTAAGAAGCAAAATTACGTCGCCTTGTCCACGGTGGAAGCGGAATATATAGCGGCCTGTGCATGTTGTGCCCAAATTCTTTATATGAAGCAAACCCTTTTGGACTTTGGTATTAAACTTGGTTGTGTGCCTCTCCTTTGTGACAATGACAGTGCGGTTAAGATAGCTAAAAACCCCGTTCAACACTCCCACACTAAGCACATTGATATTCGCCATCATTTCTTGAGGGACCATGAAGCTAAGGGAGACATCTCATTGCGAGGTGTTAGGTCGAAGAACAATTTGTGGATATCTTCACTAAACCACTTGATGAGAAAACTTTCTCTAGGCTAAGAAGTGAGTTAAATGTGCTAGATGCAACAAACGTCATGTAAGAATGCACTTCATATAGGTCTTGCCTAACTCTCAAAGGATAGGGGTGAGCAAGGGTTAGCTTGGGATGGAGGTTCTTTTAGGTTTCCCCAAGGGTTGGAGAGTAGCTCTCCCTAAAGAGGCCTTTCAAAGGTTCAAATTTGGCAAGATAGATTTATTTTATGCCTTGCATGATGCCTGCCATATAGACTTGTAATTTCTTGCATTATAAAATGTTTGGCATTGCATATAGTAGATTGTCACAAAGGGGAACCCACCTCATGAGAAAGAGACTTGTTTGAAATGCAATATCTCAACTCATATAAGGTGGAAAGAACAAAATGTTAGGTGCATTAATGCCTAGAGGAACATCCTTTAAAGAGATAGAAGTCTTCATACTCTAGCTCACAAAGCATGGGACTTACATTTTATTTGGATAATTTCCTTCCCATTTTTCTTCGGTGTTCTATTCCCTTTAAGGCTTAGCCAAGCTATTGGCATATTAGCATTTCTGAGGGGTAAGGGGTTGCCCAAAAAGTCCTAAGACATGTGTTTCTCATTGTTTGTTTGTTTGGTCAAAGGACATATATGGGATGTTGCTGTTTTGTAGTCATAGGATTATCCGATGCTCAGGTCAGACCATCATCGGATCAGTTGGTGTTCAAAAGCCAAGAGTCAGACCAGTCAGCAACACAAATCAACCGACGCGTTCACTTGGAAAAGCATCGGTCCATCCGGTGTTTACAATGAATTCCACCGATGATATTCCCTTCCACGTCGGTCCATCCGATGTCAACGACACCTTTTTGAATACCCTTACTGTGACATTCGACTGATGCTATCTCTTTGCACGTCGGTCCATCCGGTGTCAACGGCACCTCCTTGAATACCCTTACTGTGCCATTCGCCCGATGCTTCTATCGTTTCAACATCGGTCCATCCGGTGTTAAAGTTTCGGCTAGGGTTTGTACCCCCTATTTAAACGGCGCTTCGCCTCCTTTTCTTCTCTCTCCCGATCCCGTCGCCCGCGCCTCACCTTCCATCGCCGCCGTCTCTCTCTCCCTAAGCCGCCGCCGCCCTCCGGTCGCCGGCGCCGCCCTCCGGCCGCCTCCGCCAGCAACCGCTGCCGCCCGGCCGTCGCTGCACCACACCGCCGCCCGGAGCAACCGCCGCCGCCACTCGCTTCCACCACCGCAGTCGCCGCCGCCACTCGCCTCCACCGCAGTCGCCGCTGCCGCTACAACACAGCGCCGCCGCCGGTCTCCCTCACCACCACAGCACCCAAGCACCGCCTCCTCCCGTGCACCACCGTCGCCCCAAGCACATCGCCGTCGTGGAGCTTCCACTGTCGCCATCTCTTCATCGCTAGGGTTGCCGGCCGCAATCATACTTCATTCTCGTGCATCGCCCAATCACAATGGTTCGCGACAAGGAGAACAAGGGCAAGGCCATTGCGGAGCCGGCCGCAAAGAAGCAGAAGCTCTCGAAGGACGAGAAGAAGGCGTTGATGGCCGCTCGCGCTGCCGAGGAGCGAGAGCGTGGCTGAGGAGGATCACTGAGGATCCGCGAGGCTCGTCCAAGGAAGCCTCCCGTGATCAATGAGTCCGAGGCTGAAGAAGAGCCGGAAGAGCTACTCGTCCGCCGGCGCTCAGCCCGGACCTGTGGGGGGCATCCCGCGGTAGCACCACGTCCGAGACCGACGGCTTCCGATCGTCGTGAGGACAGGGAGGCCTAGAGAGCCATCTACAAGATGGACACCACCGTCCGTGTCAGTGAAGGTGTCCGTTTGACTGATTACCGGAAGATGAAGGCCAAGCAGCTCCGAAGACTCAGATGGAGTATCTTGCTTGAGGAGTGGTACCAGCAGCCCAGAGAGGCTCTTGTGGACAGTCGTTTCTGGACTGTGACACAGGCGTTGCTCTACGAGACCTATAGACGCCGAGGCCACAAGTTATTCCAGCATAACTTTCTGGATTGGGATCAGCTCGCCCTGGCAGCAGAGACAGAGATTCGCCCATACTTTGAGAGGTATCGCGGGCTGGTGCAGCTGATGTCCTATGAGAGGAGTGCTTATGTGGAGGATTGGGTACGCGTGTTCTACGCTACCCTCTACGTCTCTGAGGGCCGCATGTCGATTGACTTCATGTTCATGGGACAACACCATCACCTGACGAGACAGACGCTTGCACAGCTGCTGGGAGTGGACCTGCATGACACTTGCGTGCATGAGAGGGTGTATGGTCAGGCAGACCCACCGAGGAGGCCGCTCACTGGAGGAGTGGCACCACCACTGGAGCAGATTCGCTCTTTGTTTGGACCGACCTTCTCTCTAGACCAGCCGAGGGTACCGGCACTGCTGACTCCAGCTACGCGCACAGTGCACCTTGCCTTGCGCCGCACACTCCTGCCAAGGTCCGGGTATCTAGAGGGGTTCACCAGTCTGCAGTAGACCCTCCTGTTCTACATCATGAACGGGATGGAGTTCGATATAGTGGACATCCTCATATGCGAGATGGAGGATGTGATCACTGACGGAGTGGGCATGATGAGGCAGCTTGTGTTCGGACACTGGATCAGCTATCTACTCTCCATGATGGTTCCTGAGGGGTCTGCGGTACGTGACAGCTACACTGACGAGAGTGTGACACGGTTCAGTCACTACCGTGCCCCAGCTCCTGGAGACCGCCACCTTGGCCGTCCAGTCGAGCGTCAGGTTCGTGCTCGTCTGTCTGAGGAGGACTGGTCTGATCTGGAGAAGGAGGATGAGAGGCTGGCTGAGGCAGAGGCACTGGGTGAGGACCTGCAGCATATATGGTCCGAGAGCGACACAGATGGCAGTGTTGAGGAGTACTTCCCACCTCCTCCCTCACCCAGGCAGCACGACGCGGAGGCTGGAGGCTCTACAGTGCCACCCCCTACTCCACCTCCCGTCTCAGAGGCACAGGTTTCTCAACCGTTCGAGCTCACATCCCTCCTACAACAGATGGTTGAGCAGTAGCGCTTGGACCGGCTTGCAGCTGAGCAGGCCCGAGCGGAGCAGGCCGCATGCCTTCTGGAGCTCCAGCAGCAGCAGCAGCAGGAGATGCAGCGCCAGATCGCTCGTGAGAGGCGAAAGGATACTGACCGGCTGACTGGGCTGATCGACCAGATGCGCTTTCGCTCCCTCGACCAGCAGCAGCAGACTTAACAGGCGATGATGGGCATCCTGGGGTTGATCACCAACCTCTACACCCAGTTGCTCCACCTCCACCTGTCCTTGCTCCAGCTGCCACTCCGGTGCCGGCTACGCCGATCCCTTCGATCAGCATGTCTCCACTGCTGGCTCCCGGCACACCGATTCACTCTCCACTGCCGGCCACGACACTGTTCCAGCAGACGCCGGCATCCGTCGTCAGTGCCCCTGTTCCAGTAGCTCCTATCCAGCGGGCACCCACGACGGCTCCTACGGCTCCTACGGCTCCGACATCTCCTTCTACCTCTACTCCAGGCAGCAGCTCCGACGACAGCAACGGTGACCAGTTCGTCATCGTGCCTAGTACTCAGGGTCCTTAGGCACTCGGATCCCTTTTTGGTGTCTTGATGCCAAAGGGGGAGAAGAGTTAGAGGAGTCAGGGGGAGGATAGCTTAGTCTCAGGGGGAGTGTCCTAGCCTTAGGGGGAGTTTACCTATATCATCTTTTGTAATTCGATATTATCATCTGTTGTAATTCGATACTTTTGCTACTCATTTGGTGTTTATTGAGTACTCTTAAGTTGTTAATCGATTGAGCTTATTTGGTGCCTATCTTATGATCACTTATTCACTTGAGTTATTCTTTGATTGAGCTTTCAAATTTTAAGTGTAATAATCTTGTATTCATTGCATATCCTCTTAAGCTTCATACAATCAAATTCATTACTATTGTGCTTTAATTGTTGTGTTGTCATCAATCACCAAAAAGGGGGAGATTGAAAGCAGCTAGGCCCCTATGAGGTACGGTTTCGGTGATTAATGACAACCATTGGACTTTACTAATGAATTTGTGGATGCAAGGTCCCCGTAATCACTCAATCAAATGAAATCTATATGTCATTGGAGACCCATATACAATCACTTTATGAGATCAAATCAATGATATGAAGACAAGAAGTGAAAGCTCTTATGTCAAAGTCATTCAACCACAATTGATGACAGTTAATGCTTCACAACCATCAGAAGTACATTTCCAACAAAATTCTAAGAGGTCAATCGAGCAAGACACAAAAGAATCACTTAGAAACAACTCGAAGCAAACAAAATCAACTCACCGGGTCAACCGATGATTTCTGAGAACAACACATCGGTCGAGTTGGTTCAGCAGAAGAAGAAGACCTCAGAACAAAGCACTCACCAGATCATCCAATGTTAAGGGCTCAGCTACATCGGTCCATCAGTACAGTTTGCAATATCCTTGGACCAAGTGTAGCACTGGATCATCCGATGTACAGAAATACACACATCGGTCAATCACTCCAGTAAGCATCAAGTTTGAACCAATTCTAGAGGAAGAGCCACCGGATCATCCGATGAGAAGACAAGTGCAACATTGGTCTAACAACGGTCATATCTGACACAATGACGTCAGCTAAAGTAAACTTGACCGTTGATAACTAAAGGGGAGACATCGGATCATCCGATGTTCCTAGAAAAGTTCTGTCAGCCTACTTTTCCAACGGCTATTTCGTGAAGGCTGGCTATAAATACCCCCTAAACCTATCATTTCGACAAGTCTTGATCATCAGACATTCTCAACACATCCACAAGCGTTCAAGACCAAGAGCCATCACTTCTACATCATTTTCGACCACCTACACACCAAGAGATAGGCTAGAGCTAGCTAGAGAGAGAGCTTGTGTGCCTCCATTCTGGGTGAGTGGAATCTCTAGGATAGTGAGAGCCTCAAGGGAGTGCCCCTTGGTGTTTGTAACCGTGAGAGACATCCGGAGCTTGCCAAGGCGTTTGTGGAAGCCCGGAGGGTCGAAGTTGTACAAGGCTTGAGCTCCACCTTGCCAAGGTTGGCAAACGGAGAAGAATAGTGGAGATCCCTCTTCTCGGTGACTTGGCTGTGGCTATACCCTTTGGTGGGTGCCACAACGTGGATGTAGGAAGATCTTGACGATCTTGCCGAACCACGGGATAAATCCTCGTGTCTCCTCGGGAGTTTGCATCCTCTTCCTCTCCCTTACATTTATGCATTTTATATTCCGTGAAGTTGCTATTTACTTCAATGCATAGATAGTTTGCGTAGGGAATTGGGCTTTTAGGAATTAAGTTTTATTTAGATTTTCGGAAAGAAGCCCAATTCACCCTCCCCCCTCTTGGGCATTCGATCCTTACATATGTGTTTTCCTTTTCAATATGCTACTTGTGTGTGTGTACCTCCTGCTTGCATATATTTCGAAGGAGTGATTAGGGTTAGCTTTCTAGGGAGATGGTTTTATAACTCACCCATTTAGTTACCATCGTTGGATGGGACCCGATGTCAAGATATAATGGACTGGATCCCACCCAAACCTAGCCCATGCTGTTGGGTCTGTTTGCCCCATGACTTCAATCCTTCACCCCCGATTGCTGCTCCTGCCACCTTCGACTCCATCTGCCTCAAGCTGTAGTAAGGTTGGGCATTGGCAACCATACCTTCTCATTGCTAGGTGACATCAATGGTGGCACGGTGCAGAAGCCAGCAACAGGGCCATCTGCAAGCGGCAGCGAGGTTGGGAAATGGCACCGGGGGTGGAAGGCGGCACCGGGGCCAGCTGCAGGTGGCGACAAGGATGGAGACAGTGTTGGAGGCACCAGGGCCAGCTGCCGGCGGCGGCGAGACCGAAAGACGGAGGTGACAGTCGGAGCCGCGAGCGATAGCGCACGATGGTCGATGGAAAGTCGGCGGCAGTCACCGAAGTGGCGAAGTGGAGCCGTGCCACGCTCCAGCAGCGCGCCTCTCCATCACGTCAGGTCGGGGGCGGCGGCAAAAATCCACCTGTACCCGCAACCGTTGGGTGCAATACCCGTCGGGTACCCGTACCCGCAGGTATAATTGCCATCCCTAGATCCCACCCAAACCTAGCCCATGCCACTGGGCCTGTTTGCTTCACGACTTCAATCCTTCACCCCCGCCTCAAGACGTCACCCGTCTCCTACATTAGTCACCCTAATCATACATGTTATGTCTCTGTAAATTCATTTTATAGAAGACCTTTAGAGAATATTTGTGGCCAAATTTTGTAAATCTGACAAAAATTCTATTATTGATGCATGGACCGTCGAGCGTGAATGTATAACATGCCAAGACCCGATCCTATGTACATTCATAATGTTGCAAATTTTATTGAAGCATCCAAGAGACATGCAAAGTTGCAAAAGATAGATGACATATTATGTCCACGTATCGACTGCAAAAATAAGATTGCTTGGACGGATACTATAGTAATCAAATCTCACTTGGTGAAAAGAGGTTTCAAAAAAAAACTACACAATATGGACAGAACATGGTGAGTTAGATACACATGATGTGGATAAAGATGATGAGAGAGGTTCAGATGATGATAATGTTCATATCGATGATGGTAGTGACAATCAAGCTGGTGATGATGATGATGAGTTCGATTGTGAGGAGATGTTGCGTCACATTGAACCATATGTATTGAATTCTATGGGAGCAAGCAAATGTTTAAGTAAAATGGAGATATTGCAGAATGCTGCGATGGAGCTTTTATATGATGAATCAAACGGTTGTGATAAAGAGTTTACTACATTGCGTGCAGTCCTAGAACTACTAAAGTTGAAAGCTACGCACGGATGGTCCGATTGTAGTTTCTCCGATCTTTTGAATCTTCTGGCAGAAATTTTTCCAAATCCAAATAAACTGCCCAGAAGCACTAATAAAGCGAAGAAACTTCTTTGCCCGATGGCACTAGGTGTGACAAAAATACACGTTGTGTGAACCATTGTATTCTGTATCGCAAAGAGCATGAGCTCGCAACTAGATGCCCCATTTGTGGTGTCAGTAGATATAAGAAGGACTACAATCACCAGTATGTTACCAACATGAAAAAGACTCAGAAGAATAAGAAGTTTATTATTGGTCCTGAAGGTGACGATGACGATACTTCTGCCGATGCAGACGGGAAGAATAAGAGAAAAAATCCTGCCTTGGTGATGTGGTACCTTCCGATAATTGATCACTTGAAGCGTTTGTTCTCAAACCCTCGGGAGGCTGAACTTATGCGTTGGCATTCCGAGCAACGCAAGAAGAATGAAAAACATATACGACACCCTGGTGATGCAATGCAGTGGAAAAAATTTGATATTCAGTATCCAGAATTTGCGAAGGAAATCAGAAATGTGAGGTTTGCCTTGGGTACAGACCGAATGAATCAGTTTGGTGAAAAAAGGAGCATACACAGCACATGTCCCGTGGTCTTAACGATGTACAACCTACCGATGTGGTTGTGTCACAAAAGGAAATATATCTTGTTATCTGTTCTTATCCATAGTCCAAAACAACCCGGCATCGAAATTGATGTGTTCTTGGAACCATTAATGGAAGATATGGCGAAATTGTGGAATGAAGGGGTACGTACATGGGATGAGTACAAGCGGGAGTATTCACGCTAAGAGCAATGATATTCGTTACCGTGCATGATTATCCCGGGCTGTTTACATTATCGGGACAAATGAAAGGGAAGAAAGGTTGTGTTAGGTGCATGGATAGAACTGGCTTTCTATACCTCACTTCATCCAGAAAGACGGTGTACATGAGACACCGATGGTTCTTGACAGATACACACAAGTATAGGAAGATGAAAGAACAATTTGATAACAAAATCGAAAAAGATATTGCACCAAAACCTTACAGTGGAAAACTTGTGTTTGAAATGGTCAAGAACATTCATATTGCTATCGGTAAGGGCAAAAATAGTAAAGGAATTAAGAGAAAGAAAAGTACATCTTCGGATGATACAACTGACATGGCTTTCAAGAAACAATCAATTTTTTCAAGTATCTTCCGTATTGGAAGAATCTGGAACTTTGCCATAGTATTGATTTGATGCACGTTACAAAGAATGTATTTGACAGCATCATTGGGACCTTGCTGGACATGCCGAGGAAAACAAAGGACGGATTAAATTCACGTATGGATCTAGTAAATCTTGATTTGAAACCTGAGCTTCATCCAGTAGAAAAGGCAAACGGGAAGCATTACCTTCCCCCAACCAGCTACAACTTGACGCTAGAAGAGAAAAAAGCAATTTGCGAATGCTTGCGTGGGACCAAAGTGCTCACGAGTTTCTCATCCAATATCCGCAAACTAGACTCGATGAAAGACTTGTCTTTATTCGGTTATAACTCTCACGACTGTCACATGATGATGACATTTTTCCTTGCCATTGCAATAAGAGTCATCAAACCTGAGCATATAAAAGTTGTCATCACTCGTTTGTGTTACTTCTTCAATGCAGTATCGCAAAATGTGATAGCACATGAAGATTTAGACTATCTGAAAACATACATCGTCGAGACAATGTGCAATCTTGAGATGTGTTTCCCACCATCCTTTTTCGATATGCAAGTACACCTAATCATACATCTTGTTGATCAGATAAAAGCATTGGGGCCACTATATTTACATCATATGTTTTTGTTGGAGAGATATTTAGGAGTATTAAAAGGTTATGTGCGGAACCGTGCTCACCCAGAGGGTTCAATTATGGAAGGATACACCACTGAAGAAGTAATTGAGGGTTGCGCTGATTACATCAAAGATGGAAAATCGATAGGTGTGCCTATACCGGTACATGAGGGTAGACTACGTGGGAGAGGCAAAGTGGGTAAGAAAACTTTTATCATTCAAGATTACAAGAATGTACACCGTGCACATTTTGGTGTACTACAACAGCTCGCAATAGCTGAGTCGTACATCGAGGAACACCAAATTGAGCTTCGTGATAAAAACCAAGACCGCACAGTAGAGTGGATCATGAAAGAGCACAGAAGATGTTTCAATGAATGGTTAATAGACAAAAATATACCATACGGAAACACTATAGAAGAGGCAACAATGAAGAAGTTAGCTTCTGGCCCATCTGCTTTGGTGACATCATGGCAAGCATATGACATCAATGGTTACACATTTTACACTAAAGAAAAAGACGGTAAGAGTGTTGCACAAAATAGTGGTGTTCGTATTGAGGATTATGATTCACAAGGGCAAAAGACCACATACTTCGGGTTCATAGAGGAAATATGGGAACTCGATTATGGCGAAAGAATGGTAATGCCCATATTTAAGTGCCAATGGGTCAAACATCCTGATGGTGTGAATGTGGACAATTACGGGCTGACACTGGTAGACTTGAATAAAGTGGGTTATAAAGATGACCTGTGGGTTCTCGCCGATAATGTTGCACAAGTTTTTTATGTTCAAGATCCAGAAACTGAGAAGATGCACGTAGTTGTTTCTCGAAAGCAAAATATTGTTGGGGTTGAGAATGTGGGAGATAATGAAGAGGAATATAATCAGTATGAAGAGATGTACCTTTTCACCGAACCAGAAAACATCAAGCGCGTAGAGAGAAGCATTAAAAAGAATTTGAAACCCTATATGCGAGAAGTTGTCAATGCTGGAAAAAATGTATATAGCAATGCGAGATGATATATATTGTATATATTTGTATCTTCTGAAATAAACTTAGAACAATGTTTTATTTCAGCTTTAGATAGCATGTTTTGAACATTATTAAATTCAGCTTCTGTTTCGAGCTCCTATCAAGCTAATCCCTTCACAGTAAGCTCTTGTAGATGCAAGTAACACCCGAGACTCATCATTTGGATTGTTAAAAGCTTCAATTGAAGTCTGACGATACTTCCTGTCCATTTGAGGACTTGTTTGGATAGGAGTACACCCAAACAAGCCATGCAAGATTTCTTTCTCTTCTCTTCATTTTGATAACTTACGAAGATGCTACTTTATCAGTTCTAATGGCTGAATATATTGACTGCAAATCAGTACCATCTCCCTTAGTGCTTTACACAAGCGACGTAATGTACAACTTCAATCACAAATCTTGTTTGTACCATTTTCATCTGAATTTGATCTTAATCTTTCAAGCATAGATTTATCAATAATTGAAGCTTCCTCATCAGACATGTTAATGACAGTTACTACGGAAGGGTGTGTCGAAGCTAACGAAATCTCAACGGGACTGAAGACAAAGAGATGCTGCATATGATTGACAATGTCTAGGTTAGACAACATGAAGCTATGATGACAACCTTCAACAACATGAAAAGTGATGCCAAGGTTATGCTTGCATCAACCAAGACATGTTGTGAGGGTATAACACTTGTTGGGGCAAGCATAACCTTGGCCAAAATCAGAAATCACGCCACCGTTGATTACTCTGAAGGCGCCATGGATTACTCTAAAGTTTACCGAGTACGCACGGAGAAAACTTCAGAGTAATCCATGGCGGCTTTAGAGTAATCCACGGTGTTGTGATTTCTGATTTTGGCCAAGGTTATGCTTGCCCCAACAAGTGTTATACCCTCACAACATGCCTTGGTTGATGCAAGCATAACTTTGGCATCACTTTTCATGTTGTTGAAGGTTGTCATCATAGCTTCACGCTGTTTAACTTGGGCATTGCAACTCATATGCAGGATCTCTTTATCTTCAGTCCGATTCAGATTTCGTTAGCTTCGACACATTCTTCACTTATAACTGCTATTAACATGTGTGATAAGGAAGCTTCACTTATTTGATAAATCTATGCTTGAAAGATTAAGATTAAATCCCTATGAAAGTGTAAAAACAAGATTTGTGATTGAAGTTGTTCGCTTACTCGCTTGTGTGAAGTACTAAGAAAGTGGGTACTGATTTTTAGTCAATATATTTAGGCATTAAAACTGAGAAAGGAGCATCTTCCTAAGTTTTCAAATGGACAGGAGGGAAAGAAATCGTTCAAATGGATGGGAAAATCCTTCCAAGGATCGTCAGGCTTCAAATTGATGCTTTCAACAATTCAAATGATGAGCCACGGGTGTTACTTGCATCTACAATAGCTTGCTGTGCAGGGATTAGCTTGACAGGAGCTTAGCAGCATCAGAGGCAGTTATTAAGTACCAACCGCCTGTGAAAAATTTAAAAACCACCTATGAAAAACTGACGCCTATATAAAGACCCCACGGAGGCATGCCTCTGCCCAGTCCCAAATCGCGCCACGAGGTACCTAAGTAAATTCGCAAAGTTTCCTTACTATGCATTGCATGCTACCTTTTTCTTTGTATATTTTCATAAGCTGCCAGCTTTGTGTGTTGGTATATGGATTGTGTCCTTTTGCATTTGTGTACATATGCGTTTGGACTCAATAATTTGGAAGTTTGGAAGTTTGGTCTTTCAGATAATGATGTCTCGGGCGTGTAGCCGATTGAAGGAGAAGCGCTTGGCGTGGCGCAAGAACCATCCCCATGTATGTACATATGGCACACCGGTCGCATGGTTGTATATACATATGTATCTGTAATGGACTGATGAACTTAACTGTAGTTTGTTTTTCTGTCTTGTTTGTTTTTGGTATTTTCAATTTCTCTGCGTAGGGTTTCTCTGCGAAGCCCGAATCGGGAGATTTATTGAAGTGGTAGTGCATCGTCCCCGGTAAAGAAGGGGTAATTCATGAAGAACAAGCACAATATGAGTTTAACCATCGTCCTCCTATTAATGAATTTCTTTTGCAGACTGAATGGGAAGATGGTTACTACCCCCTGACAATCTCCTTCTCTGAGGACTATCCCTTGGTGCCTCCAAGATGCGCCTTTCCAAGTGGGTTCTTCCACCCAAATGTCCATCGTTCGGGGGCACTCTGCATCGGGATACTTGATCAAGAGACTGTAAGGTAGACCTGTTTTGCTCATGTAATTAATACTTAATTTTTGTCGAACTTATTTGAACTGGTTTCTTATATTGCTTAAATTATATTTCGTAGGGGTGGTGCAGTGCTTTTACAATCAAAACTATACTACTTGAAGTTTAGCGTTTGCTGCATCAGCCAAATGTGCCCGATGTTGAAAATGATTGCTATAATCTACTTATCAAGGTTAGATGACACTTTGACTTAGTAACCAATGTAGGTTATTCATTCCTCCAACATTTTTTAATTTAAATAATGTCAATATTTTCAGGATCCAGCGGAATATAAGAGACATGTTCGGGAGCAAGCAGGACGGTATAATTTAGATTGATCGATGGGAGCTTCATCGTCGATCTACAATGAATGTAGCATAATTTTTGTTTTCCACTTTATAGGGCGCTTCATCATAGTTGTTTGCAGCTGTTACAGAGAGAGGCTCACTTAAACTTGTGCTCAGTGTGTAAAGATGTTATCTTTGAACAATTGTAAAGCCTCTAATGGTGTATTATCACAATTAAGCCAGCCTTACTGGTGATCAAGCATTTCCTATAATGCATTACTGTACTAGTATCCACTCATCTGTGTTTTTCTCCTCATACAATTTTCTCTGCAACGACTACATACGATTGTGATAATTGCAACGACTACATCCCTGTAATTTCAATGAAAATTGCTTGTGATAATTGAACAACTATATAAGGTTCTTAAACAATGACCACCGGTGAAAATACATGATCTTCTCAGGCCGTTGTTAATGAAGAACCGTCTGTGAAGTTCATTACATTACAGGCGGTTATTAATTAAGAAACGCATGTGAAGATCATGTATTTATCCAGGCAGTTGTTTCTTAAAATCCGCCTGTGATGTTATTTTATTGCAGGTGGTTCTTAAGTAATAACCGCATGAGAAAATCGAGTATTTACCCAGGCGATTGTTTTTTAAAATCCGCCTGTGTTGTTCTTTCATCACAGGCGGTTATTATATCATTCGTCATCACAGTCGTATATTTTTAAGGAATGCTTGTGTTTGAAAAATTGAGGCGCCTGTAAAAATGCTTTTTGTAGTAGTGATTATTCTAGAGATTAGAAGGTTAGAACCTTTTGGTTACCACTGCTGCATCCTCCAAGTTACAGCCGCATGCTGTACCAGCAAATCTCCAGTAGCAGAGGTTAGCCAGTAGCCGCAATGCACGACAGCGGAAAATAACCGTAACTTTGCGCCCACACTCGTGTGATCATGTCTTGTAAATATGGTCTTCCCCTACGACACCCCTTCATGGCACTGTACCCTCCTGTGGCAGCGACTAAATTAAGGCCCTTCTCATACACACAAGCTAACACCAAAAGGCTCTCTAGAACACATGTCACACGGCAAGAAAAAGACTAGCATATCATATGTGTACTAACAAACATCTGTGTCGGTAACCTAGATACTAGGTACCCCTGTGGATAAATTCATGGAGTTCCGCCCACTAATATCCTTCGAAGGCAACACGTGTCCTGCAGTACTGGGCCCGCCTCCCTCGTTTTAGTATCTCTAGAGCTACCTTGTGTCCTACAGGGTCGGACCTACCTCCCTTTAGAGGGAAACTCCAGTGCTACCACGTGTCCATTAGCTCCGAACCTAACCCTCAGTAGAGGGAATCTCTAGTGTTGCCACGTGTTAAATAGCTTCAGATCTGCCTCCCTACAGAAGGAAATTCCGGAGCTGCTACGTGTCAGACCCCCGGAATTAAGCCTGCAACAGGAAGATAGTTGGATCTCCAACTGCACAGACGTTCAAGGGGCTATTAAACGGCCATTACAAGACCTAATTAACGCGTCACTAAATCTGTATTAATGACGCGTTATCAAAGGGCTATCAAGACTGTTAACGCCGTCATTAAGGCACATTATCACACTATTAATCACTCATAACACCAGTTGTGTATAAGGTGTTTATGACAGCCGAGGCCACTTGTCGGGCCAGGAATGCACTGTAACGGCCATCCATAGCATATAAAAGGGTTGCGCCATACGGTAGAGGTCAAGCTGATACGCATACAAGCAAGCTCAGACACTTGCTATGCATACACACTCACACAATCAACAACCACCCCGTGGAGTAGGGTATTACGCTCAGGCGGCCCCAACCACGTAAAAACCCTCGATGTTCACCTCTTGTCCTTGATCTTACGCGCGCCTCAAATGAATACAAACCTCTGCAGACTACTTTTTAGTAGTACCGGAGGAAATGTTGTCGCTACACTTCGACATTTAGCACGCCAGGAAGGGGCGCCTAAGATTTCAAGGTGGTAGATTCTGCCGCAGCTTCGTCCAATGGTTTGGCTGAGCAGCCTACTGGAGGAAATCCCTCCAACGTGCAATAGCTAGCCATTGTTGTTGTCCCGTTGGGTATCGTTCCAGCACCACCTCCACCATCTCAGCAGGATGGTGTGTTCGAGTTGGTCACTGCATCGACCAACAACCTTGAGAATGTGTTGAATGTAGCGCGGACTCTTCTACAACGTCCACCAGCACAGGCAACTCCTCTCACTGTGCTGGAACAGTGGTGTGCTGATGTGGAGCATTTGGTTGTAGCTGCAGCGAACGCCATTAGCAACCAAGGTTCGCCCCTTGCTGGCCAAGCACCTTCAAGGAACAAGACCTTGTCTGGTAGACTTGGTCCTCATGCATAGCAGCACAAGAGACGTGTGCCCTCCCAGCAAGTGACATCACTATCGTCCGGGGCTCATCGTACTCATACGGCATTGAGGATCCCAACACAGGACCTGCGGTCGGAGCTCAATCGCCACTACATGAGGCAGGATGCTGCGTCCAAATCGAGCGCGCTCGCGAGATGCGAGAGGATCGAGGAAACCCTTCTCCACTGGGTGTGGGGGGCGGCTGTTCGGCCCTTGCCATAAATCTTCGCATGTCCGATTGGCCGCCTAAGTTCCGGCCTCATTTGCCAGAGAAATATGATGGGACAGTCAACCCCGACGAGTTTCTTCAGATTTACTCCACTGTCATCCTCGCAGCTGGAGGCAATGAGGTCGTGATGGCCAACTATTTTCCCGTGGCTCTAACTGGGACTGCAAGATTCTGGTTCATAAGTCTACCTGTTGACTCCATTTTTAGTTGGGAGGAACTCTGTCGCTAGTTCATTGCCAACTTCAGGAGCTCCTACACCAAGCCAGGCACTAAACTGGACCTGTTCGTCGTACAATAGAAGGCGGGAGAGTTGCTGCGATAATTTATCCAACTGTTTTCTCAGGTACGGAACACCATTCCTTCAATCTCAAATGCTTATGTCATCATTGCATTCTGACAGGGGGTTCGAGATAAGAAGATTTGGAGAAGGTAGCAACTAAAGATGTTAGTGGCATCACAGAGCACTTCAGCCTGGCACACAAATGCACCAGGGCTGCAGAGTGTTGTGAGATGCACTCCAAACCAACGGTGAAGGCTGGTAAAAATCTTCCTCCAAGGTTGAAGCTACTGCCTCATACAGTGGAAAAAAAAAGAAGAAGAAATCCAACGGCAAGAAGAAGTCGTTGGCCAGCACACCTACTGTTGTTGCTGCTGTAGCTCCTGGTGGTCGGGAGCCACGCCCTGAAAAGCGAACCCAACCATCGTTTGAGGATGGCGACAGTGAGAAGATGTGGCATCCAATCAACAAAACGAACACCCATAACCTTGAAGACTATCGCGAGGTCAAGCGGCTTGTTGAACGCAACAACAAGCGCCAAGAAGAAACCTCTTTCCACCAATAAGAAGGGAAACAAAAAGTTGGTGAAGCTTCGTCTGATCAGGATCTAGGCTTCCAGGACGCCAAGAACTCCTTAAAAGCCGTCTACAACACCGTCGACAACGACTATGATATCTCCAAAAACGAGCATCGGGAGACTCTCCATATGATATATGGAGGGTCCTGGGATATTACCTCCCAACATATCCTCAAGACAATGCATCGGGAGATGGTTGCTGCAGCTCCCACCGCTAAGGAAGAACCTTATCGGAAGTGGATGGATACTCCCATCACCTTCAATTCATCAGATTGTCCGAAGAACATGACCGGAGCTGGTTCAACAATATTCAGCTCTACCATGTCTTGGTGCACGGAGGTGCTGCGCTCAACCTCCTCAGCTTTTTATCTTTTGTGAAGCTCTAGCTCAGCATATCGAACCTTAGGCCCTCACATCCCTTGTCTGGTGTATGTCTGGGAGCTATCACTCTTATCAGATCAGTTACACTTCTGGTCACCTTCGGGACTCGGCACAACTATAGATCTGAGAAGCTGGTGTTTGATGTGGCACACATCAGCCATCCCTTCAATGCCATCCTAGGAAGGCCAGTCCTGTATAGGTTCATGGTCATAGCTCATTACAGCTATATGGTGTTGAAGATGTCGACTCCTTCAAGCATCCTTCGGATCCGAGGGGATCGCACTGTTGGATTCATTGCGCCCGAAGAACTATATGCGCTCGCAACAGCGCAAGAAGAAGAATTTGGCAAGGAGCGACCAGCTCAACAACCTTCGAGCTTGCATCAGCATGGATCAACCTCTGCACCTCATGTGTAACCAAGCAGCGACACCGACATCCCCATTAAAGTTGACCAAATTGGTTCCGATGCTGCCCAGACCACTGATATATTGGGAGGTCTAGACGATAAGTAGGAACTTGTGCTCGTCACTTTCCTCCAGGCGAATGTCGACGTGTTTGCATGGCAACCGTCATAGATGCATGGGATCCCTCGGGAGGTGATCGAGCATGACCTGAAGAAATACCCTGATGCATGGCTAGTACATCAGAAGCCCCGGAAGCAATCAGTCAAGCGGCAAAACTTCATCAGACTAGAAATCAAGAAGCTGCTCGACGCTCGTTTCATCCCGGTTCACCATCCTTGATGGCTGGCAAACTCAGTCATTGTACGAAAGGCCGGTGGGAAGCTTCAGATGTGCATTGACTACACCACCTTGAATAAGGCATGCCCAAAAGATCCATTTCCACTTCCTAAATTAGATCAGATAGTGGATTCTACTTTCGGGTGTGAATTACTGTGTTTCCTAGACGCATATTCTGGATACCATCATATTCAAATGTCTAGGGAAGATGAAGAGCATACAACTTTCATCACAGTAGATGGGTTGTATTGTTACACTGCCATGCCTTTTGGTCTCAAAAACGCTGCTACAACTTTTGTGCGGGCCATGCACAAAATGTTTGTAGAGCTCATCACGGACTTATTGGAGGTCTACGTCGATGATATCGTCGTCAAGGTGAAGAACAAGGAATCACTCCTTGACAATCTTCAAGTCGTCTTCGACAAGTTGTGCTTGACGCGTACGAAGCTCAACCCAGACAAGTGCGTCTTCGCGGTTAACTCCGAAAAGCTCCTTGGTTTCTTGCGAACTCACTGAGGAATTGAGGAAAATTTGGCCAAAATCAAGGCCATTAAAAGGATGTGGCCTCCAGTCTATGTCAAGGACATCCTGAAGCTAACTGGGTGTCTAGCTGCACTCAATCGGTTCATCTCAAGGCTGGCAAAGTGGGCGCTTCCCTTCTTCAAGTTATTGAGGAAGTCCAAACCATTCTAGTGGTCTCGAGAAGTGGAGAAGGCATTTTGGGAGCTCAAGCAGTTCCTCACCACACTACCAGTTTTGGTAGCTCTGGAACCTGGTGAGCCTCTTCTGCTTTATATTTCGGCAACTACAGAGGTTGTCAACATGGTTCTAGTTGTAGAGAGACCAGAGCCATCATCAGCTCAGGAACATAGACCCCTCGGGGAGGGTCCGGAGCTACCTAAAGGTGAGTCTGGGTCTCAGCCCCCAGGCAGGGATCCTAAAGACAAGATGTATGTGGATCAACCTCTCTCAACCAAGGGAGTTCCTGAACTTCAAGAAGAAGGTCTGGACCCCTCCGAGAAGGTCCGGGCTGAATAAGAAGAGGCTCGGGGCCCTTCCAGGAGGGTCCAAGTTGATGAATTGGAAGCTTCAGACCCTTCAAAAAGGTCCGGACTATCCAACCACTAGTGTACTTCATCAGCGAAGTACAACACGACACCAAGACTTGGTACATTGAGGTACATAAGCTGTTATATGCATTTCTTATCGCCTCCAGGAAACTTCATCACTGCTTCCAAGCCCACAAGATATCAGTGGTAACCTCTTACCCACTACGTGCTATTTTACACAATCCCAATTCTACAGGAAATATCGCCAAGTGGGCAGTGGAGTTGGCAGAATTCAATCTCGAATTCCTATCGCGACATGCAATCAAAAGTCAAGTGCTTGAAGACTTCATGGCAGAATGGACTCCATCTTCATCAAGTCTGGAGGGTCCCAGTGAGCAGAACCCAGAACCCAAGGTCCCGATATTCACTGAGCCTCAGTGGACTCTCTACTTTTATGGCTTCATGCAGAAGCAGGGGGCCGGAGCTGGAATACTTCTCCTCGCTCCAACCAGGGAGAAGGTCAAGTACATGGTGCACCTTGACTTCAAGGCAACCAAGAACATGGTGGAATATGAAGCTCTCATTGACGACCTCTCGACAAAGGCTTCAACCGGGGCACAAGCACCCGACGGGGGTTTTGTTAGGAGATTGTCATCACCTCCCGCTCAACCTGCCGAACTGACTGATAGAGGTGAGACCAGCACCTAAAAGTTGGCGGTCTTGATGGCTCTGTTACCATGGCGCCCACCAAAGATCGTAGGTGCTGCAGGAAGCTCCGAGCAACCCAGCGCGCTAGATCCAGAAGCTCAAGTGAGCTCCAATGCATGGATCTTGGAGATCCGGAGCTACTTGAAAGATAACATCCTTCCTGAAGACGGTTGTCGAAGTGTGTAGAAGACACTTCCCCTAGTACTACTAGATCGTAGTCCGCAGAGGTTTATAATTGGTTGGGGCGCACGTGAGACTATGAACAAGACAGTGACACGAGAGATTTTACATGGTTCGGGCCGCTTGAGCGTAATACCCTACTCCACGAGTGGTTGTTTTATGTATGAGTGTGTGTTGCTCGGGGTTCAGAGAGCGTGTCCTTTGTACCATGTGGCGCAACCCTTTTATAGTCTAAGGACTGGCTGTTACATTGTCAGCCTAGCCCGACATGTGGCCTCAGTGGTTTTAATTACCTAATACATGATATGTATGTATTAAGCATGATTAATAGTGTGATAACATGCCTTAATGGCGGCATTATCAGTACTAAAGGTCCTCTGATCGTGTGTCATTAACTTGGCATTAATGACACATAATCAGGTCTTGTAACGGTTGCTTTAACTGCCCCTTGAATGTTCGCGTCGTTGGAGATCCATCTATCTTCCGGTTGCTGTCTTAGGTCTGGAGGCTCGACACATGATAGCTCTGGAGCTTCCATCTTTAGGGAGGCATGTCCAGAGTTGCTATACACATGGCAGCACCGGAGCTTCCTTCCACTAGGGGTTAAGTCCGGGGCCCCTGGACACGTGGCACGACCGGAGCTTCCCTATATAGGGAGTTAGGTTCGACCTTGCTGTATGTGTGACAGTGCCGGAGCTACCCTAACGAGGGAGGCAGCCCAGTGCTGCAGGACACGTGGAGCCTTCGGAGGTCTTCAATTCAGACAGGGCGAACTCCGTAGCATTTCTTGCGGTATCGTGGGGTACCCGGTACGTAGGGTACCAACAGTGGCCCCCGGGCCCACCTCTGGGAGAAAACCTTTGGATGAAGTTATTTTACTGGAGGTGGGGCCATCATCGATTCCTGCACTACGGCTTCAAAGGTCATTTCTTGTGCCATTGGGGTGATGGTCCGCAGTTAAACCATCGTTGTGTGGCTCTTATTGATGCGGCAGGTGAGATCCTGGCGTGTGGATCTCACACAATTGAAGATCGCCGGTTCCCAATATGAAAACCGTATCGGTGTCGCGTGGTTTGTCTGGCTACCGCCCTCGATTTTCCAACTTCCCATCACGACAACGGTTCACCTGGTGTAATAACTTTGAACTTTTCGTCAAAGTGGACCCGAGCCCATTTATCATTGACGGGGTAGATTTTTGAAATGAAATCTTGACCCCGACGCGGTTTCTATCCAAGCGTTCCGGAGGCTTACATAACAAGGAAAGCCCGCACGGTTTGAGGACTCTTTACGCTTTCATTCGAACTTGCGCTTCGAGCCTCCCAACCTTTGCATAGCCCTTCCATCCTTTGCTCCCCTTTGCCGCGATGGAGTTGGGTCTACCCCGCAGCAAGATCAAGAGTAATGAAGATCTATCGAGGGTCCGAACCTACATGGGGTGGTCCAGCAACTCCTTCAACAACGACATCAACTTTGGCAAGCTCCCCTTCAAGAAGGAGCACACCAGAGAGATGGTCTACTTGTCGGTGTAAGCCATGGTGGGTATGATGCCACCTTTCTCAGGTTTTTTGTTGATGCTACTGGACTTCTACAGCCTCCAGCTTCATCACCTCGGCCCCCACTCTTTCTTGCTAGTGGCGACCTTCGTCCACTTCTCTGAGATGTAAGTGGGCGTGTTGCCGTGCATCGAGCTCTTCCGGACCTTCTTCACAGTCCACAATACCAGAAACGGGACGGAGTTGATTGGCTTCTACTACTTCGTGAAGTGCAAGAATTGCCCCTTCAAGCGAAAAGTGGGACAACTGGAAGAAAGACTGGGTGATCATCGCAGTGGAGGAGAACGAGAGGTTGTGATATGCACCGAATTTGGTTCGGCGAAGGGTGGCCCAAATCTTCACGACAGGAGGTTCAAGAACAAGATAACTTGCTGTAGAAACAGCGCGGATAACAAGCTTTATACCTGACCAAGGTTGGAGTCGACCAAGCGACGGGGAGAGAGACACCGAAACCGCGAAGACTTCGACTCAATCTCCGAACGACCACAGAACCACAACCGGAGCTAATTCACACAAGACAGGGCAGCCGTACTGGAACCCGCAGAGCACGAATTAGTGGATCTCGGAGAGATCTCTCCACAAGATCAAGAAGAACAAGGAAGAACAAGGGTTGAGTAAGACACTCAAGCAGCTCGGCTGCAAATTTCACTGGAATAATCTTAATTCATCAAAGAGTTCCCCTTGGCTTACGAAAGAGGGATATTTATACCAAAAACTAGTCTAAAAATACATGTGAACTGAAAAGGCCACGTGGGAAGGTGGAAGGCCAACTGGCTTGATCATTCATGCAGTGGTCATCAATTTCCCGCATGTCTTCTGGCCTTCTGAGTGGTCTTCAGTGTTTTAATCATAACTCCACCTAGGGACATCCAAAAGATATGGGACCAGATGCGTTGGAAAGATAATTTGTAACCTTTCACACAATGTGTAGCATGCTTCACGAAATATTGTAGAATGATACAGTTTCTCACGGAAACTTGGATATTAGGCTGACTGTTGATCTTCTGAACAGTCTGCACCAAAAGCACTCGGCTGCCAAGCTGGGACATCTAAAGCACTAGGCACTTAGTGGCATTAGGAAGTTGACTTCAACACCTTTCCAACAAGTACTCATGGACCTTCACAGCTTCTATGAATCAAGAGATATGACTGTTTCTTCATGACAGTTCTACCAGGCCGAACTGGTTCGACGTAGTTCTCCTCTCTGGTTCAGTCTTGGTGTGTCCTTGTCATACTCCTTGGTGAACCTGAGTAATAGAAACATGTACGATTTAGGAAGTATATAATTCTCATTAATAAATGGAATTTCACAAAGTAGCACGTGCACCTCTTGTTGTAGCTGTTTAGCTCAGCTACGAGTAATTGGTCCGTCGAAAACATGAGCTGGTGCAGCTTGACTTGATGATTGTTCCGTCTTGCTTGATGTAGTCGGTATACTTGATGGTGTGGTTGGCGTGGGCATATCATCCTCCCCCCCTTGAAAAAGAGTCGTCCTCGACTCTTCCAATCCATAGAATGGAGAGAGGTCGGACACATTGAAACTGGTACTTACACCATAAGTACTTGGCAGATCAATTTCATAAGCGTTGTCGTTGATCTTGCATAGAACTTTGAATGGTCCATCAGCCCGGGGTTGCAACTTGTTCTTGCGCAGCTCTGGAAAACGATCCTTTCGAAGGTGCACCCAAACCAAGTCCCCTGGTTCGAACAACACCTTCCCGCGACCCTTGTTAGCGTGCTTCTCATACTTCTTGGTCATCTTTTCAATATTGGCCCGAGCCCTATTATGAATGTTCTTGACAAATTCAGCTCGCTTGCTTGCATCGAAGTTCACACGTTCCTGCATGGATAGAGACAAAAGATCTATGGGAGCAGTGGGTGTGAATCCATATACAATTTCAAATGGACAAAATCTAGTGGTTGAGTGTACTGCCCTATTGTATGCAAACTCAACGTGTGGCAAGCTTTCTTCCCATAGTTTCATATTCTTCTTAAGGACAGCTCGGAGCAACATTGATAGTGTTCGATTCACAACTTCAGTTTGGCCGTCCGTTTGCGGATGACATGTTGTGGAGAACAACAGTTTTGTCCCAAGTTTGCCCCACAATGTCTTCCAAAAGTAGCTCAAGAACTTGGTGTCACGATCCGACACAATGGTACGTGGCATTCCATGTAGTCGCACGATTTCCCTGAAAAATAATTTAGCAATACGGGAAGCATTGTCGCTCTTGTGGCAAGGAATAAAATGTGCCATTTTGCTGAAACGATCAACCACGACAAAAATTGAATCCCTTCCCCCTTTGGTTCGTGGTAACCCAAGAACAAAATCCATTGAAATATCCTCCCAAGGTGCATTAGGAATAGGAAGGGGAGTATATAAACCATGAGGGTTCAGACGAGACTTAGCTTTGTGGCAGTTTTCGCAGCGAAGAACATGTCTCTCTACATCTCGTCGCATTTTTGGCCAAAAGAAATGGTCGGCCAACACTTGCTCCGTCTTCTTGGCTCCAAAATTGCCCATAAGGCCACCTGCATGAGCTTCTTGCACGAGTAAAAGTCGAACAGAGCAATCTGGAATACAAAGTTTGTTAGTGCGAAATAAAAATCCATCATGCACATGATACTTTTCCCATCCTTTGCCAATACGGCACTTGGCATATGGTTCAGCAAAGTACGAATCAGTGGCATATAATTCCTTTATACTTTCCAATCCGAGAATTTTAGCATCAAGTTGTGTGAGCAAAGCATGACGTCGAGATAAAGCATCAGCTACAATATTGTCTTGACCTTTCTTATATTTGACAATATAAGGAAAGGACTCAATAAATTCACTCCACTTGGCATGTCGTTTATTCAGTTTTAGTTGTCCCTTAATATGTTTCAATGATTCATGGTCTGAATGTATTATAAATTCTTTAGAATAAAGGTAGTGTTGCCAAGTTTCCAAACTCCGAATGAGAGCATATAATTCTTTATCATAAACTGAATAATTCAAAGTCGGTCCACTTAGCTTTTCACTGAAGAATGCAATTGGTCTCTTTTCTTGCATCAGCACGCCTCCAATCCCAACTCCACTTGCATCACATTCAATTTCAAATGTCTTGTTGAAATCAGGAAGTGCAAGGACTGGAGATGTTGTGAGCTTCCTCTTTAATTCTTCAAAAGCCTTTTGTTGTGCTTCCCCCCATTTGAAAGGTACATCTTTCTTGGTCAGCTCATTGATTGGAGCAGCGATCGTGCTGAAATCTTTCATGAAGCGCCGGTAGAAACCAACAAGTCCAAGGAAGCTTCTCACTTGGCTCACGTTCTGTGGGGGCCTCCATTCCTGTATAGCCTTAACTTTCTCAACATCCACCTCCACGCCTTGTCCTGAAACAACAAAACCAAGGAAAACTACCTTGTCGGTGCAGAAGGTGCACTTCTCAAGGTAAGCGTACAATTTTTATTTACGCAGGACAACAAGTACGCTCTGGATATGTGCAACATGTTCTTCAAGAGTCTTGCTGTAGATTAGGATGTCATCAAAATAAACCACAACAAATTTACCAATGAAAGTTCTAAGCACATGATTCATTAATCGCATAAATGTACTAGGTGCATTGGTTAAACCGAAGGGCATCACTAACCATTCATACAATCCAATTTTGTTTTAAAGGCAGTTTTCCACTCATCTCCTTCTTTCATACGAATCTGATGATAGCCACTTCTTAAATAAATTTTAGTGAAAAAATTAGCACCACTAAGTTCATCAAGCATATCATCTAAGCAAGGAATGGGATGCCTATATCTTACTGTGATGTTGTTAATTGCACGGCAATCCACACATAGTCTCCAAGACCCATCTTTCTTAGGCACTAAAAGAACAGGGACAGCATAAGGGGAAAGACTTTCCTGTACATACCCTTTTTTCATCAATTCCTCCACTTGTCGCTGAATTTCTTTCGTCTCCTCTGGGTTGGTGCGGTATGCAGCCCTGTTCGGAAGTGACGCACCAGGAACCAAGTCAATTTGATGCTCGATCCCTCTCTTAGGTGGCAGTCCTGGTGGTACTTCATCCGGAAAGACATCTTCATATTCCTGCAAGACATTCAAAAGAGTACTCGGCAGGGTAGAGGGTAAGGCATTAGTAGAAAGAAAAGTGTCCTTGTACATAAGTACAAAGAACATGGCATTGGGTTCACTCAATGCTTTGATATCCCCCTTCCTAGCCATCATTACTAGACCCTCTTTTCCCGGTTTCTGGGTTCCTTGCAGCTGTGGGGTTTGATTTGGCTGTGGACACTCTTCCTTACTATTTTTGTGGCTCACTCGCAAGTGGTGCTCGCTCTCGCGCTGTTTCTTCCTAATATCATCCTTCAAAATTTCTTCCGGTGTCAAAGGAAGCAAGGAAATCCGCTCTCCTTTGTACACAAAAGACAGCTTGTTGGTCCTTCCAAAAATCTGGACATCACGATCATATAGCCATGGTCGACCGAGAAGAAGCTGGCGGGCTTGCATAGGCACCACGTCGCACTCCACATGATCATTGTATTTACCAACAGAGAATGGTACAGTCACAGTATGACTGACACGTAGCGCACCACAATCATTAAGCCACTACATCTTGTGTGGACTAGGATGATGCCGTGGTTTCAGTCCCAATCTGTCCACCAATTCTTGGCTAGCAATATTGTTGCAGCTACCATTATCAACGATGATGCGACACACCTTATCTTTGATTATTCCACGGGTATGGAACAAATTATGTCGCTGCCCGTTGTCTTCCTTTTCTGCTGTTACACTAAGCACTCGTAGAGAAATAAAGCAATTATGTTCTCCTTCTTCAGGCTGGATCTCATTCCCTTCCTCCTCAATTTCTTCATCACATATCTGTACAGCATCCTCCGGATCACTCTCGGATTCCCATTCACCTTTCTCATTCAACAACATGGTCCTATTGCTTGGGCATTTGGCAGCAATGTGCCCACGGCCGTGGCATTTATGGCATACAATTTCTCTGCTTTGAGAAGAAGTTGTAGCTCCCGAGGCATTGCTGTGGGCTGCTGAACTTGCAGCGGGTCGCTGCTGAGTTGTTGGTGATGACGCGGTGGAGGCTGCCATCTTCGATGGAACAAATGATTGAGAAGACTTGGCTGCAGCGCCTTGAGATCGTCCACCACCATAGGAAGTACTTGACTGCTGTTTGCGCCATGGGGCAGCAATAGAATAACTTCCATAAGATTTTCCACGTGACTCTTGCTGAATCTTTTTCTCTGTTCACATAGCTTGATCAACAAGATCCTGCAATGTACAATATGGAAACATCTCCAAAAAACCAGAAATTTCTTCATTAAGACCTCCTAGAAATCTTGCCATTGTTGACTCTGCATCTTCTCTTATTCCCGCCCGTACCAACAGCAGCTCCATCTCCTTGAAATACTCATCAACTGATCTCTTCCCTTGCTTTAACATTTGCAACCGGTTCCTGAGATCACGCTGGTAGCTAGATGGCACGAATCGCCTTCTCA
This sequence comes from Tuctoria greenei, assembly GCA_036927565.1. NCBI lineage: Eukaryota > Viridiplantae > Streptophyta > Magnoliopsida > Poales > Poaceae > Tuctoria > Tuctoria greenei. The sequence continues at coordinate 131,026,988 of JAYESD010000007.1, read as the reverse complement.
TCACTTGCTTCATCTCCTCCCATGTGTTGATATATCTACGTCCCAAATCACGTTGATTCTCCTGCACTTGGTTCCACCAAGTGAGAGTGTATCCAGAGAATTCCACCGAAGCAAGATTCACACGGCGCTGAGCCGAAAGATTATGTACTCGGAATATTTGATCACACTGTTCAGCCCATTCAAGAAATTCATCAGGATTCTCCTTTCCAGTAAACTTTGGAATACTCAATTTGACACGAGCGATACTATCTGGGTTGTCATGAGGACGTCGACCACGATGGTATTCCCTTTCTTCAAAATCAGCAGGCCGGTGATGGTGATGCCGAACAAACCTGCCACCTTGACCGAAAGGATTTTCATCATCATGAGATCCTTCTTCATGATCTTGATCTTCAAACTCTTCGTCTTCAAAATGCACGCGGCGACCATCAGCATTGCGCCTATGTGCGCGATGCCCACCATGGTAATTATTAAAATCAGCATGGCGACCACCACCAGATCCGTCAGGGCCATGTCCGAAGCGATTGAATCCATGGCTGAAACCAGAATTCTCATCGCCAGACTCCTCTCGATGACGGTCCTCTTGATCACGACATGCTCGACGTCCTCCAGCCACGGGATGACGCTCATCGAGGAGCCTGCCCATGGCCTCCATGAGTGAATCAGCCATGCGACGCATCTCATCCCGTGAGACAGGGGGTTCCCTATCACCATGGTGTCCACCATGAACACTTGAATCTGAGCCTGCCATGTTAGGAGCAGCAAGAAAAAAAGAAAATATATATGTGGACACACTTGATCTCACCTCTTACTTACCCAAGTTCTTGCCTGATCTCAAGAACTATGATGGTGCTGGTGTGACAGCTTCAACGGAGGTGGTAAAGAGGCCGTAAGGAGTACAAATCGAAAGTCCCGGTTTATGTTTTTAGTGGAGCTATAGGTGGCTGAACAAGGCGGGCTACGGTACTGCCAATCAAGTGAAAAAAAGATGTGCTCAAAAGATAATTTTTTTCTAGCTGCTATCAAGATTACCACCAACTTGGATATGAAAACTGAAAATTTCAACACCCAACCGTAACACAAAATTATTTACAATATTTTCACTTGTGCTCTTTTTTTTTTACTGTATTCTTTCTTTCTTTTTTTTTATAACACTAACATGGGTGCTGATTACAAAAGATATAGGTAAACGGTGGTGACGAGCAACTGTAAGAAAACAAACACAAGATAACAACACCGTCAAAAGGGCTATAGGTATATTTTTTTTAGGCTTTGGACTATAGGACAAACAAATATATGTAAAAGATAAACACAGGGATGAATATGTGGATGGTGAAAACTGTAACGGATTGAAAAAGGGTGGGAGGGTGGGTGATAATAAAATGAACCTACCGTGACGACGATAGCTCTGATTACCACATGATATGCACTGAATTTGGTTCGGCGAAGGGTGGTCCGATCTTCACGACAGGAGGTTCAAGAACAAGATAACTTGCTGTAGAAACAGCGCGGATAACTAGCTTAATACCTGACCAAGGTTGGATGCGACCAAGCGACGGGGAGAGAGACACCGAAACCGCGAAGACTTCGACTCGATCTCCGAACGACCGCAGAACCACAACCGGAGCTAATCCACACAAGACGGGGCAGTCGTACTGGAACCCGCAGAGCACGAATTAGTGGATCTCAGAGAGATCTCTCCACAAGATCAAGAAGAACAAGGAAGAACAAGGGTTGAGTAAGACACTCAGGCAGCTCGGCTGCAAATTTCACTGGAATAATCTTAATTCATCAAAGAGTTCCCCTTGGCTTACAAAAGAGGGATATTTATACCAAAAACTAGTCTAAAAATACATGTGAACTAAAAAAGCCACGTGGGAAGGTGGAAGGCCAACTGGTTTGATCATTCATGCAGTGGTCATCAATTTCCCGCATGTCTTCTGGCCTTCTGAGTGGTCTTAAGTGTTTTAATCATAACTCCACCTAGGGACATCCAAAAGACATGGGACCAGATGCGTTGGAAAGATAATTTGATAAACTTTCACACAATGTGTAGCATGCTTCACGAAATATTGTAGAATGATACAGTTTCTCACGGAAACTTGGATATCAGGCTGACTGTTGATCTTCTGAACAGTCTGCACCAAAAGCACTCGGCTGCCAAGCTGGGACCTCTAAAGCACACGGTACTTAGTGGCATTAGGAAGTTGACTTCAACACCTTTCCAACAAGTACTCATGGACCTTCACAGCTTCTATGAATCAAGAGATATGACTGTTTCTTCATGACAGTTCTGCCAGGCCGAACTGGTTCGACGTAGTTCTCCTCTCTGGTTCAGTCTTGGCGTGTCCTTGTCATCCTCCATGGTGAACCTGAGTAATAGAAACATGTACGATTTAAGAAGTATATAATTCTCATTAATAAATGGAATTTCACAAAGTAGCGCGTGCACCTCTTGTTGTAGCTGTTTAGCTCGGCTACGAGTTATTGGTCCATCGAAAACATGAGCTGGTGCAGCTTGACTTGATGATTGTTCCGTCTTGCTTGATGTAGTCGGTATACTTGATGGTGTGGTCGGTGTGGGCATATCAGGTTGGAGTTACCCAAAAGCCTCCCCATTGTCGACATCGATGCCTGGAATGCAGTTTTGGAGCTGCCCAAAGCGTACAAGCCCATCCTGACAAGGATCCAGGGATGCGTAGAGGGTTGAGTGACCCCTTAGATGGTCTTCGGCAATTTCCTGGTGAACAGGTGGGTTCTGCTGAAGACAAGGGAGTGGCTCGCATGGGCTTTCAACAGTGAGATGGATCATAACCGAATTGAAGCTGGTTTAAATTCCAGAAGTTTTAGAATGGAGCTATCTCGCACGACGCCTTGACCCCGCCAGCTGCCTTCCTCCCTTTGAACATGGCTCCATAGGTTCGTAGGAAGCTCCATATGAGAATGCCGGTGCTGGATGACCTTGGCGTGGTTAAGAGATGCAAGACCTCTTGGTTTGCAATCCCCAAAGCTTCAGAGAGGGTGGAGCCCCCTGCTACAAGCCAAAAAGTTGATGACGTCAACAAGGGCAAGGGCAAGGGCCAGGAGCCGGCTGAATCTTCCGACCGGAAGAGGAAGCTGAGACATGCTGATGGGAGCTCTCTCAGGTCAGCTCCATCTCCAGCAGCTTCTTCCCCCCGGCCGAGCAGAGCTTCAGCGGCCATGCCTCCTGCGGTGCTAGTGTCCTTGTGGGGCGCTAGCTCTAGCAAATTGACTCCAGCTCCAGTACCGGTTGTGGGATTCAGGTCCAGAGGTCCTTCCCAGCTGAAAAAGGTCCCAACAGAGGGGACACTAGCAGCTGCGGCAAGTTTTGGGCAGTAGTTTGGAGCCTCCACCACACTAGCGACGGTTGGTTCTGGCTGTGGCCACACGATGAAGATGTTCTGCGCTGACTGGAGCGGTAGAATCCCAAGGTAAGCATTGTCATCTCACCTTGAGGTGCTAATCTTGTCTTTTTCATGTCTTGAATTTTCCTGATCTTTTGTTTCCAGCATTTCAAAAAAGAAGACGAGGCTTCGGCACTTGCTGCAGCAACTGAGGCTAAGCGGGCGGAAGCTTCTGCTTCAACCCCTGTGCCTCCCCAAGTGGTGGCTGATGACATGACAACTCCGACACCAGCTGTCGTGGACCTAGATCCAAAGATTGTAGGATCGAAGAGCACGTGAAAAGCTACCAGAGGGGGGTGAATGGTAGATTTAAAAATCTTACGCAGCGGAAACAATTAAATCCCAAACCATTTCGGCAGAAAAACGATCTCTTAAAGAAATCGTGTGTGAGACTAATCTAAACGTGTTTCACCGTGACAAAAGTGATGTATATCAGAGAGAATCAATTCACGAAGACAACACACGAAGAATCACTCAATTCCGTCGAGAGAAACTCAAGTTATGATCTAACGATCAAACAAAGGTCAATCTGACCTACTCGAGAAAAAACAGTTCTGGAACGGTGCAAAGAAACTCGTGTAGATCAAAAACCACAAATACAATGACCATGAAATTTTGACAGATGATAGACAATCAAGTTGTGAAGACAACACAAAAAGAATCACATCAATTGGATCTGTAAAACTCGAGTTATGATAAAACCACCGACAAAAGGTAGTGCTGTCCAGAAACTCGATGAGTAAAACTTGTCTGGAACAAGTCGGACGAACAAGGCACAAAAGTTCCTTCAAACTACGAATTTTATTCAATAGAACACAAGAGGAACAGCCCCAAAGTCGTCTTCATGAGCTTTGGCCTTCCCTTGCTTATATAACCAGCCCTTAAGCCATCCCAATCTCAACTAGGACTCCAATCCTAATCCGATCACAATCGGAACTTTCCATAACTGCTTAGGACTCTTCTATACGCAGATAGAAGCAATCTTAAGACTTCCAAACACCTTAGGAACGTATCCCACATTCCTAAACAACTCAAATTCGTGACCCACACGAAATCCTAACATAACCAACTCGATACATTCCATACCGAGCCATAACCGACTCAGCTAGCATCTTAAGTCTTCAATCGATACGATCCGATCCTTCCGATCAGATCTTCCTTCCATAATCCGTCTCTAGAAGCATATTGCCACGTCATGCACCTCATGCATACGTGCGAACACCTTCATTTGACCTTCATATGCACTGCCCTTGATTCAATCATCCTGCGCGACCTCCTGACCCGCTCAACCACAGTTCCTCCCGAACTTGGTTGTTGGAACCTCATCTCCTCCCTGAGACTAGTCCAATGGATCCTGTCACCAGCCATGACTTGAACTCAAGCAACACCTGCACATGAACAAACAAACAATCCATACGAGCCCAAGTCCTCGACTTGACTCAAGTTAGTTCCGAACACAACACCTTACGTGAGAACCTCACATAAGCATGTTGCAAAAACCACAGCAACACGATATCATCCATATCAACCAAAATGCACCAAAAACTTAGCAAATGAATACTAAGCAATCTTTTCAACAATGTAAAGCAATACGAAACATTGCAAATGAAAAGCAGAAGCACCGCGGTCAAGTTCCGAACCCTGCCAGAGCAACCCGGAGCTTGAGCCGGAGCTAACAAAATTAGTACAATGAAGCACCTGCCGGAGCTTACCAAAAACTAGTCAACCTAAAACCGGAGCTAGACAAAGTACGTCGAAGCTTAGCAAAAGCATGTCGGAGCTATCAAATATATGTCGGAACTATCAAAGACATGCCGGAGCTAAAGATAAAGCTCACCGGAGCTAACCAATGCTAGTCGGACCTTACCAAGAAGTCGGACCTATCTTCAAACATAGCCGGAGCTACCCAAAAGAAGCCGGACCTACCGTCGGACCTTGCTGTAGCTCGGAGCTAGAGTCGGACCTTGATAAAAAGGTGTTTTGGTGATATTCAAAACTTTTATCATCAAAGCCAAGTGTATTCACGACAAGCCAATGTATTCAGCGCACATAGGTCTTACAATCTCCCCCTTGATGAATGCATTGGCAACACCTTTTAAAATCCGAACATTGGCTTATTCTCATAAAAGTTTTGAAAGCAATTTCTCCCCCTTTGTAAATCAAAAGTAAAATGAGAAGAAAAAATTATCCCATATTATCTCTCCTCCTTTATTATCTCTCCTTATGCACATATTCTCTTTCTCTTCATGCTTATCTCTCCCCCTTTGACAATGTATTCAGCAATTCATGAGCATATAAACAATTTATCTCTCCCTCTTTAGTTGTTATGAGCATATTATAACATATACATATGAACAAAGCTCATCCAAGTCATACTATCAAGTACCTTACATTATCACATCATTGAAATACATAAAGTAGTGTAAGCCATGCTAGAGATCAAATGTAATTTTCAATTTAAGCAAGTCATGATCTCACAAACTTAACTATCTCATGACACTAGTTGCTGCATTTTATTATTTTTCAAAGCATAAATTTATATCATATGATATTTGCAAGAGATTATATGTGCATCTGTCTTATTCTAACTAACCAAGCCAAGCCTATGTCATTTGACACTCAGAAGCTTAAGGACATGGTTTTAGTCATACACAACTTCTTCCAAGTTCATATCTAAGTGCAATGACAAGCGATCTCAAAAGAAGAAGTGTGATGCATGCATATTCTCTTGATCTTTTCTCAATTTATATTTGTTCATAAAAACTCAACATGTGAGTTGATTACTTGATTAATTCTTTATGATTAAAAGCACTTGTGAACATGTAACAAGTTCAAAACAGCAAGAAAGTTCGACCATGACCAGATTTAGTGTAAGTAATTATTCCAATTACTAGACATGGCAAAAACTACAAAATGTATAACACGAGTAATATAGTAAGAACTTTCAGCATGTAAAAGGAATCACAAAGTCATATATGTATGAAATACTATGCTATTATTATTTTAATTTCAGATTCACACATAGACTTCCCAAGTTTCAAAAAATCCCCCTCAATTTAAGCCATGAGGATGAATAACCCCTATTTCACTACGAATGAAACAAAAACGAGTGAAATCCAAAGGTTTTGTAAAAATGTCAGCCAATTGTTGTTCGGTATCTACATGGTGAAGCACAATGTTTCCTTTTTCAACGTTATCTCGGAGAAAGTGATACCTAATATCAATGTGCTTAGTTCTAGAATGTTGCACGGGGTTTTTGGCAATGCAAATAGCACTAGTGTTATCACAGAATAGTGGAACACTATCTAGATCAACCCCATAGTCCTTAAGTGTTTGAACAATCCAAAGAATTTGTGAGCAAGTACTAGCAGCAGCTACATATTCAGATTCGGCTGTGGATTGTGCAACTGAATTTTGTTTTCTAGAGGACCAAGCAACAAGAGAATTACCAAGAAAATGACAAGTACCGGAAGTACTTTTTCTATCAATCCTACAATGCCCAAAATCAGCATCCGAAAAAGCTTTCAAAGTAACGGTTGAGGAAGAAGGAAGAAAAATGCCAAATTCTTGAGTTCCATGTAAGTACCTGAGAATTCTTTTGACGGCTTGACGATGTGAAACACGTGGGGAAGCTTGAAACTGTGCACAAAGACATACGCTGAATTGTATGTCCGGTCTTGATGCCGTGAGGTACAAAAGTGATCCGATCATGCTTCTATATTCTTTTTGATCCACGGATTCACCATCTTCATCAAGTTCAAGTGTTGTTGCTGTTCCCATTGGTGTCCGAAGAGGCTTGCTTTTGTCCATGTTGAAGCGCCTTAGGAGGTCTTTGGTATACTTCGTTTGATGCACAAAGGTACCCTCCGTGGTTTGTTTGATTTGCAGTCCCAAAAAGTAAGTGAGTTCACCCATCATACTCATTTCAAATTCGTAACTCATCATTGCTGAAAACTTGGACACAAGATCATGAGAAGCACAACCAAAGATAATATCATCCACATACACTTGAACAAATAATGAGTCATTGCCATGCTTAAGCACAAAAAGAGTTTTATCAACCTTGCCCATGGTAAACCCCTTTTCAAGTAAGAATGTTTTTAATCTATCATACCATGCTCTAGGGGCTTGTTTGAGACCGTATAAGGCTTTGGACAGTTTGTAAACATGATTAGGAAAGTCTGGATTTTCAAAACCCGGTGGTTGTTTGACATAAACCTTCTCATCTATGTAGCCATTAAGAAAAGCACTTTTAACATCCATTTGATATAGCTTAAAACCTTTAGATGCTGCAAAATCTAACAAAATTCTTATGGCTTCTAATCTAGCGACAGGAGCAAAAGTTTCATCAAAATCTAGACCTTCAACTTGAGTGAAACCTTGAGAAACCAACCTAGCCTTATTCCTAACCACAACCCCATCCTCACTTTGTTTATTTTTATATACCCATTTAGTTCCAATTAAAGTGTGACCTAGAGGTGGAGGTACAAGTTTCCAAACATTATTTCTTTCAAAATTTCTAACTCTTCTTGCATGGCAATAATCCAAGATTCATTAGTGAGTGCGTGTGATATATCTTTGGGTTCAAAAGAAGCAACAAAAGCAGAATGAGCATGAGAGTTTGGATCGCAAAACTTGGACCGTGTGACTCGTTCGTGCAGGCTTCCAATCATCTGTTGTGGGGGATGATCTTTGTAAAAATGTAGGGGAACAGATGTCTCACAAGCTTCTTCTTCATTAGGTTCATCGTAGATTGATGAGCTTGTGACTTGTGGACAATCAGGACCAGCATCGGTGATAGCCGGAGCTTGTTCAATGTCAGGAGCTGGACACGTGTCAGCTTCGGAACTACCAGGCAGTATCACCGGCTCTTCTTCATCTTCGAAAATACCCTCCCCCTGAGGATACGGATCTGGTCCTGCAACACCGGAGCTAGTACCTGGGCTAGCTTCATCAAAAGACACTTCACAAGTCTCCACAATTTTGTTAGTGTCAAGTAAAAGCACACGGTAGCCTCTAGTATGAGATGGATAACCAAGAAACATGCCATCAATGGATCTAGGTTCAAATTTATCAAGATTACCATGTTTCTTAACAAAGCATTTGCAACCAAATACCCGAAAGTGTGTAACACTAGGCCTATGTCCAAACCGAAGCTCATATGGTGTTTTACCTAGCTTAGCACGCAAGAAAACACGATTTGAGACATAACAAGCGGTTGCTAACGCATCAGCCCAAAATTTCCTAGGAGTTTGATATTCATCAAGCATAGTCCTAGCCATATCAACTAAGATTCTGTTCTTTCTTTCTACAACACCGTTTTGTTGGGGTACATATGGTGAAGAACGTTGATGATCTATTCCATTTTCAGCACAAAAGTGATCAAAAGATTTATTTTTAAATTCAGTTCTGTTATCACTTCTAATTGCCTTTAAAGATACTGGGTGATCAATTGATAATCTAAGAAATAAAGTCCTAAAGTGACTAAAAGCTTCATTCTTAGATGCCATAAAGTAAACCCAAGAGTATCTAGAATAATCATCAACAATAACCAGAACATACCATTTACCTCCGAAGGATTGAACACGTGAAGGTCCTATGGTGTCAAGATGCAAAAGTTGACATGGTTCAGTTGTCATGATCATTGTGAGAGGAGTATGTGAACCTGCAACCATCTTAGCATGTCTACAAGAAGAGCACACAATTTCTTTGTCCCCTTTAAGCTTAGACAACCCACGTATGCGATCAAGAGCACTAACACGCGTTAGGTGATCAAAGCCTACGTGACCAAGTCTACGATGCCAAAAATATAAGTCCTTTGAATCATTAGCAACTAGACACCTATGCTTAGAGGAAGACATATCAAAATCAGCTTTAAAAACTCTTCCAAACCGAGACATGTTAAAAATAAGCTCACTATTTGAACCTACAACTTTGCAGCAGTTTTTATTGAAAATAATTTCTAGATTTTCATCTAGCAATTGTGCAACAGAAAGCAAGTTGTATTTCAAATTTTTGACAAGTGCCACATCCTTCAAAGTGTAGTGATCATTTACTCTAACCGAACCCTTAGCAATTATAGGAGTTGAAGAATTATCGGCAAAAGTAACATTCTCTACACGTGACACAAAAGAGAGGGAGGAGATCAATCTTTGTTACCGGTCATGTGGCGTGAGTTACCGGTCTTCTCCCTAAGACTAGTTCAATGGATCCCGTCACCAGCCATGTCTTGAACTCATGCAACACCTGCACATGAATGGACAACCAATACTTCCGAGCACAAGTCCTCGACTTGACTCACGTTAGTTCCAAAACCACAAAACCTTAAGTGAGCACCTCACATAAGCATGTTGCAAACCATAGCAAATTGAGAACAGCAATAACCACCAAAACACACCAAAAACTTAGTAAAAGATTAATAAGAAACTTTCAATAATCCATAAAACAAGTTCGAAATATTACAAGTTAAAAGCAGAACCACTGTGATCAAGTTATGAACCTTGCCAAAGCTAACCGGACCTTGAACCGGAGCTTACCAAAGCTAGCAGGACCTAGCACCGGAACTTACCAAAGCTAGTCAGACCTAGCGCCAGAGCTTACCAAAGCTAGTCGAACCTAGAGCCAAAGCTAACCAAAGCTAGTCGGACCTAGACAAAGAAGTCGGACCTTGCCGGAGCTACCCAAAACAAGTCGGACCTATCGTCGGACCTTGCTGGAGCTCGGACGTAGATGAAAAAGGTGTTTTGGTAGTATTCAAAACTTTTATCACCATAACCAATGTATTCAACACACATATGTCTCACAGCTCATTCAGCAAGCAATGGCCAAGTTGAGAGAGCAAATGCAGAGATAATCAAGAGACTCAAGACACGCACATACGAGCGCTTGAAGAAACATAGCGCCAACTTGATTGAAGAACTTCCGTCTGCTCTATGGGCAAGCAGGACAACACCTAGTCGGGCTACCAGAGAGACACCATTCTTTTTGGTGTACGGAGCTGAAGCAGACCTTCCTCCGGAGATCACCATGGGATCCCTCCGAGTCTAGACCTTCAACGAACCCTCTCAGGACAAGCTCCGACATGAGGATTTGGACATCGTCGACGAGAGAAGGTGCCAAACAGCTGTCCGGAATGCATGATATTGCCAGACACTCGGGCGCTATCACCAAAGGCATGTGCGCAACCGCCAGCTATAAAAAGGAGATCTGGTGCTACAGAGAGTACTAGCTCGTAAAGGGATGAACAAACTCTCCCCCAGCTGGGAAGGTCCCTTCCAAGTGATCAAAGTTTCCCGTCCCGGATGCATTCACTTAGCAACAGTGGATGGGACCCCGCTTCCCCATCCATGGAACATCGAGCACCTCCGTAAGTTTTATGCTTAGTTTTACGAAGGTGAGTGTGTATTTACATATAATGTACCTTATAGAGTCTAGGAACAGAGTCGGGTAGGTCCTAGTTAAAAAACACACTTAACTTGGTCGTTGTATTTTAAGTGTGTCTTTGCCTTCCCTAGAATAGAACAAGATGAATAGCACACTTAACTTGGTTCCGTACTTTAAGTGTGTCCTTGTCTCCCCTGTTATTTGAACCTATAATGAAATACATTTTTGTATGAAAGCAGACTCCACGTGCATTACTTTTGTGCAAGCTCGTTACTTTTATCATCTTTTCCTTCTTGTCTATAGCAATGTTGTGCAGTCCCTTTGAAGTTCAGTCTTGGATATTCGTGTGATATATAAGTTGTATTGGTAATCTCCTTGTGGGTCCTAGTACTGCTAGATGGTCTACTTGCCAGAAAACCAAAAGCTAATGATAGGTCCGGAGTGTGCTATCGACTTAGCTTGGTCAGGCACCCTAAGTACGCCGCTCTACCTATATCCTGGCAGGTCTCAGTAGGGCGGGTCTGGAAGGCGTTCGAACCTAAAGGGATTTAACCAGCGCACTTATGATATTTATTTGAGTTCTTTAGGACCTAAAATTAAAAGAAGGATAATAAGACACAAATAAGTTATAGACAAGAGGACAAATTTTATTACTTTTCTTGTTTTTTATGCGTAGGAAAAATGAATATTCGATGGCAATTTGCTCAGCGATGGTGGATGCTGCCAGAGCACTTAGCTCTGACAACCTCCAGGGGACCCACGGTCGATATTCCAAACATTTACAGTGGGTGTCGTCGAAGCTACCCAAGCTCTAACAACCCCAGGGGGCTCGTCGTCAACGTTCTAAGCATTGACAGTGGGTGCCTTCGAAACAACCAAGCTCCAACAACCCCAGGGGGCCCGCTGTCAACGTGCCAAACATTGACAATGGGCGCCGTTGAAGTTACCAAGCTCCGACAACTCCCAGGGGGCCTGTCGTCGACGTTCTAAGTATTGATAGTGGGCACCGTCGAAGCTACCAGGCTCCGACAACCCCCAGGGGACCCGCCGTCGACGTTCCAAACGTTGAAAGTGGGCTCTGTCAAAGCTACCAAGCTCTGACAACCCCCAGGGGGCCCTCCATCGATCTCTAAGCGTTGATAGTGGGCGCCGTCGAAGCTACCAAGCTCCAACAACCCCCAGGGGGCCCGCCGATGATGTTCCAAACATTGACAGTGAGTGCCATCGAAGCTACCAAGCTCTGACAACTCCCAGGTAGCCCGCCGTGATGAGAAAGGTTTAGGCTCGATCTTCCGAAAGGTAATAGATATGTCGATTGATGGAGATCTTGACGTTGATGATCTGAGGATCTCGAGTAGAACATGAAAAACCCCTGTAATCACTACACCACTACTCCGTTGGTTATCAACCGTACTGCACACAGTTGACCTCACCAAGAAGGCTAATCCCTGCAAGTGCAACCAAGAACACAAGAAAGTACGTAAAAGACACGATCTGAAATCGTGAAGTTAGGGTTTCAAAAACCGTAGAATGGCGATATTATTAATCTAAGCAAAACTCAATTGTTTATGATGGCCACTATGGAGTATATATAGTTAGGAGGACATCCAAGGGGGTGTTGGGGTCATGACCTAACCCTAAGACACGAAATTAAGATATGTAGACTTGATACAAGGCCCAATGGCCCAATTTTGTGGCGCAGGACCCTGATAGATTATGAAGTCAATATTGTTTTCATGATTTCCGTCTACTCCGAAGGAATTTTGACATGGTACCAGTTCCATTGCAAATCTTATCCTCTCCCCTTTCCGTGCATATGTAGAACGTCCAAAACGGAGTTTGTATGCGTCATAGGCGTCCGTTTTAGTGTGAACTGTTCCTGGACTCTGAGTTAGACACGAATTTGAGTTGGGGTCGGTTTCCATCTTCTTTGAACGTAATATCTGGTCCTCCACGCCCCTAAATATTCCTCCAATTACTCCTTGAACTTCTCCATGGATCCTAAACACAATTAAGTCATTAGGTAGCAATCTATTCTCAAGAATATATAAGGAAATATATATGAACGAGCTCACCTCTGAAATAAATTGGTGTGTGTGAATTCTATTGATATTGCCCCCGAAACATAGACTATTCAGAAATTTTAGATCGAGAACAGATTCAGATCTATTGCACTTTTGACTACGATAACTACATTTTCAGGGAAACCTATGAATACCAATGTTGTAGAGAACTTCTTACGATTCCCATAAAGTACAAGAACTCCAAAATCCGAGTTCGTATGAGTGAGATATGATGAAAATACTGAACCAGACAGAGATGACTTTAATCTGAACGTGATGACGTGATTCAAAAGGATGAATCAACACAATGCAAAACTCAAACCAAGACCAAAAACACTTCCTAAACCAGCAATATGACTCAACCACGGACACAAACGCAACAAAACCAAACTGAATAACAAAGTTGCAAAGGCTCAATGGTGGTTTGGACAAAGTGATGAATAGATCTATGAAACTACAAGTTTTTTTGTGGCCTTTTTGTGGACTCTAGGTATGAAAAACAAACAAATTGAAAGGATAGATAAATTACTTAACGGGCAACCTGGAAATCTGATACCAAGTGATGAGAAAGGTTTAGGCCCGATCTTTCGAAAGGTAATTGATAAGTCGATTGATGGAGATCTCGACGTTGATGATCTGAGGATCTCGAGTAGAATATGAAAAACCCCTGCAATCACTACACTAATGCTCCATTGGCTATCAACCGTGCTGCACACAATTGACCTCGCCAAGAAAGCTAATCCATGAAAATGCAACTGTGAACATAAGCAAGAACGTAGAAGACACGATTTGAAATCGTGAAGTTGGAGTTTCACAAATAGTAGAACGGCGATATTATTAATCTAAGCAAAACTCAATTGTTCATGGCGGCCACTATGGAGTATATATAGGTGGGAGAACATCCAAGGGGGTGTTGGGGTTGCGACCTAACCCTAATACACGAAATTAAGAGATGTAGACTTGATACAAGGCCTAATGGCCCAATTTGGTGGCGCAGCACCCTGATAGATTCTGAAGTCAATATTGTCTCGATGATTTCCGTCGACTCTGAAAGAATTTTGACCTGGGAATAGGGCCATTGGAAAACTTATCCTTTCCCCTTTCTGTTCATTTATAGAACGTCCAAAATGGAGTTTGTATGCGTCCTGGGCGTTCGTTTTAGTACGAACTGCTCCTGGACTCCGAGTTAGACACGAATTTGAGTTGGGGTCGGTTTCCATCTTCTTTGAACGTAATATCTGGTCCTCCACGCCCCTAAATCTTCCTCCAATTACTCCTTGAACTTCTCCATGGATCCTAATCATAATTAAGTCATTAGGTAGCAATCTATTCTCAAAAATATATAAGGAACCATATAAGAATGAGCTCACCTCTAAAATTAATTGGTGTGTGTGAATTCTATTGATTGCATCTTGTATGTTGAATGGAGTGTTGTGTATATGCATAGGAGTGATGTCCTCATCATCCTCCCCTTCCTGAATTGGAGTCGTTCTCGACTCAAGTTCATCTTCTCTCATTTGTTGGTCAATGCCATCAAATCTTCTTGTATGCACGAAAGGAGGAGGCCAAGGTGATGGACGACATAGTGCACTATCTTGATCTTGTCCATCAAATAAGAGCGCACATTCACTTGACCCAGGATCCCAAACAAATAAACATTGTGCCATGTTTTTAGGTGCAATGGTTACATGCATGATCTCGTCATTCTCCCCTTCTTTATGACAAGCCGTTCTCGACTTGCTCGTATGTCCAGGAAAGAGGCTTTTGGGGATAGAATGAGTGTTGTCCATAATGCACAACCGCAATGAATAATGCTTTTGTTGTCCCTGCCGCAAGGAAAAAATACTAAAAAAACTTGACAAGAAATTATTAGCGTTAGTACATTCATTTACTTTATCATGTTGTTGCAGCATAAAAGGAGCTTTCTCGTTTGAACATATGTAAAATTTATGCACCATAAACATGCCACTATGTTCATATTTCCCTATAGCATGAAAAATATTTCTACTTAACAAAGGCAATTCAGATTGAGAAAATATTCTCTTCTCTACGATATCTAGATCACAAAGAGTGTCAAATTCAATATATCCCAAGATATTTAGAGAAGACAACAATTTCAGTTCATCATTTTCACAAGTAATGGGAATCAAACGCTTAATTTTAGAACATGTGGGTGATAAGGTATCAAACTCATTCACTTGTTCTAGTATAGGTATAAAAAAATTATCAACACCCAACTTATTTTTGTTGTAAGAATCAGTAGGAAAATCAACTAGCAGTAAAGGTGAATTATGAAAAGGTTCATCTTGTTGCTGCTCATCGATAGCATGATTGGTAGCAAAATTCAGCACATATGAAAATGTCATACCTTGGTTAAATGTAGAACATTGTTCATTAACATTGCTCTCATTTTCAGTAAGAAGTTCAAATGCATTATGGGTTGATTCATCAAAAAATTCAAAAGAGTTGTTCAACACCTCATTCTCATTTGCATCTACATTTATTTGTTCATGTTCCTGCAAAAGGTTAGGCATAGGAGGAGGTACAACAAGAAAATTCTTCTCAAGTTCATGTATTTTATCTTTGCAATTAGATACATTAGCAAAAGTTTCTCGCATAAGAATTTTCATATCTTCCCATGTTCGAGGTTTTTCTAAATCGCTTAAGTTGTCCCACCAAGTTAATGCACAATCAACTAATGCACTAGCAATATTCTTAATATTTCTCCTTTCACACATATGACATTGTACAAAACTTTATCCATCTCCATTTCCCAAGTAATATATTCATCACAACCAAAACCATCATAAGAATGAAGAGATGGGAGAATGTAATTACTTCTTGTGGAAGGTGTTGTAAAGGTGGTCTAAATGTCACATGAAACCTTGAATGTTGTTTGATTTTTAGTTTGCAACTCCATCGTCGTCTTCATCATGTCAATCATCTCAGCATACAATGCATGATTCTTGCTTTTAATGGCAAACAAAAGACAACAACAAAGGATAATGGCAAAGTGAAAGTGGAAGCACACACTCTCAAGCGTCTTACCACGCTCTTACAAGTGTTCTTACCGACACTGCAGTTGGCAAACGGTGGAGGGTATGAAGAAACCAATGAAGTGTGGGATGATTGCAAAGGTGTATCGATTCTGCTCAAGAGTAAGGTGTAGCTTAGATGGTGCTTTGTATATAGCAAGGATTATCAACAATTAAAATCAGATAGTAAAGTTGAATAAGTGTCCAAAATACTTGTCAAAGTTGCTGGCCTAAATGTGTTCCTAGTAGTTCAAGCTAGCAAGACATGAGACAAAACTAGATGACACAAAGAATGCAAGCACTTCTGTTTTTTTTGTTGTTTTTTCTTCTCCTCTTTTTTTTGTGCGGCTTTTGTATCTAGTTTTGCACTTGCCTTTTTCTTTTGTCTTTTTTTTTTCAGAATGTGCTGCAAAAGAATAACACAATGAAAAGCAATGAAAGATATCTTGTGGGTCTATCACAGATTTTATGCTCAATCTTTCAAGGACAAATAGGCATACATAGAGGCTCCAAATAGAAAAACTTACAATAGCAAGATTGTAGATATATCTCTCCTCTTTAATTTAAATATATTGAATACCTACTTTGGACAAGAACAATAGGAGATATTGCCCGTGAAACATAGACTGTTTAGAAATTTTAGGTCAAGAACAGATTCAGATCTAATGCACTTTTGACTATGATAACTACGTTTTCAGGGAAACCTATGAATACGAAAGTTGTAGAGAACTTCTTACGATTCCCATAAAGTACAAGAACTCCAAAATCCAAGTTCGTATGAGTGAGATATGATGAAAATACTGAACCAGACAGAGATGACTTTAATCTGAACGTGATGACGTGATTCAAAAGGATGAATCAACACAATGCAAAACTCAAACTAAGACCAAAAACACTTCCTAAAACAGCAATATGACTCGACCATGGACACAAATGCAACAAAACAAAACTGAATAACAAAGTTGCAAAGGCTCAATGGTGGTTTGGACAAAGTGATGAATAGATCTATGAAACTACAAGTTGTTTTGTGACCTTTTTGTGGACTCTAGGTATGAAAAACAAACAAATTGAAAGGATAGAAATTACCTAATGGCAACCTGGAATTCTGATACCAATTGATGAGAAAGGTTTAGGCCCGATCTTTCGAAAGGTAATTGATAAGTTGATTGATGGAGATCTTGATGTTGATGATCCGAGGTTCTCGAGTAGAATACGAAAAACCCCTGCAATCACTACACTACTGATCCGTTGGTTATCAACCGTGCTGCACACAATTGACCTCGCCAAGAAAGCTAATGCATGCAAATGCAACCGTGAACATAAGCAAGAACATAGAAGACACGATCTGAAATCGTGAAGTTGGGGTTTCACAAACAGTAAAACAGCGATATTATTAATCTAAGCAAAACTCAATTGTTTATGGCGGCCACTATGGAGTATATATAGGTGGGAGGACATCCAAGGGGGTTTTGGGGTCGTGACCTAACCCTAATAAACGAAATTAAGAGATGTAGACTTGATACAAGACCTAATGGCCCAATTTGGTGGCGCAACACCCTGATAGATTCTGAAGTCAATATTGTTTTGATGATTTTTGTTCACTTCGAAAGAATTTTGACCTGGGAACAGGGCCATTGGAAAGCTTATCCTCTCTCCTTTACGTTCATTTGTGGAACGTCCAAAATGGAGTTCGTATGCGTCCTGGGCGTCCGTTTTAGTACGAACTGCTCCTGGTCTCCGAGTTAGACACGAATTTGAGTTGGGGTCGGTTTCCGTCTTCTTTGAACGTAATATCTAGTCCTCCACACCCCTAAATCTTCCTCCAATTACTCCTTGAACTTCTCCATGGATCCTAATCACAATTAAGTCATTAGGTAGCAATCTATTCTCAAATATATATAAGGAACCATATAAGAACAAGCTCACCTCTGAAATTAATTGGTGTGTGTGAATTCTATTGATTGCATCTTGTATGTTGAATGGAGTGTTGTGTATATCCATAGGAGTGATGTCCTCATCATCCTCCCCTTCATGAATTGGAGTTGTTCTCGACTCAAGTTCTTCTTCTCTCATTTGTTGGTCAATGCCATCAAATCTTCTTGTATGCACGAAAGGAGGAGGCCAAGGTGGTGGACGACATAGTGCACTATCTTGATCTTGTCCATCAAATAAGAGCACACATTCACTTGATCCAGGATCCCAAATAAATAAACATTATGCCATGTTTGTAGGTGCAATGGTTATGTGCATGATTTCGTCACGCCGTCGATGTTCTAAGAGTTAACAGTGGGTGCCGTCGATGCTATGAAGCTCCGTTAACTCCCAGGGGGCCCGCCGTTGATGTAACAAAGAGTCCTCGAAGATGTCAGAGGTAAACTTTGGACCTTGGAGCTATCATTTTGGCTACGAGTTTGAAGTCAAGTCTTCAAGACATTCTCAAATACTATTAGTACATGTTCACGACCAAATTGTGCACATCTACCAGGGGGCCTAATAAGACAAAGGGCAATGCGTTGAAGACACACAAAAATGGAATTCAAAAGTATTTCATTCATTCTAAATTAGAGGATTACAAGATGATGGCAAAAAAGGAGATGTCCTAACTACTGGAGTTCCTATGAAGAATGAGACAGCTGTCTGGGCAGCTTCTTTAATGTTGGCCCTGGCGGCTTCTTCCTCCTCAGCAACGAGTCCTTCGAACACTAGATTTAAAGACATCTAGGGGTCCCGGCTCTTGAAACACGTCAGCACATACTTGACAACGTTCTTGGCCATGGACCTTCCTTCTGTCTCTAGTTGGTCGACGACCACGTCTCCCACAGCTTACAGCTTCTTGTCGACGGAGTTCAAAGCCACCAGTGCCTTGTATATCTCTGACTCTAGGTCAGTCAGACGTACCGGGTTGAAACCAAATGGCACCAAAGCTTCATTGGCTTGCCCCAAGAAATCCCAGACTTGTTGGGACTCAGTTGCTCTCTGTAAGACCTATGTGTGCTGAATACATTGGCTTGTAGTGAATACACTTGGCTTTGATGATAAAAGTTTTAAATATCACCAAAACACCTTTTTATCAAGGTCCGACTCTAGCTCCGAGTTACAGCAAGGTCCGACGATAGGTCCGGCTTGTTTTGGGTAGCTCCGGCTACGTTAGATGCTAGGTCCGGCTTCTTGGTAAGGTCTGACCAGCTTTAGTTAGCTCCGGTGAGCTTTATGTTTAGCTCCGGCATGTCTTAGATAGCTCCGGCATATATCTGATAGCTCCGACATGTTTTTGCTAAGCTCCGAATTACTTTGTCTAGCTCCGGTTTTGGGTTGACTAGTTCCGACTAGTTTTGGTAAGCTCCGGATCCAGGATCTACTAGTTTTGGTAAGCTCCGGCGCTAGGTTCACTAGCTCTTGTTAGCTCCGGCTCAAGCTCCGGGTTGCTCTGGCAAGGTCCGGAACCTGACTGCAGTGTTTCTTGTTAGCTCCGGCTCAAGCTCCGGGTTGCTCTGGCAAGGTCCGGAACTTGACCAAAGTGCTTCTACTGCTTATTTGCAATGTTTCGTACTTGCTTTACAAGATTGGAAAGATTGCTTAGTATTCATTTGCTAAGTTTTTGGTGCGTTTTGGATGATACGGTTGATATCGTTTTCTACTGTGGTTTTGCAACATGCTTATGTGAGGTTCTCACGTAAGGTGTTGTGTTCGGAACTAACGTGAGTCAAGTCGAGGACTTGGGCTCGTATGGATTGTTTGTTTATTCATGTGCAGGTGTTGCTTGACTTCAAGTCATGGCTGGTGACAGGATCCATTGGACTAGTCTCAGGAGGAGATGAGGTTCCAACAACCAAGTTCGGGAGGAACTGTGGTTGAGCGGGTCAGGAGGTCGCGCAGGATGATTGAATCAAGGGCAGTGCATATGAAGGTCGAAGGAAGGTGTTCGCACGTATGCATGCGGTGCATGACGTGGCAATATGCTTCTAGAGACGGATTATGGGAGGAAGATCTGATTGGAAGGATCGGATCGTATCGGTTGAAGACTTTGGCTGCGGCAGAGTTGGTTATGGCTCGGTATGGGAAGTATCGAGTTGGTTATGTTAGGATTTCGTGTGTATCACGAATTTGAGTTGTTTAGGAATGTGGGATACGTTCCTAAGGTGTTTGGAAGTCTTAAGATTGCTTCTATCTGCGTATAGAAGAATCTTGAGCAGTTATGGTAAGTTCCGATTGTGATCGGATTAGGATTAGAGTTCTAGTTGTATTGGGATGGCCTAAGGGCTGGTTATATAAGCAAGGGAAGGCCAAAGCTCGTGGTAGACGACTTTGGGGCTGTTCCTCTTGTGTTCTATTGAATAAAATTCATAGTTTGAAGGAACTTTTGTGCCTTGGTCGTCCGACTTGTTCCAGACAAGTTTTACTCGTCGAGTTTCTGGACAGCACTACCTTTCGACGGTGGTTTTAGCATAACTCGAGTTTTACTGATCCAATTGACGTGATTCTTTTTCGGTTGTCTTCACAACTTGATTAACTATCATCTGCCAAAATTTCACGGTCATTGGATTTGTGGTTTTTGTGCTACACGAGTTTCTTTTCAGCATTCCAGAAACTGTTTTTCTCGAGTAGGTCAGATTGACCAGTGTTTGATCTTTTGATCATAACTTGAGTTGTTCTCAACGGATTTGAGTAATTCTTTTTGTATTGTCTTCGTGACTTGATTCTCTCTGATATCTATCACTTTTGTCACGGTGAAACACGTTTAGATTAGTCTCATACACGATTTATTTAACAGATCGTTTTTCTACCAAAGGGATTAGGGTTTTATTGTTTCCGCTGCGTAAGATTTTTAAATCTACCATTCACCCCCCCCTCTGGTAGCTTTTCACGTGCTCTTCGATCCTACAATTGGTATCAGAGCCACGGTGCTCTAATCTTTGTGATTTGCACGTGTTTTTGACTAATCATCATGGAGAAGTACTCCGCCAAACCTTGTGTGTTTGCTGGTATTGATTTTCTGGTTTGGAAGGCACGCATGGAGGCTTTTATCCAGGCACAAGGCTTTGCAATATGGGAGAAGGTGTATAAGCCTTATGAAGTGCCACCCAATGATCAAGTCACGGCCACGAACCTCCGGGACGTCGACAACAACAACAAAGCCCGAAACTTGATCATCCAAGGACTCACTCAAAGCGACTTTGATCGTGTCGCGCACCTCCGATCAGCATACGACGTTTGGAGAGCTCTCTGTGATTATCATGAAGGCTCCAACACAATCAAGGAGGTAAAACAAGATATGTTCAAAAAGGAGTATATGCGTTTTGAGATGCAACCAGGTGAGTCTATCGATGACCTCTTTGCTCGTTTCAATAAAATTCTCAGCAACTTACGTAGTGTCAATGTTAATTTTTCTGATGCTGAAAATGCTAGACAACTTCTTAGTGCATTAGACATGTCAGTTTGGGAGATGAAAGTGACATCCATTCGTGAATCAACTGTCATGAGTTCTCTTACACTAGATGTACTTTATTCTAAACTAAAAACTCATGAAATTGACATCCTAGCACGTAAGAACCCAAACAAGTCTATTGCATTTGTCTCACAACGTGATATGTCTAGCTCCGGCCAATCATCATCTTGCAATACTCTTGCTTTATTGTCCTCACTAACCCTGGAGCAGATCGAAGAAATTCCAGAAGAGGAGTTGGCACTCATCTCTACTAGATTCTCAAAAGCATTGCAAAATGTGAGAATTAGAAGGAGAGGAAGCTCCGGACCTCAACGCTGCTTTGAATGTGGTAAAATAGGACACTTTCGTACAGAATGCCCTAACCTTTCAGGTCCGACCACCCGGGAAGAAAAACAAAGCAAGGTCCGGACCTCCTCTGGAAATTCCAACAAGAAAAAGAAGGGTACCATAGGACGCAAGATGATCAACAGCTTCATCACCGCGCTTCAAGAGCTCAGTTCAAGTGACATTGATTTTGAAAGTGATGAAGAGAATGATGACTTGGCCAACTTATGCTTCATGGCGGGCAAAGCAAGATCAAGATCAAGTCAGGAGGAAGCAGAACACAACAGTGACGATGATGAGGTTACACGCTTGAGGAAGGAGAATATTTGGATTGTGGATTCAGGTTGCTCACGCCACATGTCCGGTAACAAAGATTGGTTCTCCTCCCTCACCTTTGTGTCACGTGTAGAGAATGTTACTTTTGCCGATAATTCTTCAACTCCTATAATTGCTAAGGGTTCGGTTAGAGTAAATGATAACTACACTTTGAAGGATGTGGCACTTGTCAAAAATTTGAAATATAACTTGCTTTCTGTCTCACAATTGCTAGATGAAAATCTAGAAATTATTTTCAATAAAAACTGCTGCAAAGTTGTAGATTCAAATAGTGAGCTTATTTTTAACATGTCTCGGTTTGGAAGAGTTTTTAAAGCTGAGTTTGGTATGTCTTCTTCTAAGCATAGGTGTCTAGTTGCAAATGACTCAAATGACTTATATTTTTGGCATCGTAGACTTGGTCACGTAGGCTTTGATCACCTAACGCGTGTTAGTACTCTTGATCGCATACGTGGGCTGCCTAAGCTAAAAGGGGACAAAGAAATTGTGTGCTCTTCTTGTAGACATGCTAAGATGGTTGCAGGTTCACATACTCCTCTCACAATGATCATGACAACTGAACCATGTCAACTTTTGCATCTTGACACCGTAGGACCTTCACGTGTTCAATCCTTCGGAGGTAAATGGTATGCTCTTGTTATTGTTGATGATTATTCTAGATATTCTTGGGTGTATTTTATGGCGTCTAAGAATGAAGTCTTTAGTCACTTTAGAACTTTATTTCTTAGATTATCAATTGATCACCCAGGATCATTAAAAGCAATTAGAAGTGATAATGGAGCTGAATTTAAAAATCAATTCTTTGATCACTTTTGTGATGAAAATAGAATAGATCATCAATTTTCTTCACCATATGTACCTCAACAAAACGGTGTTGTAGAAAGAAAGAACAGAACCCTAGTTGAGATGGCTAGGACTATGCTTGATGAATATCAAACCCCTAGGAAATTTTGGGCTGATGCATTAGCAACTGCTTGTTATGTCTCAAATCGTGTTTTCTTGCGTACTAAGCTAGGTAAAACACCATATGAGCTCCGGTTTGGACATAGGCCTAGTGTTACACACTTTCGGGTCTTTGGTTGCAAATGCTTTGTTAAGAAACATGGTAATCTTGATAAATTTGAACCTAGATCCAATGATGGCACGTTTCTTGGTTATCCATCTCATACTAGAGGCTACCGTGTTCTTTTACTTGACACTAACAAAATTGTGGAGACTTGTGAAGTGTCTTTTGATGAAGCTAGCCCAGGTACTAGCTCCGGTGTTGCAGGACCAGATTCATATTCTCAGGGGGAGGGTATTTTCGAAGATGAAGAAGAGCCGGTGATACTGCCTGGTAGTTCCGAAGTTGACACGTGTCCAACTCCGGACATTGAACAAGCTCCGGCTGTCACCTCTGCTGGTCCTGATCATCCACAAATCACAAGCTCATCAATCTACAATGAACCTAATGAAAAAGAAGCTTGTGAGACATCTGTTCCCCTACGTTTTTACAAAGATCATCCCCCACAACAGATGATTGGAAGCTTGCATGAACGAGTCACACGGTCCAGGTTTTGCGATCCAAACTCTCATGCTCATTCTGCTTTTGTTGCCTCTTTTGAACCTAAAGATATATCACACGCACTCACTAATGAATCTTGGATTATTGCCATGCAAGAAGAGTTAGAAAATTTTGAAAGAAATAATGTTTGGAAACTTGTACCTCCACCTCAAGGCCACACTTTAATTGGAACTAAATGGGTATATAAAAATAAACAAAGTGAGGATGGGGTTGTGATTAGGAATAAGGCTAGGTTGGTTGCTCAAGGTTTCACTCAAGTTGAAGGTCTAGATTTTGATGAAACTTTTGCTCCTGTCGCTAGATTAGAAGCCATAAGAATTTTGTTAGCTTTCGCAGCATCTAAAGGTTTTAAGCTATATCAAATGGATGTTAAAAGTGCTTTTCTTAATGGCTACATAGATGAGGAGGTTTATGTCAAACAACCACCAGGTTTTGAAAATCCAGATTTTCCTAATCATGTTTACAAACTGTCCAAAGCCTTATATGGTCTCAAACAAGCCCCTAGAGCATGGTATGATAGGTTAAAAACATTCTTACTTGAAAAGGGGTTTACAATGGGAAAGGTTGATAAAACTCTTTTTGTGCTTAATCATGGCAATGACTCATTATTCGTTCAAGTGTATGTGGATGATATTATCTTTGGTTGTGCTTCTCATGATCTTGTGTCCAAGTTTTCAGCAATGATGAGTTCCGAATTTGAAATGAGTATGATGGGTGAACTCACTTACTTTTTGGGGCTGCAAATCAAGCAAACCAAGGAGGGTACCTTTGTGCATCAAACAAAGTATACCAGAGATCTCCTAAGACGCTTCAACATGGACAAAAGCAAGCCTCTTCGGACACCAATGGGAACAGCAACAACACTTGAACTTGATGAAGATGGTGAATCCGTGGATCAAAAAGAATATAGAAGTATGATCGGATCACTTTTGTACCTTACGGCATCAAGACCGGACATACAATTCAGCGTATGTCTTTGTGCACGGTTTCAAGCTTCCCCACGTGTTTCACATTGTCAAGCCGTCAAAAGGATTCTCAGGTACTTACATGGAACTCAAGAATTTGGCATTTTTCTTCCTTCTTCCTCAATCGTTTCTTTGAAAGCTTTTTCGGATGCTGATTTTGGGGGTTGTAGGATTGATAGGAAAAGTACTTCCGGTGCTTGTCATTTTCTTGGTAATTCTCTTGTTGCTTGGTCCTCTAGAAAACAAAGTTCAGTTGCACAATCCACAGCCGAATCTGAGTATGTAGCTGCTGCTAGTGCTTGTTCACAAATTCTTTGGATTGTTCAAACAGTTAAGGACTATGGGGTTGATCTAAATTGTGTTCCACTGTTCTGTGATAACACTAGTGCTATTTGCATTGCTAAAAACCCCGTGCAACATTCTAGAACTAAGCACATTGACATTAGGTATCACTTTCTCCGTGATAATGTTGAAAAAGGGAACATTGTGCTTCACCATGTAGATACCGAACAACAATTGGCTGACATTTTTACAAAACCTTTGGATTTCACTCGTTTTTGTTACATTCGTAGTGAAATAGGGGTTATGCATCCTCATGGCTTAAATTGAGGGGGAGTTTTTGAAACTTAGGAAGTCTATGTGTGAATCTGAAATTAAGATAATATGAGCATATTATTTCATACATATATGACTTTGTGATTCCTTCTACATGCTGAAAGTTCTTACTACATTACTCGTGTTATACTTTTTGTAGTTTTTGCCATGTCTAGTAATTGGAATAATTACTTACACTAAATCTGGTCATGGTCGAACTTTCTTGCTGTTTTGAACTTGTTACATGCTCACAAATGCTTTTAATCATTAAGAATTTATCAAGTAATCAACTCACATGTTGAGTTTTTATGAACAAATATAAATTGAGAAAAGATCAAGAGAATATGCATGCATCGCACTTCTTCTTTCGAGATGGCTTGTCATTGCACTTAGATATGAACTTGGAAGAAGTTGTGTATGACTAAAACCATGTCCTTAAGCTTCTGATTGTCAAATGACATAGGCTTGGCTTGGTTGGTTAGAATAAGGCAGATGCGCATATAATCTCTTGCAAATATCATATGATCTAGATTTATGCTTTGAAAATAATAAAATACAGCAACTTGTGTCATGCTTTCAGGTTTTGAAATAGTTAAGTTTGTGAGATCATGACCTGCTAAAATTGAAAATCACACTTGCTCTCTAGCATGGCTTACACTACATTATGTATCTCATTGATGTGATAGTGTAAGTTCCTTGATAGTATGACTTGGATGAGCTTTGTTTATAAGTATATGTTATAACAACTAAAGACGGAGAGATAATTTGTTTATATCTCATAACAATTAAAATTTCTCTTTTACCTTGCTGAATACATTGTCAAAGGGGGAGAGATTAATCACACATTAAAAAAAAAGGAGAGATAATAAAGGGGGAGACATTTTCATTTTCAAAAGGGAGAGAGATTTTCATTTACGTTTGTTTTACAAAAGGGGAGAAGTTGTTTTCAAAACTTTTATGTGAATAAGCCAATGTTCGGATTTTAAATGGTGTTGCCAATGCATTCATCAAGGGGGAGATTGTAAGACCTATGTGTGCTGAATACATTGGCTTGTAGTGAATACACTTGGCTTTGATGATAAAAGTTTTAAATATCACCAAAACACCTTTTTATCAAGGTCCGACTCTAGCTCCGAGTTACAGCAAGGTCCGGCGATAGGTCCGGCTTGTTTTGGGTAGCTCCGGCTACGTTAGATGCTAGGTCCGGCTTCTTGGTAAGGTCTGACCAGCTTTAGTTAGCTCCGGTGAGCTTTATGTTTAGCTCCGGCATGTCTTAGATAGCTCCGGCATATATCTGATAGCTCCGACATGTTTTTGCTAAGCTCCGAATTACTTTGTCTAGCTCCGGTTTTGGGTTGACTAGTTCCGACTAGTTTTGGTAAGCTCCGGATCCAGGATCTACTAGTTTTGGTAAGCTCCGGCGCTAGGTTCACTAGCTCTTGTTAGCTCCGGCTCAAGCTCCGGGTTGCTCTGGCAAGGTCCGGAACCTGACTGCAGTGTTTCTTGTTAGCTCCGGCTCAAGCTCCGGGTTGCTCTGGCAAGGTCCGGAACTTGACCAAAGTGCTTCTACTGCTTATTTGCAATGTTTCGTACTTGCTTTACAAGATTGGAAAGATTGCTTAGTATTCATTTGCTAAGTTTTTGGTGCGTTTTGGATGATACGGTTGATATCGTTTTCTACTGTGGTTTTGCAACATGCTTATGTGAGGTTCTCACGTAAGGTGTTGTGTTCGGAACTAACGTGAGTCAAGTCGAGGACTTGGGCTCGTATGGATTGTTTGTTTATTCATGTGCAGGTGTTGCTTGACTTCAAGTCATGGCTGGTGACAGGATCCATTGGACTAGTCTCAGGAGGAGATGAGGTTCCAACAACCAAGTTCGGGAGGAACTGTGGTTGAGCGGGTCAGGAGGTCGCGCAGGATGATTGAATCAAGGGCAGTGCATATGAAGGTCGAAGGAAGGTGTTCGCACGTATGCATGCGGTGCATGACGTGGCAATATGCTTCTAGAGACGGATTATGGGAGGAAGATCTGATTGGAAGGATCGGATCGTATCGGTTGAAGACTTTGGCTGCGGCAGAGTTGGTTATGGCTCGGTATGGGAAGTATCGAGTTGGTTATGTTAGGATTTCGTGTGTATCACGAATTTGAGTTGTTTAGGAATGTGGGATACGTTCCTAAGGTGTTTGGAAGTCTTAAGATTGCTTCTATCTGCGTATAGAAGAATCTTGAGCAGTTATGGTAAGTTCCGATTGTGATCGGATTAGGATTAGAGTTCTAGTTGTATTGGGATGGCCTAAGGGCTGGTTATATAAGCAAGGGAAGGCCAAAGCTCGTGGTAGACGACTTTGGGGCTGTTCCTCTTGTGTTCTATTGAATAAAATTCATAGTTTGAAGGAACTTTTGTGCCTTGGTCGTCCGACTTGTTCCAGACAAGTTTTACTCGTCGAGTTTCTGGACAGCACTACCTTTCGACGGTGGTTTTAGCATAACTCGAGTTTTACTGATCCAATTGACGTGATTCTTTTTCGGTTGTCTTCACAACTTGATTAACTATCATCTGCCAAAATTTCACGGTCATTGGATTTGTGGTTTTTGTGCTACACGAGTTTCTTTTCAGCATTCCAGAAACTGTTTTTCTCGAGTAGGTCAGATTGACCAGTGTTTGATCTTTTGATCATAACTTGAGTTGTTCTCAACGGATTTGAGTAATTCTTTTTGTATTGTCTTCGTGACTTGATTCTCTCTGATATCTATCACTTTTGTCACGGTGAAACACGTTTAGATTAGTCTCATACACGATTTATTTAACAGATCGTTTTTCTACCAAAGGGATTAGGGTTTTATTGTTTCCGCTGCGTAAGATTTTTAAATCTACCATTCACCCCCCCCTCTGGTAGCTTTTCACGTGCTCTTCGATCCTACACTCTCAAGCTATTAAGCTCCTCCAGTGATCTCCTGGGAGCCAAGAGTTCCGCAGAACCCTCCTTGGAGAAGCGTTCAACTTCCTTAGCATGTAGTTGGATCATTTCGGCCACATGTTTCTCTTGGTCATTGAGCTCTCTCTCTCGGAGGTGAATGTGGTTTCTCCGCTCTGCCAAGTCCTTCTGTAAGACCTATCTGTGCTGAATACATTGGCTTGTAGTGAATACACTTGGCTTTGATGATAAAAGTTTTGAATATCACCAAAACACCTTTTTATCAAGGTCTGACTCTAGCTCTGAGCTACAGCAAGGTCCGACGGTAGGTCCGGCTTGGTTTGGGTAGCTCCAGTTACATTTGATGCTAGGTCCGACTAGCTTTGATCAGCTCCGGTGAAGTTTTGTCTTTAGCTCCGACATGTTTTTGATAGCTCCGCAATGTTTTTGCTAAGCTCCGAAGTTGATTTTTCTAGCTCCGGCTTTTGGGATTACTAGTTCCGACTAGTTCTGGTTAGCTCCAGCGCTAGGTCCTGCTAGTTTTTTAAGCTCTGGCGCTAGGTTCTACTAGCTTTTGTTAGCTCCGGCTCAAGGTCCGGGTTGCTCTGGCAAGGTCCGGAACTTGACCGTAGTGCTTCTGCTTTTCATTTGCAATGTTTCATACTTGCTTTACATTGTTGGAAAGATTGCTTAGTATTCATTTGCTAATTTTTTGGTGCGTTTTGGTTGATATGGATGATATCATGTTATTGTGGTTTTGCAACATGCTTATGTGAGGTTCTCACGTAGGGTGTTGTGTTCGGAACTAACTTGAGTCAAGTCGAGGACTGGGGATCGTATGGATTGGTTGTTTATTCATGTACATGTGTTGGTTGATTTCAAGACATGGCTGGTGACGGGATCCATTGGACTAGTCTTAGGGAGGAGATGAGGTTCCAACAACCAAATTCAGGAGGAATTGTGGTTGAGCTGATCAGGAGGTTGCGCAGCATGATTGAATCAAGAACAATGCATATGAAGGTATCGTGGACGTCGTTGGAAGATGTTTGCACATATGCAAGGAGTGCATGGACGTGGCTACATGGTTCCGAGACATGATGAAGATATGTGGACGTAAAGAGTTGGTCGGAAAGGTCCAACCGACTAGGTTATGGACTCAGGCTGCCGCTGAGTCGGGTTTGACTCAAATATGGAAAGATTTGAGTTGGTTATGATAGGATTTCGTGTGGGTCACGAATTTGAGTTGTTTAGGAATGTGGGATATGTTCCTAAGGTGTTTGGAAGTCTTAAGATTGCTTCTATCTGCGTATAGAAGAATCTTGAGCAGTTATGGAAAGTTACGATTCGTGATCTGAGTAGGATTGGAGTCCTAGTTGATATTGGGTTAGCCTAAGGGCTGGTTATATAAGCAAGGGAGCCCAGAGCTCGTGGTGTACGACTTTGGGGCTGTTCCTCTTGTGTTTGATTGAATAAAATTCATAGTTTGAAGGAACTTTTGTGCCTTGTTCGTCCGACTTGTTCCAGACAAGTTTTACTCGTCGAGTTTCTGGACAGCACTACCTTTTGTCGGTGGTTTTATCATAACTCGAATTTTACAGATCTAATTGACGTGATTCTTTTGGGTTGTCTTCACAACTTTATTGTCTATCATATGTCAAAATTTCACGGTCATTGGATTTGTGGTTTCTGATCTACACGAGTTTCTTTGCAGCATTCCAGAACTGTTTTTTCTCAGGTAGGGCAGATTGACCATTGTTTGATCTTTCGATTATAGCTTGAGTTTTTATCGACGGATTTGAGTGATTCCTTTTGTGTTGTCTTCGTGACTTGATTCTCTCTGATATCCATCACTTTTGTCATGGTGAAACATATTTAGATTAGTCTCACACACAAATTCTTTAAGAGATCGTTTTTCTGCCGAAGAGGTTGGGGTTTAATTGTTTCCGTTGCGTAAGATTTTTAAATCTACCATTCACCCCCCCCTCTGGTAGCTTTTAACGTGCTCTTCGATCCTACAATTGGTATCAGAGCCACGGTGCTCTAATATTTGTGATTTGCACGTGTTTTTGACTAATCATCATGGAGAAGTACTCCGCCAAACCTTGTGTGTTTGCTGGTATTGATTTCCAGGATTGGAAGGCACGCATAGAGGCTTTCATCCAGGCACAAGGCTTTGCAATATGGGAGAAGGTATACAAGCCTTACGAAGTGCCATCAAACGATCAAGTTACAGCTACAAATCTGAGAGATGTCGACAACAACAACAAGGCTCGGAACTTGATCATACAAGGATTAACTCAAAGCGACTTCGACCGTGTTGCACACCTCCGATCTGCATACGATGTGTGGAAAGAACTTTGTGACTACCACGAAGGATCCAACACGATTAAAGAGGTAAGGTAAGACATGTTCAAAAAGGAATACATGCGCTTCGAGATGCAACCTGGTGAGTCTATTGATGACCTTTTTGCTCGCTTTAATAAAATTCTCAGCAACTTGCGTAGTGTCAATGTTAATTTTTCATATGCTGAAAATGCTAGGCAATTGCTAAGTGCATTAGATATGTCAATTTGGGAGATGAAAGTCACATCTAATTCATGAATCTACTGTCATGAGTTCTCTTACATTAGATGTACTCTATTCTAAACTAAAAACTCATGAAATTGACATCCTAGCACGTAAGAACCCAAATAAGTCTATTGCATTTGTTTCACAACGTGATATGTCTAGCTCCGGCCAATCATCATCTTGCAATACTCTTGCTTTGTTGTCCTCACTAACCCTGGAGCACATCGAAGAATTTCTAGAAGAGGAGTTGGCACTCATATCTACTAGATTCTCAAAAGCATTGCAAAATGTGAGAACTAGAAGGAGAGGAAACTCCGGACCTCAACGCTATTTTAAATGTGGTAAAACAGGACACTTTCGTACAGAATGCCCTAACCTTTCAGGTCCGACCACCCGGGAAGAAAAACAAAGCAAGTTCTGGACCTCCTCTGGAAATTCCAACAAGAAGAAAGGTACCATAGGATGCAAGATGATCAACAGTTTCATCACCGCGCTTCAAGAGTTCAGTTCAAGTGACGTGGACATTGGAAGTGATGAAGATGAAGATGATTTGGCAAACTTGTGCTTTATGGCGGGCAAGTAAAGATCAAGTATGGAGGAGGCAGAACACAACAGCGACAATGAAGAGGTATGTCCTACTTGCGAAGAAATGTGTGATGCTATTTCTCGTGCCACTGTTATTGTTAAGAAAAAGGACAAAAAGCTTAGGGATAGTGCTGCTAAAATTGAACCACTAGAATCTGAAATCAACCGTTTAAAAACTTTGATTCCTAGTGATGATGCATGTTCCTCATGTGATTTAATATATGAACAATTGTCCTCATTAAGAAGTGCGCACACCTCCACACTTGATAAACTTGAGTTAGAAATTGAAAAGAACAAAGAGCTTGCTGCACTTAATGATAAAAACTTGAAAGATTCTAGCTGTTCTACAATTGAATTGCATTGTTCTACTTGTGATGATCTTGATAAGAAACTACAGGATGCTATGAATGAAATTTCTATATTGAACAATGCTTTATGTTCTCATGAAGTTAAATTTTGTTCCAATTGCAAAATAAAAGGAAAAACTTCATGTGAAAATTGCCTTGATCTATCCAATAAACTTGATTACATGCATAGGACATTAGATCAGTTTTGTAATGGGAATAAGAACCTAAACTTACTGCTAAATTCTTCCAAGTCTTGCAATGATAAAACTGGTTTAGGTTTTGATTCTCATGCTCATGCTAAGGCACATCCACCTAAAATTTTAAAGTCATTAGGAAGTGGTTTGATTCAAACAGTTCCTAAACAAAAAGGAGTGGTTTTCAAATCTGCAGGAGTGTTGTCACATTCGGTTTTAAATAAAAATATTGCTTGCTCATCTAGACATGAACACAAAGTTAAATTTCATTGTACCTTCTGTGGTAGAGACGGTCATGTCATAGATTTTTGTTATAGACTAGCTAAACAACAGAAAAGGGAAAGAATGGTTGCTAGATCTCATAACTTTCATGCAAAATTTGCTGTACACATTGAACCGAATGTCCAACCTGCCGTTTTGAGTCAAAAACATTCAAAGTTTACCTCCAGACCTTCTGTTTTTGCCTCCGGAGCTACTGATTTTTGTGCTACACAAGTAACACCTTATAGGTCAGTAGTTAAGAATAAAAAATCTCAAACTTTGACTCATAAACCTGTTGTTTTGTCCCAGCTTTCGCGTGTTTTTCCTGCTGCACGTCGTGTGACTCAGTACTGGATTCCTAAATGCCTTTTGACTAACCCCAGTATTGAGTCATCGACGTATTGTGCTTCTATGTAGGTTACACGTTTGAGGAAGGAGAACATTTGGATTGTGGATTCAGGTTGCTCACACCACATGACCGGTAACAAAGATTGGTTCTCCTCTCTCTCTTTTGTGTCACTTGTAGAGAATGTTACTTTTGCCGATAATTCTTCAACTCCTATAATTGCTAAGGGTTCGGTTAGAGTAAATGATCACTACACTTTGAAGGATGTGGCACTTGTCAAAAATTTGAAATACAACTTGCTTTCTGTTGCACAATTGCTAGATGAAAAACTAGAAATTATTTTCAATAAAAACTGCTGCAAAGTTGTAGGTTCAAATAGTGAGCTTATTTTTAACATGTCTCGGTTTGGAAGAGTTTTTAAAGATGATTTTGATATGTCTTCCTCTAAGCATAGGTGTCTAGTTGCTAATGATTCAAAGTACTTATATTTTTGGCATCGTAGACTTGGTCACATAGGCTTTGATCACCTAACGCGTGTTAGTGCTCTTGGTCACATACATGGGCTGTCTAAGCTTAAAGGGGACAAAGAAATTGTGTGCTCTTCTTGTAGACATGCTAAGATGGTTGCAGATTCACATACTCCTCTCACAATGATCATGACAACTGAACCATGTCAACTTTTGCATCTTGACACCGTAGGACCTTGACGTGTTCAATCCTTCGGAGGTAAATGGTATGTTCTTGTGATTGTTGATGATTATTCTAGATACTCTTGGGTTTACTTTATGGCGTCTAAGAATGAAGTTTTTAGTCACTTTAGAACTTTATTTCTTAGATTATCAATTGATCACCCAGGATCTATAAAAGCAATTAGAAGTGATAATGGAACTAAATTTAAAAATCAATCTTTTGATCACTTTTGTGCTGAAAATAGAATAGATCATCAATTTTCTTCCCCATATGTACCTCAACAAAACAGTGTTGTATAAAGAAAGAACAGAACCTTAGTTGAGATGGCTAGGACTATGCTTGATGAATATCAAACTCCTAGGAAATTTTGGGCTGATGCGTTAGCAACCGCTTGTTATGTCTCAAATCGTGTTTTCTTGCGTGCTAAGCTAGGTAAAACACCATATGAGCTTTGGTTTGGACATAGGCCTAGTGTTACATACTTTCGGGTCTTTGGCTGCATATGCTTTATTAAGAAACATGGTAACCTTGATAAATTTGAACCTAGATCCATTGATGGCATGTTTCTTGGTTATCCATCTCATACTAGAGGCTACCGTGTGCTTTTATTTGACACTAACAAAATTGTGGAGAATTGTGAAGTGTCTTTTGATGAAGCTAGCCCAGGTACTAGCTCCGGTGTTGCAGGACCAGATCCGTATCCCCAGGGGGAGGGTATTTTCGAAGATGAAGAAGAGCCGGTGATACTGCCTGGTAGTTCCGAAGTTAACACGTGTCCAGCTCCGGACATTGAACAAGCTCCGGGTATCACCTATGCTGGTCCTGATCGTCCACAAGTCACAAGCTCATCAATCTACGATGAACCTAATGAAGAAGAAGCTTGTGAGACATATGTTCCCCTACGGTTTTATAAAGATCATCTCCCACAATAGATGATTGGAAGCTTGCACGAACGAGTCACACGGTCCAGGTTTTGCGATCCAAACTCTCATGCTCATTCTGCTTTTGTTGCTTCTTTTGAACCCAAAGATATATCACACGCACTCACTAATGAATCTTGGATTATTGCCATGCAAGAAGTTGAAAGAAATAATGTTTGGAAACTTGTACCTCCACCTCAAGGTCACACTTTAATTGGAACTAAATGGGTATTTAAAAATAAACAAAGTGAGGATGGGTTTGTGGTTAGGAATAAGGCTAGGTTGGTTGCTCAAGGTTTCACTCAAGTTGAAGGTCTAGATTTTGATGAAACTTTTGCTCCTGTCGCTAGATTAGAAGCCATAAGAATTTTGTTAGCTTTTGCAGCATCTAAAGGTATTAAGCTATATCAAATGGATGTTAAAAGTGCTTTTCTTAATGGCTACATAGAAGAGGAGGTTTATGTCAAACAACCACCGGGTTTTGAAAATCCAGATTTTCCTAATCATGTTTACAAACTGTCCAAAGCCTTATACGGTATCAAACAAGCCCCTAGAGCATGGTATGATAGGTTAAAAACATTCTTAGTTGAAAAGGGGTTTACCATGGGCAATGTTGATAAAACTCTTTTTGTGCTTAAGCATGGCAATGACTCATTATTCGTTCAAGTGTATGTGGATGATATTATCTTTGGTTGTGCTTCTCATGATCTTGTGTCCAAGTTTTCAGCAATGATGAGTTCCAAATTTGAAATGAGTATGATGGGTGAACTCACTTACTTTTTGGGGCTGCAAATCAAGCAAACCAAGGAGGGTACCTTTGTGCATCAAATGAAGTATACCAAAGACCTCCTGACAAAAGCAAGCCTCTTCGGACACCAATGGGAACAGCAACAACACTTGAACTTGATGAAGATAGTGAATCTGTGAATCAAAAAGAATATAGAAGCATGATCGGATCACTTTTGTACCTCACGGCATCAAGACCGGACATACAATTCAGCGTATGTCTTTGTGCACGGTTTCAAGCTTCCCCACGTGTTTCACATCGTCAAGCCGTCAAAAGGATTCTCAGGTACTTACATGGAACCCAAGAATTTGGCATTTTTCTTCCTTCTTCCTCAACCGTTACTTTGAAAGCTTTTTCGGGTGCTGATTTTGGGGGTTGTAGGATTTATAGGAAAAGTACTTCCGGTGCTTGTCATTTTCTTGGTAATTCTCTTGTTGCTTGGTCCTCTAGAAAACAAAATTCAGTTGCACAATCCACAGCCGAATCTGAATATGTAGCTGTTGCTAGTGCTGCTCACAAACTCTTTGGATTGTTCAAACACTTAAGGACTATGGAGTTAATCTAGATAGTGTTCCACTGTTCTGTGATAACACTAGTGCAATTTGCATTGCTAAAAACCTCGTGCAACATTCTAGAACTAAGCACATTGACATTAGGTATCACTTTCTCCGAGATAACGTTGAAAAAGGAAACATTGTGCTGCACCATGTAGATACCGAACAACAATTGGCTGACATTTTTACAAACCTTTGGATTTCACTCGTTTTTGTTACATTCGTAGTGAAATAGGGGTTATGCATCCTCATGGCTTAAATTGAGGGGGAGTTTTGAAACTTGGAAAGTCTATGTGTGAATCTGAAATTAAAATAATATGAGCATAGTGTTTCATACATATATGACTTTGTGATTCCTTTTACATGCTGAATGTTCTTACTACATTACTCGTGTTATACATTTTGTAGTTTTTGCCATGTCTAGTAATTGGAATAATTACTTACACTAAATCTGGTCATGGTCGAACTTTCTTGCTGTTTTGAACTTGTTGCATGCTCACAAGTGCTTTTAATCATTAAGAATTAATCAAGTAATCAACTCACATGTTGAGTTTTTATGAACAAATATAAATTGAGAAAAGATCAAGAGAATATGCATGCATCGCACTTCTTCTTTTGAGATGGCTTGTCATTGCACTTAGATATGAACTTGGAAGAAGTTGTGTATGACTAAAACCATGTCCTTAAGCTTCTGATTGTCAAATGACATAGGCTTGACTTGGTTGGTTAGAATAAGGCAGATGCGCATATAATCTCTTGCAAATATCATATGATCTAAATTTATGCTTTGAAAAATAATAAAATGCAGCAACTAAGTGTCATGCTTTCAAGTTTTGAAATAGTTAAGTTTGTGAGATCATGACTTGCTTAAATTGAAAATTACATATGATCTCTAGCATGGCTTACACTACTTTATGTATCTCATTGATGTGATAGTGTAAGTTACTTGATAGTATGACCTAGATGAGCTTTGTTTATATGTATATGTTATAATATGCTCATAATAACTAAAGGGGGAGAGAAAATTTTGTTTATATGCTCATGACTTGATGAATACATTGTCAAAGGGGGGAGATTAATCATACATTCAAAAAGGGAAAGATAATGTACATGAGGAGAGATGATAAAGGGGGAGAAATATGTGAATTTTGAATTTTTGCTTTTCTTCTCATTTTATTTCCGATTTACAAAAAGGGGAGAAATTGTCTTCAAAACTTTTAATGAGAATAAGCCAATGTTCGGATTTTAAATGGTGTTTCCAATGCATTCATCAAGGGGGAGATTGTAAGACCTATGTGTGCTGAATACATTGGCTTGTAGTGAATACACTTGGCTTTGATGATAAAAGTTTTGAATATCACCAAAACACCTTTTTATCAAGGTCCGACTCTAGCTCTGAGCTAGAGCAAGGTCCGACGGTAGGTCCGGCTTGGTTTGGGTAGCTCCGGTTACATTTGATGCTAGGTCCGACTAGCTTTGATCAGCTCTGGTGAAGTTTTGTCTTTAGCTCTGACATGTTTTTGATAGCTCCGCTGTGTTTTTGCTAAGCTCCGAAGTTGATTTTTCTAGCTCCGGCTTTTGGGATTACTAGTTCCGACTAGTTCTGGTTAGCTCCGGCGCTAGGTCCTGCTAGTTTTGTAAGCTCCAGCGGGAGCTTGGTTGTACTAGTTTTGGTAAGCTCCGGCGCTAGGTTCTACTAGCTTTTGTTAGCTCCGGCTCAAGGTTCGGGTTGCTCTGGCAAGGTCCGGAACTTGACTGTAGTGCTTCTGCTTTTCATTTGCAATGTTTCGTACTTGCTTTACATTGTTGGAAGATTGCTTAGTATTCATTTGCTAAGTTTTTGGTGCGTTTTGGTTGATATGGATGATATCATGTTACTGTGGTTTTGCAACATGCTTATGTGAGGTTCTCACGTAGGG
This sequence comes from Tuctoria greenei, assembly GCA_036927565.1. NCBI lineage: Eukaryota > Viridiplantae > Streptophyta > Magnoliopsida > Poales > Poaceae > Tuctoria > Tuctoria greenei. The sequence goes on along the minus strand of JAYESD010000007.1, from coordinate 130,989,764 downwards.
TGTTGTATTCGGAACTAACTTGAGTCAAGTCGAGGACTTGGGCTCGTATGGATTGATTGTTTATTCATGTGCAGGTGTTGCCTGAGTTCAAGACATGGCTGGTGACGGGATCCATTGGACTAGTCTCATGGAGGAGATGAGGTTCCAACAACCAAATTCAAGAGGAATTGTGGTTGAGCTGATCAGGAGGTTGCGCAGCATGATTGAATCAAGAACAATACATATGAAGGTATCGTGGACGTCGTTGGAAGATGTTTGCACGTATGCAAGGAGTGCATGGACGTGGCTACATGGTTCCGAGACGTGATGAAGAAATGTGGACGTAAAGAGTTGGTCGGAAAGGTCCAACCGACTAGGTTATGGACTCAGGCTGCGGCTGAGTCGGGTTTGACTCAAATATGGAAAGATTTGAGTTGGTTATGATAGGATTTCGTGTGGGTCACGAATTTGAGTTTCTTAGGAATGTGGGATACGTTCCTAAGGTGTTTGGAAGTCTTAAGATTGCTTCTATCTGCGTATAGAAGAATCTTGAGCAGTTATGGAAAGTTACGATTCGTGATCTGAGTAGGATTGGAGTCCTAGTTGATATTGGGTTGGCCTAAGGGCTGGTTATATAAGCAAGGGAGCCCAGAGCTCGTGGTGTACGACTTTGGGGCTGTTCCTCTTGTGTTCGATTGAATAAAATTCGTAGTTTGAAGGAACTTTTGTGCCTTGTTCGTCCGACTTGTTCCAGACAAGTTTTACTCGTCGAGTTTCTGGACAGCACTACCTTTCGTCGGTGGTTTTATCATAACTCGAGTTTTACAGATCCAATTGACGTGATTCTTTTTGGGTTGTCTTCAAAATTTGATTGTCCATCATATGTCAAAATTTCACGGTCATTGGATTTGTGGTTTCTGATCTACACGAGTTTCTTTGCAGCATTCCTGAACTGTTTTTTTTCTCGGGTAGGGCAGATTGACCATTGTTTGATCTTTTGATCATAGGTTGAGTTTTTCTCGACGGATTTGAGTGATTTCTTTTTGTGTTGTCTTTGTGACTTGATTCTCTCTGATATCCATCACTTTTGTCACGGTGAAACACATTTAGATTAGTCTCACACACGATTTCTTTAAGAGATCGTTTTTGTGCCGAAGGGGTTGGGGTTTAATTGTTTCCATTGCGTGAGATTTTTAAATCTACCATTCACCCCCCCCCCCCTCTGGTAGCTTTTCACGTGCTCTTCGATCCTACACCTTCTCCTTGACCTTCACCTTTTCCTCCCTGGTGGAGATGTCAGTCTCTCTTTTGGAGACGTTTGCCCCCACCTGCCATATCCAGTCCTTCTTGAAAGTGCATCTAGGCATCCCTTGTGAGTTTTGGTTGATTTATGACAAACAAATGAGATCCTAACAAAGTTATTGAGATGAGCGCAGGTTTTAATGAAATTATGAAGAAAGCGCAAAAAGAAAGGAGAATGAGGATATATATGGAAAGAGCTCAAGAGCTGGATAGAATACTTTATTGTGTATGGAGTGTGTTGGAGAAACACACCCCAAGAGCTCAAGCACAAGAAATCTCATTCACTGCACAATTCACAGGAAAAATGGACTAGTCCGATATGACCACGGACTAGTCTGATATGTCTCTGACTAGAAACGGACAAGTCTTCCCAGTGCAGACTTGTCTGCAAGTACACCAGTTTTCACAGCACCGGACTAGTCTGATAACACTACGGACTAGTTTGATATCATTCTGACTAAAACAGACAAGTCCGCCCCGATGCAGACTTGTCCTCAAGACTTCAAACTTTGCACATAAACGGACAAGTCTGATATTACCGCAGACTAGTCAAAAAACTCTCTAACTAGAATCGGGCAAGTCCCCCAAGTGTGGACTTGTCCTCAATTCTACATGAGGTTCACCACACCGTACTTGTCCAATATGTGTCGGACTAGTCCGAACATTTCCAGAGCCCAAATCGGACTAGTCCGCACATATCCAGACAAGTCTGGTATATCAGAACACTTAGGGTTTCCCACACACTGCACACCAGACTAGTGCGGAGTCCACCACGGACTAGTCCGGACATCGCAAACCCTAATGATAACTTTTAGAAACCCTAGTATAAATAGAGGTGTATGGCCCCCAATCAAACTCTCTCGACCCCCTACGCCGTCACACCTCCCAAGATCCCAAAATACAAATCTCTCCACACAATCTAACCCTAGAAAGATCAAATCTTTGAGGATTAGCAATTGATCAAAGGAGAGACTCATTCTACACGTCTTGAGCTCTTTGGTTTGATTCTCTCACACACTCTCGTTCTTTATTGTACATCTTTCGAGTGTGTTGGTGGTGTTCATCATTGTAAATCTTGGGGAGCCCTCAACTTGTGAGAAGGCCCCTTGAACATGGTTATTTGCCCCTTTGTGGTTAGTGGAAGAGAATCAGCCTCTGTGGCGATTCGACGAGGGAAGAGTTGGTGAAGACCCGGTCCTCTGTGGACTCCTCAACGTGGATGTAGGTTTCCTTCGTGGGAATCGAACCACGGGATAAAATATTGTATCGCACACTTTTGTTTTTATTATTCACCATATTCTAGGGTTTACTTAATCTTGGATAACTCTCGTTAAAACATTGAGATCAAAGTTAATTTGTGCTATACATAGTTTCATTGTCGTGATACATCTAAATTACAACTTACTTTTTGCTGCATAGAGTACTTGATGTGAAATCTTTGATCAAACTTGATCGTTCTAGTCCGCACACACCGGACTAGTCCGCACCATACCGGAGTAGTCCGATTTCTTTGTATTTGATCAAGTTATTAAGTGTTTTAGGATCTGACGAAAATTCAAAAAGCCTATTCAACCCCCCCCCCTTTAGGCTACATTCAATTGGTATCAAAGCTGGACTCTTCAAAAGAGACTCACCGCCCGAAGAGAAGATGTCGGACATTAAGGATGTACACAAGAACCTCAACCAAGAGAAGGGTTACGATGAAAAGACTTAGAAGCTGGACAAGCTTCTCGATGCCATCCAAGACTGCGAGGATGATGATGAGGAGATGCTAGAACTAAAGGCACTCCTAAGGAAGAAGGCACTATCCCCAAAAGGGAAGATGAAGATCGAGGATGAAACAAAGAAGAAGGGGAGTAGTCACACCGACTACTCCCGATATCTTTTTAATTATGATCAGCTAAATTCGAATAGTAATCATTACTTGTCAATTCCTCTAGGGAAAGCACATTTATTGGATGGCAATGATTACTCTATGTGGAGACAAAATATGAAAATGCATCTCATATCACTTAACCCCAGCTTGTGGCATATAGTGTGTACAGGGACAGATATCCCAGATGATGATGAAGAGCTACCACCAAACAAAAAACAAGCTATTCATCGGAACGATCACGCTGCAACTATTATCACATCGTCACTGAGCCAAGACGAGTTCACAAAGGTGGATGGACTCGAAATTGCTAAGGAGATATGGGACACTTTAGAACCCGCACATGAAGGTGATCGTCATGTGCGAGAAGCCAAGATTGAGATGATTGAAGGATAATTGGGAAGATTCGCTATGGAGGAAGATGAGTTGCCGCAACATATTTACAATCGATTGAAGAATCTCATCAACAAAGTTCGAGCATATGGAAGCAAGAAGTGGAATGATCATGAGGTCATAAAGCTAATTCTTAGAGCTTTCATGTCTCACAACGTAACCCTATGCTCGATGATTAGAGAAAGCCCCGAGTATTGAAAAATGACCTCGGATGAACTTCTTGGGAAGATTATCATTTTTGAGATGATGGAGAAACAGGCAAAGCACGTCAAAGAGACTGCCGACCTTACCTTGGCAAAGAAGAAAGGAGTTGCCTTGAAGTCCACTTGTAAACCTATGTCAAAAGAATCTCGAGATGCTCAAGAAGAAGATGACAACGACGATGAAAGCAGTGATATAGATGAGGAAGATATTATCCTATTCATGAAGAAATTCAAGAAAATGATGAGAAGAAGGCAAGGTGGTAGATCAAATGAAGGGAGACAAAGGGACAAGCTAAGATCAAAAATGAGGCGCGCGTGCTATAACTGTGGAGAATACGATCATTTCATAGTTGATTGTCCTCATGAAGAAAATAAGAGGAAGACCAAGGACAACAATCCTCAATCCTAGAAGATGTTCAAGAAGAATAAGCAATTCGGACTGGCGCATCTAGGGAAGGAGTGGGACTCCAATGATGAGTCCGCATCCGAAGAGGAAGAGGAGATGGCTACCATAGCCATCAAGAAGACAACCAAGAAATCCACCCTCTTCCCAACCACGGGCGCATGGAAGGACAACGACAACACATGTCGAATGGTGAAGGGAGGTAAAAGAAAGGTAACAACTAAATCTTCCTCTTCGCATTCTTTTTCTAGCGATAGTGATAATTCTAGTGATGATGAAGATCTGCTTGTTGGCTTAGATAAGAAAACTACCGCTAAAATGAAATTCTTGATGGATAAGCTTGTTGATAAGGAGGAGCTAGTTGATTGTCAATAAGATATGATCATCCTTCAAAAGGAAGAATATCTTAAGATCAAAAAGCTCCTCGAGCTTGAAAAGGAGCAAAGCAATTCACTGGAACTTGAGTTAGCTTCAAGCAAGGAAGCTTGTTTGAAGCTAAAAGACTCAAACGTGGCTATCAAGGATGAACTTGCTAATTTAACCAAAGTTAACAAGATCCTTGAGGTACAAGTTGAGTCACTCAATTCAAGTGGCTCTTCATCATTTTTAAGCTCATCTTCTCGACATCTAAAATCTGAAACTACTATTGCTTGTACATGTGCTAAAATTGACACTAACTTGAAAGGGAAGTCAAACTTGACAACGGATAAGCATCCTTCCCGAAGTGGCATATTTTACAAGGAGAAGGTCAAGTATGCACACAGTGCATACTTGGCTACAAGACCTCCTAATGTCAAATATGGCATTTGGTATTCTTATGGTGAAAAGCAAAATGCTAGAAGCCACAAGAATAACAAGGAACGCATTGCTTTTGTCAAGGGAAACACCTCTCAAGTTAGACAACTTAATAATGTTGAAAAGTAACATTGTTAACACATATGAACAACAACTCTTGTTTAGAACTTCTGATGCATCACATGTTCTTATGGAAAGTAATCTTGGTAGATTTTATGCTAAACATGTTGGACCAAGTCATGGGAACACCAAGTCTCATGTGTGGGTGCCCAAATAACTTGTGACTAACCTCAAAGGACCCAAGCAAGCTCGGGTACCTAAGACCAAGGCATAATTTGTTTTTGCAAGCTTATTCCTCCGGTGGAGAAAAATAGGTGCTAGATAGTGGATGCACCAATCACATGACCGGAGAAAGAAGAATGTTCGTTGAATATGAAGAAAATGAAGATCCAAGCGAAGGCATTTATTTTTGCGATAACAATCAAGGAAGGGTGCTCGGTACCGGTAAAATAGCAATTTCACCACAACATACTCTTTCTCATGTCTTACATGTTGATTCTTTAGATTATAACCTTTTGTCCATATCTCAATTATGTAACAAGGGTTATAATTGCTTGTTCACTAATGAGGGTGTGACCGTCTCTAGGAGCGATAGCTCAGTTGCATTCAAGGGTGTGTTGAAGGGAAAGATATATCTAGTTGACTTCAAAAAATATAAAGCCGAACTTGACACATGCTTGATTGCAAAGATCAACATGGGTTGGCTGTGGCATAGACGGCTAGCACATGTTGGTATGAGGAATCTTCAAAAACTTCTAAAAGGCGATCACATCCGTGGTTTGAAGGATGTTGTTTTTGAGAAAGACAGGCCTTGTAGCGCATGTCAAGCCGGGAAGCAAGTAGGAGCACCCCATCCCGTGAAGAATGTCATGACAACAACGAGACCACTCGAGCTACTTCACATGGACCTATTTAGTCCAATTGATTACATAAGCATCGGCTGTAACAAATACGGCTTAGTCATTGTTGACAATTTTACACGCTTCACGTGGGTTTTCTTTTTGCATGATAAGACATAAACTCAAGGAACCCTCAAGAAATTATCAAGCATGCCCAAAATGAATTTTCATTGAAGATCAAGAACATATGAAGTGACAATGGCATGGAGTTCAAGAACACCCAAGTCGAGGAATACCTAGACGGAGAAGGAATAAAACATGAATTTTCAGTGCCATATTCCCCTCAACAAAACGGAGTAGCTGAAAGGAAGAACCAAACCCTCATTGAGATGGAGAGGACAATGCTTGATGAGTACACTTTGCATCGGTTTTGGGCTGAAGCGGTTAAAATCGCGTGTCACGCCATAAACCGACTCTATCTTCATCGCCTACTCAAGAAAACGTCTTATGAACTACTAACCGGTAACAAACCAAATATTTCCTATTTTCGAGTCTTTGGTTCTAAATGTTATATCTTGAACAAGAAGCCTAGGAATTCAAAGTTCGCTTCAAAGTCCGATGAAGGGTTCTTGCTTGGCTACGATTCAAACTCTTACACCTATCGTGTCTTCAACAAGGTCTCCAGACTTGTTGAAGTGGCACGTGATGTAGTGTTCGATGAAACTAACGGCTCTCAAGAAGAGCAAGTTGATCGATGTGTGCTACATAGAGAAGAATCTCCATGTCAAGTGTTGAGAAGAATGGTGTTGGGCGATGTTCGACCACAAGCGCCACCTCCAAATGCAAATGAAGAAGATGAACCACAAGTGGAGGAGAATGAGCAAGGGGGAGCTTCCACACAAGATCAACCTCAAGAGACCAAGATGATCAACATATCAATGAAGGCAACCATCCAGGGGGAGAAGAAGATGATGACCATGAAGATTCAAGATCACAAGTGCCACACCCAAGAGTACATCAATGCATCCAAAGAGATCATCTCGTCGACAACATAATCGATGACATCCAACAGGGAGTAACAACTCGATCTCGTATAGCTAATTTTTGTGAACATTACTCGTTCGTATCCTCTTTAGAAACACACAGGGTTGAAAATGCATTAAAGGATCCGGATTGGGTGGTGGCAATGCATGAAGAATTGAACAACTTCAAAAGGAACGAGGTGTGGGAACTTGTTGAAAGACCCAAGTTCAAAGTCGTCTGCCCTAAATGGGTCTTCCGCAACAAGCAAGACGAACACGGGGTGGTGACAAGGAACAAGGCGCGACTTGTGGCCAAAGGGTATTCACAAGTCGAAGGTTTGGATTTCGACGAGACTTTTGCTCCCGTAGCTAGGCTTGAATCGATTCGAATATTACTTGCATATGCTACTCACCATGATTTCAAGCTTTATCAAATGGATGTGAAAAGCTCCTTCCTCAACGGACCGATCAAGGAGGAGGTGTACGTGGAGCAACCCCCCAGGTTTGAAGATCAGGAGTTCCCCGACCATGTGTTGAAACTGCGTAAGGCTCTCTATGGCCTCAAACAAGCTCCTAGAGCTTGGTATGAGTGTCTTAGAGATTTTTTGATTGAAAATGGATTTAAGATTGGTAAAGCTGATTACACCTTGTTTACAAAGCATTTTGATAATGATCTATTTATTTGTCAAATATATGTTGACGATATTATATTTGGTTCAACTAACAAATCTTTTTGTCAAGAGTTTACTAAGATTATGACAGATAGATTCGAGATGTCCATGATGGGAGAGTTGAGATATTTCTTTGGATTCCAAGTAAAGCAACAAAAGGAAGTGACATTCATAAGCCAAACAAAGTACACTCAAGACATACTTAAGAAGTTTGGAATGGACAAAGCAAAGCCTATAAAGACTTTGATGGCAACAAATGGACACTTGGATCTTAATGAAGAAGGGCTCCCTACTTTATTTATGTGCATCTAGGCCAGATATTATGTTGAGTGTATGTTTGTGTGCAAGATTTCAAGCCAATACTAAGGAATGTCATTTGACAACTGTAAAAATGATCTTTCGAAATTTAGTTCATACACCCAACCTAGGCCTTTGGTATCCTAAAGGTTCAAAGTTCAATCTCATTGGATACTCCGATGCAGATTATGCAGGATGCAAAGTTGATAGAAAAAGTACCTCCGGTACTTGCCAATTCCTAGGTAGATCCCTAGTTTCTTGGTCCTCTAAGAAACAAAACTCCATTGCCTTATCCACGGCCGAAGCGGAGTATGTTGCAGGCGAGAGTTGTTGTCCACAACTCCTTTGAATGCAACAAACTCTAAGGGATTACGGTTACAATATGAGTCGTATTCCACTCCTTTGTGATAATAAGAGTGCCATTAAAATTGCCCATAATCCTGTTGAGCACTCTAGAACCAAACACATAGACATCCGACATAACTTTTTGAGAGATCATTCAATGAAAGGCCACATAACTATTTCCCATGTCAACACTGGAAAACAACTAGCTGATATCTTTACCAAGCCACTTGATGAAAAATGTTTTTGTGAGCTATGAAATGAACTAAATATCCTTGATGCTCGGAACGTGGCTTGAAAACTTGCCTACTTGTATGCCATCATCAAAAATCTATTGATTTTGTATGAAAATCATCTCTCTCTATTTTCTCCAAAAAACTATGTTAATTACTTGATCTTGATGAATTACGATCATAGCTTGATTGTTGTATGTTTACTAATCATATTCATCAAGATTATTTGTGTGTTTCGCCCCCTATTTTCTTTGTAAGCACCTTCAAATATATATGAATGGTCTAATTGTTTCTGTTCTAGTGATCGTGGACTATTCCATGGTTGCCCAGACTAGTCCGCACACTGCAGACTAGTCCGCAGAGTTCCTGTAGTCCGGACTAGTCTGATCGACCACAGACTAGTCCGATTTTTTGACTTCATAACCCTAGGGACGCCAAAACCTAATCTTCTTCATCCTCACAACTTACCTCACATTCTCTCTCCTCACTCAAGTGCTCCCAAGGTGATTTGGCGAGTTCTCCACCAAAAACCCTTGAATATCCGTGGGAAACGATCTTCATCACAAGGGGATCGAGGTCCTTGGACTTGTCCGCATCAAAACCTCTTCCAACTCCACGAATCGAAGGATTTGGTAAAGTTTCTCTCCAAACCCTAGAACTTTCGATTTCTCTTGTTTTTGCTCAAATAGTTTAGCTCCTCTAGTCCATACATGATTTCTCGGTGTATTTCAACTACCTCTAGTCACTTTTGCGTTGAGAAACTCCATTTCCTTGTAAGTTAGGGTTTGATCAATTGAATATCAGACTAGTCCTCTCTCAGTGCGGAAAAGTCCGGTACTCTAGACTAGTCCGCACTTGAGCACTGGACAAGTCTGATTTTTGATTGGAAACAACCCTAATTTCCTTCTACTCAATGCATTCTCTTGCCATCAATCCTTATCTATGTCATGTATAATCTCCTTGTCAGGACAATGTCGGATGAAAACATCTCCGACTTAGAAGATGAGATGGATCAAGATGTGTTGTTGCGAGTCTCAGAGTCTCGCGCCAACAAAAGACAAGAGCGTGTTGCTAAACCCTCACCCACCCCACGTAGGATGCGACGGAAGGTTGTGGCCAAGAAGCCAGCTTCGAAAGCTCAAGATATGGTTGGTTCTAGCTCAGCAGCTCATCGCCAATCCAAAGGGAAAGGCAAAGGATTTGCCTCTGGCCCAATTGTCCCTCTTAGGATGACTGCTCCAAGACAGGGGAACAGGGACCCCTCGGAAGAGAAATTCAATGTCAAAGGGAGCGATGTAGCTTCAAAGCTGAGGATGATTGACGCATATGGCAGTGCCAAGAAGGCATTTGATCCAATATTTTGGAGCAACTTCCACGTGGACTACTACATTTCCGTGTACCTACAGATGAAGATCCAGTAGTCCACAGCCGATGGATTGACTGGAACCATTTTGAAAGAAAAAGTTGTGGTGCTTTTGATGAAAGTAGAGGCTGCAGAGAGGCATGGTTTAAAGGACTTGTTTGCTTTCAGGTACAACTGGAATGATGAGGTCATAGCACAGTTCTTTGCAACCTACTTCTTTGCCAGTGATGAAGAAGAGTGAGTGACTTAGATGACACATGGATCCAAGTACACTGTGACATATGATGAGTTTGCTAGGCTGCTGCACCTTGCAACACCAGCAGTAATGAAGTGATTATTCACAACATTGGGATTTTGGAGAAGGACAAGATGGACTTTCTCTATGATACCCGTCTCAAGTACAATCCTCCCTCAACCAAGAACATGAAGCCTTTCTTCATGGTTCTCAATAGAGTACTCCGGAAGACCATCACTCCAAAAGATGGAGATGGAGGGAGTGTCCAAGGTTCTTAAGGACATTGATGAAGGTGATTAGCAAGAGCAGGAAGTTCGACATCTTCGACTACATCTGGAACGACATGGTGAACATTTCATGCATCCCTAATTGTTCCTGTGGCTATGCCCCTTATATCACATTTTTGATAGAGAAGGTCACTGGAATTGAGTTTGTGAAAGATGTTGAGAACACAGCCTTGAGACCTCAGAAGCGTCCTCAACCCTCTCTTCCCACTGCTCCATCTTCTGTGTCGAGTGAAGAGGCTCCCAGGAGGGCCCAAGGAGATGCAAGACCTTCCTCTAACACTAGAGCCCCTCCTCACAAAGGATCTCCTAGTAGCATTATGAAGTACCTGGCTGCTATTTTTGAGTCTTGCCGGAAAGCTGAAGTGAAGATCCACAAGTTGAACAAGGTAAGGAAAGAGGACATGAGGTACATGAAGCAAAATGTCAACGCCATATGCCAGAAGCTGGAGATTGAGCTTGTTGGGTCTCCAGCTATCTCCGAGGACTCAGCTTCTTACTTTTTGGAACTTCCACCTCTTTCTCCTTCTGAACTTGCATATTTTGGCATTGGGGGCACAACGAGTGGTTCTCATCCTCATACTCCTCCTTCTAAGCCTAAAAATGAAGACAATGAAAGGACGGACAGTGAGGAGTGAGTTGGCGATGCCTAGTAGATCCCTCTTCTCCTTCTTTTTGGTGCCTTGATGCCAAAGGGGGAGAGATTGAGGGGGAGTCATTAGGTTGTAGCAGTATATGAGAGATGAGAGCTCTATTTGTATCTTTTTCTCTGTGTTATGCTTTCGGTGCTGTAAAATTACTTTTGGTATTGTAAGACTCTTATTATGTTTCTAGTCATGTTTATGAAGTTTGTGTTCATGCTTGATATGATCTATATTTATGCTTTGAAATTGACATACAAGCTTGATGTTGATATGATTATGTCATTTATCTCATTCTCATCAAAATTATTGCTCACGCACATAAAGTTTTGCACCCCACCATAAAGAGTGCACATATGTCTTATGTTTTCATTGCTTAATTTGTTCCAAGCTCATATGTGCACACTTTATGAAAATCTGAATTTTATCATATTTGTGAAATCTCAATTGGTTGTCATCAATCACCAAAAATGGGGAGATTGAAAGTGCATCTAGGCATCCCTTGTGGGTTTTGGTTGATTTATGACAAACAAATGAGATCCTAACAAAGTTGTTGAGATGAGCGCATGTTTCAATGAAATTATGAAAAAAGCGCAAAAAGAAAGAAGAATGAGGATCTATATGAAAAAGAGCTCAAGAGCTGAATAGAATACTTTATTGTGTATGGAGTGTGTTGGAGAAACACACCCCAAGAGCTCAAGAACAAGAAATCTCATTCACTGCACAATTCACAGGAAAAACGGACTAGTCCGATATGACCATAGACTAGTCTCATATGTCTCTAACTAGAAACGGGCAAGTCTTCCCAGTGCGCACTTGTCTGCAAGTACACCAATTTTCACAGCATGGAACTATTCTGATGACACCACGAACTAGTTTGATATCTTTCTGACTAAAAACGGACAAGTCTGCCCCAGTGCAGACTTGTACTCATGACTTCACACTTTGCACAGAAACGGACAAGTCTGATATTACCGCTGACTAGTCTGAAAACTCTCTGACAAAAATCAGACAAGTCCTCCAAGTGCGGATTTGTCCTCAATTCTACATGAGGTTCACCACACCGGACTAGTCTGATATGTGTCGGACTAGTCCGAACATTTCCAGAGCCCAAATTGGACTAGTCCGCACATATCCAGACAAATTCGATATATCAGAACAATTAGGGTTTCCCACACGCTGCACACCGGACTAGTCCGAACATCGCAAACCCTAATGGTAACTTTTAGAAATGCTAGTATAAATAGAGGTGTACGGGCCCCAATCAAACTCTCTCGACACCCTACGTCGTCACACCACCCAAGAGCCCAAAATACACATCTCTCCACACAATCTAACCCTAGAAAGATCAAATCTTTGAGGATTAGCAATTGATCAAAGGAGAGACTCGTTCTACATGTCTTGAGATCTTGGGTTTGATTCTCTCGCGCACTCTTGTTCTTTATTGTACATCTTTCGAGTGTGTTTGTAGTGTTCATCATTGTAAATCTTGGGGAGCCCTCAACTTGTGAGAAGGCCCCTTGAACATGGTTATTTGCCCCTTTGTGGTTAGTAGAAGAGAATCGACCTCTGTGGTGATTCGACGAGGAAAGGGTTGGTGAAGATCCGGTACTCCGTTGACTACTCAACGTGGATGTAGATTTCCTTCGTGGGAATCGAACCACGGGATAAAATCTTGTGTCGCACACTTTTGTTTTTATTGTTCATCATATTCTAGGGTTTACTCAATCTTGGAAAACTCTCGTTAAAACATTGAGATCAAAGTTAATTTGTGATATACATAGTTTCATTGTTGTGATACATCCAGATTACAACTTACTTTCTGCTGCATAGAGTACTTGACCTGAAATCTTTGATCAAACTTGGTCGTTCTAGTCCGCACACACCGGACTAGTCCGCACCATACCGGACTAGTCCAATTTCTCTGTATTTGATCAAGTTATTAAGTGTTTCAGGATCCGACAAAAATTCAAAAAGCCTATTCACCCCCCCCCCTCTAGGCTACGCTCACTTCTTTTGTTCGCACCACAGCCTGAACTATTCCATGCGATCAGCCAAACTTTGCTCCCCCAGTGACAGCTTCTCAGAGAACTCGTCCTCCCTCTTCACGATGTCTTCCTCCTTCTCTTGGAGCTTGACCTCCTTATTATCGAGCTCCTCCCGGCGCTTGAGGAGAGTTTCCCTCAACTCTTCGAGACACTTCGAGTGGCTGTTGGCCATTTCAGAGGCCCTCTGCGCATGCTCGTAGATCTCCTGAGTCTTCTATCGAGGGCCTTAATAGCGGCCTCTCGTTCATCCAACGCCTAATTTAGGCGCGACTGACGGGCCTTCTCCAAATCCACCCACTCCTTCTGGTCGGTGAGCTTGGACTGCATCAGCTTCATCTCGAAGAAGAGCTTTTGGCGCCAACTCCCTACCGTGGTGCGCTCCTCTTCAAGAGACCTCCGCTCGTAGTCGAAGGCAAGCTGAACATGTCAGAGGCTGGAGCAAGAATTGTCAATTGACAGCACAAGGGGGATTGGCTCCGGGCCTGCTTGAGGGTTGTCCTCTAGTTTCTCCAAATCTTCTGGGACAGACGTTTGAGCCCATGGCACGAGCATGGACTCTAGCAGCTCGACGTCGGCGGGGCCAGTCTCAGGCAGTTCAACCTTCTCCAGTGCAGGTGAGGAAGGTCCCGCAGCCGGATCTTCTACCTCTGTAGTGGATGAGGAGTGTCCTGCAGCTGGAACGTCATCCATCGGCATAGAAACTGAAGGTCCCGCAGCCAGATCTCCTTGTGCAGGATCGGGCAGGGACACCTTCGGTTCTTCCACCTCTAGAGCTGGCTTGGGGCTTCCACCGGAGCTTCATCAATTCTGGGCATTGATACTGAAACCTCCACAGCCGGCTTCAAGACAGCTGGAGTTTGTTCGCCCACTTCTTCCTCGTGGTTTGGCGATACCACGAGATCTTCGATCATCAGCACAGGACTTGTCTCTATGACAGGTGGCACGGGAGCTGTCGTGTCTTCCTCCACAACCACAGAAGGAGGGCTGGGAGCTTCAGCCGATGCAGCCTCCGGAGCTGTTGTCCTTGTTCTCGACATTCTGGAAACAGGGATAGGGAATTCAAGACAAATCAAGAGACCAAATGAATACAAAAGTTAAAAAGCTGACCCTGACCTAGAGGTATTGCCGCTCTAATCGGCACGGATCTTCTTCCTCGGGCGCTTGGAGCTAGAGCTCGCCGTCGTCGATGTGGTGGATTCCAAGCCCCGAACCAGGCGTTGAGGCAGCCGCTGGTGCTTCCACGTGTGGTACCTCCTTTGTAGGAGGAATTGCTCCGGACCCAGAGCCTTCTGCTGGCGTCGGGGCCGGAGTCGACTTGCCGGAGCCAGTGCCCTTTTTGGGCACTGGAGCCGAAAAACCAGCCAAAGCTGGGGCACGACCACCACGGACCTAAGCCTAGGCTGAGGGGTCAATCCTTTCGGAGCTTCCCTCACACTGCTCCCATTGCTCCTTGTTAGCTTTCGCTTGCGACTCGGAACTTCGACGGGAGCTTTCTCTTTGCCTTAGTTGGAGGATGATTTCTTGGGAGGTGAAGTTGTGGGACCTTTGCCTTTGCCACTGACTGGCTTAGGTCTGGAGCCTTCATGGGAGCAAGGAGCTCTGAGGATCACAATCCTCGTCGGAGGAGTGCTCTAACGCTTATCCACGAGGCCCAGATCATCAAGTGCTGACATCTTTTTCTGTAGCTCCCTTCTGAATTTTGGCACCATGTTCAGGGGAAGGAACTCTGTTGGAGGTGTCAGATCATCAGGGTGAATGGCTCTGTGGTGCAACTTTTGGAAATGAAGCTTCAAAGCCTTTTCATCTAAATTGGACCCGATGCTGGTCTCAATCCAGTATGGATCCATCTCACCATCAAATGCCCACGCAAGCCAATCCTCTTCTTCAGCAGATCCCATTGGTTGGTCAGGAAGTTGGCGATGACCATCAGGGAAGTCACCCCTCCTTCAACGCACTCCCAGATCCTTGTGAAGATGGGGTTGTACTCCGACAGCATCGGAACAACCTCCCAAGCATCGGTGTCAACGGCCGAAAGGCTGTCTGGCAGCTCTAGCATGTCGTGGCGATCCACCGTGATGACCACCCAGTCCTTCTTCCAGTCGTCCCACTTTCCAAAAGGGAAAGTCTTTAGATACTTGAGGGGCGAGTTCTTGCGCTTCATGAAGTAGTAGAAGCCAAGGAACTCATTGCTCTTCTCGATTGCATGGACTGTGAAGAAGGTACGAGAAAGCACGATGCAGGGCGGCACACCCACCCACATCTCACAAAAGTGGACAAATGTCGCCACTACCAAGAAGGAGCGGCATCCGAGGTGGTGGATTTGCAGGCCGTAGAAGTCCAGCAGCATCAGCAGGAAGCTGGAGAACGGCGGGATGAGCCCCAGCATGGCAAACGCCATGAAGTACACGATATCGCCAGGGTTCTCCTTCTTGAAGGGGAACATGCCGAGGTGAATCAAGTTATTGAAGGAGTCGCTTGGCCACCACATGTAGGTGCAGACCCAAATCTTCATCTTTCTTGATTCGGCTGCGAGGAAGACCCAACTCCATTGTCGCAAAGCAGAGCAGAAGTGGAAGAAAGGTTGCAAGGGTGGAGACCTCTAAGTGCAAGATCAGATGAAGGCGTAAAGAGTTCTCTCCTTGTGCAGAATTTCTCCCTTTAGTAAGCCTCCGCAACGCTTGGGTGGAAACTACCTCTAGACTTGAATCTTGAATAACCTCATCAATGACAAGGGGGCTCGGGTCCACTTTGTTAAAAAGTCGCACCAGGGCAACCGTTGTCATGATGGGAAGTTAGAAGGCCGAGGGCAGAAGCCTGACGGGGCTACAAAGATTACGTTGGGAACCGATACGAATTTTATATTGGGAACCTGCGATCTTCAATTGCATGAGATCCGCACGCCAGGATCCCACTCACCATACCAAGAAGGATCACGCGGCAATGACATAATTGCGTGCCGCCATCCCAACTGCCCAGGAAAGAAACTTTGAAGCAACAATGCGGGAATCGATGATGGCCCCACCTCTGTTAGCGAGACCTCTCCCAGAGGTGTGCTCAGGGGGCCACTGTCGGTACCCTGGATACCAGGTACCCCCTGATATTGTGGATAAAGTCATTAAGTTCCACCATCCAATGTTGAAGACCTCCGAAGGCAACATGTGTCTCGCAGCTCTGGGCCCGCCTCCCTCATTTGGGTAGCTCT
Source organism: Tuctoria greenei (assembly GCA_036927565.1). Lineage (NCBI taxonomy): Eukaryota > Viridiplantae > Streptophyta > Magnoliopsida > Poales > Poaceae > Tuctoria > Tuctoria greenei. The sequence goes on along the minus strand of JAYESD010000007.1, from coordinate 130,973,579 downwards.
GGAGCTACCACGTGTCTTGCAGGGATGGACCTACCTCCCTTCACAGGGAAGCTCCGGTGCTGCCACATGTACAGTAGCTCCGAACCTAACCCCAAGTAGAGGGAAGCTCCGGTGCTGCCACGTGTCAAGTAGCTCCAGACCTGCCTCCCCACAGAGGGAAGCTCCAGAGCTGCCACGTGTCAGACCCCGGGAATTAAGCCTGCAACAGGAAGATAGTTGGATCTCCAACGGCATGGACATTTAAGAGGCTATTAAACAGCTGTTATAAGATCTGGTTAGCGCGTAATTAAGTTTGTATTAATGATGCGTTATCAAAGGTCTATCAAGACAGATAACACTTCCATTAAGGCACGTTATCACACTATTAATCACTCATAACACCAGTAGATCGTGTATAGGTTGTTTATGATAGCTGGGGCCACTTGCCGGGCCAGGCATGCACTGTAACAGTTAGTCCTTAGCATATAAAAGGGTTATGCCATACGGTAGAGGGCAAGCTGATACGCATATAAGAAAGCTTAGACACTTGCTACGCATACACACTCACACAATCAACAACCACCCCTAGACACTACTACAAAAAGCATTTTTACAGGCGCCTCAATTTTTCAAACACAGGCCGTCCTTAAAAATATGCGACTGTGATGACAAATGATATAATAATCACTTGTGATGACAGAATAACACAGACTGGTTTTAAAGAACAACCGTCTCGGTAAATACATCATCTTCACAGACGGTTCTTAATTAAGAACCGTCTGTAATGCAATGAACTTCACAGACGGATTTTAAGAAACAACCGCCTGGGTAAATACATGATCTTCATAGACGGTTCTTAATTAAGAACCGTCTGTAATCCATTGAACTTCACAGGCGGATTTTAAAAAACAACCGTCTGGTAAATACATGATCTTCATTGGCGGTTCTTAATTAAGAACCGTCTATAATGCAATGAACTTCATTGACGGACTTTAAATAACAACCGCCTGGGTAAATACATGATCTTCGTTGACGGTTATTAATTAATAACCGCATGTAATGCAATAAACTTCATAGACGGTTCTTGGTTAACAATGGCCTGGGAAGATCATGTATTTTCAGTGGCGGTCATTGTTTAAGAACCGCATGTAGTTGTTCAATTATCACAAGCGGCTTTCATTGAAATTACAGGGATGTAGTCGTTGCAATTATCACAACCGTATGTAGTCGTTGCAGGGAAAATTGTATCAGGAAAAAAACACAGATGAGCGGATACTAGTACAGTAATGCATTATAGGAAATGCTCGATCACCAGTTTGGCTGGCTTAATTGTGATAATACACCATTAGAGGCTTTACAATTGTTCAAATATAATTTCTTCACTCTGAACAAAAATCATGCTACATTCATGGTAGATCGACGATGAAGCTCCCATCGATCAATCTAAATTGTACCATCCTGCTTGCTCCCGAACACGTCTCTTATATTCCGCTGGATCCTGAAAATATTGACATTATTTAAATTAACAAATGTCGAAGGAGGAATGAATAACCTACATTGGTCACTAAGTCAAAGTGTCATCTAACCTTGATAAGTAGATTATAGCAATCTTTTTCAACATCAGGCACATTTGGCTGATGCAGCAAACGCTGAACTTCAAGTAGTATAGTTTTGATTGTAAAAGCACTGCACCACCCCTACGAAATATAATTTAAGCAATATAAGAAACCAGTTCAAATAAGTTCGACAACAATTATAAGTAATAATTACATGAAAAAAATAGGTCTATCTTACAGTCTCTTGATCGAGAATCCCGATGCAGAGTGCTCCCGAATGATGGACATTTGGGTGGAAGAACCCAATTGGAAAGGCGCATCGTGGAGGCACCAAGGGATAGTCCTCAGAGAAGGAGATTATCAGGGGGTAGTAACCATCTTCCCATTCAGTCTGCAAAAGAAATTTATTAATAGGAGGACGATGGTTAAACTCATATTGTGCTTGTTCTTCATGACTTACCCCTTCTTTACCGAGGACGATGCACTGCCTCTTCAATAAATCTCCCGATTCAGGCTTCGCAGAGAAACCCTACGCGGAGAAATTGAAAATACCAAAAACAAACAAGACGGAAAAACAAACTACAGTTAAGTTCATCAGTCCATTATAGATACATATGTATATACAACCATGCAACCGGTGTGCCATATGTACATACATGGGGATGGTTCTTGCGCCACGCCAAGCGCTCCTCCTTCAATCGGCTACACGCCCGAGACATCATTATCTAAAATACCAAACTTCCAAATTATTGAGTCCAAACGCATAGGTACACAAATGCAAAAGGACACAATCCATATACCAACATTGTTCTAAGTTGATTTCAGAAGATACAAATATATACAATATATATCATCTCGCATTGCTATATACATTTTTTCCAGCATTGACATCTTCTCGCATATAGGGTTTCAAATTCTTTTTAATGCTTCTCTCTACGCGCTTGATGTTTTCTGGTTCAGTGAGAAGGTACATCTCTTCATACTGATTATATTCCTCTTCATTATCTCCCACATTCTCAACCCCAACAATATTTTGCTTTCCAGAAACAACTACGTGCAACTTCTCAGTTTTTGGATCTTGAACATAAAAAACTTGTGCAACATTATCGGCGAGAACCCACAGGTCATCTTTGTAACCCACTTTATTCAAGTCTACCAGTGTCAGCTCGTAATTGTCCACTTTCAAACCATCAGGATGTTTGAGCCATTGGCACTTAAATACGGGCATTACCATTCTTTCGCCATAATCGAGTTCCCATATTTCCTCTATGAACCCAAAGTATGTGGTCTTCTGCCCTTGTGAATCATAAGCCTCAATACGAACACCACTATTTTGTGCAACACTCTTACCGTCTTTTTCTTTAGTGTAAAATGTGTAACCATTGATGTCATATGCTTGCCATGATGTTACCAAAGCAGATAGGCCAGAATCTAACTTCATCATTGTTGCCTCTTCTATAGTGTTTCTTTATGATATATTTTTGTCCATTAACCATTCAGTGAAACATCTTTTGTGCTCTTTCATGATCCAGTCCTCTGTGCGGTCTTGGTTTTTATCACGAAGCTCAATTTGGTGTTCCTCGATGTACGGCTCAGCTATTGCGAGCTATTGTAGTACACCAAAATGTGCACGGTGTACATTCTTGTAATCTTGAACAATAAAAGTTTTCTTACCCACTTTGCCTCTCCCACGTAGTCTACCCTCATGTACCGGTATGGGCACACCTATCGATTTTCCATCTTTGATGTAATCATCGCAACCCTTAATCACTTCTTCAGTGGTGTATCCTTCCATAATTGAACCCTCTGGGTGAGCACGGTTCCGCACAAAACCTTTTAATACTCCTAAATATCTCTCCAACGAAAACATATGATGTAAATATAGTGGCCCCAATGCTTTTATCTGATCAACAAGATGTATGATTAGGTATACTTGCATATCAAAAAAGGATGGTGGGAAACACATCTCAAGCTTGCACATTGTCTTGACGATGTATGTTTTTAGATAGTCTAAATCTTCACGTGCTATCACCTTTTGCAATACTGCATTGAAGAAGTAACACAAACGTGTGATGACAACTTTTATATGCTCAGGTTTGATTACTCTTATTGCAATGGCAAGGAAAACTGTCATCATCATGTGACAGTCGTGAGAATTATAAATGAATAAAGACAAGTCTTTCATCGAGACTAGTTTATGGATATTGGATGAGAAACTTGTGGGAACTTTGACCCCACGCAAGCATTCGCAAATTGCTTTTTTCTCTTCTAGCATCAAGTTTTAGCAGGCTGGGGGAAGGTAATGCTTCACGTTCGCCTTTTCTACTGGATGAAGCTCTGGTCTCAAATCAAGATTTACTAGGTCCATATGTGAATTTAATCCGTCCTTTGTTTTCCTCGGCATGTCCAGCAAGGTCCCAATGATGCTATCAAATACATTCTTTGTAACGTGCATCAAATCAATACTATGGCAAAATTCCAGATTCTTCCAATACGGAAGATACTTGAAAAAATTGATTGTTTATTGAAAGCCATGTCAGTTGTATCATCCGAAGATGTACTTTTCTTTCTCTTAATTCCTTTACTATTTTTTCCCTTACCGAAAGTAATATGAATGTTCTTGACCATTTCAAACACAAGTTTTCCACTGTAAGGTTTTGGTGCAGTATCTTTTTTTATTTTGTTATCAAATTGTTCTTTCATCTTCCTATACTTGTGTGTATCTGTCAAGAACCGTCGATGTCTCATGTACACCGTCTTTCTGGATGAAGTGAGGTATAGAAATCCAGTTCTATCCACGCACCAAACGCAACCTTTCTTCCCTTTCATTTGTCCCGATAATGTAAACAGTCTAGGATAATCATGCACGATAATGAATATCATTGCTCTTAGCGTGAAATACTCCCACTTGTACTCATCCCATGTACGTACCCCTTCATTCCACAATTTCGCCATATCATCCATTAAAGGTTCCAAGAACACATCAATTTCGATGCCGAGTTGTTTCAGACCTTGGATAAGAACAGATAATAAGATATATTTCCTTTTGTGACACAACCACGTCGGTAGGTTGTACATAGTTAAGACCACGGGCCATGTGCTGTGTATGCTCCTTTTTTCACCAAACGGATTCATTCCATCTGTACCCAAGGCAAACCTCACATTTCTGATTTCCTTCGCAAATTCTGGATACTAAATATCAAAATTTTTCCACTGCGTTGCATCACCAGGGTGTCGTATATGTTTTTCATTCTTCTTGTGTTGCTCGGAATGCCAACGCATAAGTTCAGCCTCCCTAGGGTTTGAGAACAAACACTTCAAGCGATCAATTATCGGAAGGTACCACATCACCAATGCAGGAATTTTTCTCTTATTCTTCCCGTCTGCATCGCCAGAAGTATCATCATCGTCACCTTCAGGACCAATAATAAACTTCTTATTCTTCTGAGTCTTTTTCATGTTGGTAACATATTGTTGATTGTAATCTTTCTTGTATCTACTGACACCACAAATGGGGCATCTAGTTGCGAGCTCATGCTCTTTGCGATACAGAATACAATGGTTCACACAAGCGTGTATTTTTTTCACATCTAGTGCCATCGGGCAAAGAAGTTTATTCGCTTTATAAGTGCTCTGGGCAGTTTATTTGGATTTGGAAGAATTTCTGCCAGAAGATTCAAAAGATCAGAGAAACTACAATCAGACCATCCGTGCGTAGCTTTCAACTTTAGTAGTTCTAAGGCTGCACGCAATGTAGTAAACTATTTATCACAACTGTTTGATTCATCATATAAAAGCTCTGTCGCCGCATTCTGCAATGTCTCCATTTTACTTAAACCTTTGCTTGCTCCCGTAGAAGTCAGTACATATGGTTCAATGTGACGCAACGTCTCCTCACAATCGAACTCATCATCATCATCACCAGCTTGATTATCACTACCATCATCGATATGAACGTTATCATCATCTGATCCTCTCTCATCATCTTTATCCACATCATGTGTATCTAACTCACCATGCTTTGTCCATATTGTGTAGTTATTTTTGAAACCTCTTTTCACCAAATGAGATTGGATTACTATAGTATCCATCCAAGCAATCTTATTTCGCAGTCGATACATGGACATAATATGTCATCTATCTTTTGCAACTTCGCATGTCTCTTGGATGCTTCAATAAAATTTGCAACATTATGAATGTACATAGGATCGGGTCTTGGCGTGTTATACATCCACGCTCGTCGGTCCATGCTTCAATAATAGAATTTTTGTCAGATTTACAAAATTTGGCCACAAATATTCTCTAAAGGTCTTCTATAAAATGAATGTACAGAGACATAACAAGTATGATTAGGGCGACTAATGTAGGAGACGGGCGATGTCTTGAGGCGGACGGAGTCAAAGGGGGAAACAGGCCCAGCAACATGGGCTAGGTCTGGGTGGGATCCAGTCCGTTATATCGGGAAATAGGCCCAGATGCATCTTATATATATTACAATAGTATCTGTTAATTAAACATCATATTCATGTCACATAATAGGTACAAAAAGGAAACAATCCATATAATTCATACATCAATATACCAGAACACAATCCATACAGTCCTTACACATGCAAAAGGACAGAATCCATATACTAGAACACACAAAACTAACAGCTTATCAGCTAATGAAAATATATAAATAAAAAGTAAGGAAACTACATTTACCTTGCAGAGGCGTCAGCACGGTGGGGAGGCGTCAGCACGGTGGGCCGGTTGGGTGGAGAAGTGGCAGTGCGGGGTTGAGCGGCGGCGTGACAGTATGGGCTGGGCGGCGGAGCGGTGGCGCGGAGCAGGGGAAATTCAACAGCCTTGCGGTGTCGATATAAATTCTCCAGGGTTGCGTTTTGACTGCGGTGAGGGGTCCTTATATAGACGTCGGTTTTTCACAGGCGGTTTTTAACTTTATCTTAGGCGGGTTTTACTTACCAACCGCCTGAAAAGATATTTAATCAAGAATATTAATTAAGAAGTAAATATCTTCACAGATTGTTGGTACTTAATAATCGTCTGAGAAGATGATTATCTCAGGCGGGTATTACTTACGAACCGCCTGAGATAATGCCACCTGAACAAAATATTTTTAAAACTTGTATAGCTGACATTGTAATGTTTTGGTAAATATCAAATTAATTTCTACTCACATATTATTCACATTTGTGTATCTCATAAAAAAAAGTTCCTTCACTCAAAATTGTTGGTATGAACATATTTGTATAATTTATACATGTATGAATTTTTTTAATTTTTTTAAAAGCATTCCAACATGTCAAACTTCAAATTATCCACCATTGTAACTAAATGCTCATATACATATGAGCATTTAGAGCACATTCACTTCATTGAAATCCAGAAATTCTAAGACACCAGTATTCATTGACACAAATGAACACAAATATATTACAAAACACAAGAACTCCTAAAACTACAAAAGAAATATGTACAAGAACTCCTAAAACTACACTATGGCCCCGCCTAATTCCTCCTCTCCGCCAACTTCTCAAACCACACCAAGCGGTCCTCCTCCGACTCATCGTCGTCGTCGTAGTCGTCACCATGGTGGTGGTCGTCGTCGTCGTCGCCGTCGTCGGAGGACGACTCATCGTCATCATCGTCATCATCGTCGTCGTCGTCGTCGTCCTCGTCCTCCTCCTCCTCCTCCTCCTCCTCCTCCTCCTCCTCCTCCTCCGGCAACGATGCAGTAGGAGAGTGGGTCGGCTGCTCTGGCTGAGCCAATTGCTCCGGCTGTACCGGTGGCTCCGGCTGCACCGGCGGTGGAACGCGTTGGTCGTCATTCACCCTCTCGGTGGAGCTGCAGCGTATCCGCTTGCAGGGTGGCTGCCTCGACGGGCTAGGAGGCGGAAGGTTGGCCATGGCTGTGGTGGTTCGTCGGCGCCGAGCTAGGAGGTGGAACAATGGAAGAAGAAGAAAGGAGTGCAAAAGTTATGTGCTTGTACATAACCGACGACGTGCCTTATATATGGTCTGTGCGGAGTAGACGAGGGAGCGGTTCGTTTCCCGCACATTGAACTCTTTGCAGACCTCGTGCGGCGCACAATTAAACCACTGTGGAAGACGATCTTCAGAGATCCTTCCGTCTCTCTGGTATCCATGTGGAACGTCGTGTCCCTGCACCACGGCTTCTCAACTTCTCCGCAGACAGCGTGCGGCGCGTCAGTTAATTAACATCTTCTCGGGTCGTTAATTAACATCTTGTAGTTTCAAAAATGTTTATCTCAGGCGGTTATTACTTACCAACCGCCTGAGATAATTCCCGATACTGTTCTTGAGTTTCCTTATCCCTTGCTTCTTTTTTATTTAGATTCCAATATAAATACTCAAACATGTTTAGATTCTGCAAATTGTGTTCAAATTCGATGTATCTTTCTTCTACATTTGTATAAAATTAACATCTACCACCTGAACAAAATATTATGTTCATTGCGCATTGAACTCTTTGCAGACCTCGTGCGGCGCACAATTAAACCACTGTGGAAGACGATCTTCAGAGATCCTTCTGTCTCTCTGGTATCCATGTGGAACATCGCGCACGCGTCCCTGCACCATGGCTTCTTAACTTCTCCGCAGACCTCGTGCGGCGCGTCAGTTAATTAACATCTTCTCAGGCCGTTAATTAACATCTTTTAGTTTCAAAAATGTTTATCTCAGGCGGGTATTACTTACCAACCGCCTGAGATAAGCCCATGGGGTTCCCCTTGCCGCACGATATTGCGGTCCTGATCACGGGGTGGGTCACCACAACCTCCACCCAGCCCATGGACGACCTCTCCAGTCTGCGTGCCACCTGCAAGGCCATGCACACGGTGTGCCGTGATCCCACCGTGGGCAGGCGCGTGGCGCTGGAGTGGGAGAGCAGCTGGGAGTGGTTCCAACGGCACGGGAACGGGAGCTACGACGCCCTCGTGGAGCGCCTGGCCAATGTGGGCAACCCTCATGCGTGCTACGTCACCGGGTTCGACCTCGTCTTCAACTACGGCCACGCGCAGGCGCAGCGGGGCACCCAGTTCCTTGCCCGGGCGGCCGCGAACGGCCACAAGGTGGCGGCCTACGTCCTCGCCATGCTCCGCTATGACGCCGACCACGGGGACCGTGATGCCCTCGAGTATATCCGGCAGGTCGAAGGCGAGGCCCACATCGGCGACAACGCGGTCGGGTCTGTCGCGATGAAGAGGACCAACAAGGAGTGTTGCCGGTGTCGGAATCAAGCCATGCAGAGGCTCGACGTTTTCGTGAGCTGGAGGTTACTGCGTAGGCCTCCTCCCGGACCGCCGCCGGTGGCGCTGCCCGACATTGACGATGGCGTTTGCCGCTGCCCAACAGGGGGGAACCAGGGGCCTGCCCGCTGCGGCAGGCGAGGGTGGTCTGAGTGGACCGTCTTCTGTACTGAGAACTGTAGGATTGAGCGCGAGTATGACATGTTCTCCCATAACGTGTTGTACTCTATGGGTTATATTCCCTCCATTCCCTTTTGGATGCGCTACCCCTAGTTCTCCCAACGCCAATGAAAAAGTATTCATTTATACATGTATGAATTTTGTTAATCTTTTTTAAAAGCATTCCAACATGTAAAATTCAAATTATCCATCATTCTAACTAAATGCTCATATACATATGAGGCATTCATCAAATTATGAACACACATTGATTCAAAAAAATTTAGAAACATCTGAAAAAATTCATAGAGGTTGGTATGATGAGTAAAAATGTCCACTGAAAAAATAAATGAAAAAGGCATTATGTTCATCAAGATAGAAAAATGAAAAATAGCATTTGTTGTATGTTTTTTATGTTCTGACCAATTTCAAAGGATTTATGAAGTGAAATTTAATGGTAAACTTTACTTATCAATAATATTACAATATAGTGGATTTTTGCCTTTTTAAAGGACCACATTTAATCAAGAATATTAATTAAGAAGAAGTAAATATTTTCACAGGCGGTTGGTACTTACCAACCGCCTGAGAATAAATTTAACTCAGGCGGGTATTACTTACCAACCGCCTGAGATAATGCCCGATACTGTTCTTCAGTTTCCTTATCCCTTGCTTCTTTTTTATTTAGATTCCAATATAAATACTCAAACATGTTTAGATTCTGCAAATTGTGTCCAAATTTGATGATTCTTTCTTCTACATTTGTATAAAATTAACATCTACCACCTGAACAAAATATTTTTAAAACTTGTATAGCTGACATTGCAATGTTTTGGTAAATATTAAATTAATTTCTACTCACATATTATTCACATTTGTGTATCTCATAAAAAAAAGTTCCTTCACTCAAAATTGTTGGTATGAACATATTTGTATAATTTATACATGTATGAATTTTTTTAATTTTTTTAAAAGCATTCCAACATGTCAAACTTCAAATTATCCACCATTCTAACTAAATGCTCATATACATATGAGGCATTCATCAAATTATGAACACACATTGATTCAAATTTTTTTAAAAAAACCTGAAAAAATTCATAGAGGTTGGTATGATGAGTAAAAATGTCCACTGAAAAAATAAATGAAAAAAGCATTATATTCATCAAGATAGAAAAATGAAAAAATAGCATTTGTTGTATGTTTTTATGTTCTGACCAATATCAAAGGATTTATGAAGTGAAATTTAATGGTAACCTTTACTTACCAATAATATCACAAGAAAGTGGATTTTTGCCTTTTTAAAGGACCACATTTAATCAAGAATATTAATTAAGAAGAAGTAAATATCTTCATAGACGGTTGGTACTTACCAACCGCCTCAGAATAAATTTATCTCAGGCGGGTATTACTTACCAACCGCCTGAGATAATAACCAATACTGTTCTGCAGTTTCCTTATCCCTTGCTTCTTTTTTATTTAGATTCCAATATAAATACTCAAACATATTTAGATTCTGCAAATTGTGTCCAAATTCGATGATTCTTTCTTCTACATTTGTATACAATTAACATCTACCACCTGAAAAAAATATTTTAAAAACTTGTATAGCTGACATTGTAATGTTTTGGTAAATATCAAATTAATTTCTACTCACATATTATTCACATTTGTGTATCTCATAAAAAAGTTCCTTCACTCAAAATTGTTGGTATGAACATATTTGTATAATTTATACATGTATGAATTTTTTTAATTTTTTTAAAAGCATTCCAACATGTCAAAGTTCAAATTATCCACCATTCTAACTAAATGCTCATATACATATGAGGCATTCATCAAATTATGAACACACATTGATTCAAAAAAATTTAAAAAAAAATTTGAAAAAATTCATAGAGGTTGGTATGATGAGTAAAAATGTCCATTGAAAAAATAAATGAAAAAAGCATTATATTCATCAAGATAGAAAAATGAAAAATAGCATTTGTTGTATGTTTTTTATGTTCTGACCAATATCAAAGGATTTATGAAGTGAAATTTAATGGTAACCTTTACTTATCAATAATATTACAAGAAAGTGGATTTTTGCCTTTTTAAAGGAGCACATTTAATCAAGAATATTAATTAAGAAGAAGTAAATATCTTCACAGACAGTTGGTACTTACCAACCGCCTGAGAATAAATTTATCTCAGGCGGGTCTTACTTACCAACCGCCTGAGATAATTCCCGATACTGTTCTTCAGTTTCCTTATCCCTTGCTTCTTTTTTATTTAGATTCCAATATAAATACTCAAACATGTTTAGATTCTGCAAATTGTGTCCAAATTCGATGATTCTTTCTTCTACAATTGTATAAAATTAACATCTACCACCTGAACAAAATATTTTTAAAACTTGTATAGCTGACATTGTAATGTTTTTGTAAATATCAAATTAATTTCTACTCACATATTATTCACATTTGTGTATCTCATAAAAAAAGTTCCTTCACTCAAAATTGTTGGTATGAACATATTTGTATAATTTATACATGTATGAATTTTTTTAATTTTTTTAAAAGCATTCCGACATGTCAAACTTCAAATTATCCACCATTCTAACTAAATGCTCATATACGTATGAGGCATTCATCAAATTATGAACACACATTGATTCAAAAAAATTTAAAAAAAAATCTGAAAAAATTCAGAAAGGTTGGTATGATGAGTAAAAATGTCCACTGAAAAAATAAATGAAAAAAGCATTATATTCATCAAGATAGAAAAATGAAAAATAGCATTTGTTGTATGTTTTTTATGTTCTGACCAATATGAAAGGATTTATGAAGTGAAATTTAATGGTAACCTTTACTTATCAATAATATTACAAGAAAGTGGATTTTTGCCTTTTTAAAGGACCACATTTAATCAAGAATATTAATTAAGAAGAAGTAAATATCTTCACAGGCGGTTGGTACTTACCAACCGCCTGAGAATATACTTACCAACCACCTGAGATAATCTACTTCTCAAACGTGAAATTTTAATTAACGATGAACACACTACACATTCATTCATTCACACAGTTGAAGAACACACAAGATACTCATTCATTAACAATATTCAATCACACATCTCACAAAAGAACACACAAGATGCATAATATTTACACAAGAACACACAAGAACACACAAGATACACAAGTAATATTCAATCACATAGATGAAAAAAGATAGATTTCATTCATTAACAATATTTACAAAACAGAAGCAACTAAAAACAACAAAAAGAAAAACTAATTAAATCCTACTCCTACTCCTCTTCCTCCTCCTCCTCGTCCTCCGGCGGCGACTCTGGCACCGGTGCAACAGGAGACAGGGCTGGCTGCTCCGGCTGCACCGGCTGCACCGGCAGTGCAACCCCGAGGTTGCTAGCCGTCGCCTCCACCAGCGTTCTATGGCCCTCGGGGCCAAGAACCTGGGCCATCGTCGCGAACAGAATGTCAAGACGATCAGCCACCCCCGTGAGGGCGTAGAGGTAGTGGCCCATGGTACCCATTCCAGTATACTCTAGAAGGGTACCCAGCCCCAAGGCACTCATGGCGCGAGACATATTGTTGTACGCCTCTCGCGCCATGAGGAGGCGCTGCTCGGTGTTGATCTTCTCAGGGGAGCTGCAACATAGTTTCTTGCAAGGTGGCTTCCTCGGAGGGCTTGGCGGCGGAAGGTCAGCCATAGTGGTGTTGGGTTGTCGGAGCGGAGGAAGACGAAGAAAACAAGAGGATTCAAAGTGAGCGATGCGCTTGTGAGCGATAGCGCGTCTTTAAGGCCGCGCAGAGTGGAAGATGGAGCAGTTGTTTTACCGCGCATTAAAGGTCGCGCCTCGGGGAAAAGAAAGGTCGCGCACGGTTGTCGACACGTCTTCATAGGCGGTTGGTGAGGGGTCTTTATGTAGGCGTTCATCAAATTATAATGAACACATATTAATTAAAAAGAAGTAAATATCTTCACACCCATGTTTATCTCAGACGGGTGTTACTAACCAACCGTCTAAGATAATTGTATCTTCTCAGACGGTTGGTAAGTAAAACCCGTCTGAGGTAACAATCTTCTCAGGCGGTCGGTACTTAAAATTCGCCTGAGAAAATGTGAGTCTATATATACCCCTCGGCAGCATTGGAAAAACCTAACCCGGGCGAAACACTTAGACGTCGTTAGGCTGCCAAAATTTCATTTGCCGCCAAGTGTTCGCCCTCGTCACTTCCAGGTACGCCGCCGAGCTTCGCCCTCATCACTTCCAGGTACGCCGAGCGAAGCCATTGCCATCACCGCCAAGCTTCAAGGTAAACCCTAAACCCTTTGACCTTCCATCCTCCTTCGCCGTGCCGCCTCCCTCCCCGCCCCCGCTACTGCCTTGCATATCCTTGGTTAGGATTCGGGAATTGGAAAATGGTAGGCATCCTTGGTTAGGGTTTGGTGGAATTCAAAAAACTGTCAAGTTCGGTGGCATCTTTGGTTAGGGTTTGGTGGGGCAAGATTTATGTGGATGGTTATATCACGATAAATTGGTAGTTGGTTTTGTGTGTCTGAAACTGTGAAATCAGTAGCATTTCATCTTCTAGTAGTTTGCAGAGATAAAACTATCAAGTTCGAATGAATAGGTTTACCAAATATATGCTGAAGAAGTTCCACTTCATTATATTCATTGGAGCAAAGCCTGTAGGATCATGTAGCAAAACTGTCAGTATGAGCGTTCTATCATCGCATTGTGCATGATCCTATTATATTCTGACACATTAGTGGTAAACATGATTCTAGACTCTAGTAATAGCAGTATATTCCCTATTTCTGTCATCAGCCTTGCATATGCCACATAATTCTCTATTAGGGGCAAGATTTAGCTATATTTGGTTAAGTTGAGCAAATTTGGCTAATTTTGGCTAAGTTACATTAGGTATAGTTATACTTGACTAATTTTGACTAAGTTATGCTATATTTAGCTATATTTGGCTACTTTTGCTTAGAGTTAGCTATGCTAGACTAAGTTTGGCCAAGTTTGCTTTTATTTCTCTAAGTTAGCTTCATTTGAGCAATTGTAGCTAATATGTGCTACCAAAGATGTCTGCACTTGTGGCTCCATCAGCTTCATTTGAGCAATTGTACCTAATCTGAGCTACCAAAGTTATGCTATATTTAGCTCTGAAGCCAAACAAGTTGCTGGCCAACTCATTTGTGATGCCAGGAGCATCCTCACGCCCATATCTAGGTACCACTAGGTGTGGCGATGGAGTCTGAGCATATGCTGCCGATCTCTATGATACAAGAATTTAGTTAGACCTATATAACTTCAAAAATGTGTTTTGGCTAAATTTACCTAATTGAGGTTTTTTGCTTTTTGTCCCTTGCTTGATCAGTTATAGGTCCGGAGCATATGCTGTGCGGGGATTTGCTTTTTTTCCCTTGCTTGATCAATTATAGGTCCGGAGCTAGGCGCCGCCTAGTAAACCTCAAGAACGTGGTCGCCACTCTGAATGAAGCTAGCCTATTTAGAATAAAAAGATAAAATTGCCATTGCTGGTGAGCAACTTTAACATGCTTGTCACCCTCGCAATGTATAGGAACCTTTTTGTCAGTCGCCTTAAACCCTAGAATGCCTTATCAAATCCTAGAATGCTTCCATCTTTTTCTTCATGCAACACTTCATGTAGAGTTAATATGCCATTTATTAGATTTTTTGTCTTATTAGATCTAGCATGGAAGCCCTAAGAAGACTGGTCCTGATAGTAACAACAAAGAAGACAATATGGAGTTTACTGACTCCAGCAGTTCAGGCTCCTATCATAGTCCTTCGGATCCTTTTCCGAATATAAAAATTAAAAAGACTTCAGTGGATCTAGACCCGGAATATGATCCTGCCGACAAGGTATGGATCATGAATCTTAACTTTAGCAGTTCAAGTTAATGTTGGTTGTCAAGTATACAAAGTCTTATAATTTTTTTCTACCTAGATTAATCGTGAAGACAATGAGGTGACATTGGCTCCTAAAACCGCAGAAGGTTCTCCAATGGATGAATCCTCAACTTCACTCAAGCGGAAACGAGGGCAACGAGGTCCCAATAAGGGTCCATTGGACCGCATCATGTACATAACAAGGGTCGGTCCAGGTGGGCTTCCCCAAGAACCACTGGATTCAGTTACCAAGTACCGTAATGCATGCGGTTTTCTTGTTAGGAGGTTGTGCCGATCACAACCGAGAATTGGAGGAAATTACCCGAGCAGACCAAGAATGAGTTGTGGGAAAAGATAAAGAAACAATTCAAGTTCCCGAAAGGCACAGAAGAAGCTGTAAAGAAAGCAACATTGGTCTCTTGCGGCAAGAAGTTTCGATGCTGGAAAAGTGAAATGAATGCTTATGTTAAGGCCGATAAGGTCCCTAGCCCGAGGAAGATGGGAAAAATCACACAAGCTCAGTGGCAAGAGTTTGTTCGTCAAAAGAGCACACCTGATGCTAAAGCTCTAAGTGCAACTAGGTCAGAGCTTGCAAAAAAGAACAAATACCATCATCGCTTGGGGTCTGCCGGATATGGCCCCAAAGTCCAGAAATGGAATAAGATATTAGACGAAATTACCAGTAAGGGCATTCCTCACCCATTAGAAGGGTGCGATGAGCAAACTCAACGCTGGGTCTTTGCTCGGTCAGGTTTGACCTGCGAGGGCAAACTTGAAAAGTCCGACTCTCTGAATAAAGTAGAGGATAAAATGAAAGAAGTAATTGAAAAGCAACAGAAGGGTCTCTTCAAGCCGAAGAGGGAGAATGACCAACTTACCGCTATCTTAGGAAACCCTGAACACAGCAGACGGGTTCGAGCGGTCTCTTCTCAAATGTCTTGGCTAGATGGTTTCCCTAAAAATAAAGACACATATAGAAGACGTGAGAAGTTTAAGAAAACACTTGATAAAACGATTGCTCAAAAGGTCAAAGAAAATATGCAAGAAATAATGGAACAACTTAGACAATCAGGACAATTAGTGGCACCAAGTACAATGATAGTTCCGGTGCAAAAGGAGCAATTAGTATCTCCAACTGCCTACCCTAGCACCGTTGGTTCCGTGTCGGGCTCACGGTCAGCCCATAAGTTCCCTGTCGATGATATTGCTAATGACAAATCTTGTCGTCTTCTTGTCCCGATAGGCAGAGTAGGGAACAAAACCAAACAGGTTGCCACTGCTATGGCAAATCCTGATCGTGACTTCAACGGGAGTCCACTTCTGTTGTATTATGCTGTGGTGCAAGTTCTTCAGATTATTGATAATGATTATGAAGATTATGAAATAGACCACGTCACACCTGAGGGGATCGCGACTCTGGGGCAGGCTATCAACCAATTAATCCTTTGGCACCGACGCGATATCGTGTTGGACGATGAGCCAATTTCTAGCCCCGTCGCATCTCCAAATACTGCAACCCCATCTTCTAAGGCGAAAGTGCATGAAGATCCACTCCCAGTCCGGGAAGATCCACTCCCCCTTTGTCTCAGCAAGTATGATATCCAAGAGCAACAAGTTGGACAACAGCTTCAAGCAGTACCAGAGCAAGCTGTTGCTAGTAAAGAGCAACCAGTTGAGCAACAGCTTGAAGTAGTACTAGAGCCAACTGCTGGGAGTAAAGAGCAATCAGTTGAACAACAGGTTCAACAACAAGCTAGTGTCCAACTTCCGACGACTACTCCTTGATCATCAGTGCCTATCAAAGTTAGCTCATACGAAATTAATAAACCTTCATCAGAAGTGTCAAAGTATTTGGAAGCTATGAAGGAAAATATTAGAAAATCGAGTGCATCTCGTTCTTCTCATGAGCCAGCATTAGAAGATATCGAGGAGTGGGAAGAAGACGGTGTCATGTATAATCGGCGGACGGCTTTAGTTAAACCAGGAGTTCCAATATAGAAGCTTGAGGATGTTCCTCCTGAATTTAAGAATGGAAAGCCGTTCATGACATCCGTACAACTTAGCAAACAACCCGTCCAGCTCAGAAGAATGCATGAGTGGTACATCACTGCCAACACAAAATATGGTCTTGATTGCGTCACATTTCGTATTCCAAAAGAAGCATTCTGGAGCACTGGAGTAGATAGACGAGTCATTTTATTTGAAGAGCTGCATTCCCTTTTCCATCGGGGCATGCTCGAAATCAACCTGCTGCTCGTCTGGTGCTTGTAAGTGCTCTAATATTTTGTATTTGCTTTTCTTACTACACGCATACGCATTTCATGAGATTATAACAATTCTGGACTTCTTCAATAGGATGCAATACATGGATAATGTAAAGTTGGAGCGCAAGACAGGTATCCTTGACCCTACTAGGATTGCAAAGTCGCTATTCGACGTCCAGGCGAATCGAGAATCAGGACAGTACAAACACATGAAAAAAAGGGATTTTGAAAAAGCAATTGCAAAACTTAAGCAGGATAGAAAGACAGAAGTTGCAGCTTACATAGGACAGGCGATGTTTAACTTTGTCAAAGACGGCAAAGACCTCGTAAAGGCTCCGTACCACTTCTAGTAAGTTCGACACATGACATTGAAATAGCAATTATTGGTAATTGTTAACACGCGTGTTTGTATGTTTGCAGTAATTACTATATAATGATCTTCATCAAGCCAACGCAGGGAATGGCAACAGTCTTGGACTCGGCCGATTACCCACCAGATCGTTACAAAGATTTCCTTTCCATTTTGAAATCGTACGTTTATTCAATAATTTTAATTTACGCACATTTAGAATGTGTTGACAAGTTTTATATGGCATTTCTTGTATTACAGAGCTTGGCGGTTTTACGTGGAACAGCTTGGCGGTCAGAGACCTCCTAATACGAATGCATTGGACATTAAAACGTATTATGCTTGTCCGAAGCAGCCTGCTGAGAGTGTCTTATGAGGGTATTATGTATGCGAGCATCTTCGGACCGCCGGCGTATATAGAGTGAATCGTGAGGATGTAAGTTATCCTTAATGTCGATACCTTATTTTCTTACTTTTGTGTTTCATTTTCATTGTAACTAGCATAGTTTAATGCTTATATTCTCTGCTGTTCAATATTACCAGAAACATTATTTTCATATTTTGATTCTAACTTCAAAATTCAATTGCTCATAGTACAACTGCTCCAAAAATACCAACTAAATTCCTGTATACTCTCACTTTGATCTATACTTTGAGATTGTTCAAACCAACACATTCTAAACCTCGTTATGTGTTATATTGCAGCACACGAAGAATTTGAACGAAGAATGGCCGGTTTGTAGAAGTATTCCTGATGGAGGAGCCGACAGGATTGCTTCTGAACTCTGTTAGTTCATGCGTCGCGAAATTTTGCACAAAAAAGGGAAGTTCTTTGATGAGAATTGTGCAGCAGCTGATGTGCCAGAACTTTGCGACTATACCAATAGAAACAATTTTTAGTGAAAACTTGTAAACCTTGAGATGAATTGTATCTGTAACTTGTACATATGTATATTGTTTTAGTGAAATTGACTTTTGTGGTGATAATATTGTTGACTTTTGTTCTGTGATGATATTGTTGTTTTTTGTTCTGTGATTATATTGAATTAACCTGGAAATTAGAAATAACAGCAGTAGTACTGCATAGGTTATACCTTATCACAAGCGGTTATTAACCAACGGCTAGGCATGATTGTGAAAAACAATTATCACAGGCGGCTAGATACAAGTAAAGAAACATCTGTGATAACCAAATTTTCACAGGCGGTACTGTTATGGTAGAAACCGACTGCGTTAAAAGGTCTTCACAGACGGCTGATGTAGGTAAACGTCCGTCAGTGATAACATCATTATCATAGACGGTTAGTTATGCTTCAATAACTGCCTGTGAAGACAAATTATCATAGGTGGTTAGTTATGCTTCAATACCTGTCTGTGAAGACAAATTATCATAGACAGTTAGTTATGCCTCAATACTCGTCTGTGAAGACACATTATCATAGGCGGTTAGTTATGCCTCAGTACCCGCCTGTGAAGACACATTATCATAGACGGTTAGTTATGCTTCAATACCCGTCTGTGAAGACGCATTATCATAGACGGTTAGTTATGCTCCAATACCCGTCTGTGATAAGGCATTTATCACAGGCGGTTATATATGCTGCACGACCCGCCTGTGATAATGTATCTTCACACACGGCTAGCCTAAGTAAAGAACCGCCTATGATAATATGTCTTCACAGGCGGTATCACTTCTTCGCCTGTGAAATTGCGGATTATCACAAACTCTTCGTTTCAGGCGGTTTTAAAAGCCGTTTGTGATAATAGGTTTGGAGCCGCCTTTGATGAGGCTTATTGTAGCAGTGAGAGTAGGGTATTACGATCAGGCAGCCCGAACCACGTAAAAACTCTCGGTGTTCATCTCTTGTCCTTGATCTCACGCGCGCCCGAACCGAATACGAACATCGGTAGATTACGATTTAGTAGTACCGAGAGAAGTGTCGTTGCTACACTTCGACAATCTCTTACAACAAATCACAAGACTAACTTGTTATATACTCCTTCCGTTCTCAAAAAGTTCTCGTTTCGTAGTTTAAAATAAATTACAAAGCGACAAACTTTTGAGAACGGAAAGATTATTTCCTTCATTCTCAAAAGTTTATCACATTTTAATTCAAAATTGAACTAAAAAATGACAAACTTTTGGGGCGATGAAACAGCAACTAAGTCATGGTGAAGCCACTATCCCTCTCCATAAGCACTATACATGGACGATCAGATTTCAACAGGGGAATCAACACGGATATGAAAGGTTCAGAACTTTCGAATCTGTTTATGTCTCCAACTTCAGTCTAGCGAAAATCATGCGGTTTGGAAAGCAACAGGGGAACAGCGGACATGTTGCAGATTCAGACTTCATGTTATCTTCTTATTACCAAACATCAAACAGTCTGTTTACACGATATCACTGCATACCGCCCAGGTAATTTTAGCTGTAACATCAGATTGGGTGTAAACAGAATTGACAATCACAAGCCTATCATGCACGATCAAGGAAGGAAATATAAGCATCAATTTCTTTTTGTTCTTTTTTGAAGGGAAATGGTAGTAACTTTGCATATTGTAAAAGAGCGTGGAAAATTAAGCAGGTTTTCATTTTCATTGCCACGAAGTCATTAATAAAAACAATCTAGATCGCCCATGACAACTCGCAAATATTGCAAACTTCGTGTAATTTACTCTCTTATATGGAACCAGAATAGGAGTGCCCACCATACATGCATTCTTTTCTTTTAGTTTCTTGAGATAACATACTTACATTCTGAACAATCATCTGACGTATAAAACATATGCAGAGTGTAGAATGCTTGTTCAAAATATTTAACTTGCAATTGTAAGAACACAGGCATGTCCTTGTCCAGCTTCTCACAAATGCAGAGTTTTAACAGTTGAAATAGCGATCAAGTAAGCCAGAAACAGAATAACAGATATTTTCAAAAAAAAAAACCAGAATAACAGAGACAGGTGGCATTTCAAGTAGCATGGCACTTCCTTACGAAATAGAGATCTTTTGGACCCACGGGATGCACCTAGATACTCCCTTCGTTTCAAAATAATTGTCACTGGCTAGTTCATTTTTGAACTAACCGGTGAAAATTATTTTAAAACGGAGGGAGTAATAAAAAAACATTGCAGACTAACTAAGACTCCTCCAGGGATGCAATTACTTACAAAATCAGAGACAATTGAAGAATGTCAGGTCTTGATCATGGCAAGCAGCTCCTTCATGATAGAGGGGCAGCTTTGGCTGAGATGATCAAAGCCATCAGTTGCCATGGCTGCCTTCAGATTTGCCGAAGACCTGAGGAACCCAAAGCATGCCTTCTTCAGTCCGTGGCATCGGTGTTGCTCAGCTAGAGTCAGTATGGTGGCCACTGTGCCGGCATGGATGTACCTGGACAATTTTTGTTCACAAATCAGTTTTAGCCTCTCTAAGTTGTACCTGTCAGCGGCAACAAGCAGGTGTTGGGACATGACAGCCTCATCTTCCTCGTCTTTCTTGTGTTTTGGCAAAGAGTCAGTGTACACGAAGTGGAGCAAATGCTTGAACACCTGAGCCTCCATGTCGTCTATCCGGACTACACCTTCGGCGTCGCTCTCCTTCATTGCGCCAAACAGCTCTGCACTGAAGACCGGTGACCGGGCTGCGAGCACGCAACGGTGCGCCGCAAACGTCTGGGCGCCGACCTCAAACAAAACATCGGCACCCTTCCCGGTCATCGGGAGATCGCCAAGGTGCTGGTGCAGGTCGGATGGGGGCACAGGGCCCAAACCAGGTGCGGCGATCTCGGCCTCTTCCTCCTCAACCCGGAAGTCATTGACGACGACGATGTCGCATCGGACAGCAAAAGCATCGTCTTTGAGATGCTTCGACTTCTCGAATTCTGTTCTCTGAACGAACGTCGGGTACCCCCAACCATTTTTGGATGCGAAGGTGTTCACCTCTTCCGATGTCAAGGGCTCCTTCGGCACCTCGGAGACGAAGCGTAATTGGAGCCGCGCCTTCACCTCGTTCTCCTTGGTGGGAGCTTCAGCAAGATGGAGAAAAAACGAGATGTAATCTTTGTCCTCCGGCTTCTTGCCGTTGGGTTAATACTTGATGCGCCAGCGGTGGCCGCCGACGGTGAAAGGGTGGGACTTGATGCACTGTCCATTGGGGGTAGTTCCCTTGGTGAGGGAGTAGCCGTCGATCCTGAGAATGTGGTACCCACTCGCGGTGTCAGCGGCGATGACGGAGGCAGAACGCGACGGTCCCCCGACGCCGGCGTCGTGCAGCATGGAAGCTACAAGAGACCTCTAGCGTCCTTCCGGGATGTGAGAGAGAATAGATGCGTATGAGCCCTAGATTGGATTATATAATGCCACGTATTGTATTTTGTCTCTTAGACGTATTGTAGTTGTTTTCAGAATAATTAGAATGCAAATCGCTCTATGATATAATCTTGCAAAAATCTCTCTCAATTCACATTATCTCCATGCCGCGGTTACTGTGTTTTGGTGTTTTTGCACTTAAAGCAGTTTGTCGTGGATTGCTGATCTAGAGCCTATTTCTCACCTGCATATACAAACATGTTTTGTATCGATGAAATTTGTACTTGATCGAAACGTGCTGTCGTTTCACAAATTTCTCTGATTATTGTCATATATTATTGGTCTCAATTCCTACTATTTGAAATATATACCTGCTCTACAAGGTAGCATGTTTGCAACCTCATTCTTAGCAGCTCGTTGGCGTGCTTGTTATTTTCATGCCAGACCATTGGGTATGTTAATTTCCTGTTGAGCTTAGGGCTGGGACAAAAATCGAAAAATGAATTAACTCAAATCGGAACCAACGAACCAACAAAACGACGGCAAATTTCAGTTGGTAGTATGCGAAAACCGAAGTTCTTTTATTTCAATTTTTATTTTGGTTAACCGTGTTGAACACAATTCAACCTAATCACATATTTTAACCAGCCGAGCCCATTTACATAACCCATTAACTCTAACCAGTTCAGCCCGGCCCATCCAACCTCTACTCCTCGCTCCCTGCCGCGAATATTCGGCCATGGCAAGTTTTAACCACGCCGCAACCCACCGATCGCCGCCACCCGTCATGCCCAGCTGAAGCGTCTCCGCCGCATCCTGTCACTTGCTGCTGCCAGGGGCCACTTCACTTCACTTTTGGTGAGGAAATCAAAAGAAACAGCAACAGAGCACTGACGAGCTAAAGTGCAGGCTTCGATCCAGACGGTAGTAACACGAGCAGTCAACAACCCTTTTCTGGTCAGCAACCGAACCGAGGGCATCAACCAAACTACCATTTGACTCTCGCATCTATCATCTCAAATTACTTGTTACTCTCTAGTTCATTCATTTTTGAACTAGAGAGTGACAAGTAATTTGGGATGGAAAGGTATATAATTTCCTGTCATCAAGAAGCTTTAATTTACTGTCACCATCGGTTTTATTAAGAATAAAAACAGCTGCAAAATACATGTATGTCAGGATCAGTTTCACCACACATATATAACAAATAATGATAAAACAGTTATATATCGAATACAAATAACATTTGTACTTTAAAACAGTTTTGAAGAAGAGTTAAAATTTTAAGGCAATAATCAGCAAATCGACTGACAGCAACATGACCTTCAGATGCAATGTCTTCAATTTGCACTTATCTTCTTCTGATCTTCTATTCACTGAGCAGCATTTATAAAAAATAATATCAAGCGCATGAGTACATAGAACACTAAACAAGTGAGATAAATAAATGATATGAAAGTCAATCAAAAGAAAAGACTCATAGTGGTTTAAGCAGTAAGCATTAAACTTATCATTAGCTTTCATTAAGAACCTACATGTAGGTGTATATTTTCAACTATAACAATAATAATTGCAATGTGATAATATTAATATCATTCCCAATCATTGTTCCAACCAACATTCTGATCATCGACTAATTATGAATTGGACACCAAGCCGCTCTTGTCCGTGAGCACGACTGTCATGACTATTCTCAAATCTCTGCAGAAAGTGTACCCTTTACCCGCAAGCAGTAATTTTATCTCCCATTGTTAGGTGGACTAAGTAAACCTCCCTGATGCCAGTAGTGGCCAACCACATTACACACTTTCATAGGTGTGTGATCAGTAGATCACTACGAGGTCTTTACATATGTTCTCCCAACTAATATTAGCCCACTAAACTTTCACCGTTGAGGCATTCCTAGTGTAACCCTTCGCCTCAGAAGCCCCCTCTTGAGCTATGCGGATCCAAGAGCAGTAACCCTGACTTATTCTCCACATCTTCCAACTACTAGCATTTTATCGGGAGAGACCTAATTAAGTGATCAAGCCGCCCCATCTCAGTCATGTGGTGGTACTGTAAAGCTTAGTGTCTTTCACCACAAATCGGTACTTAGAATCCGGCGGTGCCAAATCTAAGTCCGGGTCTCGTGCAAACTGCACCACACCAAACCATCCAACAACAAGATTTCTATCTACTACTTCATTTCCAATATAACATAATATACATAACTAGGAATATAACAATATAACATGTGTCCAGATATTTCCCTCCCCAAATACTAGGCATGGCTAAGTGTGATAGTAATACCCAAAACCACCCAATCCATCCCGGACGACAAGGAACTATATAGAACGGTAAATAAAATAGGTTTCACATTAACTAAGCATGCAAATAACTATAATTCCACAAAACAGGCATAAGATGGTCAAGGACACTTGACTTTACCATTTTAGGTGCTGAGTCATCTTGATGAAACTCTTGATCTTCAAAGTCTTCGTGTTGCTTCTTCATCATAATATGAATGCATATAAACTACCGATGAATGGTAAATAAGGGCAATCAATCACAATACACCAAAATATTCACATAAGCATAAAATCCTATACTAATACATCGCTACGAAGGATTTACTATTTTTCATGGTCTAAGGTATGCATTTACCATTTATTTTCCATTTTTAATATTTAATTATAGTCTAAAAGCATTTTTAATGAATTTCCCAAAGTCAAAATATATTTTATATGCACTTCATAATTTTATTTGAGCTTAAAAGGTTTTATAAATATTTTTCCTACTACTCTACATTTATTCTCCATTTTTAGTATTTATCTATATCTAAAACATTTTAAAAAAATTCTCCATGGTCAAAATATATTTTACAAACATTCTACAATTTTTTTAGCCTAAAAAGATTTATAACTAATTTTCCTACATTTTATATATTTATTATATCAGAATTAAATATCTCATGCATTAAATATATATTTTTGCAATTTAATTCTATTTACAGGGATTTTGCTAATAAAACATAAATAGTGTAAAGGTTAAAGTAAATTTCATAAAGTCTAGCGGTTATTCTGCAATTTTTATTACTGGACAGAGGTTAAAATAATATTTACAAAAGTTCCAAGGGCTCCTAACAAATTTCACATGAATACATGGTTTTTATCTAATTTAAATGAAGGTTGGGGTCATTTTTTAAAATGGAGGGTCTATCTGTAATTTGTACAAAAAGTCAAGGGCCTAATTGCAAAGTCCACATTCCTTTTCTTTACTTATTTATTTTTCCACGCAAAAACCGGTGGACTGAATCCATGTGTTTGTGGACCCGGGGGGTGGGGGTGGGGATGGCTCATGGTCCATGGTGGACCAAGGGGCATACCCCTTCGGTACTGTAATTTGGGCCATCCATTATGGATCTGATGGCTCAGGGAGGTTCAGTAGGGGCAAGGTGGCACTGGCGGCATGGAGGGTGGCGGTGCCATGGGTGAGCTCGCCGGAGAGTCGCCGGAACAACACTCTGGTGGCCCATTCCACTCGAGAATAGTTGCAATACATTGAGGGGGAGTAGGGAAACTCACCACGGGGTAAAATGGGGTCGGAGGCATCCGAAGAAGGGTGCGCACTGACGGGGAGAAACAGTCGAACCTCAGCGCCGATTATGAGGCGGTACGACAGAAGAATCTTGTCGAAGAGGCTTTATTCGGAGGCAGCACGATGTCACGGAGCCCGAATGGATAGCCGCGATGGTCGGGATGGCTTCTCCTTGCAGAAAATCAAGCTTCTACCTGTGGCGCAGTAGCTAGTGTTTGGATGA
Organism: Tuctoria greenei; assembly: GCA_036927565.1. Classification (NCBI taxonomy): domain Eukaryota; kingdom Viridiplantae; phylum Streptophyta; class Magnoliopsida; order Poales; family Poaceae; genus Tuctoria; species Tuctoria greenei. The sequence goes on along the minus strand of JAYESD010000007.1, from coordinate 130,947,954 downwards.
ACGGGCCAAATGGGGAGTGCAGGAGAGTGGGGACGCGATCGAGGATTTATATGGGGGAGGTGATTGCGTCGGGCGAGGTTGGGGAGGGGCAAGGGACGCGGCGTTGGTTGTTGCTAGGCGCGCGAGCGAGGGAGAGAGAGAGTGGCGTCGATTGCCAAGGGAGGGGGAGTACAAGAGGGTCTCACTTGGCAGCGAGGGAGAAGAGGGTGTAGGCTGGGTGCTGGGGAAAAGGGGAGACGGGTCGCGCGATGGTTTTTGGCCCCGGTAAGTTGTTATTTCCTTTTCTTTTTCTTTTCATTTCTTTTCTCTTTTCATTTTTTGCAAATTCAAATTCTAGCAATTTCTACTTGTTTGAATTCAAATAACCAAACAAAAATACATAGTCATATGCACTCTAATTATTTTTTTTCTTTTGAAAATACAGGTGTTACAATTCGATCTCCTTAAACATAGTCTCGCCCCGAGATTCTAGATGGTTGGACAAAGAATTGGACTAGGTTTTATCGATCGACAATCTATTTATTTATTTATTATATTTTTTAAGAAAATATTTTACTTCTCGTTCTATTTCATGTTATTATTCTAACAGTTTTAGAAGTTTAATATTCCACACAAATGCAACATAAACCACAATATTTTTGTGATTTAAGAAAACTTCCATTACCACATAAGTTTACACCTTATTATTATTATTTCTAATTTATTATATATATATATATATATATTGATTTTAGTATCAACACTACTATAATTTTGAACAAGGAGATACAAGGCCTGATAAGGTTTTATTTGTCCTACCTTGTTCTTGTTTTATTTTATTTTAAACATATTCTCTAACAATTAGAATTTGCATATTCCAAAATTAATGCTCGTGATGAAATATGTTGAATTGGTTTAATTTAAAACTATTATCACACAACATCAAATATTACATTTATGTTTTTCTACATTATTATTATTATTATTATTATTATTATTATTATTATTATTATTATGAATTTGGCTGAATTTTCTTTTGTGGTTTTAATTTTAAAATTTTTATTTCAAATGCATTATCATGATTAATATATTTATTATTTTTATTATTTCTTTTCCTTTAGGTAAATATGGGGTTACAATCTCACCCACCTTACAAGGAAGCTCACCCTCGAGATTGAAGTGGGTTGCACAAAACGGAGAGAATTTGATTTATTAGGAGTCTGCTACCCTCTTAAACAAACAAACACTATATATATATATATATATATATATATATATATATATATATATTCAACAAATAAGTATTTTTATTTCTCCGTGAACAAGGTATGGGCTTCACCCTTTAAAAAAAGTGGGACCTAAGCGAGTGATATGCGATAATCTTCAAGAGTCTTCTTCACCCTTTGTGTTGTCCTCAATAAGTCGATCCTCAGGCTTCGTCGATTAAGTCGAATATTCGTCTTCATAAGAGCGATCAAATGAAAGTTTAAGAAGTCCATTCTAACAAAGGTCATGTGCCTATAGTCGATATATAGCTCTAATCCACTTTGTCACATCCGGTTTTATTAAGAATAAAACCGATTGTAAAATACATGTATGTTAGGATCAGTTTTACCATACATGTATGACAAATAATGATAAATAGTTCTATATCGAATAAAAAAACATTTGTATCTTTAAAAAGTTCTAAATAGCAACAAAAGAGGAAAGAATTAGGGTAACCACGGACAGATCGACTGGCAGCAATGTGACCTTCAAATGCACCGTCTTCAATTTGCACTTATCTTCATTTGATGTTCTTTTCACTGAGTAGTATTTATAAAAAAATGGCAAGTGCATTAGTACATAGAGTACTTAGCAACTGTGAAAAATAAATGATATGAAAGCCAATAAAAAAGAAAGGCTGATAGTAGTTTAAGCACTAAGTATTAAACATATCCTTACCTTTCACTAACAACCTACATCTAGGTGTATATTCCTAACTATAACAATAATAGTAGCAATGTAATAACATCAATATCATTCTCAATCATCATTCTTGTTAGAGATATAGGAGTAGTTTGTATTTCTCCTTTTGTATAAAGGGTTTTGTGCATATTTGTGACTCTTCTGTACTCTATATATTTAAGCTTTCTGGCCTCATATCAATACAAGCGTTACACTCATAACACAGTATCAGAGTCAAACTAAACCAAAATTGTCAGCTACTCTGTGGATTTTTTTTCTGCCGCCATTCTACTCGCCTCTATCAGATCTGTCTTTTGCGTCGCCTACCACTTCGGGTACCCGTGCCTCCCCTTACATCAATTCACGCAGCTGTTCACCGCGGCTGGGCGGAGGAAGATTTATGGGTTCTGCATCACAACAGTGTTTGGTCTTCTGCTCCACGTGGGCTGGTGCATGGCCCTCTACTCCACATGAGCTGTGTTGCCTCCACTATCCTTGACTCGCCTCTGCTTCCATCGCACGGGCTGCTCCCGTGGATCATGCAGCACATCTGGTGCCTCTGCATCCTTGTGTCGTTAGTTGTGCTGCCTTTGGTGCTGTGACTCCATTTGTTAGGGAATAACTCTAACAAAAAAAAAAGAAAAATTGTTTTTTCAGCTTGCACCGCCTTCTTTATTGTGCTCTCGTCGTTGTCCGCTGCTGCTTATTTTACACTCTAACCCTCGCGTGTGATCTTACCATGGTGACTTCTTCGTCAGGCGGTGTTCTAGTCTTGCGATGTCCGATGCTTTTTAATGGCACCAATTATCGTGACTGGGTTTCCGCATGCGTCTGCATATGCATGGTATACGTCTTTGGGAGTTTCTTACGGGTGATTGTTGACAACTCTTATATACCAATTTCACCCGTCAACATAACTCAATTATGTGAAGAAAATATCATTTCTTGCACACATCACCTTTCTATTTAACCTATTTCCACTTGTTCTTGGAGAAAGTAGTGCATGCAGGTATTTTATGCAGAATTGAAGTGAAACAAGAGGATGGATCCTATAAAATATCATTTCAGCCAATCAATCGATGACATGTGGCACCACATAGATCAAATGGCTCACAAACAGAAGTATCCGAGGCCATTCAATGGTGTAGCACCCATATCAGTCAGAGTGACCCACCTGGAAGTCACCCCATAAAGCACACAGGAAATAGTCCAACTTTCTGTTCGGTCAACGAGGGGGTTCGGCTGAACTCTTCCTGGCACCAAACTCGGTCAGCTTCCACGTGTCGACTCCTTGTGGTGCCCTGGTCGCAATGAAGACTGATCCGCACACTTTTGGTAGCGGGAACCGACCCTTCTCCAAGCTATAAATAGGAACCCTCACCCCTCACTTCAACACACACCACTTGAGTATTCATCCATTGTATCCATTACTCTCCATAGATTTAAAGAAGTATAAACTATAGAGAGGAGAGTTTCTAGTCTATAGTCCAATTAGGAGAGAAGTAGAAGAAGTCTCTTCCCAATTCCTAATTGGGAAAGGTATGTGTCGAAGTGTTAGAGCGACACTTTCCCGGATCTGCTAAGAAGCAGCCCGTGGAGGTTCTTTGTTCGGTGGGGCTTAGGCCTCAATCAAGTGTTCTAGCGGATGGAAGTATGAGACAATGGTTTTTACGTGGTTCGGGCCGCAAGGAGCATAACACCATACTCCATGGTGGATTGTATTGCTAGTGAGTGTGTATGTGTATGTGTGTATGGGGGGAGTGTGGCAGTGAAGACTCGCCGTCTTGCTGCCTCCCTTGTCAGTAGCCCATGCACCGTTGCTGACGGCAAAAGGTGTCCCGTCAACCTATCCTGTCGCTGCAAGCTATCCACATGGCCAAGTGGGATAGGCCTGCAGTGCCTTCACTGTGATGTGATTGGTCATAGCGGTCTCTGACCGTTATCGTGCTCCGCGTCGTGCGTTGATGGTGGGTGCGGATCTTCAATGCTTGACCTGAGCGGAGCGCACCATCTTTTAACTTCCGCACCTTACCGTATGGGGCGAGCTGTAAGACACGTGGCAGCGTCGGAGCAGGTCCTCGCTGGGGAGGCTAGCCCTGATCCTTCGTGATGCGTGGCAGCTCTGGGGCTCCCTAGGGTACGTGGCAGCTCCATTCTTTTCCCTGAGGGAGGGTGCTTTGTCCGACATTCCAGGCTAAGCGGCAGCTCTGGAGCCTTCTGCCGAGGTTGGGAAAGGTCCCGTCCCAACACGTGGTGCCTTGGGAGGCCGTCTCTCCTGAGGGTCTTTATCTGTTCTTCGTGCCCTAAGTGGCAGCACCGGGGCTGGATCTTGCAGAAGGCTGAGGCCTCGACAACATCTGGACACGTGGCGCCTTCGAACATGCCCTGGTGTCTTCATCTTGTGTGCGAGGGTTCCCGGTCTGCAGGGTACCGACAGTGGCCCCTGGGTCCACCTTGGGACAAGATGGAGAGCTCAAAGGTCGAGCCCTTTCCCTGTTTTCCCGCATTGTGCTTTGAATTCTGTCTTAGACAGCTGAAGCTGTGGGCGCTCCTGCCAATGCCGCCACACGTCTTTCTCAGGTTGAGAGGTTACAGTGACATGATCTTTGCTTGTTGTCGTTTCTCTGCCTTCTGTGGTGCTTTTAACCGTGATGGTTCCCAATGCGGTTATAGCCATTTCGTTCGCCCTGCCTTTATGGGAGCTGCATCAGTTACTTTTCCAGGTGGCTGACCGTCTGGGCCAGTGCTTCTACCCAGGGGCGTAGGGCCTATCGTAATGGGCGCCGCATTTTTAGTGGTGTGAGTCGGTCCTTTGTTCGAGGTACTCTGGTGTCGCGGGGGTGATTAAAAAGGAAACCTCTAGGGGAATCGTTTCCTTCCCTTGTCACACCCCGCATCCTAAGCTTTCAACTTCCTCCTCGAGCACTCGAGCTCCCTCACTTTAGCCAAAACTCTCACCTTCGCTTGCTCCAATGGCCTCCCCACTGCCTCCATCTTGCCTTCAGTCGGCAAATGACCTGTTGTCGATGCGGCGACTGCTCGGCTAGTTGGCGGCGGAGCGTGCGGGGATGATCCACTGTGGATCTCCCGCTCTTGAAGACTTGCTCAAAGATGAGACCGTCCTCTTCTCCGCCTACGTGTCTGCAGGGCTTGGGCTTCCGCTGTCGAGGTTCTTCTTCGCGATGCTCGAGGAGTACGGGTTGCAGCTTCATGACCTGTCGCCGAACTCTATTGCCGTGATAGTGGTGTTCGTCCACCTCTGTGAGGCGTTCGTGGGCTGCAAGCCAATGGTGGAGATGTTTTGGCTCTTCTTCATGATGAAGACCACTGAGAAAAGCGAGACTACCCAGGTGGGTGCCTACTACTTTTGGCACCAGGACAAGTCCTCCCGACACTACATCCCTTCGCTCAAAGGGGGCAAGTGGAATACTTGGAGGGAAGATTGGGCAATAGTGCGGGTTGAGGCCCATCCTGCGCTAAAGATTCCCACCGCTGGTCCTGCTGCTGATCCCACCACCCGGGAAGCATTCCAGGGGCTGCTGAAGGAGTATACGCTGATATTGAGAAGGATCCGATTCTTGGAGATCAAAGGCTTGACCTCCCTGATGGTGCTGGTCGACTTCTTGCGTCGTCATACTGCTCCTTTGCAGAATCGTTAGTACAAGGCCTGATACTATACTGGTACAAATGATCAGTGTCGGCTGGCTTCGGACGACCTTACCCCGAAGGTGTTGGAGGGTTTGCTGAGGGCAGTGACCTGTGATACGGTTGACGACGAGCACGCCTCCATCCCAGTTGACTGCAAGCCACTCTTCATGATCCCCGTCGTGAGGGACAAACTTCTGAGCTCGATGCCGACAGTCAACGTGTTTGGTGTCACCCGCCTGCACCACGAGGAGATGTCAGGGGTTTCAATGGTTCTGGTGCGGTGCCGCGTCATGTTGCAACAAAGGTCGGATTCCTCCCTCTTGTTGGAGAAGGCAGAGGTGGGGTCCCCATCATCCTCCTTCGGGCTGGAGGGCAGTCAGCCAACATCAGCTCTCTCGCCAGGAAGACGTTCCCACCGTCTGTCCATGGACTCCGCTATTCTTGCGTCGAAGAAGCAAAAGTTGACGTGGGGGGGGGCACCCCAACTTCTCATTGTGATGGGGCCGGATCGGCCGAAGCTCCCTTCATAAACTTGGTTTCCGATTCCAACAATGGCTCTGGTTCCGGCATGGGCAAAGAGGGGTCTGCGCAAGAGACTGTGCCAGCGCGAGCCGGTCAAGGGCCGGAGCCAGAGACGGCGGCGCCAGTCTTGTGGACAGGCCCCGATGGCCTCGATCTATCGCTCAGGGTGGAGGGCCAGGGTAACTGGAGCGGTCCGACCTGCCGGTAAGGCACATCTTCTTCCTCTACTTTTTCCCTTCTTTCCCTACGCATGTTCTGACGGAGTTTTATCCTGGATTCTTATTGCGTTGTTAGCCGACTTGGTGCCCTTGGTGCTTCCAGTGGTGGGCTTGGTAGGCCATGCCCTTCCCGTAGTTGGAACGGGGTCTGCTATGTTGCGTCCTATGCCCGAGGGTGCATCGGCCTTAGGTGCCGTCGATGACTCTGCACCCTCGCCCATTGAGGCAGGTGGGGCTGAAGTGGCGCGAAGCGTGGAAGTGCCAGGCGAGGAGGCACCCGACGTGGGTGTGCCAGGTGAGGAGGTGCCAGGCTAGGAGGTGCCGGCGTGGAGGGGGCTACACTGGTCGTGGTTGCTCCCCATGGTGAGGATGACCCGCCCGTCGTTGAAGCAGCGTCGGCGCCTGACGTTATTGTCGCTCAAGACGGCGACTCGCCACCGACGACTGACGACGCTCTTGTAGCGGAGGAGGGGGGTTCTAAAGCCCGAGCTGTGGCGCGGCGATTCTTGGAGCTCCAGCCGGGGCACGAACTGGTCCCAAGGCGCTGGTATCTGCCGTGGCATCGGCGGAAGTGGCGGAGAGGAAGTCTTCTGTGGTGATGGTCACGCCGATTCCTCTTGCCGACGCTGTTGCCGCGACCCAGTCCATCTTGCACCAGACGCATGCTTCTTTCGCCTGAGAGTGGGATCAGCTTGCAGAGGAGCGGGGTTTGGTGAACCTGGTCGACACCAGGAAAAAGCAGCTTGAGGTGGAGGCTCTGAAGTACCATGCCACCGCTGATGCCCGCCTGAGGCTATGTGAGGATCAGCGGCTAGAGTTGGTCCGCCATGAGGTTGCCGTTGCTGACGCTGAACGGGACATGGCGGTGAAGGAGGGGGAGGTCTCCTGAGGCCTGGAGGACAAGCACCGGGATTTTCTGGACTTGGAGCTCGCCATCAAGCGCTGGGAGGACGATCTAGAGCGTTGTGCTCGGGAGCTCACCGATCGGGAGGAGACTGCGCAGAGAGAGGCGGAGAGCCTCCAGGCCTCTCGTACGGCCGAGGCCCAAGGGGTCCGAGACTTCCTGGCCTGTGCTGGGGCGGTGCTGGAACCCCTCGGCCTTGGTCCCATGCCGCGTGGGGAGCCATCTCAGGGAGTGGCCCAGCTGCTTCCTACCTTGGAGTCCCTATGTTTGTCGTTGGGGTCGGTGAACACCGTCTTGCAAGACAGCTGGAGGCCGAATGAAAGAAGCTAGCTGAGCTGGTGGCATGCCATGTCCTGGTGTGCTTACGAAGTTGGTACTCGAAGATCCCGCTGGAGCCGGTGGAGAAAGGCCCCCTTGATGAGTGGGAGGATGAGGCTAGGGACGAAGTCCAAGACCTTGCCAAGGAGGTGGCTTCTTTGTTCCAGCGGAGTTGAGGCTGGCGGCACCTAGGCGCAATGCTTTTGTATCCGTGGATGACCCCCTTGTGTAAATAAATGTTCATGAATTTGGAATCATGTTGGTTTGCTTGTTGGCTTTGTTGCATGCTCTTCAAAATTTTGCCACAATTCCTTCTCTTGTGTAAGGTATTGAAGAGCCTTTGTTTGATGCTGTTAGCCTTTTAGAGACCAACGCTTGCACAATTGACACGACCGATTTGTCGCTAGATGATGTCATGCCTATGGAACCCCCCTCAAAGGTCCCTTGGTAGGCGTGGCCAGATTGTTGGGTACGCCTACCACTTGAATGCAGGATGTCTTAGACTGGCCCCCAGAGGAGTGGGGGGGCATGAGTCACTGTGCTCGGCATGCCCCTTTCGGCGGCGCTGGGCTTTTCTTGAGTGTTGTCGTTGACGGCATACCCCCTGGGAGGTGCTGGAGCTGGCTGCTTCCGCGCCGCCTTTCGTCGTTGTGAAGTCATCGACCGCCGGAGTTGGCAGCTCCAGCGCTGCCCTCCATCGCTGTGAAGTCATCGACGACAGGCCCCCTTGGAGGTGCCGGAGCTGGGTGCTCCAGCATCGCCCATCATCGCTGTGAAGTTGTGGACTGCGGGCCCCTAGTACACAGGATACCACAAGCGAACTTTGTTAGCAGCAAAAGCAGGGTAGGAGAGTGTACTCACTTGTCCGCACTTGTTGTTGTTGTTGACATGCCAGGACATCATCAGGAGGCCCCTTGGGGGGGGGGGGGGGGTTGTCAGAGCCGGCTTCTCTGGCATCCCCCATGATCGTCGTTGAGATGCCGACGTCAAGCCCCTTGGGAGGTACCGGAGCTGGATGCTCCGGTGTCGTCCACCATCTTCATAGGTACGTCAATGGCAGGCCCCCTGAGAGGTGCCGGAGCTGTATGCTCCGGCGTTGCCCACCGTCTTTGTAGAAATGTCGACGGCGGGCCCCTTGGGAGGTGTTGGAGTTGGATGCTCTGTTGTCGCCCACCATCTTTGTAGAAACGTCGACAGCAGGCCCTCTGGGAGGTGCCAGGGCTGAGTGCTTCGACGTCGTCCACTATCGCCGATAAGTCGTTGACGGCAGTCCCCTTGTGTACATGCCATCGCAAGAGAACCCTATTAGCAACAAGTGTGGGGCACGAGAGTTTACTCACTTATCCGCGCTTGGTGCTGTCGTTGATGTTCTAGGTCGTTGATGGCAGGCCCCTTGGGAGGTGGCAGAGCTGGATGCTCCAGCGTCGCCCACCATCTTCGAAGGTACATCGACAGCAGGCCCCCTGTGAGGTGTTGGAGCTGTATGCTCCAGCGTTATCCACCATCTTCGTGGGTACGTCGACTGCAGGCTCCCTGGAAGGTGTCGGAGTTGTATGCTGCAGCGTCACCCACCATCTTTGTAGAAACATCGACGACAGGCCCCTTTGGAGGTGTCGGAGCTGTATGCTCTGGCGTCACCCACCATCTTCGTAGAAACGTCGACGGCAGGCCCCATGGGAGGTGTCGAGGCTGAGTGCTCTGGCACCGTCCACCATCGTCGTGAAGTCGTCGACGGTAGTCCCCTGGTGTGTAGGCTATCGCAAGAGAACCCTGTTAGCAACAAGTGCGAGGAGGGAGAGTTTACTCACTTATCTGCTCTTGGTGCCGTCGTTGACATTCTGGGACGTCGACGGCAGGCCCATTAGGAGGTGCCAGAGCTGGATGCTCTGGCGTCACCCACCATCTTTGTAGGTACATCGACGGTAGGCCCCCTGGGAGGTGCCGGGGCTGAGTGCTCCGACGTCGTCCACCATCATCGTGAAGTCATCGATGACAGTCCCCTGGTGTACAGGCTATTGCAAGAGAACCCTGTTAGCAACAAGTGTGGGGCAGGAGAGTTTACTCACTTATCCGCACTTGGTGTTGTCGTTGACGTTCTGGGACGTCGACGGAAGGCCCCTTGGGATGTGGCAGAGCTAGATGCTCCAGCATCGCCCACCATCTCTGTAAAAACCTCGACGGCTGGCCCCTTGGGAGGTGCCAGAGCTGTATGCTCCAGCGTCGTCCACCATCTTCGTAGGTACGTCGAAGCTAGGCCCCCTGGGAGGTGCTGGAGTTGGATGCTTTGTTGCTCCCTGCTTTGTATGTCCTACACACATAACAGAGGTGCATATTGTTTTGCTCGCTGGTGATCTTTTCCTATTTTTGAGTATTGCCACGTCTTATTTTCCTAGGCTGGTACGCGGGGTTTGGGCAATTCAGTGCATTGGCGTTCGGGATCCGGCTTCCTTCTTATTCGGGGTGTGAGCATCCTATCCCTCAATACTTAGCCGCAGCACTAGGAGGCAAAGCACACACGCTTAGGGTACATGACCAGACTAAGCAGGCTGCACGCTCTGGACCTCCATCTCAGCGTTGGCCTTTCGTGGGAGACCATTAGGCACCATAGGACCCCAAGTAAGAGGGCAGTTGTGAGGTTCAAAGACACCTTGTAGGTACCTCAAACACGTCCACCTGCAGTAGGGTTGCATGACTCTACTAAGGGCGATACACAAAAAGTTTCACCAAGTATATGAAGAAGATATATGAAATACGAGACTAGCTTGATTGATCACAAAATTAACAGGTAACATAAATGAACATAAGAGAAAGCATATGGTAATACAATGAATTCTTTTCATTCGTGTTCACAGGGGTGGATTGGCTTTACAATAGGGCAACGACCCACTCCAGCTGGCTAGGGAGGCAGAGTGTTCATGCTTAGGGTACGGGACCAAGCCAAACGGCTGAACACTCTGGACCTGTCCCCCCTCAAAGCATGGTTGTCCTAAGTGTCGTTCCCTGGCACCATGACACCCTAAACTGTCCTACAATTTATGCTTTAGGGATAGAAATTATGGAGGTGCTCTATGTTCCAAGGGTTGGGGAGGGGTTCTCCTTCTTCTGTGGTTAGCTGGACACACCCGGGGTGGGATACTTGTATTACTCGGAAGGAGCCTTCCCAGCTGGGGGAGAGTTTGTGCGACCCTTCTCGAGAAAGTATGCGCCGCAGCACCAGGTCACCTATCTAGAGCTCTCTACTCTGCACGAACTGCTCCTGGTAGCGCCTCAGTGCCTGTCGGCAGCATGCGTTTCGGATGGTGGCGTGCCATCTTGTTTCGTCGACGAGGTCAACATCTTCTTGTCGGAGCTAGTCCTGTGCGGCTTCATCGAACGCTCGGACTCGTAGTGAGCCTAGTGCGATCTTCGGGGGGAGGACGGCCTCGGCCCCGTACACCAGGAAGAAAGGTGTTTCTCCATTGGGGCGGCTGGGAGATGTCTGGCTTGCCCAAAATGCGCAGGGGAGTTCGTCGACCCACTTGGCACCATGCTTGTCCAGGTTGTTATACATGCGCATCTTGAGGCCCATGAGGATCTCAGCGTTGGCCTTTTCGACTTGGCCGTTGCTCTTTGGATGGGAAACGGATGCATAACAAACATGGACGCCGAGGTCTTCGCAGTAGTCCTGGAAAGCTGCACTGGTGAACTGGGTCCCGTTGTCGATGATGATCCTGTTCAGGACCCCGAATCTGCAGACGATCGACTTGATGAATTTGTCTGCGGACTCCTTGTTGATGTTGATCATTAGGGCTGCTTCGGGCCACTTGTTGCACTTGTCTATAGCGACGCAGAGGAACTGGTACCCTCCGACTGCCTTGGGGAAGGGTCCCAGAATATCCAGCCCCCAAACCGTGAAAGGCCAGGAGAGTGGGATCATCTGTCGCGACTGCGCCGGAGTGTTAATTTGCTTGGCGTGGAACTGGCACGCTTTGCATTTCTTGACCAGCTTGACGGCGTCTTGCAGTGCTGTTGGCCAGTAGAAGCCATGTCGGAAGGCTCTGCCCACCAGCGTGCAGGAGGCTACGCGATTCCCGCATTCTCCTTCGTGGATCTCTACGAGCAAGTCGCAGCCTTCCTCCCGAGTTATGCACTGTAGCAGCACGCCATTGGTGCCGCACCGGCAAAGGTCACTTTCTACTAGCGTGTAGCGCTTTGCCATCATCACGATCCTCTCTGCAGATACTAGATCCTCCAGGAGGATGTTGTCCTTCAGATAGTCCTGGATCTAAGTGATCCATGCATCGGGACTCTCCTGAGCTTCTGGATCTTGGGCGCCAGGTAATATGGGGTCCCCGGTGACGCACAAGATCCTTGGGGGCCCCCACGGTTGTAGGGAATCTGTGGTCGCCAGCTCTGCGTAGCTGGGCTCGCCTTCTTCGTTAGGCCCCGCAGGCCTTGCAATTGGCTGCACCAACCTCCTACCGAAGACCCCTTCAGGGATCGGGGCTCCTGTGGACACCATGGTTGACAAGGCGTCGGCGATGGAGTTGTCAGTGCGTGGCACATGGCAGAGCTTGAAGGCCTCGAAGCTAGCTTCCAACTTCTTGACGTGCAAAAGGTACGCCGCGAGTTGTGGGTCGTTGCAGCAGCACTCTCCCCGTACCTTCTTGATGATCAGCTGGGAGTCTCCCTTGACCAGCATCTGTTGGACACCAAGACTCTGTGTAGCTGTGAGTCCGAAGATGAGGGCCTCATACTCCACCATGTTGTTGGTCACCTTGAAGTTGAAGCGCACCACGTACTTGGTTTGTTCCCCTGTTGGAGGGGTGAGCAGTACACTAGCTCCAGCCCCTTGCTTCCGCGAGGATCCGTCGAAGAAGAGTGTCCAGTGAGGCCCAGTAAGCACTGGTGCTCTGGGATCCGACTCACTGATCTCCCGGCCCCCTGGGTTGCTTGGTGAAGGAGTCCATTCAGCAACGAAGTCTGCCAGAGCTTGTCTCTTGATTGCATGTCGTGGTATGAAGTCAAGCTCGAACTCCGCCAGTTCAGCGGCCCACTTGGCGATATTATCAGTTGTGTTTGGGCTGCGCAGCACTGCTCCCAGTGGGAACGAAGTCACCACTGACACTCGGTGTGCCTGAAAATAATGGCGGAGCTTCCTCGAAGAGCAACTTGTGCACTTCGAGATACCTTGTCTTTGTTTCATACAGGACTTTGCTCATGAAGTAGACTGAGCGTTGGATGGTCCGAGACCTTCTCGGGGAATCCGGCGCATCTTCTTCCCTAGCCTTTGGGTCCGGAGACTCCATGTTTCCAGGGCTTGGTGCTTCTATTGGGAGCTAGAACCCAAAGGCTTCTTGACCTCCAGGGCTCCCTAGGGGGACCCGGACATCCTCCGGGGGTTGGGACCCAGAGGCTACTTGCTCTTTAGGGCCCCCTTGGGGGACTCGAACATCCTCTGGGGGCTGGGACCCAGAGGCTCCTTGCTCTCTGGGGCCCCCTTGGGGGACCCGAACACCCTCTGGAGGTTGGGACCCAGAGGCTCCTTGCTCTTCGGGGCCCCCTTGGGGGACTCGGACATCCCCTGGGGGCTGAGACCCACGGGCTCCTTGCTCTACGGGGCCCCCTCGGGGAACCCGAACATCCTCTGGGGGTTGGGACCCAGAGGCTCCTTGTTCTCCAGGGCCCCCTTGGGGGGCACGGACATCCTCTGAGGAATGGGACCCAGAGGCTCTGATGAGGAAATCACAATAGCGGAGACGCACATTGAAATGCAAGGACCAATCACAAGAGCACGAGCACGGTTAATAAATCAGCAGGTGAACTCGCTCCTAACTTCTTTTGCATGTGAGTTTGAGAATAGATTTCTATGTGATGATTTAATTGTTATTAGGAATAATCGAGAAGATCAATAAGTGAACAAAAGAGGCCTTGAGAGCGTGGAGAACCAGCTGGGACATCCACAAATTGATGGAAGCAGTTTACAACTCGGACTCGAGTTCAACTCGGAGTCCAGTAGCAGTCCACCTTAAAATGGATGCCCAGGATGCATACAGACTCCGTTTTCAACATTCCACATATGAACGGAAAGAGGGGAAGATAAAATTTCCAATGCTTCTATTCCCACCTCAAAATTCCTCTGAAGTCATTGGGAATCATTGAAACAAATCAAGTCCGAATTTCTGTCCAGTGCTGTGCTACCAAATCAGGCCTTTGGGCCTTGCATCCCGTATGAGTCCATTAGGGATGCATCTAATCGTGTTTTGGCCGAACCCTAGCCTTTAAATACTGCAACCTCCGGTGATATTCGGTGGTATTTGCTTAGAATAACAATTTCGCTGTTCTATGGTTTGTGAGACCCCAACTTCTCAATTTCAGATCGTGTCTTCTACGTTCTTGCTTGTGTTCTCGGTTCACTTGCAGGAATTAGCCTTCTTGGCGAGGTCAAGCATGTGCCACACGGTTTATAACCAACGGAGCAGTGGTGTAGTGATTGCAGGGATATTCGAAATGCTCGAGTGCCAGGGATCATCAATGTCGAGTTCTCCACCCCAATCGACTTACCTTTTGGAAGATCGGGCCTAAACCTACTCATCAATTGGTATCAGATTTCCAAGTTGCCCGTGAGGTATCTTTGTTTTCCTTCCATTAGATCGATTTTGTTTCGTACCTAGAGTCCACAGAAAAGCCACAAAAAATAGATCGTTTTTACCGCTTCCTAGACTATAGTGCCTGCAGTTTCATTTTTAGTTTGCATTGTTGAGTTTGCATTCGTGTGGTCGAGTCTTGTTGTTGGTTTAGCTTTGTGTTCTTGGTCCTATTTATCTTGTTTCGTCCTTATTTTCTTGCTGTTCGACACCTATTCCACAGTCCCTAAATAACAAGCCGATTCACCACGTTCATCGGTTTGCCCTAGCTAGCCGCCCTGCGTGAACTCCCGCATCGCCAGCCCTAGATTAGATGACAAAACTTTGTGCCACTCATCCCTGAATAATCACACACCACCCCATTAGTTGTTGTGCAAATTACCGATCATTTTCATATCCGATTGCGAGTTCTGTTCTCAATCCGAGTTGGGATAAACATCCAAAAATCGTAACTCGGACAGCCTACCTTAAAACGGTCATAACTTTCGCATACGAACTCGAAATCGGGCGATTTTTTTTCAAATTCATCTACACAAAATTTTGCATCTGATTTTCCACCGTGTAGCCGCGTTCGGTGAAATTATATTGCCCAAATTCCCCTCGGAACATAGGCTATCCGACCTCCAAAGTTTCAGCACGAATTTTCAGAATCTTCTTGATTTTCTATAGGCCGCATATTACATCCAATTGAGCTGCAAATTTGTGTGCTTCCTACCTTCGTGCTCCTGAGTAAAGAAAAATTATCAAAAAATATTACAAAAAAGAAAACGAAATTTTGAAGAGCACGCATATTAAAGCAATTGGCATATTCCACTTGGTGCTGTTTTGTTGGTTATATTATTTTGTCTTTCGTTTGCCTTGCTACTTCCTTGTGTTGTGCTAGGCCCTAGAGCACTTGGTTGACCAGCAACAGTTTCCTACATTTAATACTTATTCAACTTTGTTTACCTGTTAATGATTTTCAGCTTATTAGCCACCATATTGTGTCGTCCAAGCTCCACCTTTCTCTTGAGCATAACAAGTATGTTTGCAATCACCCCACACTTCATTTGTTCATCTCATCGTCCACACCACCTGCTGTGTTGGTAAGAACACTTGTAAGAGCGTGGTAAGACGCTTGAGCGAGAGAGATTGTTTTCTTCCACCATTCACATTGTCACTGTAGTTGATAGGGATAACAATTTTTTGTTGTCTTTTGTTTCCTACTAACAATGGCAGGAGAAGGCAATGATGATGAATGTATTCAACATGTTGAGTTACGTGATATGTTCGCCAAATACAACACATCAACGGAGGAGTCATTGGCGAACTTGACTCGCCAACTTGATGACCTTGCTCTTCGGATGAATACTTTTGAGGCTCGGTTGCCTCTTGCTGGAAGACATGAAGACAATCCTTATGATGATATGGAAGATCACAACAATCAGCCAAGACTGCCACTTTATCGTCGAGGTATGGGAGGTAATAATCATAACAATTATAATCGTCCTCCTGATGATCCTTTTGCTAAAGTAAAATTTACTATACCCTCTTTTTCTGGTGCTTATGATGCTGAGGCTTATCTTGATTTGGAGATGACAGTAGAGAAAAAATTTAATGCCCATCTTGTTCTTGAATAACATAGAGTTTGTCAAGCCACTAGTGAATTTAAGGACTTTGCTATCATATGGTGGAATGAACTTGTTAAAACTAGAACTGATCCTCCAACATGGGATATTAAAGGAAGCTACGCATGTTCGATTTGTTCCTCCATCTTTTTAGCGGGACCTTCACAAATAATTGCAGTGCTTAGACCAAGGTAACATGTCCATAGAGGAGTATTATCAAGAGTTACAAAAGGGTATGCTGTGTTGTGGGGTAGTAGAAGACATGAATGATAAAATAGCTCGTTTTTATGGGGGGTTGAGGCGTGAAATTCAGGACATTATTGATTACAAGGAATATAATACTGTTAACAGATTGTTTCAGCTTGCTATGTTGGCATAAAAAGAATTGTAGGTCCGACAACAACGACAACAACGCACAAGGAGCAACTTCATGCCGCGTTCGACGCCCACACCATCCAAAACAGCACCATCTTCGACCCCCTGTGCAGCAACTACACCATCCAATGGCTGCCAACGAACTACACCTGCTGCTCCACCTTCTCACGTGCTGGAGGGCAGCAAGGCGACATCATTCAAACCTTCATCGTCCACTCCTTCTATGAGTCGTACTTCCAACATTAAGTGTCACCGCTGCCAGAAACTTGGTCATATGATGTGAGATTGCCCGAGCAAACGAGCATACATAGAATGTGATGATGGCGAGTATGATAGTACTTCGGATGTTGAAGATGAATATTCTCTTGCTACTGATTTTACAGATCCAAATGATGAACACACCGAAGAAGAGGTACTTGGTACAGCGGCGACGGAGAGCTATAGGAGTATCATTGTGCAGCGTGCCTTGAGCTCCAAAGTGGAGATCGACGATAAGCTACAATGACACAACCTCTTCCACATGTTTCTTGTCATCAAGTACTGTCGTGTACGCACTATAATTGATGGAGGTAGCTGCAATAACTTGGTGAACACGGACGTCGTTAAGAAACTTGGTTTGACAACAAGAGCACACCCTCATCCATACCACATTCAATGGTTCAACAACAGCGGTAAGGTTTGGGTAACACAAACAGCGAGAATACATTTTTCAATTGGTTCTTACCATGATTTTGCTGATTTTGATGTCGTTCCTATGGATGCTTGTTCTCTTTTATTGGGTCGTCCTTGGAAATTTGATACAGATGCTATTCATCATGGTAGAACTAATAAATATACTCTCATGCATAAGGGAAAGAAAATCACTTTGCTCCCCATGACTCCTGCTGAAATTGTGCATTTTGAGAAGAGTAAAATTTGTGATGGCAAAGCAACAAAACTAGAATCTTAAAAATATCAAGTCATTAAGTTAAAATCACCATTGTTGCTTGCAACTAAATCTGACCTTGCTGATTTATTTGATGCTAAGGGGATGTGCTATGATTTAGTATGCAAAGCCATGTTTTCACTTCATGAATTGTCTATTGCATTGCTCCCTGCTGTTGCTAACCTGCTGCAGGAGTTTGTGGATGTGTTTCCCTCCGAGATACCCCCTGGTTTACCACCGATGAGAGGCATTGAACACAAGATCGATTTGATTCCAGGAGCAAGTTTGCCAAATCGTGCAGCATACAGGGCGAATCCAGAGGAAACTAAGAAAATTTCAGCGACAAGTCCAAGACCTTTTGGACCGTGGGTACATTCGTGAAAGTCTTAGCCCTTGTTCCATTCCTGTTCTTTTGGTTCCTAAGAAAGATGGTAGTTGGCGCATGTGTGTTGATTGTCGAGCGATTAATAACATCACCATTCGATATCATTATCCTATTCCTCACTTAGATGACATGCTTGATGAATTGAGAGGTGCTATCATCTTCACAAAAATTGACTTGCGTAGTGGTTACCACCAAATTAGAATGGCACTAGGAGATGAATGAAAAACTGCATTTAAAAACAAGTTTGGACTTTATGAGTGGTTAGTCATGCCTTTTGGTTTAACTAATGCACCTAGCGCCTTTATGCGTTTAATGAACGAGGTTTTACGTGCTTCATTGGACAATTTGTGGTGGTTTACTTTGATGATATCCTCATTTGCAGGAAGTCATACGATGAACATCTTGATCATTTACGTGTTGTTTTTACTGTTTTGAGAGATGTACGTTTGTTTGGTAACCTCGAAAAGTGTGTCTTTTGCACCAATCGAGTCTCGTTTCTTGGCTATGTCATTTCCTTGCAGGGAATTGAGATGGATTAGTCAAAAATTGAAGCGATCACTAGCTGGCCAGTCCCAACAACCATCACGCAGGTTCGTGTTTTCTTGGTCTTGCAGGTTTTTATTGCTGTTTTGTGCGGGATTTCAGCACCATTGCAGCACCTCTACATGAGCTAACAAAGAAGGGAGTACCGTTTCGATGGGGCGAACAGCAGCAACAAGCTTTTGATGCTCTCAAATCGAAGCTTACACAAGCACCATTGTTACAACTTCCTGATTTTGACAAGACCTTTGAGCTAGAATGCGATGCAAGCGGCATTGGTATTGGAGGCGTTCTCATACAAGGAGGTAAACCCGTTGCTTTCTTTAGTGAAAAACTTCATGGTCCTTCTCTTAATTATTCTACTTATGATAAGGAATTGTATGCCTTAGTGCGAGTATTACAAACTTGGCAACATTATCTTTGGTCTAAGGAGTTTGTCATACATTTCGATCATGAATCATTGAAGTATCTTAAATGTCAAACCAATCTGAATAAACGACATGCTAAATAGATTAAGTTCATAGAGTCCTTTTCATACATCATTAAGCATAAGAAAGGGAAGGAAAATGTCATTGTCAATGCATTATCTAGACGTCATACCATGCTGTCCCAACTTGATCATAAAATCTTTGGTTTGGAAACAATAAAAGCATTATATCCTACTGATTTGGACTTCAAAGATGCTTTTGAAAATTTTAGAGAAGGAAGAACTTGGAATAAATATGTGCTGCAAGAGGGTATCCTCTATCGTGCTGACAAGCTATGCGTTCCAGCTAGCTCCGTTCGTCTATTACTTTTGCAGGAAGCACATGGAGGAGGTTTGATGGGACATTTTGGAGTGAAGAAAACTAAAGATGTGCTGTACACACACTTCTTTTGCATGAAGATGAGGCGTGATGTCGAGTGCTACTGTCATGATGCACTACTTGCAATAAAGCTAAGCCTCGCCTTAACCCACATGGTCATTATATGCCTCTTCCTGTTCCTAGTGTACCTTGGGAGGATATTTATATGGACTTTGTTTTGAGATTGCCTAGGACTAAGAGGGGGAGGGATATTATTTTTGTAGTTGTTGATCGTTTCTCCAAAATGGAACACTTTATACCTTGTCATAAGAATGATAATGTCTCACACATCGCTGATTTATTTATGACGGAAATTGTTCATTTACATGGTGTGCCAAATACCATTGTTTCTGATCGTGATGTAAAATTTTTAAGTCATTTTTGGAGAACTTTGTGTTATAAATTGGGAACCGTGCTCCTATTGATTTGGTTTCAATCCCCGTGCTCCTATTGATTTACTACTTTTGCCTCCTTCTGAAACTATAAATTTTGATGCTACACAACGATCTGAATTCATTCTTAAGATGCATGAAACTACAAAGAAAAATATTGAAAAATGAATGAGAAGTATAGGATTGCAGGTAGTAAAGGTAGAAAACAAGTAAAACTTGAACCGGGTGATTTGGTGTGGTTACATTTAAGAAAAGAGTGACTCCCTAACTTGAGAAAATCTAAACTTATGCCACGAGCTGCTGGTCCTTTTAGATTGTTGAAAAGATTAATAATAATGCATATAAGCTTGACTTGCCTCCCGATTTTGGGGTTAGTCCTACATTTAACATTTCAGATTTGCGATCGTACTTGGGAGAAGAAGATGAACTTGAGTCGAGGACGACTCCAATTCAAGAGGGGGAGGATGATGAGGACATCACAACAGCGGAGACGCACATTGAAATGCAATGACCAATCATAAGAGCACGAGCACAGTTAATAAATCAACAGGTGAACTCGCTCCTAACTTCTTTTGCATGTGAGTTTGAGAATATATTGCTATGTGATGATTTAATTGTTATTAGGAATAATGGAGAATATAAGCGTGGAGAACCAGTTGGGGCATCCACAAGTACAACTCGGACTCGAGTTCAACTCAGAGTCTAGGAGCAGTCCACCTTAAAACAGATGCCCAGGATGCATACGGACTCCTTTTTCAACGTTCCACATATGCACAGAAATAGGAGAATATAAACATTCTAATGGATCTGGTCCCACCTCAAAATTCCTCCGGAGTCATTGGGAATCATTGAAACAAGTCGAGTCCAGATTTCTGTTTGGTAACGCGCCACCGAATTGGGCCTTTGGGTCTTGTATCCCGTATGAGTCCATTAGGGACGCGTCTAATCATGTTTTAGCCGAACTCTAGCTTTTAAATACTGCAGCCACCGGTCATATTCGATGGGTTTTGCTTATAATAACAATTTCGCCGTTCTACAGTTTGTGAGACCCCAACTTCTCAATTTCAGATCGTATCTTCTACGTTCTTGCTTGTGTTCTCGGTTCACTTGCAGGGATTAGCCTTATTGGCAAGGTCAAGCATGTGCCGCACGGTTGATAACCAACGGATCAGTGGTGTAGTGATTGCAGGGTTATTCGAACTGCTCGAGTGCCGCGGATCATCAACGTTGAGTTCTCCACCCCAATCGACTTACCTTTCAGAAGATCGGGCCTAAACCTACTCATCAGGCTCCATGCTCCCCAGGGCCCCCTTGGGGTACCCAGACGTCCTCTGAGGGCTGGGACCCGGAGGCTCTTCTGTCATTGGGGCCCCCCTGCAAACTCCAAGCCTTGAGGCTCAAAATGAGCAGCAGGGGCCCCTTCCTTTCATCGAGCCTGCTGGTGACCGGCCCGCTCTACAACAAAAACCATGCTTACCACCTCTGTTGTGGCGGTGATGTAGAGGTACATGGCTCCTTGGGCTCCAGTGCCACCATTATTGGCAGCATCGTTAGCTGCTGATTTAGCTCGTAGAACGCCTTTTCCACTTCTTCAGTCCAGACGAATGGTCCAGATTGGCGCAGGAGTTCGAAGAACCGGAGGGTCTGCTCGGCCAGCCTAGAGATAAACCGGTTGAGTGCTGCCAAGCACCCTGCAAGCTTCCGCACATCCTTGATGCGGGCTGGGGGCCGCATCAGCTCCACCACCTTGATCTTCTCTGGGTTGGCCTCAATCCCTCAGTGTGAGACCAAGAAATCGAGGAGCTTCTGAGCTTTGACTCCGAACATGCACTTGTCTGGATTGAGCTTCGTGTGTGTGGTTCGCAATCTATCAAATACTAGGGCGAGGTTTTCTAGTAATGACGTATGTGGCTGGATTTTTACAACAATATCGTCGACATATACCTCTACTAGGTCCCGAATGACGTCCCCAAATATTTTATGCATAGCTCGTACAAAGGTGGGGAGGGTATTCTTAAGATTGTAATGCATGGATACATAGTGCAAAAGGCCATCTACGGTTATAAATGCGGTATGTTCTTCGTCCTCTATAGACATTGGGATTTGGTGAAACCCCGAGTAGGCATCTAGGAAGCATAGCATATCGCATCGTGAGGTTTAATCTATGATTTGATCGATTCTAGGGAGAGGGAAAGGATCTTTAAGACATGCCTTATTGAGTTTTGTGTAGTCAATGCACATCCGAAGTTTACCACCATCCTTGGGGACAACAACAAGATTGGCTAGCCACCTGGGATGGTGAACCTCCTGTATGAAGCCGGCTTCAAGGAGCTTCTTGATTTCTTCGCAGATGAAGTTATGTCGCTCGATGGACTTCTTACGGGGCCTCTATTGTTGTGACCGGGCGTCGAGGTAGATCTTCAGACGGTGCTCGATCACCTCCCTGGGGATACCTGGCATCTATGATGGGTGCCAGGAGAAGACATCAACATTATCTTGCAGGAAAGCAGTGAGCGCTGATTCCTAGTCACTGTACAGACTCCCCGCGATACGGGTGGTCTGAGCTGTATCAAAGCCAATCTGGATTGCCTTGATGGGAACATCGTCGTCGTCAGAGGGCTGCACTCGTGGTGCAGCAGCGCGACTGCGCGTGCGTGGGTCTGGCAGTGGCTGACTTGATCTAGCATCGCTCTAGGTAGGTGCTGGGGCTGCTGCCATTGCTCGGAGCTTCTCCAAAGCTATTTCCACAGCAGCGCGATCTCCACGGATCTTGAGTACGCCGAAGTGAAAGCGCATCTAGGACTCCCTTGTGGGTTTTGGATGATTTATGACAAGCAATTGGGATCCTAACCTCTTTGTTGAGATGAATGCAGGCCAATAATGAAAAATGAGCAAAATACCAAAAAGAAGGGATAATGAGGAGCAAAGTGAACTTGAGCTCAAGGAAAAGAAATAGTAGATTATTGTGTATGGAGTGTGTTAAGGAAACACACCCAAGAGCTCAATCATATTTAAGCACACACACATATTGCACAAAGTTACACAGGACTGGACTAGTCCGATATCAACCGGACTAGTCCGATATCCTTTCTGCACCAGATCGGACAAGTCCGATATCTGTCGGACTAGTCCGATATCTTTCTTTCTGACTTGAGTCGGACTAGTCCTCCCCAGGCCGAACTAGTCCTCAACACACTTCACAAGTCACACAAAATCGGACAAGTCCGTTGTTAACCAGACTAGTCCGATATTCCTTCTGATCCACTTCGGACAAGTCCGATGTTTACACGGACTAGTCCGAAATACCCACTGATCTAAATCGGACAAGTCCTCCAAGTGCGGACTTGTCATCCAACACACTTAGGGTTTCACATGGCCAGACAAGTCCGATGGCTATCGGACTAGTCCGAAGATTTCCAGTAGTGAAATTGGATAAGTCCGTTTTCGACAGGACTAGTCCGATATTTCGGGACATTAGGGTTTGCTACACACAGCACACCGGACTAGTCTGGTGACCACCACGGACTAGTCCGATCTTTCTGAACCCTAACGGTCACTTTTAGAAACCCCATATAAATAGAGGTGCATGGCCCACTTTTATACTCACTCGAACCCTAGCGCCGTCACACCTCCCAAGAGACTCAGAAACCACTTCTCTCCACGAAATTAAGTGCAAAATCGATCAATCCTTTGAGGATCACTTCTAGATCATTGGAGAGACACTTGGCACACATCATTGAGCTCTTAGTTTGAATCTCTAACACACTCCTGCGTTTCAATTGTAATTTCTGAGTGTGTTTTTGGTGGCATTGTGATTTGTAATCTAAGGGAGCTCTCAACGTGTGAGAACGCCCCTTGAATTTGGTTATTCACCCCTTTGTGATTAGTGGAAGAGGGTTGGCCTTCGTGGCGATCCGACGATGGTAGGGTTGGAGAAGACCCGGTCCTTTTGTGGACTCCTCAACGTGGACGTAGGTTGCCTTCGTGGTAGCCGAACCATGGGATAAATCGTGTGTCTTGTCCTTTTTGTGTTTATCACTCAAATTGATCAACTTACTCTAGGGTTTGATACACATTGTTCAATTTACAATAAATTGTAGAACACAAGCCTTAATTGTGATACAATCCAATATACAACTGTTAAACTGTTGTTTGATTCTATATTTCTGCTGCACACATTCAAGAATCAACCTAATCGATTAATCTTGATCAACTTAGTCCGTGAACACCGGACTAGTCCGCACTTTATCGGACTAGTCCAATTTCTCTGGTATTAAACTTGTTGTTGAGTGTTGCAAGATCCGACAAAAATTCAAAAGGCCTATTCACCCCCCCCCCCCTCTAGGCCTTCATTCAATTGGTATCAGAGCCTGGTTCTTCAAGAAAGAGTTTAACCACTCGAAGAGATCATGTCGGACATGAAGGACGTCCACAAAATCAACAACCAAGAGGAAGTCAACAACGACAAGACCCAAAACTGGAGAAGTACCTTGAAGCCATTCAAGACTTCGAGGACGACGATGAGGAGACGCTGGAGCTAAAGGCGCTCCTCAGAAAGAAGGCACTTTCAAAAGGGAAAGCGAAAGTTGAAGAGAAGAAGAAGGGGAGTAGTCACACCGACTACTCCCGGTATCCTTTTAATTATGATCGTCTAAATTCCAATAACAATCACTACTTATCTATCCCACTTGGAAAAGCCCCACACTTCGATGGGAGTGATTACTCCATGTGGAGGCAGAATATGAAGATGCATTTGATATCCCTCAACCCAAGTTTATGGCATGTTGTATGTACAGGGATAGATATTACGGATGACGACGAAGAGCTCACCCCAAGTCAAGAGCAGGCCATCCATAGAAACGCTCAAGCCGCAGCCGTAATCACCTCCTCTCTCAGTCGAGACGAGTTCACCAAGGTGGATGGACTCGAAATTGCTAAGGAGATATCGGATGCACTACAAACGGCACATGAAGGTGACCGGCATGTGCGTGAGGCAATAATTGAAATGATCGAAGGCGAACTAGGAAGATTCGCAATTGAGGAAGATGAGTCACCCCAAGATATGTACAATCGATTGAAGACACTTGTCAACAAGGTTCGATCATATGGGAGCAAGAAGTGGAATTACCACGAGGTGGTAAAGCTCATCCTTAGAGCTTTTATGCCTCGCAATGTCACGCTATGCTCAATGATCAGAGAAAGCCCCGGTTACAAAAGGATGACTCCGGATGAATTGCTTGGTAAAATTATCAACTTTGAAATGATGGAGAAACAAGCCAAGCACGTCAAAGAAATTGCCGACCTCACCTCGGCCAAGAAGAAAGGAGTTGCCCTAAAATCTACTCTCAAGCCTCTATCCAAAGAAGCAAGAGAAGCACAACTAGAGGAGGACAGTGATGACGAGAGTAGTGAGCTAGATGAAGAGGATATGATTTTGTTCATGAAAAAGTTCAAGAGAATAATGAAGAAGAAAAAAGGAACAAAATCAAGTGAAGGAAAGTACAAGGAAAGGACGAAGCCAAAGATGAGGCGGGCGTGCTATAATTGTGGTGAGTATAACCACTTTATAGTCGATTGCCCGTATGAGGACAACAAGAAGAAACTAAAGAAACCAAGCCTCAACCCAAGAAATTCTTCAACAAGAAGAAACAATCCGAACAAGCACACATTGGGAAGGAGTGGGACTCAAACGATGAGTCCTCATCATCCGATGAAGAAGAGATGGCTAGCATAGCCATAGAAAGCACATCCAAGAAATCCACTCTTCCCCACACTCGGTGCAAAGAAGGGAAATGGCACTTGTCTCATGGCAAAGGAAGGTAAACGCAAGGTAAACATCAAAACCCCTTCCATGCATTCCTACTCTAGTGATGATGAACTAGATAGTGATGATGAGGATATGCTAAATGGACTAGATAGGAAAACTGCTACTAAAATGAAATTTTTACTTGACCAACTTGTTGAGAAGGAGAGGTTAATTGATTGTCAAGAGGACATGATTATCTCCCAAAAGGAGAAGTATGTCAAACTTGACAAACTCCTAGAGCTTGAAAAGGAGAAAAACAGTTCACTAGAGCTTGAGCTAGCTTCAAGCAAGAAAACTTGCTTGGAGTTAACCGACTCAAATGTTGCAATCAAGGACCAACTTGCTGACCTGATCAAGGTTAACAAAATCCTTGAAGTGCAAGTTGAGTCACTCAAGCTAAGTGAACCTTCCTCCTCTTCAAGTTCACCTTCTCAACCCACTAAAACTGATCTTGTTCATATGTGCACATGTAGTAAAATCAACACCAGTTTGAAGGAGAAGTCAACCTCCACAAAGGATAAAAATCCTACCCAGTATGGAATTTTTGACAAGGAGAAGATCAACTATGCACGTAGTGCATACTTGGTCCAAAGACCTCCAAATGTCAAATATGGCATTGGTTAATCTTATGATGAAAAGCAACATGCTGGAAGTCATAAGAATAACAGGGGAAGGATCTCCTTTGTGAAGGGAAGATCCTCTCAAACTGATAAGTTGAAGAATAAGAAACTGAACTCGCATGAATACCGGACTAGTCCGGTCGGTGTCCGGACAAGTCCGGTCATCCAGACAAGTCCGTCCACCCAGACTAGTCCGATTCATAAACAACAGCAGCTTCTATTTAAAACTTTTGATGCCTCTTATGTATTAATGAGAAACAATCTTGGTAAGGTTTATGCTTATTATGTTGGGCCACGCCATGGGAACACAAAATCCCATGTGTGGGTGCCCAAATGTATTGTAACTAACCTCCAAGGACCCAAGCAAGCTTGGGTACCTAAAACCAAAGCATAATTTGTTTTTGCAGGCCTATTCCTCCGGTGGATCCAAATGGGTGCTAGACAGTGGATGCACCAACCACATGACCGGAGAAAGGAGTATGTTCATGGAATATGAAGAAAACGAGGACCCAAACGAAGGCATCTACTTCGGAGATAATAGTCAAGGAAAGGTGCTCGGTATCGGTAAAATTGCAATATCCTCTGAACACATGCTTTCTCATGTTTTACATGTTGAATCTTTAGATTATAACCTGCTGTCCATATCTCAACTATGTGACAAAGGTTATAATTGCTTGTTCACTAACGAGGGTGTGACCGTCTCAAGGAGGAGTGATGGTTCCGTTGCATTCAAGGGTATGTTGAAGGGAAAGCTTTACTTGTTGACTTCAACAAGGATAAAGCCGAACTCGACACATGCTTGATTGCAAAAACCAACATGGGTTGGCTGTGGCATAGACGGCTAGCGCATGTTGGTATGAGGAATCTTCAAAAACTCCTCAAGGGCGATCACATCCGAGGTTTGAAAGATGTTGTTTTTGAGAAAGACAGGCCTTGTAGCGCGTGCCAAGCCGGGAAGCAAGTTGGAGCACATCATCCCGCAAAGAACATCATGACTACAACAAGACCGCTCGAACTACTTCACATGGACTTGTTTGGTCCAGTTGCTTACATAAGCATCGGCGGTAACAAATACGGTTTGGTTATCATTGATGATTTTTCTCGCTTCACTTGGGTTTTCTTTTTGCATGATAAGTCAGAAACACAAGGAACACTCAAGAAATTCTTCAAGCGAGCTCAAAACGAGTTTTCATTGTCAATCAAGAGTATTCGAAGCGACAATGGCACGGAGTTCAAGAACATACAAGTGGAGGAGTACCTTGATGAAGAGAGCATCAAGCACGAATTTTCAGCGCCATACTCACCACAACAAAATGGAGTTGCCGAAAGGAAGAACCGAACACTCATAGAGATGGAAAGAACAATGCTCGATGAATACAAGACTTCGGATCGATTTTGGGCGGAAGCGATTAACACCGCTTGCCACGCCGCAAATCGGCTTTATCTTCATCGACTACTCAAGAAAACTCCCTATGAGCTACTCGCCGGTAACAAACCAAACATTTCATACTTTCGAGTTTTCGGTTCTCCATGTTATATCCTGAACAAGAAGCCCAGGACTTCAAAGTTTGCTTCGAAGTCCGATGAAGGTTTCTTGCTCGGTTACGATTCGAACACTACGCCTATCGTGTTTTCAACAAGGCCTCCGGACTTGTTGAAGTAGCACGTGACGTAGTGTTCGATGAGACTAACGGCTCCCAAAAGGAGCAAGTTGATCCATGTGAATTAGGTAAAGAAGAAGCTCCTTGTCTAGCATTGAAAAGAATGGCTCTAGGTGAAGTTCGACCACAAGAGTCACCTTCACACATAAATGAGGAAAATGAACCACAAGAGGAGACCAACAATCAAGGGGGAGCTTCAACACAATCACGAGAGTATGAAGATGATCAACAAGTCAACGAGGGCAACCACTCAGGGGGAGAAGAAAACGATCATGAAGACACAACTCCCCAAGTGCCCCACCCAAGAGTACACCAATGCATTCAAAGGGATCACCCAATCGACAACATCATCGGTGACATCCAAAAGGGAGTAACCACTCGATCTCGCATAGCTAACTTTTGTGAGCATTACTCGTTTGTCTCCTTTTTCGAACCACGCAGGATTGAGGATGCATTGAAGGATCCGGACTGGGTGGTGGCAATGCAAGAAGAATTGAACAACTTCAAGAGGAACGAGGTGTGGGAACTTGTGGCAAGACCCAATGCAAACATAGTGGGCACCAAGTGGGTCTTCCGCAACAAACAAGACGAACACGGGGTGGTAACAAGAAATAAGGCGCGACTTGTGGCCAAAGGGTACTCACAAGTCAAAGGTTTGGAATTTGATGAGACTTTTGCTCCAGTAGCTAGGCTTGAATCTATTAGAATATTACTTGCATATGCTACTCACCATGATTTCAAGCTGTATCAAATGGACGTGAAAAGCGCCTTCCTCAACGGACCGATCAAGGAAGAAGTGTACGTGGAGTAATCACCCGAGTTTGAAGACGAAGAATTCCCCAACCACGTGTATAAATTTCGTAAGGCTCTCTACGGCCTCAAACAAGCTCCTAGAGCTTGGTATGAGTGTCTTAGAGATTTCTTAATTGAAAATGGTTTTCAAATTAGCAAAGTAGACTATACATTGTTCACAAAGAATTTAGATAATGATCTTTTTATATGTCAAATCTGTATTGATGACATAATATTTGGGTCAACTAACCAATCCTTCTGTGAAGAATTTAGTAGAATCATGACAGACAGGTTTGAAATGTCAATGATGGGAGAATTGAAGTACTTCTTGGGATTCCAAGTGCGGCAACAAAGGGAAGGAACGTTCATAAGACAAACCAAGTACACGCAGGACATACTCAAGAAGTTTGGCATGGACAAGGCAAAGCCCATAAAGACCCCCATGGCAACGAATGGCCACTTGGATCTCAATGAAGATGGACCTAGCGTCGATCAAAAGGTATATCGCTCTATGATTGGATCTCTACTTTACTTATGTGCATTTAGGCCAGATATTATGTTGAGTGTATGTTTGTGTGCACGATTTCAAGCCAACCCTAAGGAATGTCACTTGACAGCCGTAAAAAGAATCTTGAGATATTTAGTTCATACACCCAACCTTGGTCTTTGGTACCCAAAAGGCTCAAAATTCAATCTCATTGGTTACTCCGATGCAGATTATGCCGGGTGCAAAGTAGATAGAAAAAGCACCTTCGGCACATGCCAATTCCTAGGGAGATCCTTAGTTTCTTGGTCATCCAAGAAACAAAATTCCATTGCTTTATCCACAGCTGAAGCAGAGTATGTTGCAGCCGGGAGTTGTTGTGCACAACTCCTTTGGATGCGACAAACTCTAAGAGATTACGGTTACAATATGAACCGTATTCCTCTCCTTTGCGACAATGAGAGTGCCATTAAAATAGCCCACAATCCAGTTGAGCACTCTAGAACTAAACACATAGACATAAGACATCATTTCTTGAGAGACCATTCCATGAAAGGAGACATTACCATCTCACATGTCAACACCCAAAAACAATTGGCCGACATATTCACCAAGCCACTTGATGAAAGCATTTTTGCGAACTCCGAAATGAACTAAATATCCTTGATTCTCGGAGTGTGGCTTGAAAAGTTGCATACCTGTATGACCTCTTCAAAATTTTGACTGATTGTGAAAATCATCCCTCTTCATTTTTTTCTCGAAAAACTATGTCAATTATTAGATCTTGATGAATTATGATCATTGTGTGATTGTTGTATGCTTACTGGTCAAATTCATCAAGATTAATTGATTTGTTTTGCCCCTCCTATTCTCTATTAGTGAACCTTCAAATATAATTGAATGGGCTATGCAATTTCTCCTGGTGACCACGGACTAGTCCGTGGTTACCCGGACTAGTCCGCTCTTGCAGACTAGTCTGCAGAGTGCCGGTTAGACCGGACTAGTCCGATAGACCGCGGACTAGTCCGATATAGCTCTTTGGATGACTTCGGACTAGTCCGGTCATGTCCGGACTTGTCCGATTTTTCGTGTCCATAACCCTAGCCGCCACCAAACCCAAATCTTCTCACCCCCACATTTGCTCACGCCTTCCTCTCTCTTGCACTCGAGCCACCAAGGCGATTCTCTGCTCCCTCCGTCGAAAAAGTCCACATTTGGGCGGAGATCAAGCTTGACCTCTTGGGGATTGAAGCTAGCAGACTTGTCTGGCCTCCAACCCCCAAATCTTCAAGCGTCAATTGATTTCTTCGGTAACTTTCTCCAAAACCCTAGAAATCTTGTTTTTCTCCATTGTTGATCGTATAGCCTAGCATCCTTCACTAGATACATGCTTATTTGATGTACTAAGTGTATCCTAGACTAGATTTGCATTAGGAATCATTCCTTGACCAATCTGTTAGGTTTTTGAGGATGAACACCGGACTAGTCCGGTCCATGCACGGACAAGTCCGGTCCTCCGGACTAGTCCGTGCCTGTGCACCGGACAAGTCCGATGTTTCTGAACTGAAAACCTAATTTTTCAATTCCTCAATGCAATTCATTGCTATCTTTTCATACTTATGCCTTGTATCACTTACCATCATTCTTGCAAAATCATTCTCAGATCATGTCGAGCTCAAACAACGAAATCTCCGACTTTGAGGCCGAGTTGGACCACGAAGTGGCACCTCGGTCCTCGACGGGTCTTGGCAAGAAACGCCAAGAAAGACCCTCGGAGCTAGCTCCTTCACCTCCTCAGGTTAGGAGGAAGGTGCTGGCAAAGAAGCCAGTGTCAAAGGCAGTAGCATCCTCAAGTGCCTCTTGCTAAGCCAAGGGCAAGGGCAAGGGCAAGGGGATAGCAACGGGCCAGTCGGGCCCTTGAAGCTCCATGCTCCCAGGGAAGGGGTCCGAGACCCTACTGAGGAGAAGTTCAATGGCAAGGGCAGTGACTCTGCAGCCAAGTTCAGAAGCATTGACTGGTATGGCAGGCCAAAGCAAGCTGTCGATGGAAGGTTTTGGTGCAACTTCCATGCAGACTTCTACAAATCGGTGTATCTCCCAATGAAGACACCAGTGGTGCGTAGTCAGTGGATTGACTGGGCACACCTTGAGAAGAAGAAGTGCTCAGCTTTTGATGAAGTCATTGCAGCAGTTGAGAGGCATGGCCTGAAGGATCTCTTTGCCTTCAGGCATAACTGGGATGATGAAGTGATTGCACAGTTCTTTGCAACTTGCCACTTCTCGAGTGAGGATGAAGAGAGTGTTACTTGGATGACACACGGATCTAAGTATAGTATCACTCAAGAGGACTTCACTAATCTGCTCCATCTAGACACCTCTGGACATGACAGACTGATCATCCACAACATAGGTGTCATGGAGAAGGATAGGATGAAATTCCTATATGAGCTGAACTCAAAGTATGTCCCTCCCTCTACAATGAACATGAAACCATTCATTGTGGTCCTCAACAGAGTGTTGAGGAAGACTATTGCTCCTAAAGATGGAGACGCTGGGAGCGTGCAAGGATACCTCCGGACTCTGATGAGAGTCATAAGCAAGGACCGCCCATTTGATGTGGCGGAATACATTTGGAATGATATGGTAAACATATCCTGCATGCCTAACAGGTCATGTGGCTATGCTCCCTACCTCATGTTTATCATTGAGAAAGTCACAGGTATTGAGTTCGTGAAGGATGTGGAACACACTCCTTTGAGGCCTCAGAAGCCTCAACCAGTGAGTGTCCAGGCTGCTCCCTCGCCGGCCTCTAGTCCCGAGGCACCGGCAAGATCAAGAAGCGATGCTAGGGTTGTCCCTACCTCTAGGGAAGCCCCTCAGAGAGGATCAGCTAGTGGGATCCTCAAGTACCTGACCGCCATATTCTCCTCCTGCAAAAAGACCGAAGTGAAGGTCCACAAGCTCAACAAGAGAAGAAAGGAGGACATGAAGTATATAAAGGCCAATATGAAGCAAATCTGTCAAAAGCTGGAGATCGACCCCATTGGATCTCCAGTGATTTCTGAGGAGTCCGACCCGGACTTCACCGAGCTCGGGCCTCTGAACCCCTCCGAGCTTGCCTACTTTGGCATTGGGGGCTCGAGCGACTCCGTCCCTCCTCCTTCCCCTCCTCGTCAAGCTGATGATGATGAAGACGAAGACGACGACGAGAGGACCGACAGTGAAGAGTGAAGACCCTAGGACCCTCCTCTCCTTTTTGGTGTCTTGATGCCAAAGGGGGAGAGATTGAGGGGGAGTCTTAGCTTTAGCTGTGGTAGGGTGCGAGGAGAGAGTTCTCTTTATCTTTCTTTGTGATTGTAATGCTTTAATGCTGTTTTCATGTTAACTATGGTTCTGTGTTGTAATGCTTAATTAATTTGCAAGTATGTGTTGAAATCTGCAATTTTGCTCCTGAAATGACATATGTACTTTGTATTGATTCATCAATGTAAATTATGTCATTCTCAATGTTTCAATGCACTTAGTTATGCATCCCACCATAAAGAATGCACATATGGATATTTCTCTTACTGCTTGATGTATTTTTGAGTCATATGTGCATACTTTATGAAAATCTCATCTCTTTTTGTCATATTTTGTGAAATCTCAATTGGTTGTCATCAATCACCAAAAAGGGGGAAATTGAAAGTGCATCTAGGACTCCCTTGTGGGTTTTGGATGATTTATGACAAGCGATTGGGATCCTAACCTCTATGTTGAGATGAATGCAGGCCAATAATGAAAAATGAGCAAAATACCAAAAAGAAGGGATAATGAGGAGCAAAGTGAACTTGAGCTCAAGGAAAAGAAATAGTAGATTATTGTGTATTGAGTGTGTTAAGGAAACACACCCAAGAGCTCAATCATATTTAAGCACACACACATATTGCACAAAGTTACACAGGACCGGACTAGTCCGATATCAACCGGACTAGTCTGATATCCTTTCTGCACCAGATCGGACAAGTCCGATATCTGTCGTACTAGTCCGATATCTTTCTGACTTGAGTCGGACTAGTCCTCCCCAGGGCGGACTAGTCCTCAACACACTTCACAAGTCACACAAAATCGGACAAGTCTGTTGTTAACCGGACTAGTCCGATATTCCTTCTGATCCACTTCGGACAAGTCCGATGTTTACACGGACTAGTCCGAAATACCCACTGATCTAAATCGAACAAGTCCTCCAAGTGCGGACTTGTCATCCAACACACTTAGGGTTTCACATGGCCGGACAAGGCCGATGGCTATCGGACTAGTCCGAAGATTTCCAGTAGTGAAATTGGACAAGTCCGTTTTCGACAGGACTAGTACGATATTTCGGGACACTTAGGGTTTGCTACACACAGCATACCGGACTAGTCCGGTGACCACCACGGACTAGTCCGATCTTTCTGAACCCTAACGGTCACTTTTAGAAACCCCATATAAATAGAGGTGCACGGCCCACTTTTATACTCACTCGAACCCTAGCGCCGTCACACCTCCCAAGAGACTGAGAAACCACTTCTCTCCACGAAATTAAGTGCAAAATCGATCAATCCTTTGAGGATCGCTTCTAGATCATTGGAGAGACACTTGGCACACAACATTGAGCTCTTGGTTTGAATCTCTAACACACTCCTGCGTTTCAATTGTAATTTCTGAGTGTGTTTTTGGTGGCATTGTGATTTGTAATCTAAGGGAGCTCTCAACGTGTGAGAACGCCCCTTGAATTTGGTTATTCACCCCTTTGTGATTAGTCGAAGAGGGTTGGCCTTCGTGGTGATCCGACGAGGGTAGGGTTGGAGAAGACCTGGTCCTTTTGTGGACTCCTCAACGTGGACGTAGGTTGCCTTCGTGGTAGCCGAACCACGGGATAAATCGTGTGTCTTGTCCTTTTTGTGTTCATCACTCAAATTGATCAACTTACTCTAGGGTTTGATACACATTGTTCAATTTAAAATAAATTGTAGAACACAAGCCTTAATTGTGATACAATCCAATATACAACTATTAAACTGTTGTTTGATTCTATATTTCCGCTGCACACATTGAAGAATCAACCTAATCGATTAATCTTGATCAACTTAGTCCGTGAACACCGGACTAGTCCGCACTTTACCGGACTAGTCCGATTTCTCTGGTATTGAACTTGTTGTTGAGTGTTGCAGGATCCGACAAAAATTCAAAAGGCCTATTCACCCCCTCTAGGCCTACATTCACAAAGGGAGTTGGCATCTTGAGGACTAGGTAACCGTAGTGGGCTACAACAATAAACTGGTACAGGGATGGCCTGCCGATAATGGCATGGTAGGGGAGGCTAACCTCCATGATGTCGAATAGGATACTCTCCGTCCTGATGTTCTCGGGTGTCCCGAGGGTCACCCGGAGGTGGATGTAGCCGTACGGGATAACACTCTCCAGTCCTACCCCCGAGAATGGTCTGGACAGGGCGAGCTTGGACACGGGGATCTTCAACTTGTCAAAGGCCGCACGGTTGATGCGGTTGAGGCCGGCTCCACCATCTACTAGTACGTGGTAGAACTTTACATTGGTGATGGTGGGGGCAACGAGGAGGGGCAGTTGCCCGGCTCCCGCCATGTTCTCAGGGCAGTCGGGGGAGTCGAAACTGATCGGCGTCTCTATCCATCTGTGGTTCGGTGCTGGGGTGTGTGTAGAGGCTGTCGAAGTCATTGCCCGACGCAAGGTCTTGACCGCATTCCTAGATGTGGGTTCCCAAGATCCTCCACAAATGACGTGAAGTGCATTGTGACGCTTGTGGTCGCCATTGAGGTCGAAGCTCACAGCCTGGTGGACCGTTTCCACGGCGCGTTCCGGTTTTTGGAACTCCATCTCCGCGTATTTGTCGACATGCTGGTCGACCTTTTGCAGCTTGATCTCACCGCCGCTCGCAGGCTTGATGAACACCATGGTGGTGAAAGTGCTACCACTTTTTTAGGCAAAAATCCCCCTTCTTGGCGTGCCAAATGTCAAAGTATTAGACACTTCCCCCAGATCTGCTAAGAAGCAGCCCACGGAGGTTCTTTGTTCGGCGGGGCTTAGGCTTCAATCAAGTGTTCTAGTTGATGGAAGTATGAGACAGTGGTTTTTACGTGGTTTGGGCCGCAAGGAGCATAACACCCTACTCCACGGTGGATTGTATTGCTAGTGAGTGTGTATGCATGTTTGTGTGTATGGGGGATTCTGAGTCTGGTCCTTGTATTGATGGCGGTCCAGGACTTTTATAACCAAGACCGAACGCTTACAGGTCGGGTCCCGGGGCCCGATAGGTGGTCCTGGGGTGATCTCATCCTAAAAGTCTAAGGCTTCCGACATAAGCTTTCTCTAAGTGTGGCAATGAAGACTCGTTCTCTTGCCGCCTCCCTTGTCAGTAGCTCATGCACCGTTGCTGATGGTGGCAGAAGGTGTCCCATCAGCCTGTCTTGTCGTTGCAAGCTACCCACTTGTCCAAGTGGGATAGGCCT
This sequence comes from Tuctoria greenei, assembly GCA_036927565.1. Lineage (NCBI taxonomy): Eukaryota > Viridiplantae > Streptophyta > Magnoliopsida > Poales > Poaceae > Tuctoria > Tuctoria greenei. The sequence continues at coordinate 130,912,854 of JAYESD010000007.1, read as the reverse complement.
GCAGCCCCTTCACTGTGATGCGATTGGTCATAGCGGTCTCTGACCGTTGGCGTGCTCCGCATCGTACGCCAGAGGTGGGTGCGGATATTCAATGCTTGACCTGAGCAGAGTGCACCATCTTTTAACTTCCGCACCTTACCGTCTGGGGCGAGCTGCAAGACACGTCGCAGTGTCGGAGTAGGTCCTCGCTGGGTAGGCTAGCCTCGGTCCTTCGTGACACGTGGCAGCTCCAGGGCTCCCCAGGGTACGTGGCAGCTTCGCGCTTTTCCCTGAGGGAGGGTGCTTTGTCCAGCGCTCCAGGCTACGCGGCAGCTCTGGAGCCATCTGCTCAGGTTGGGTGAGGTCTCATCCCAACATGTGGTGCCTTGGGAGGCTGTCTCTCCTGAGGGTATTTATCCCGTTTTTTTGTGCCCCACGTGGCAGCACTGGGCTGGATCTTGCGGGAGGTTGAGGCCTCGACAACTTCTAGACACGTGGCGCCTTCGGACATGCCCTGGTGTCTTCATCTTGTGTGCGAGGGTACCCTGTCTGCAGGGTACCGACAGTATGGCTCTTAAATTCCTATTTGTATTTGTGATTATGCTCTTAATAAAGATGTTATCTTTAGTCTTCTATTGTTAATATACTTGGATGAAGCGTTTCTTGTTTGATTGTGGATTCCATTTATGTGGTAGGAGTAGTATTTATGATTAGGCTATACCATTCTCATTATATCATCATAAACACTACAAACATCCACTGTAATATAATTAGCTATGATATGATTATGTTAACATGAATCACTTATGCTATGAATTAACATTGGTTCAACATTGATTTTGTTCATTGCCATAGGATGGCTTGTGCCTAAGATTTTAAGATAATTACTTAATATGCTAGCATGGTGCTAGGGTGGAGAGTAGCGTTGAATGTTTCGTAGATCCACGGATTGAAGAGGTAGGCAGTATGTGATGATTGCCTTATCTGTCCTTTGTAATCATCCACGTTCGGCTATGCCACAGGCTCTTGGTGGGAGTCGTCCTAGTATTGCTAGGGGTAAACCCGTGCTCGATGATTTAATCCACTTAGCATGAGGATTCATAATTAACATAATCATTAGTAACTAACTTAGGCTATGTATATGTACATTAGAAGCATAGTAGGAGTCTCTACCTAACCTTTAGCCTAGTCCCTCTTTACCTCATTTATCCCCTTAGGATAGAATGCTCTTGTGTGTGTCTCACTACTCCAATTATCATTTATCCATTCTTGCTAGAACACTACCTAGGCCAACCTAGCCTCTCCACTTGATGATTGCTTTTCTTCCATCTAGCCTTCCTTTGGAAGAATATAAATGACACCCTTTGGGAATACTGTTATAGGGGAAATGCTACATCGATAGTTTCCATGCGCTTGCGGATTTACATGTATAATCTAAAATCTACCAACAAGCATTTATGGCACCCCTGCTAGGGATGAATTGTTAGTAGTGCATAGGAAATATCAACAAACATTTCTGGCGCCTTTCCTAGAGAAGGCAGCCAAAGTATTACATGATTGAGTGAATAGGACAGGAGCCTGGTAGGTTTTAGTAGGATGACCCTTCTTTGTTTCACATTTTATGTGAAAATAGGGTAGTGTATGTCTGGTTTTTGCTTGCCGAAAATTTTTGTTGAAAATCCCGAATCCCTTTCGAGAGATCGATCTCATGTCGTTACTCCTCAGAAGCTTCGAGCGGCAAAGCAAGCTAGCACAACCGCACCAACAACCAAAACACAAATGGCCCAGAAGACCCTTCGTGAGTTTTTTGTTCCCTCTGCTAACAATGTGTTTGTTGGGCCCACTGTTAACACAGGAGACGTAAACTTTGAAATCAAGACTGGCCTTATCACTATGGTGCAAGCCAACCCATTTTGTGGGAAGGCTAACGAGGATGCAAGTGCTCAACTGCAACAGTTCCTTGAGATATGCGGCACTTGTAAGATAAATGACATGTCTCTCAATGCTGTCAATCTTAGGCTGTTTCCGTTCTCTCTTCTTCTAAGAGTGAAACAGTGGTTCTACGCAAACTGAAGTGTTGTAGATACTTGGGAGAAATGTTCTATGGCATTCCTCGCTAAGTTTTTCCCGTTGGGAAATACCAATGCCCTACGTGGAAGAATTTTCAACTTCCAAAAAGATGCCAAGGAGTCTATTCCCGAGGCTTGGGAAAGGTTGCAGGAGTATATCCTATCCTGTCCCCACAATGGGATGGATGATTGGCTAATTATCCAAAACTTCTACAACCGGTTGATCCCTTCCACCCGTGACCATGTTGATGCTGCTGCTAGAGGTGCCTTCTTCTCATTGACGGTGCCCAAAGCCAAATGTTTGATTGAGAAGGTGGTGTCAAACATGGGATGGAGCGATGAGCGTCTCTATACCCGCCAGTGAGACATGCACACCTTGAAGGAGGTGGTCATGATCGCTGCCAAATTGGACCTCCTTATTAAGAAGATTGATGGACAAGGCAATGGTGAGGTATGTGGCAATGACTACGCCCTTGTGAAGTCTGTGGCAACACGGGCCATTTGGGCAATGACTACCCAAAAATTCGTGAGGATGCCTTATACATAGCCAACAATGGAAACAACAATGGCTATCGTCCAGGAGGTCAAGGGTGGGACCAACCACGCCCATTCTTTCAAGGCGGGTACAACAACAATGACAATAATGGAAATCAACCCAACTTGAGAGAACTTGACATTGGCCAGCTGAAGATCAATGATGTTATATCCAATAAGTTTTCGGCCAACGACAAGACCCTAGAGAGCATTAATGCCAAGATTGAAGGACTATCATCAACCTTCAAGAATCAATTGAGTTTCAACAAGATATTAAAAACTCAGTTGGATCAACTGGCAGTTGTTGTTCATCCAGTGGAGAATGGCAAGATGTCAGGACAACCTGAACCTCCCTTGGAGAATGCCAACATGATTTTTCTATAAGGAGGCAACTCGTAGAAGGACCCTGGATGTCCTACAATTTCATGCTCAGTTCGGGCTCACCACTTTGACAAGGCCCTTTGTGACCTTGGAGCAAGTGTGAGTGTGATGCCCAAGGTGGTTTTCGACCAGCTGAACTTCACGGAACTTACTCCAACACCAATGCAGCTCCAACTGGCTGATTCTTTAGTCCGTTATCCGGCGGGTATTGCCGAAGATGTTCCGGTGAAAATTCAGAATTGCTTCATACCCGTGGATTTTTTGGTGCTCGACATGGAGGTCGAGAAGGATACGCTGCTCATTCTTGGGCAACCATTCCTCAGCACCACGAAGGCTCGCATAGATGTGGGAGCTGGAGTAATCCACTTCTATATCAATGGCAAGGAGGATAAGTTTAACTTTTGCCCAAAGATAGAGCAATGCTCCATGATCCGTATCAAGTATGGGTCGAATGTTAAGCACATTCAGGAGGTTGAAATCACACCTCCAAAGGTGGACCCGCTCATTGCATTCATGAGGAATATGATCTATGTGGAGAACCCGTCTTCTCGTCCACGTCGACACCCTAAGAAGACGGAGAATTCCAGGCCTCCCCAAAGGCCCAAGTCCACCAAGCCGCCAAAGAAGGTACGGCGGAAGAAGCAAGACAAGCCGTCCGAGCCCATCCCTCTGGGCTCGGATGTCAAGAAATGAAAAAGGAGGAATGTCCATCTCATCAGATGGTGGTGAGACCTAGTCAATAGGTTAAATTGGTAGTTATCCTTTTCTTTGTTTTTCTTTTGTCTTTATTTGGTTTTCCCTCATTTTTTTTTTTGATTTTTCGCCACTGCATATTTGGTTTTTCTTAGTAAGTTGAGAATCTTCTATTCTCAACTATCATTTTTATTTCTTTATTTTTCACAAAAAGAAATTTTGTTGGGTTTTGAAAAAAGAGTTTTTATTCCGAAAACAATTTTTCTGAGTTGCAAAAGTGGTAATTCACCAACGTGCTAATTCCATAGCCGTTGGAGAGCCACCTGCCAAAAGGGAGAACAGGGGGGCCCACTTGTCAGTGCGGCTGACCCCCCTGTTCGGCCGACTAGGGGAAAGAGCCATTTTTTGCTCTCTCTCTCTCTCTCTCTCTCTCTCTCTCTCTCTCTCCTCCAGCGGCTACATTTAATTCCCTAGTGACCGTTAGAGAGTGCACACTATAAATGGTGGCCGTGAGGAGCACTTCTCCTCACACTTCACCTCATTTCATACCTCCCCAAAGTCACTCTTGCTCACATTGTTTTTCTTGCTCTTTATTGAAGTGCCCTTGCTCAAAATCCAACTCAAAAAGATTTTCTTTTGCTTGCATTTGCAATTTGCTCTCAAGTTCTTCAAGAGAAAGTTCGTCGGGGATTTTGCTTCCATTAACATCACCTCTTTCGAGTTTTTTCCTTGTTGTGTTCTTGTTTGTTGTGGCCATGAAAGGAATGAAGAGGTTGTTTGGAAAGAGGAAGGAGGTTGCAAGCTCAAGCCATGGTGGAGACGCAAGTGCATGCCCCTCTTCCGTTGCTACACCAAGTTCACGGAGGAGGAGGAGTGTAGGAGAGGACACTCCCATGGGTGAGAGGAGCAACCCTCACCAACTTCTTCACGACGACGACCTCGAGATACAAAGTGAAGTTGAATATCAAGCACGCAAGATCCTCCAAGATCTTGAGTTTCTCATACAAAAGCTTATGATCCAGATTTGATCTCCAAAGTAGGTATAGTTCTGAATCCTTTTCCATTTGGCGTGCACTAGAATGGGAAAACTTTGCTCACATAGAGGAGAGAGGTTCACGCCTTCTCTCCATACAATTCCTTTGCACACTCAAAATAGGATTTGATGGTATTACTTTTAGATTATTTCAAAAAGAATAGAACATCCTATTGAAAGAATTAAGTGAAATCCTAAACTTCCATCGACGTTGTTTGCTAGACTTAGACGCTTTGCCTAAGTTTAACAAATATAGTTTTTGGCAAGATTTAACTAGCGGGGTCAAATGTAGTGCACCTACGAATAGCCACTTACACAACCCTAATTTAAGCTTCATGCATAGATTGGTGGCTATGACAGTATTCCCTAGAGGAGACATAAGGGTACTGAGTGATGATGAGCTGAAAATTTTATTTGCCATGATTAAAAAGATAAAAGTTGCTTCAGTTATTGCTATGATGACACAATGGTTAGATTACATTACAAGAAATGGGCCAATTGAATGCACTTCATTGGTTACTCGTATTGCTACTAGGGTAGGAGCACTAGAATATTCTTCATTTGAGTATATTAAAAATGAAAGAGAATTAATTGATGATGATTATTTAGTGCAAGGACATACCCTTAAGCATGATCAAGATGGCTCTTTGTTATTTTATTATCCCGGCTTTGTCAATGAAATTCGGTTACCTAACCCGGATTATCATTTGTACAAATGTCGGAGGCCAACCATTAACCATTCGAGGAAGTCTGAAGAAGTAATGTCTCTAACATGGTAACTAGAAGCCGTGCAAGGAGAGCGGCCATGTCTTTGACAATCTCCACGGTCCATGAGTACGAAGAGGAAGAGAACCGAACGGGTGATGCACCTGGATGGACTCAACCTCCCTCATATGAGACCGAAGGTCCGTCTTGGCATGGATGGCCAGGTGCCACATGGGAGCTGCCCCTATCCACTTCAAGCTCTAGTAGCTTGCCTCTAACGTCCATGAGAAGATGCCATTCCTTTTTAGCTAGAAGTCATCATGACTATAGCCAAGGAATGACGGATCTCACTTGATGTATGGGAGAGCTTGAAGTGAGAACGGGTGATATCTACAACACTCTCCAAGGATATGTCCAAGATACCCAAGACTGGCAACAACACATGGACGCTCAATTCACCAACTTCAACTCCACGCTACAACAACAACAAGACGATCTCATGGCATTCTTCATCATCAAGGGTTCAACCCTCATCACGGAGGTTGGTGAAGAAAAAGCTTGGGGGAGGACCCCCACTTGAGGTAAATTGTATCAACCCCTTGCATATTTATTTTCCATTCACCCATCATCCGCCTTGCATATAAAGAAAATAAATAGGATAGATCTGTTTTCAAATAAAATAAATGATGTGCGGTAAGAATGCCTTGGAATTCACATAGATGAAATGATGAATAGTTGCTCTGTTTTAATTTTCCTAAGTCCCTAGTTTACAACTTACTACTCTCCAACATATTGCTCTCATTGGCTAAAATTGATTTTGCCTTGATTTGGAAATTGAGGGGAGCAAAAGATTAATCCATTCTAAGTTGTTGTGAGATATGATATAGTGATAGGGCTTCTATTTCTAGTTTGAAAGTGAAACTTAGATTTCCGGAGAAATTTTAAAAAAGATTTAAGTTATCCTCATTTGATTGGAAATACCTACCAAAGTTATATGATATATCACTTTGATAGACCTTATGCATATGCTATTTGTCTTCACTTTGAGCTTTGTCAAACTAGTATAGACTTATGTGATATTTCATTCATTACTTTTTTAATTCAATACTTCACTTGCACATGCTATACTTCTACACTAGAAGTAAGCAAAATTCCATCATACCACAATAAAAAAGAGAAACTCGATATCATTCATGTTTAGTACTCTCTTCAAAATTTATTGCATAAAAAGGAAGTAGAATACATGGTTACAAGAAAAAAATGCATGCTTACATCATAAGCATGAGAAAAAAAAAGAAAAGAGAAAGAAAAGTAGCCATGTTTCATTCCTGCAAAATAAGAAAGTTCACTCAAAAAGGAGTCATCTCAAATATCCACATCCACTTCATTCCATCACACATGCACAAGTCTTGAATCAAATTGTTTTGAAGTAATTTCTCCTAAGGCTTGATCTTTTGACTTAGCAATATTATGTGTTGCAAATATGCCTACAATATTCCCAACCAAGCTCCACATACAAGCCTTATTTAAAGGTAGGATGAATTTAGGCAAAATGTCTTGGTGGGTATATATTTCCACACACATAAATGAGAGACCGAGAGAATCAAATTGAGATATTTAAAATCTAAATTGAACTTCCAAAATTTGCATGGAACTTGATTCCTAGCATATGTGTGCTCCATTTGCTGTTCTATCTTTCAACCACCCATCAATAGGAGATGGCATAAGCCCCATAATGACTTAGGATGGGTGAAGTACCATGCCAATTTTTGCTATACTAGGTAGAGTACTTTGTTGTGTACATGGTACTTTTGAAAAATAGAACATAGAAGCAACTCCTGATCATCAAACTAAACTCTTGACTTTGCTCGGGACGAGCAAAGGATAAGCTTGGGGGAGTTTGTTGACGGCTGTTTATATACCAATTTCACCCGTCAATATATCTCAATTATATGAAGGAAATATCATTTCTTGCATACATCACCTTTCTATTTTACCCATTTCCACTTGTCCTTGGAGAAAGCAGTGCATGCAGGTATTTTATGAAGAATTGAAGTGAAACAAGGGGATGGATCATGTAAAATATTATTCCAGCCAATCAAGTGATGACATGTGGCACCACATGGATCAAATAGCCCGAAAATAGAAGTATCCTAGGCCGTCCAACAGTGTAGCACCCATATCAGTCAAAGGGACCTAACTGGAAGTCACCCTAAGGAAGCACATAGGAAATGGTCCAACTTTCTGTTTGGGCAACTAGGGGTTCTATCGAACTCTTCCTGGAGCCAAACTCGGTCAGCTTCCATGTGTCGACTCCTTGTGGTGCCCTGGTCACGATGAAGACTGATTCACACACTTTTTGTAGTGGGAACCGACCCTTCTCCAAGCTATAAATAGGACCCCTCACCCCTCACTTCAACACACACCACTTGAGTATTCATCCATTGTATTCATTACTCTTCATACATTTAGAGGAGTATAGGTTGTAGAGAGGAGAGTCTCTAGTCCATAGTCCAAGTAGGAGAGGAGTAGGAGTCTCTTCCCAATTCATAATTGGGAAAGTTATGGCTCTTATATTTCTATTTGTATTTGTGACTTTGCTCTTAATAAAGATGTTATCTTTAGTCTTCTATTGTTCATAGTGTTTCTTGTTTTGTGGATTCCATGTATGTGGTAGGAGTAGTATTTATGATTACACTATACCATTCTCATTATATCATCATAAACACTACAAACCTCCACTATACTCTAATTAGCTATGATATGATTATGTTAACATGAATCACTTATGCTATGAAGTAACATTGGTTCAACGATGATTTATTTCATTGCCTTAGGATGGCTTGTGCCTAGGCTCTTAAGGTAATTAATTAATATGCTAGCATGGTTCTAGGATAAAGAGTAGTGTTGAATGTCTCGTAGACCCACAGATTGAAGAGGTAGGCAGTAGGTGGTGACAACTCTATCTGTCCTTTGTAATCCTCCACGTTCGGCTAGCCAGGGGCTCTTGGAGGGAGTCGTCCTAGTATTGCTAGGGGTAAACCCGTGCCCGATGTGTTAATACACTTAGCATGAGAATTCATAATTAACATGGTCATTAGTAACTAACTTATGCTATGTATATGTACATTAGAACCATAGTAGGAGTCTCTACCTAACCCTTAGCCTAGTCCCTGTTTACCTCATTTATCCCCTTAGGATAGAATGCTCTTGTGTGTGTCTCACTACTCCAATTATCATTTATCCATTCTTGCTAGAACCCTACCTAGGCCAACCTAGCCTCTCCACTTGATGATTGCTTTGCTTCCATCTAGCCTTCCTTTGGGAGAATATAAATGACACCCTTTGGGAATACTGTTAGAGGGGAGATGCTACATCGATAGTTTCTGTGCGCTTGCGGATTTACATGTTTAATCTAAAATCTATTAACAAGCATTACTGGCATCCCTGCTAGGGATGAATTGTTAGTGTGTAGGAACCATCAAAAACGATCTCAAATGGCTGTCCTGTCCTACTACTCCTTCACGGCCTGTCATTTCAGATAAGGCTACTGATGATGAGAAGAAGAAGTTGCTTGCAGATTACTGACTTCAGCATGTACAAGACTTGGTTGGATGATGATGTTCGGGCTGGTGCTATTCTTGCTACTGATATGGAGGATTGTCCTGCTGTCGATATAGTGGAGTTTGAGTTTGCACATCAGATGTGGTCTTTTCTACGTTACCGCTACGAGCTTACTCGCCAGTCTACCTAGCTTGCTCCTATTCGTCAAGAGCAGCTATTACGACAATGAGATGCTATAGTAGATGAGTTCTTTGCTCAGATTTCAGCTATTTGGCGTCACCTTGACACTTTTGGTACTCAGCTATCACCAGATACATGTTCGCCTTGTCAGAGTCAAAAGGATGCTCTTGAACTTTGATGCACTTACTACTTCCTGACCCGGCTTCGTGATGAATTTGAACCCCTTCATGCTCGACTGCTCACTCATCACCCTTGTGTCTTTGTTATGGACGCTCTTGCTAGTGTTTGTGATGAGGAGACTCGTCTTCGTGATGCTGGCTTGTTGCTCACCTCTTCGATTTTGGCTGCTCGTTCTTCGGCCACTCGACACACTGCTGGTGCTCAGGCTCATTGTTCTTTACAAGGTGCTGGTATTGAAGGATCTCAAGGGAGTTCTAATAGTATAGATGCCCAGTTGCTCGTGTTTCATCGTCGCCTTGTTGCCTCTATATCATCAAGAGCTGCTAGTTTTGTGACTTCAACTTCTGCACCCTTCTCAGTCTTCCTCTAAGGGACTACCTTCCACTTCTAGTTCAGGTACTCATCCATGGATTTTTAATTCTAGAGTTTCATTCCATATGGCTCCTTATTCCACCTGTTTATCATCTCTGAGTCCTTCCTCTCATTCTCTTACTGTTCATACTGCCAATGGTTCTCCTCTTTCAGTTGTTGGATAGGACACTCTTTTATCTAACTCTTCTGATGTTCCTGATATTTCTATGTTTCCAACCTGACTATGCAGCTTATGTCTGTTGGGCAACTCATTGATCATAACTGTAGGGTGATTCCAAATTCTGATTCTTGTTATGTTCAGGATCGTGGTACGGGTCGGTTGGTTAGCACTGGCCCTCGTCGTGATTCTCAGCACCTTTGGGAGCTTGACTAGCTTTGACTTCCATCCACTGCTCCTGCTAATCTTGTCAGCTCCGCTTTTGTTGCTCCGTCCACCTCATCTTTTGTTCAATGGTATCATCGTGTAGGACATATTTGTGGCTCTCGGCTATTTGCCCTAGTTCGTTGTGGTGTCTTAGGATCGGTTTTAGGTTCAGAGTCCTTAGCTTGGTGTCAGGTTTGTCCACTAGGGAAGCAGATTCAGCTTCCCTATCCTTCTAGTGAGTCAGCGTCTGAGCGCCCGTTTGATCTTGTTCATTCAGATGTATGGGGTCCAGCTCCTTTTGTTTCCAAATGAGGACAATGATATTACATCTTTTTTATAGGTGACTTTTCTCGCCGCACATGGATCTACTTTATGAAATATCATAGTGAGGTATTGTTGATCGATAAAACTTTTCAGCTATGGTCTGCACTTATTTTGACATGTTTATTCGTGTTTTTCTTGTTGATTCTGCTAGCGAGTACCTTCCGATGCTCTTCGTGAGGTTCTTTCTGAGCAAGACACTCTTGCTCAATTTTGTTGTCCTGGCGCTCATGTACAAAATTGTGTGGCCGAACGTAAGCATCGACATCTCCTTGAGACTGCTTGTACTCTTCTGCTTGCTTCCTATGTCCCCCCTCACTTGTGGACCGAGGCTGTTTCTACTGCCACTTACCTGATTGATATTCAGCCTTCATCTGCGTTTCAACATGAGATTCCCTTCAGGCATTTTATTGGCAAGATGCCTGATTACACCAGCCTTCGTCTTTTTTGTTGTGTGTGCTATGTGTTGCTTACACCTCGTGAGTATACTAAGCTTATACACTTAGTCGAGTGTATTTTTCTTGGGTACAATGTTGATCATAAGGGGTATCATTGTTGGGATCCCGTTGGTCGACGGATGAGGATCTCTTGTGATGTTGTCTTTGATGAGATGTGTCCTTTCTATCCTCGTCCTTCATTGGATACTCCTCCTGTATCTTTGGTCGATCTGATTTCATTTTTATTCCTTCCAGATACCTCTATTGCCAGTACACCTCCCTCACACTCGATGTTGCATCCCACAGTGTCTTCTTCGGAGCCTTCCTCTATGGTCCCTGTCTATACTATGAAGCCTCATGTGGCACAGATCTACACTCGACGAATTTTGCCTGCTTCTGATGAGCCATCTACTCCAGTATAGTCATCTTTTTCTGGTGACCCATCTTCTCCTGAGGCACCCTCTTCTCCTGAGGATTCATCTCCTTCTGATGATTCTTCTCCTGAGTAGTCTCTTGGACGTGGTCATCGCTCTCTTCCGCCTCCTGATCGATACTCTCCTTCTAGTTTTGCTGCTACCATTCTCTCTGAGCCAGCTACGTATCGTGATGCTATTCCTCATACAGAATGGCAACATGCCATGGCTGAGGAGATTGTGCTCTTGAGTGCACTAGCACGTGGGATCTTGTGTCCTGTTCTCCACATGTTCGTCCTATCACTTGTAAGTGATTCTATAAGGTTAAGACTCATTCTGATGGTTGTCTAGAGCGATATAAGGCTCGACTAGTTAGCCATGGCTTCCATTAGAAATACGGTCATGACTATGATGAGACATTTGCTCCTGTAGCTCATATGACCACTGTTTGCACTCTTCTTGTCGTGGCCTCTGTTCGTACGTGGTCCATCTCTTAGCCTGATGTCAAGAATGCCTTTCTTAATGGTGAATTGTGTGAGGAGGTTTACATGCAGCCACCGCCTAGGTATTCTATTCCTAAGGGTATGGTTTGTCGCCTTCGTCGCTCTCTCTATGGCCTCAAGCAAGCTTCTCGTGCTTGTTTTCAGTGATTTGCGTCAGTGATCACTACTACTGGCTTTTCTACCACTGCTAAATATCATGCGCTCTTTGTGCATACCTAGTCTCGTGGTCGTACTCTTCTTCTTCTCAATGTTGATGATATGATTATCACTGGAGATGACCCGAGTACATAGCCTTCATGAAGGCTTGTCTCAGTGATGAGCTTCTTATGTCATATCTCGGTCCTCTTCATTACTTCCTTGGGATTGAGGTTTCCTCTACCTCTGAGTTAATTTATCTATCTTAGGATAAGTACATTCAGGATCTTCTTGATCGAGCTTCTCTTACTGATCACCAGACTATTAAGACTCCCATGGACCTCAATGTTCACCTTCGGCCTACTGATAGTGAACCTCTTGATGATCCTACTCGTTATCGTCATATTATAGGGAGTCTAGTCTATCTTGGTGTCACTCATCCTGACATCTCATATTCTGTTCTATCAGCTCCCATCCAGGTCCACTATAGTCACTTGCTTCGAGTCTTGCGTTGTGGGACTATCTCTAGACATTTATTCTTTCCACGCTCTAGATAGTTATAGCTCAAGGCATATTGTGATGCTACTTGGGCTAGTGATTTCTCTGATCGTTGATCTCTTTCTGCTTATTGTGTTTTTCTTGGTGGTTTCCTCATTTCTTGGAAGACTAAGAAGCAGGTAGCAGTTTCTTGTTCGAGTGCAGAGGCTAAGTTGCATGCTATGGCTCTTGTGACTATAGAGGTTACTTGGTTACAATGGTTGCTTGATGATTTTGGTGTTTCTGTTTCTACGTTGACTTCTCTATTGTCTGACAATATTGTGGCAAAAGTTCCTAATGCAACGATTGTGTTCTGTGGCGATAGATGCTAACGCCATGAACTATTGAATCGTGGCAACAGATCCTAATGCAATGATCGTGTTCCGTGGCGATAGATGATAATGCCATGAACTAGTGAATCGTGGCAACATATTCTAATGCAACGATCGTGTTCCGTAGCGATAGATGCTAACGCCACGAACTATTGAAACGTAGCAACATATCCTAATGCAACGATCGGGTTTCGTGGCGATAGATGCTAATGCCACGAACTAGTGAATCGTGGCAACGGATTCTAATGCAACGATCGGGTTCCGTGGCGATAGATGCTAATGCCACGAACTAGTAAATCGTGGCAACAGATTTGTGGCGATAGATCCTAATGCCACGAACTATTGAATCGTGGCAACAAATCCTAGTGCAGCGATCGTGTTCCGTGGCGATAGATGCTAATGCCACGAACTAGTGAATCGTGGTAACATATTCGTGATGATAGATCCTAATGCCACGAACTAATTAATTGTGGCAACAGATCCTAGTGCAACGATCGTGTTCCGTGGCGATAGATGTTAATGCCACGAACTAGTGAATTGTGGAAACAGATTCGTGGCGATAGATCCTAATGCCACGAACTAGTGAATCGTGGCAACAGATCCTAATGCAACGATCGTGTCCCGTGGCGATATATGCTAATGCCATGAACTAGTGAATTGTGGCAACAAATTCGTGGCGATAGATACTAATGCCACAAACTAGTGAATTGTGGCAACAGATCCTAATGCAACGATCGTGTTCCGTGGCGATAGATGCTAATGCCACGAACTAGTGAATCGTGGCAACAGATTTGTGGCGATAGATCCTAATGCCACGAACTAGTGAATCGTGGCAACAAATCCTAATGCAACGATTGTGTTCCATGGCGATAGATGCTAATGCCACGAACTAGTTAATCGTGGCAAAAGACCAAGCTTACTGCAATGATTTAGTATTCGTTGCAGTACAATCGTTGCAACAGGGTGGAATCCCTGTAGTGAATGCAGGTGCTAACAACATTGCTCCTGATCCGGTCAAGCATGATCTTACCAAGCATATTGGTGTTGATGCTTCTTATACATGGGCATAGGTCCAGTATGGTGTTGTTGATCTTCAGTATGTGCCTTCAGAGCTTCAGTCGCCTAATTTCTTCACGAAGGTACAAACTTTGGTTCGGCATAGATTTTATCTCTTGAAACTCAGTGTTCGTGATGCACCTTGAGTTTGAGGGGGATGTTAGAGATATAAGATTTATTTGTATTTCTCCTTTTGTATAAGGGGTTTTCTGCATATTTGTAACTCTCCTATACTCTATATATTTAGGCCTCCTGGCCTTATATCAATTCAAGTGCTATATTCATAACAATTCTAACCATCATCTCGATCATCGACTAATTATGAATTGGACAGCAAGCCACTCTTGTCCGTGAGTACGACTATCATGAAAGTTTTCAAATCTCTACAGAGAGTGTACCCTTTACCTACAAGCAATGATTTTATTCCCTGTTGTCAGGTGAACTAAGTAAACCTCATTGATCACTACGAGGTCTTTACAAAGGTTCTCCCAACTAATACTAGATCACTAAAGTTTCACCACTAAAGCATTCTTGGTGTAACCTTCTGCCTCAGAAGCCCCCTCTTGAGCCATGCATATTTCGGAGCAGTAACCCTGACTCATTCCCTGCACCTTCCAACTACTAGCACTTCGTCGGGAGAGATCTAATTAATTGACCAAGCAACCCCATCTCAGTCTCGTGGTGGTACTGTAAAGCTTAGTGTCTTCCTCCATAAGTTGGTCCTTAGAATCCAGCGGTGCCAAACCCAAGCCTAGATCTCGTGCAAACTGCACCACACCAAACTGTGCAACCACCAAATTCGTATCCACTACTTCATTTCCAATATAACATAATATACATAACTAAGAATATAACATGTGTCCAGATCCCCCCCCCCCCCCCCCCCGCCAAATACTATTGATGGCTAAGTGTGATAGTAATACCCAAAACCACCCAATCCAACCCGGAGAACAAGGAATTATATATAGCACTAAATAAAATAGGTTTCACATAAATTAAGTATGAAACTAACTATAACTCCTAAAATAGGCAGAAGATGGTCAAGGGCACTTACCTTTATTATTTTAGCGGCTCAGTCTTCTTGATGGAACTCTTGATCTTCAGAGTCTTCATGTTGCTTCTTCATTGTAATATGAATGCGTATAAACTACCGACAAAACGTAAAAAAGAGCAATCAAGCACAATACATCAAAATATTCACATAAGCATAAAATCTTATACTAATACGTCCAACGAAGGATATTTTATTTTTCATGATCAAAGATACGTATTTACTATTTATTTTGCATTTTTAATATTAATTTATAGGCTAAAAATATTTTTAATGAATTTTCCATAGTCAAATATTTTATATGCACTTCATAATTTTATTTGATCTTAAAAGGTTTCATAAATAATTTTTTCTACTACTTCTACATTTATTCTCCATTTTTAGTATTTATCTATAGCCAAAAATATTTTAAATAATTTTCCATGATCAAGATATATTTTACAAGCATTCTACAATTTTATGTTAGCCTAAAAATATTTATAACTACTTTTCCTATATTTGTTATGTCAAGGGCCTAACTGCAAATTCCATTTTCCTTTTCTTTCCTTATTTATTTTTCTACGCAAAAACCGGTGGACCGAGTCAATGGGTCTGTGGACTAGGGGCGGGTGTGGATTGCTCATGGTCCACGGTGGACCAAGGGGCTAACCCCCTCAATGCTCTAATCTAGGCCATCCATTACGGATTTGATGGCTCAGGGAAGTCTGGTGGGGGTAGGATGGCATGGAGGCTGCGGCGCTATGGGTAAGCTCACCGGAGAGTCGCCGAAACGACGCTCTGGTGGCCTATTCTACTTGGGAATTGTTGTAATACATAGAGGAGGAGTAGGGAAACTCATCACAAGGTAAAACGAGGTCGGGGGCGCCAGAGAAGGGCGCGCGCCAACGGGGAGTGACGGCGGAGCGTCAGCGCCGACATGGAGGCGGTACAACGGCAGAATCTCATCGAAGAGGCTTGATTCGGGGGTAGCACAACGTCGCGAAGCCCGATTGGACAACGGCGACGGTCGGGATGGCTTCTCCTTGCTATAAACCGAGCTTCTATCGGCAGCAATGGCGGTGGCTAGGGTTTGGATGAACGGGCCCAATGGGGAGTACGGGAATGTGGGGCGGGATCGAGGATTTATATGGGGGAGGCGGGTGCGTTGTGCGATGTTGGGAAGGGACAAGAGACGCTGCGCTGGCGGTTGCTAATAGGGGTGGGCATTCGGTTAACCGACGAATTTCGGTTCAGTTTCCTTTTTTCAAATTCGGTTTTTGAGAAGTGGAAACCAAAATATGAAATTGGAAAGAAGAAACCGACTTATCAGTTAGCCGTTCAATTCGGTTTGGTTTTCGGTTAACTGAAAAAAAAACGTATTCCAACCCTAACCCTCGATCCTTCTCGATTTGGGGCGGCGGCAGCGGGTCCGACTGTCGAGGGCACGGTCTTCTGCGGCGGAAGCCATCGGTGAAGTGTGGGAGCGCGGTCGTCGTTGGCGGATGGCGGCACAGCGGCCGACATCGATGGAGCACGGGAGCGCGGCCTGCAGCGGCGTGAAGAGCTCGGGGCGGCAGCGGCGCGAAGAGCGTGGAGGGCGGGACGACGACCTTCGATGGAGGCGGCGCAAAGTCGGGCGGCAGCGGGGCGAAGACGGGCGGCGGGCGGCAGCGCGAAGAGCTGGGGCAGCGGCCTTGGACGGTGGCGGCGCGAAGAGCGTGGAGGGCGAGGCGACGACCTTCGACGGCGGCGGCGCAAAGACGGGCGGCAGCAGGGTGAAGACGGACGTCGGGCGGCGGGAGTTGCAAAGGACTCACGGTAGTCGGCAGGAAGTGAGGAAAAGGGTTTTGGATGGGCTGGCCTGGGCTGAACTCATTAGGGTTAAGATAAATGGGTTGGGCTGGTTACAATTCGTGATGGGTCCAAATTTCGGTTAATTC